>SOPI01000027.1:0-600000 GCA_021307395.1 Trypanosoma vivax | reverse complement strand
ATGCGTTGGCGTTCTTCGTGAATTCGCTACCGTGCCGCTTCGCACTGCCGAAATAGCGCGGGCATGTTCTCAGCCAACGCGCGCCACTCATTCTGAAAGCACTTCTTTGTTGCTTCGAATGCGCGGATGACATCGCCACTCTTAGGCAACTCAAACGAAACCATCGCGTTTCGCAAATCTGTAAACTTCATCTGCTTGATTTCAAAGAATAAGAGGAATTCTCCATTCTCCATCCGCGAGAAACCGTCAGCATGCGCAACGCCTACGCCCGCTCGAGGGCGATAGGCGAAAGAAAAGGACCCCCGCCCGTGATTTTCCACAAAAGCGCGCATAGCACGTAGGAAGGCATTCCATTCCGCATCCGCAATTGCTTGGGCTGTGCTTGTCAACATGTTTCCTCCACTTACAAAAAAACAATTTGCTTTTCGTTAAAAACGCCATCCGCGAACACTAACCTTACAAAAAGCAGGAGAAAGATTTGTAAAGATCAGGTGAGGCTAGCCCATTCTTTTTATGGGCCCTTCAAAAAATGCTGTATTTGCAAAACGTTTCTTTACACAACCAACGCGAGGAAGGGCGACGGAATCATATCTCTACTGGACGTTGTTGTCGTCTGTCGGACATGACCGCCCTAGACAAAAAGTGGAACACTGAGATTCCTTTTTGTCTTATTCGCTCCTTCTGCTTGTGCGCTGGCAACAAGGGGTTGATAAGAAAAACGTGTAATAGGTCTCCTGCGGGGACAAAACGCAGGAAACCTTTCGTTGTTTTCCGCAGCGCTGGATTAGCGTGAGGCCCGAAACGTTTAACTGCAGTTTGCTTTAAGCTTGTTTCTTGTTCAAGACGAGAAAGCGACACGATTCCTATTGACGGGTTAGTCTTTGTCCTCTCTGGAAATATTGGTACCTACCTTCTTCTTCCCTAACGAATGTGTTGGTCTGTTTCTGTTCTTTTTCACCTTGGATCCCCCAATCTTTTCGATCTACAAACAAACAAAATTAGTTTTTATCGCTACAGTGCCAAGGCATTCCGATAATGCACAATTCTCAGAGGAATGCCGTCAGTGATTTTCCGATGTCATCGGTGAAAAAACAGTGACGAAACGACGGCCAGCCGACTTTGGGTTTTACACAGCGTCTCTATCTCAGCCCCTTCCGGCCAACCAACCCAACGCTTCAACTTCATAGCCATTTATCCCTACCCCATCTATTCCCTCCACTCTGGAATGCTCCATTTTACCGCCTCGTTACCTCCGTTCGTTCGCATGAGTCGTTTTGGTCGCGCCGCCTTGCTCTCCGCAACGGACCTTCACACCAGTCACGGATTTTCACCCGCGCCCCCCGCTGTTTTTCCCACTGAGGCTCCATTTTCTCCTCTTTGCCTCCTGCTTCACTTTATCTGCCTGCCCCCATTCCATCAACTCAAATCCCACTCCTCTGTTTCTTCCCCGGCGCGTCCCGTACGTCATTTTCCACTCACTGAGCCACGCTTTAAACCCTTCTTCGTTTACACCCCAAGTCTGCGTCACCGCCTTTTTTTAATCCCGCACGTGTTCACAACCTCCCTGCCTTCGCACTATGCCCGGAACATCGAATCCAACCTAAACATTTGCTGCTTTATACCGCGCTTGCCGTTCGCGCCATCTGCCCGCTCGCAATCGACAAACAGTTCTTCCCACTCGCCCTTACCTTCAATCCACTCTTCCCGGCTCCTTTTCCTATGCGCATTTCGACTACCAGACGACAATTCTAAGCCAGACCTCGGATAGCCGGTCTTCCGAAAACGGTTCAAAACCTAAACTTCCCGACGAGCAAATGGCGCCGTTGTGCATTAAGAAATTCATTCGAGCCATTCACGTCAGACGCCCGCGACGAATCACCAGGGGAGCGCGCGAACTTTTCCAGGGCCGCCCATATCCGCACATCCCACAAAACCCATCACTCAAAAAACTCAGAAAGACGACATGGGCGTGTTCCCTCGCTTACCTGTAGGTTGTAGGCGTCGCGGCGCGACGAAGCAGTATCCCGCCTTTGTTCCTCCACCTCCGCCCGCGAGGGCCTTTGTCATAATCCTTCCTATCTCTCCTTAGTCCCTTCAGATGTTAAAGCTTCCCATTGCCTATCCGTTGGTGTGCTGGTTCTTGTTCGCCACCAATCACAAGGCAACAGCTCTTCAAGACAAAAAGGAAGACGCGAATATCCTCAAAGAATGTGACAACAATAAAAGTATCAAAGTTTTGTTCAACCTCACTGAACTACGCGACAAAGCGTCCTTTAACTTCAGTTGCGTTGAAGCTGGCTCTGGCGCTTGGGTCCGCCTTCATATTGAGAGCAAAGAGGAGCAATTCGTCGGATGGCGAGTGGGGTGCTTCGCAGGAGACAAAAGGACACAAGACAGAGAAGGACTAGAGGTCAAATGCGACGCACAGCATGATCTGCCGCTCCAACCAAGGCACTTTCCGAAAAAAAATTGTACTTTCCAGAATGTAAATAAGGACCATCGGTTCGATGCGTTTGTGGAGAAAAAAGGGACTTACAGCTGCGGAGTCTGGGAGGAGGACAAAAGAAAATCACACGAATTCTCCTTCACCATCTTCGGAGACGGCGCCGCTGGCAGGCTGACCTCCTCGTCCGGAACGTCTGTGGCAACTGTTCCCGGTGACGGACAGCAAGCGGTCCGAACAGAACCTGAAGAATCGCCTACACGACCAGATGCGCACCCGGACGCGAACAATGCTGCTCCAACTGCTGGAGGGGAAGAACTTGTTGCCACATTCTCTCCTGTCGTCACCGGGTCTTCAGGAGCTCAACGCGACGACGCTTTGAAGGACAAGGATGTTCTCAAACAACTCAGCAACCAGAACAGCCATGGTCGGATCAACGAATCAATCGAAGGGTTGTACGAACAGGGCAATGTCAGCGTCGTTTTGGCGCATACAGTATTGCATTCGCCTCTTGCCCGAACATATTTTCTCATCCTCTTATCGTTGTTGTCATGACCTGCCATCCTGCCAGGTGCATAGGCACCTTTATCCCCAGCGACCCTCCCAAACAAAACTCCTGCTCTTAAATTATTCTGCTCATGAGTTTTTTTTGAGACCCGGTTATTTAAACTCTGTGAGAAATCACGGACTACCGGTTTTATATTTTCCCGGGCCTTAGCCACAAACAGGCCCACGTTTCTTTGTTTCAACGAACGAGTGTTGAGAGACCAATGTCTTTTTTTCACTTGTAAAAAGGGTTGCTCACCGCCTCATTTTTTTAAGAGGCGAGCGGACGGAATATACAGGACCTTTGTTTGCTTCTTTCCTTTCGCAAAGCCTCTGGAACGTGGAGGCACTAATTTCAGTCATAGACCGTAGAGAGACGCCTTCTAACGCTTTGCAGCGCCTGTTTGGTCGCTGAGAAACGAAAAAGTCCGGGATCTCCAGGGCCGAAGAACACATTTCCCATTTGCACCATTGTCTTGCCAGACGCGCGAGGAACGCTTTAGGAATGAAGGCCAAAGGGCTAGACAACACAAGCGGCAGACGCAGCGACATCTCCAGGCGCACGCCGAAATAGCCACGCCGGAACAGGGAGGAATCGCTCGATACGAGGGGAAATAATGGCGTTGGATTGCCTGAGGTCCCGAAAAGGACGCGGAGAACGTCGCTGAAGGATCTTTGTGTCAAATTGAACAATCCGGGGCGTGCCCACAAAAGACGTTTTGGCAAATAGTCCTTCTAAGGGATGTTGTAAATAGGCGAACTGACGGAGACGGGCATCAGCGGAGGTATTGGAAGAAAGATAAACGAGTCTTTTCAGCAGACTTGGGGAGAAATCGGGGCGCTCGCGAGGAGCGAGGGGAAGTAAAAACACCCTTTTTCCCTTGCTACAGGGCGGTTTGCCGGCCGTCGCCGTCGACGCACGCTGCAGAAGCGGAGCATGACTGTCACAAATTTGCGTGAGCTGGAGCGCTTCTCGGAACAAGTGGTGCCATTTTGGAACCCAGAAGAATGAAAGGGCAGATGAAACTCGTGCATGGTCCGCTGACGGGCTAAGGCGTGATGAGGACAAAGACTACCACACGCGTGGGCCTGGCAGAAGCGGTGGGGCCTTTCGGTAAGGCGAGGGCAATTGGTCTACGAAAATAACCGGGACAACCGAAAGCGCAACAGCATCCGTCAAAATGCAGAGCGAGAAGGCGGGACATGGGAACGAGGTTGTGATGGTAACAGGCAGCGGGTTGGACGGACGCATTTTTGAACAGTGCGCGTGCAGGCGTTGGCCGCTCGACGAAATCATTGGCCGCGAAAGTTGATGGCCTGGGGCGCCAAATGCGACGACGCCTCTTTGATGGTTCAGAAAGGGAGCGGGTTCGTCTGACGGTTGGAAGCAAAAAAAGCAGAACGGTGACCAACATTGAATCGCGTTCGAATTAAACGAAGTCGAGGAGCGGATTCTTTTGGCTCACGGCATTAGGGGTATGAAGATGAAAACCTGGGAGCAGCAGGGGTGGAAACAGTTTGGGGGAGAATAGTGGATTTATAAGCCGGTGACGAAGCACTGGAACGAGGACATCGGCAACGTCGGTGAGGGCAGGGAGGGAAACGACAAGAAGGTGCCTAGGTATAGAGAGGGAGAAAGACAGACAAAAACACAAGATGTCTAGAGAGAGGTTCCTGAAATAAAAGGGGAAATAGGCCAGGAGAGGAGAGTGAGCAACGATACGTGGAGGAACCGGCTCATCTAGCGGGGCGATGTTCGTTGAGACGGATCGGCTTCGCTAGATGAATCATGGATCAAAATTGAAGGGACAGGTGTAGGTGTTCCGACAGAGACACAAACAATGTGAACAGAAAGGCCGCTGCAGCACGAACAGCGGGCAGTGGTCGAGCGTCTGGTCGCCAGCGAATAAACAGAGTCCAAGATCAGTAACGTATACATGGGCATCGCAACTGTAGCGCCATAGGGGAAACAGGGATAGCAAAGCCCCGTGAAAGGAAGAGCGGACCCCAACATGTGACAAAGGCGGTGAACGCCTTGAGAGGGGCACCTTGCAGACTGCTAAGCGGCGTGGAGCGCGCACGTGAACAGATCGTGTACCAAAGCAATGTGGGGAGCGGATTGGACGAGTACGTTCAACTGTGGATTGGGAACCTGGGGAGAAGGTTGTGCCGTGCCCGGCTGTCGCCTGGTGGCCGATCCGGTATTGGCAATCATCAGGTCGTTCTGCACGCACCAGTCGACTGTGCGCCTCCCCTTGCCGTCGCTCTGGCGAAGCCGATCCCACAACACGTGGTGTGAGTTCACGTCCGCTCTTACTGCCAATGGCCCGCTTGTTCCCAGCAAGGTGTGCAGCGACTCGCTGGAAACGTCTGCCTTTCTGAGGAAGTACGCCGGTGTGATCGTGAGACTCACATTGGCTGAGAACCTCAGCGTCACTGTCGCTCTCTCCGGAACCTTCTTATCTAGAATGGCCACCTCTTCACCCACTCCTTCTCTAACCAAAATTGACACCCCGCCCCCGTGAGGCGTCCTCGCCTGCCCCACTTACTGGCATCTGCCTGCTTTCAGCACGGCACACTCCGCTGACGCCAAGCGCGCCTCCTGCAAGGGGCAAAACAAAAACCATGTCCTCACGGAGCCTCCTCTCCAGGGCAACCCGCTTCGCCTGGGAGAGACAACCAGAGCTCCACTAGGTTTCACGTATCTGAGGACAAGGTCTGCGTTCAACGTCCCCGCTGATAAGCAGCAGGAGCCACCGCGCGTCTGACGCAGCATGCACACAAGGGCAGGGAAGTATTTGCAGAACACCATTCGCCCCAGAGTGCCGGTGCTGCTGCATACTTCCCCTCCGGTAGCCGTTAGCCTCTTGCCCGCTCCAGTCCTGTTTGACCGGACATATTGCGTGCGCTTGGCTTCCTCCTAGACAGAGTACTACACCCTGACGCCGCTTTGGGGCAATTGAGGTCAACAGGGTTTGTTTGTCTTTCGAAAAAACACAATGATTGGGTGCGCTCGGTGAAAGTGGAATCGCAATTTCTAGAAGCGAACGTGCGCCACCCGATTTTTTGAAAGGCGTTCGAGCGCACGCGCCCCAAGCCGCACGACCAACCATGGCCGCCACGCAACACGACAGCGTAGCACGATTACATGCCAGCGTGATTGGCGTTGTTCCCTGCATAGTCCGATAGGTGTGAACGCGACGAAAATTGTGCGTCGTCCAAAGTGTGTGTCAATTCGTTCCTTGGACGCATTTTCGCCTGTCTTTTTGTTTATCGCGTTTTCTTATCAGCGGAGCTGCGGCACCTTGTCTGTGCGGCGGTCTGTGGCATTGGTACTCGTAGAAACGCGCTCACAAACCACAGCACAGGAGTTATCTGCGATGCACTGCTCACGTCCTTTCGAATCCTGTTTCGCAACGCCTTGCAGTTAAAAGCAAACATTTGAGCCGCCGGATTTTGCGGAGCCACATCTTGATCAAGCTCTCCCGACAACGCCCGATCAGCTGCAAACCCAACAAGGCCACAGCAGTTAACGATGCGCGTGCTCGCTCAAACCCTCCGCTGACGATGCGCTCGAAGGCGGAAACGCGCGGCACAGATTGCAAAGCGTTTTTGGCGCGCGGCGGAGAGTCACCATATGGCGAGGCCCTGGCGCCCCATAGCTCGCACCGTAGCGTTCTAATTTTGCAACAGGTGATGTGCGCGAGAACGGGTGCGCAGTGCGTTTCGCTACTCTGTTTTCCAAACGTCTTGGCGCTGAACAGTGTAAGCGTGTGCCGCCGACGAACGGCGGTGCACAAAAGTGCGGCTGGCCGGGCGAACGTGGAACTCTGAACGGCAAAATGTCTTTTATTTCCTTCGTCGGCAAGCCGGTAGTATTCTGGCGATCTGTGCCTCAGCATACGCCTTTTTGGCCCTTTGTTATGCAGGCGAGTCGCGCTGCAGCGAAAACGTGTATGTGCTGTATTTTGTGTTGCGGTGTGTGTTGTGCTTGTGCTGCTTCAGATTCCGGCTAGTACACGTGGCGCGTAAAGCTCGCTCCAGCGCAATGCCCTAGTGGACTTGAGTGTGCTCTAGTGGCACACGCCTTGGCGCCGTGTTGCTTTCAAAACGCCGTGCTTGGCCGTGGCCTCCGCGGTGCCGAGACGCGCGAGTGTACCTACAGAATGCAACTGCACAGAAAGGCTGGCCAGCGCCTTTTTTGAACGTGACCCTCGTTGCAAGGCGCAAAGCGTAATTGCATTTAGAGGGAGGTAAAAAAAGACAGATGCGCCGCGTTGCTGCATTGCAAGCGCGGCGGCGCAGTGATGGCGCGAAAAGTGACGGTGCCTTTGTGGCCAAGCGTGCATGCTCGCCGCTCGCGGTTACATAAAAGCGTCGAGGCCAAGTGAAGTGCAGAAATAAAGCGGGACAATAGGACAGCGCCTCGGCGCTTAGTCTGTTGGGTTAGTGTCGCAGTGTGTGGGTGACGGTCGGTCCGAAGCGCCTCGAAGCAAAGAATGGGCATTGGTCGTCAGGGGGCACAAGCATCTAAAATTAAAAATTCTCGCTCACCGTAAAAAATAAAACCCAAATTATGCAGCAGGATTGCAGTACTCTCCAAGCGCATTGTGCAAGAAGGAAAGCGCAGCCCATGCAACTGCGGTGGCATTGTCGCCATGCAAGTCTACTAAGCTCTACGTGTCTACAAAGAACAGGCAAACAAAGCGCAAATTACCATTATAGGGCCGCAACGGCATACGCGCTCACAAGCTTGGATCCCCAAAATAAATACGCACAGCGGAGCAATAAAATCTGCTGACGCGCTGCAAGCGCAAAAAGTAGTACAGCTCATCGCAAATGCAAACAACGACGTGTTTCAATACATTTCACCCAGTAAAAATTGGAGCTGTAAAATTCCCGCCAGTTGCTCGGCAGAAACCAACAAATAAATAAAAAACTGAGGAGTCCCGAGCCGATTAATATAGTCGACCCTCTCCAAGAAGACATGCGATTCAAGCACGTGGCAAAACAAAGCCTCCCATAACGGCCAATGCTATTGAAAAAGAACCCGTTGTTTCCACAAAATCCGCATCTTTTCGACCAACAGTACCTTGCTTCTCCGTCGTTCTCGCAGGTGCCTGTCTGTGTTTCGTAGCCGGTAGGACTTCATCTCCCGCTTCCAAGATACCTCCCACTTCACTTACATCAGTTTCCTCTGCGTCAGTACTCCTCCCCTTTTTTCTATCATTCCTCCTGTAGTCGACGTCCCATTCGTTGGCGTCAGTGTGGCCCTTGCCTTCTTCTCGGCTTTTTTCTTCTTCCCTTTTTTCTTTACTGCAGCTATAGGTTTCGTACGAAGGATCCGTCTCGTTACCCATCATGTTGCAGAGCAAGGCTTCTTGGCCTTTAACTCCCTTCCTGCAGTTCGTAAAGTTTCCTCCGGTGCCCCGCTCGTCACGGTCCACGCCTGCTTTCCTGCAGCCAGTAAAGCTGTAGCCGCTTTTACCGCCTCTGTCGTCGACCTTCGTGCAGTTCCAGGTGTCGCCCCCACCGTCCCGCAATTTGCAGATCCAATTGTCTTCGGCCGTGCGGGCCGTCAGCGGCAGCGTCATCAATAGCGTGGCCATCGTCCCAATCACGCCGGATGCACGAAAGTCAAGACAAAGTTGTTTTGTTCCTCCGCTCATTTTAAGTCCTGCTTCAGTGCTTCGATTTAGCGAGATTTTTTCTTTACCCTTCCTTCAAGAGCGAAATTGTTACTTCACTCCTTCTCTTCCCTTTGTTTTCTCTGTGTTCCTTGTTCTCACCGTTAAAGCGAAAAGGGTAGAACTAAAACACCGAGGTCCCAAAGCAAGCTTGTCGCCTAATATTCGAAGTTATTTTATATCTGTGCACATTGTAAAAAGATGCGCAGTGGGCAGTAAAGAAAAAATAAACACAAAATTCGCACAAACATGTAGCCGTCCAACTTTCAAAGCCTTATATTGCACAACAGCGTCTGGAACGGCATTGCGGCGCTAAATTTTTTCTTTGATCCGCCCATGGCTTGGTGGCCAAATTCTCTGCAAGAATTGGCAACGCGCCCTGGCGGTGCAACGTAAGTTTCGCCAACGGGACATGTCTAGCTTTTTGTTTTCCCGTCCGAAACGCGAAACGGCGCGTGACTGTGCCACTGTTATTTTTCGTTCTGAAAGCGCTGGAGGTTAAGTTGTTAAAAACAAAAGCGCGATTTCGGACTGCATTCGCCAACTGCCAAGTGCACATTTCAGCATCGCAAAACGTATGCATTACAGGAGCGGTGTGCGCTTTCAGTCGGTTTCGGCACGCTACCACGTTCTAAGGCGCCTGGCCCTGGCTTATTGCAATGCTTGTTTTGCAATGGCTGCTTTTCGCCAAGGCACTGGAACAGGCGATGGTGCATTTTGCCTTTTCGAACTTTGTTGTTGCTTTGCCTATCGTGTTTCGAGTTCGCGCTTCTTGCGATTTCCGATTTGGAAAACACCGCATCTTGAGTGCGAGCCATTCGCGCGCTCCAGGCTTCACCCGCGCTCAAAAAACAGCCGATTCGTTGCCACCGCTGGTGCTTGTGTAAGCGCTATCGCCAGCACCTTCTGTTTTGCCTTAATTTGACGCCTTTTTGTGCCGCAATTAAACGCATCAAATTGAGGCAAAACGCAAGGAGAGGGCTTTGCAGCTTCTTAGCCGCCGCGCGCGCGATTTAAATTAATCAAGTGCGCTTATGCCCACATTTTGAGGGCGACTAGGCAGTCCAATGCGGTGCAGCCGATTGTCTACATCCGCGCTCTGCCGCAGTGGTACCAAAAACTGGAAATATAGATGTTGGTGGCGCCTTCAGCCCCAATGAGCCACCAAACGCATTTCTTTTTTCGGGAGGAAGTTGAGCGCGCGAACTTCAGCAGGTGCGACTGGGCCGTGGCGGGTAAGAGGCTGACGGCTACCAGAGAGGAAGTATGCAGCATCACCGACGCTCTGGGGCGAATGAAGTTGTTTGAATTCTTCCAAGTCATGCCTCAGTTGCTTGCCATTTTTGTGCGGGCCATCCATCGAACGTGTGGGGACGGCCCCTCCAGATGTACCGCGGACTGCCGAGGAACGTCCAAAAAGGGCCAGGGAAGAAGACACGTCCGACGATGGCAACGCGCTCAAGTGCCACTGGTGTGCAAGGAAGTACACCGCACACGCGTGGCTGCGCAAGCAAATGATACAGAAACACCCGGAGAAGCAGCTATCGAGCGGTGCCACGGAGGCTCAGGACGCACCCGACAGCGACGGCGAGGCAGAGCAGGAGGAACATGAGCAAACGGAATTTGTATGCCAGCAGTGCCATCGCGTCCTCAAGAGCAAGGCATTGCTTACCAGGCACAAGTGCGAACCCACCTCTATCATAAACTCGGAAGGCTCGAACGTGGAGGAGCAGCCTGTCACAGTAGCGCGTCCCATTTGTAGCAAGGAGTACCACTATAGGTGGCTGCTGCGGCATATGCTGACGAAGCATCCGGGCCACGACGAGTCATTACGTCCTCAGCCACGCGCGAAGCCCAAGCGAAAGGAGACGAGATCAGAGACGCAGTGGCAGGGCGAGGGGAGTGGGCCACTGGGGTCGCCAGGAGGCGGGGGCGAGGACGGGGAAAGAGCGCGGAAGCGTCACCGGTTGGGTCGCCACACTGAAGAGGGCGAAGGGAGAGATTATGTGTGTGCCAGGTCAGGTAGTGCGTACAAACAGTGGTATTCGCTGCTTTTGCATACGCACAC
Organism: Trypanosoma vivax; assembly: GCA_021307395.1. NCBI lineage: Eukaryota > Euglenozoa > Kinetoplastea > Trypanosomatida > Trypanosomatidae > Trypanosoma > Trypanosoma vivax. Next base: position 589,256 of record SOPI01000027.1, on the reverse strand, counting down.
GCATCGCAAACAAGCTACGACAGTGAAGCGGAAGATGGAGGACGGCACAGTAGCGGTGATACCTCTTCTGCAACGATCGTTTCGGTGCCCGTACTGCCCAATGAAGTGTGCGCTAAAACAGTATCTCACAATGCACCTGCAGGCGAAGCATGGCCAACCGAGAAGGGAGGCTGACAACAACTCCCTGAAGGTCGAGTGCGAGGAGTCTGCAGCGGACCTCCTGGAGCGCCCAAGCTTGCGAGAGCGAAGGAAGAAGCGCGGACTGGAAACCCTGAAGGACGGGGAGTTGTTCTTCAGTGCTCAACTGGCCAGCTTCTTGAAGGAACTCTTCAAGCTAGGGAGACCATCCGCCCCCACACCCGATGAACCAGAATCGAGGCGCGAGTGAGAGATAAAGAGGCATCTGTCGCCCACAGCGCTGGATACCGCCTGGCTCCCCACTGCGGCAGCGAAGTTGATTTGGGTGTGCACTGCAAGAGGCATGCGAAAGCGTGTCCGGGAAGCCGACTCGCTAACCAAGGCAATCTGCCTCAATGTTCCGCTGCGTGAAGCGAGGATGGGATCTGGGTTGCGTTCAACGTCCCCTGCCTGTTTGCGTAGTCAGGGGAGCAGCCGCGAGTCTAGCGCAGCACGAGCAGACTAAAAACACAATTAAAAAGAAAATATGGTAGCAACGTGCTGTGGATGTGGATTGCACAGGGTCTCTCCATTGCAATTTCTTCGCGCTCTCCTGTGATCGGTTGTAAGACTCGGCACTTGTGCCTTCGGAGGCAATCCGTGTTACTGTGCGTTGGGTCATCCGATTTTGACTAGGGCTAAGAGATTGCAAAGAAATAAAGCAGTGGATTTTTACAGTCTTGAAACTGGCGCAAATTATTTGTCGCACCGCTTTTTCGAGCTAAGAAGCTCGAGCGCACGTCACGTTCATCGGTCACGTGGAAGATCGTGCCCCGATATTTCCATAAGGAAACCGCACACACAAGATGTAATAAATTTATTTATAAAGCAAATTGCAGCACATCGTGCTGGCCCGAATGAAACAGAGCGTTTAGAGCATGTCTGCGTGAATATGGAAAAGATATCAAGAAATGTAAGTAATGCTACTGAGTCGGCCTTTGCTAAAGTTCAGTTCAGCATCACCAAGCACCAAAACGCGCAAAGATGTCGAGAAACAAAACTTTGATTGTTTTTCCGCTTAGGTTGTCGCCGCCTGTGTCCTGCGAACCATTCTCCTCGCTTCGACCTTCATTTGAGCCGATGGATTGCTCCTGCCCGTCACGCCCGCCCCTCGCTTCATTGTTATTTTCTGCCTTGTCCTTCTCAGAAGTGTCTCCGATCGATTCGCTTTTGTTCACATTTTCTTCTCCCGGTGCGCCATTTTTGGCGGATCCGAGTTCTTTGTCAGATTCTTGAGGGCCCGCATGTTCCTTCCCTGCGCCCGGCCTGTGATCCGATGAACTTCCTCCAACTCGTTCCGCCGCCGGCTTGCTTTTCGGTGGCTCAGGTCTCCCTGATCCACTCGCTGGTCTTTCCTCTGGAGGTGATTGGCTTCCTGTGATATCGCTTCCGTTCTCCGGCCGCTGCTGTGCTTCGCCTTATATGTTTACCTCCTGTTCTTGTTGTTCCTCATGCTCGTCATCTTGTACTTCCTGCTCCGGATGAGCTGCTGAAGCTTTCGAAAGAGGGGAAAGAAGTCCACTTTTGCTTTTGCTCGTGCTCTTGATTTCTGTTTTTTTACATTTTGATTCGCACCCCTTCTGTCTCTCAGCACTACAATTTCAATCTTTCTTTATCTCAGAATGTGTCGAAACGGTGGAATTATTCAGTGATGTGCTGCCATTTGTGACAGTCGTTTGGACGCCGGGTCCGCCCAAACTTGTACTGCTTTCGCCGCCCGTTTCAGACGTCACTCTGGACCGAGGCTGTATTTTGGGATATTTACCGTCTCCGCGATGGCGCGTAAGCACGCCCGATCTTGGATCAGTTCTCGTCGTCCTGACGCTTCCAGTGCCTTTGTCACCAAGGGCCGCCACCCCGAGCAACGCAAGAAATACACACCGGAAAAACAGCGCCATGCTTTTGCAAAAGTTGCTTGCTACGGGAAAACGGAAGGAGCACGCCAAGCTTATCGAGCGATTTGTGTGCGAATGAAAGGCGCAATAAACCCGAAACTTACACAAAGTGGAGGGCTTCAGGAGAAAAGAGACTCCACCCACACTTTGCTATGCACATATTATTGCTTACTTGCACACAATGCGTTGCCGCTGCTTGAGGTATTCAGTGGGACGAAAAGCGGAACTTGCCTTAACTGTGCGTCCGGACTTTTTGTGTAAACTCCTTCCTATTTCAAGCGCGACCCTTTCGGGCGCAGGTGGATAGGTTCTGTTGGTCGCGCGCGATGTGCGATGTTTGTGTTTCGGTCGCTTTGCAGTTGATTGTCGCAAAGACTGAGCGCCGGCATGTAGCATGCGCGTTCATTCACAGTGCCGAAAGCGTGGTGCTGACATTGGCTTGCAGCGCGATTAAAGGCTTCGCGTTCCATAATGCGTGCCACGGGGATGCGCGGCGAGACCTGCACGGTGCAAAAGGAGAGGCGATACGCTCTCCCTTTTAAACACGCGGTGAATCTTCTTTTTCGTCTCCGCCAAATGTCTTTTATGAGGCTTGCTGCAATGGAACGGCGAACCGCCTACAACATCCGCGGGGGAACGGTGTGCCTTCGCGGATTTGCTTCTGCATACGAATGGGGGGACAAGGTGCGCCCACGCTTGCTTAAGCTTTCTTCATCGCCGGCTTCACCAAATCGCAAGGTAATATCTGTAGGTTTAATCTATTATTGCACGGCGCGGTAACCGAAAATAAATGTGTAAAGGCGGCGCTGTTTCATGGAACGCAGGCCCACAGGAGCGGCACTATTTTTAAGCAACAGCGTCACGCAATCGCTCGGCTGCTGACGTGGCGAGGGGCAGAAGCCAATGAGACGCGCTGAGATGGCGAAAATCAAAGCAAGAGTCGGCTGATGAGAAGAAAATGCGATGAAACGGAGGCACCGGAGAAACGAAGGGCGAAGGAGGGCACTTTCAAGGCTTAGAAAATACGCTTGTGAGGGTCAGGTGGGCGCAGAGCAGACGCGGCTGGAAGGAAGAGCGCGGTGGACTGAAGATATGTCGCGGATAAGTGGCGATGCGAGAGGCGGTTGGGCGGGGAGGCTTTCGTCATGAGCACGGCGTTTGGGTAGATGTGTTCCGTTTTTTGCGGCTGGGAAGGCAACTCAAGAAGAGACGTGCGGCGGGTGGACAATATGAAGAAATGAGGCGAACACTGTGCGCGCGGATGTGTCAATTTGGCTTGAGTGTCGGAAAAAACAGGTGCTTGAAATGCTGTGGTGTTTTTGTCGGGATGTGCGTGCGCTTGTGGATATAAAATCGAAGCGTGGGAGATACGGATCGCAGAGAAGCGGTTGGAGCGATTAGCAAAATAGCGTGATTGTTGCAGCATTGCGCAGCCAGTGGTGTGTAGATGGGTGTGTTCCTTTTTACAAATGGAGGGATGCGAAGGCAGCAAGGTCAAGTATGAAAAAACAAACGAAAAACTGCGACGGAAGTTTCTCAGTAAACGAAAAGGGACATGAAAATCCGCCGATAGCATTTCTAGTGGAAATCGGATGTTTTTGTTGGCTTGTAAGGAGCAGCGCGCTTCTGTCAGGCTCTTCGCCATGGGCGCCAGTGAAAACATGAAGAGGCCATCTGTACTCCCACTTTGCGAATACTTCGGAATTCGTTATGTCAAATAGCTTCGTCCACTCGGTGCCTAAATGCAAACAGCGCAATGAACAATAAATTAGACAACGAACAAATCACTTTTTATCCCCCGACTTTCCCACTTTGCTTGCCCCGTTCGTTGCGCACACTAAAGATGTCGCAGCACGCGTGTCGCATGTTGTGTTGCACTCGGTGGGGGAGCACCGATTGTGCCTCAGCATTTTAAGCGCCGAAACGTGCCTCCTATAATGAGCCAACCCTCCAGCTAGTTTTTATTCTATTCCTCCGCGCCTTCTCCCCGTCCCACTTCGGGGTATTTCAGCGCACTTCCATATCGGTTGCATGTTCCGTCCTTCACAGCCGCCTCATGGAGCAGCAACTCGAATACCACCTCTGTTGCTATCAAATCCCAACCGCGCAGTGCCAACACACCATCACGCGCACGGCTGCACGCCATTAAGTGGTCAACGTGGAGGACGAGGTGCGATAATCGTATTGAGTGCGCGAAGTCGTCACACAAAAGTGAGCACACGAAGCGTGTTAGCTCGTAGCACATCAGGTGGCAAACACGAGCGCGTTTATCGGCCACTGTTGCCCTTCAGTGGGTCATGTGAGGTGGCGACGGAAAAGCAGCCCTGCGCATGAAACAGTTCAAAGGCATAACGGCACGCATAAACTTTGAAAACATTTGGCCTCGCTTCCATTTTCGTTCGTATTTTCCCAACAAGGCTTCTGAGGCTTTCCATTGGAGACCGTCAAATTGTTTCGTAAATCACTGATCGGGCGAGCAGTTTTATCAGCCAGTAACTGTGCAGGTGGTCGCTTCCACGCTTCTCCGCAGCACCGCGAACTGTGAGGGGGGGGAAGAGTTGCACACCGCCACGCTGAGCAAGGACAAGGGACAACCGCCCTCATGACGCACCGAGCAGAACAGCGCGCAGTGGACCTGCGGCCGTGAAGTTGTCCAAGTGCGGAAAGGGCGGCATTTCGATGTGCGCCACTGGAACATCGGCACGCATTTCTGCGGTTCGTCGTGCCAAGTGCTAATGTGAAGAGTAGGGGAAATGAAGTCACAGCAAAAGAGGAGGAGCGGGCATGTCTTTCAAGCAAACAGGCAGACGCATGATGCAGAAGAGGTCACCCACTGGTGCCTGGTCACAGCATCGGAGAGAGTGTGTTGGTTTAGGGAATGTGCCGGCAATGGCGTACAAAATAAAAACAGTTATTATCCAGCAGCAACGGCCAACGGTGTGACACGCTGAGTGCCGCTGACGTTAAGCGGACAAGCCGAAGGTAGCGTAGGGGCACAGCACCCAACACACTGCCGTTTGGTACGTTCGACGAGTTTAAGTGTGCCCCAGCAAACGCACGGGTGCAAAGGCAGAGAAAAGAGGAGGCGTGGACGAGATAACGCACTGCCAGCAGTGGCGGCGTCGGTGTGTCTTGGAGCCGCGTGTGAAATGCGCACACTCGCCAAGGTAGCAGCGACAATAAAGCAGGGAAAAACACCACCACTGCCGACAATAGAAAGATACCTATAGAGGCGTGTACGTACATTGGGTACTCTACACCAATAGCACAGCGCACGCGTTCAATTACACGGGCATTGCCATGGAAGTGCGTGCGGCCTGTACGTCGTCAGTCTGGGGTCAAGCGGGCGACGTGAAAAGAGGAAAAGAAATCGTTTAAATGATCAAACAGAAACACGAACACAACAGCAGGGAAAAGGGGGAAATGAGAGGAGTGCCTCAAATGGCACGAAGTGCGTGGAGTTGGTGCCATGGCGGTTTGTGAGTTAATTAATTTATTTACTTATTTGCTGATTGTTTAGAAGGGGGCGACCTCCTTGTAAGTCGTCCTGCGCTTACGAACCACGAAAAGTGCCACCGCAGCAGCCGCAACGAGAGCAACCAACGCGACAGCCGCGACAGCGATCGTGGTGGAGCTTTTCCTGCTGTTCAACTCGACATGAACACCGTTATCGAGTTCGAGATCGTCGTTGTCATTCACGTTTGCGTGCGAGGCGCTGTCAACCACGTCGTCGAGGTCCGCCACGACAGCGGCGGCCGGTTGCGGCGACTTTTCTTCCGGCTTCGCATCGGCCTCCGGTGCCACAGACTCATCCTTCGCTGACTCGTGCGGCCCCGCCACTTCCCCGCTCAGTGCGTTTTGCTTCTCCTTCCGGATTTGCTCCTGCAGCAGCCAGGCGTTGAGATGCGCCTTCCCCAAAATAACTTGTTCCCGCACCGCTTACAGAACTGCTATCGTGCCACCCAACTTGCCTTCAATGCTGCCACGGCTTCGCCTCAGCACCTCGATAAGATCGTTCGTCTTCGTCAGGAGGTCAGTGCAGCTAACATTCTCCAAGCGCTCGCAGTTCACATGCGTGTGGTTCGTCATGTTCGTCAAGCTCGCCCAGAGGTTGTCCGCCGACGCCCTCCACGCACCAAAGTCGAAGTAGTAGTGCGTGCGTTCCTCACCCACCAGATGCAGGAGCACAACGCGATCCAAATACGTCGCATTCTGGCACTGTGCGACGTTGTGCTTAAAGTCATCGCCATAGCCGAGCAGCGCGTGCAGACCTTTGGAGCCGCTGCCGTACGTCGCATTCAGAACCATCTGCAGTGCTGTGGAAGCCTCTTTTTCGGCATTGGAAGCCGCCTCCACAGCGGGTCGCGTGTCATTCACTCCAGTCCCATTCACACCATATTTACCCTCCTACGCTCTGAGCTCCAAAACTTTGGCGGTTATCATCGACTCCTTTATAACCACATCCCTCGCAATGTTCCCAAGCGCAACAAACGTGTCTTTCATAATGTTCAACCGCCTCTCGATCGCGCAGCCGGCCGCCACCTTCGCATCAAAAACTTCCCTCAGCGCCTTTGCCGTCACAAGCACCTGCTTCGTTGAGTTTATTTCCTTTCGCACCTGGCTTAACAGCGTGTAGGCGTTTTCCGTCGCGTTGAGTGACTGGATGAGCTCAGAAAACTTATTTTCGTATCCCCTGTAGATGTAATCATAGCTTCTCTTTGTTTCATTAGAGTGAAATAAGTCTTCTTTTGCCTTAGCAAGTGCACTGTAGAGCTCAGTGATGTTGTCCGGTGGAGTGTATCCTTCCTTCGCTGTAAGTACCTCGCAGTATAAGATAACAGTGGCGTTCTCACCAGCATAAGCCTCTAACGCCTTCGTTTGCAGCAAAATCGAGCGAACGCTCAGAGTAGTGTTGTCCACCAGTTAAATGACCTTCCAGAGAGCTTTACCGGCCTTGTTGCTCGCAGCCGTGACGTTCGGGTGTTGGCTGGCAGGCCATGCGTCGTCCAGTTCTCCCCTGCACTCACTGTACTCCTTGCTGATGGCATCGCACAAGCTAATCAGCTTTGTGCGCAACTCTGAAGCTGGACGATCAACCGCCTTCTTTTTCCTCCACCACTCGCAGTTCTGTGCAGGAAACGTGCGAAGCTGATCAGCAGAGACAAAACGGCTTGCCGAAGCGCAGGAACTGCACACGCTGTGGCATAGTGCCACGAAAAGCAAAAGGAAAATGCGGCAACAAAATGACCACATGCCGTGCCCAAGGCGCTGACAGCAAAAGACCTTCGTGTCTACGAAACGCAGCGAACAGTGAAGGAAAGAACTGAGATGCAGTGGCGATCGTGAAGTGCTTGGAAACGAAATCGCACAAAATAATAGTAATAAAAATAGCGGATAAACAAGTAATAAAACGACTCCCGTCTCGCCCACTGCGCTCCCGTCTTGAAGAGGCACGGCCACGCCTTGTGAGTTAAAAATTCAGTAGCCGACAAAACAAAAACAACGTGTCGGCAATCGTGGTGCCTTATTAATGCAGCAGGAAGTTTTATATTGCGGAGACGAAACTGAAAATGAAAAGCGATTGCGGTTGAGAGGGGCAAAAATGCCAGTTCGCACTCGAGTGTGCAGCGCTCCTGGGCACGACCAGTGGACAACAAAAAAAGGGGATAATAAAACGTGTAAAAGTTGAGCCGGCCGTCGCACGAGCATGTGAGGCATACAACGGCACGGCGCCCGCCGCTTCGGAGAATGGAAGCGGAAAAGACACAGCTGCTGCCGATGCGCCTCATTTCATCAGCTCTGCGCATAAAACAGCGACAGCGGCCAGCCAGTCCAATTTCGTGCAATAGCCGGCGCTTGTGAGCGAAAGTGCCAGCTCCCGTTCCATTTCGCGGTGTGGCGCCGAGTGTGGCACGAGGCCCATGGACGAGCCGACTTCGTCAGCCCCTGCAGTGACGTCACCGCGGCCGTGTGCTGTGCCTGCCAAACCTTCCAGAAGTTTCGCGGCGCTCGCGCTGTCGTTGTGGGCACTGGCAATGGCGCCTCCTGCGGTCACCGGATTGCCTGGCGACGGATGAGCGCCATCACCGCTCTCATCACTTATCCGCTCCAGACCCTCATCGCTCTGTGTGCCACTGTCAGGACGACTGACAGCTTGTGCCGTCGAAGTGACTGATTGGGCATTCGGGTTTGCCATGCAACCTTCTTCGCTACCTTTGCCCAACTCGGAGAAGTTTTCACGCAACTGTTTTAAAAGCGTTGCTCTGCCCAAGGAGTTTTCAACATCTTCGCCTATCCACTAAATTTTGGGCTTCGCATTATACGCGTAGTGCTTGGAGCATGAGCACTCGCTTTCAGAGCAAGACCCGTAGCCTTCGCCCACAATTTTCCACAGACCGACGTATACCGTTCCATACTGGTCAAGCTTGCCGCCGCAACGAGGAGCTGAGCTGGGTTTGTGCTGTGTTAGCGGGCAGCCTTCACAATTTCTCAGTCTGGAACCGAAAACACTTGACGTTCCTTGTTTCCAATCTACACCGCCGGCTCTTCCACCCGTGAAAGCGGTAATTCTTTCGTTCAGCTCCGCTGCAACGTCACTGTGATTGTAATTTCCATTAAATTTCCAGTGGCCTGCGCATCCTCCCAGCTGGTCGTTCGGCAGCGACACGCGCCTGTTGGGAGCTGCGTTGCTTGTCGCCAAACAAAACATGTCCTTGTCATCCTGATGGACACTTTCAAACAAGGCAATGAACGCATCAATTTCGTTGGCTAACTTTTCTGCAGCACTTTTCACCTTTTCAGCAATTTGTTGCTTGCACCACGCGTGTTCACCGCGTTTGCGGAAAATTTCAGCAAACCAGTTCACCTTCTTTAGTGCACCAGACAGGCCGCAGATCAACACCGCCCCGCCCTCGACAAGCAGCGGGCCTCCCGGCACTCCACTTCCACCTACACTCACGAATATGTCAAGGGCTGTTCCACTGAGCACGACAGTGAGTAGCGCAGCGCGCAGCAGCAAGTGCAAGTGCATTACTTCTCGAACGATTTGTGGCCGCTGTTGTGTGCGCATGCGCGTGCAGCTAATTTCCTTCCGTTCCTTCTCTGATTGAGGCAGCACAAGAAGTAAATCCAAGAGACGTCGGGGGGCAAAACAAGTGCATTAGCACGCGGCAGTTGGTAATGGAGCAGAGTTGGCGGCAGTGTGATGCCACACGGCGTCTCAGTTAGGCAAAAGACAACCGAGGGGGCGTACAGACGGGCCTGTGGGGGTGCCATGTGCGATGGAGTTGGTCCGCAAAAGCGAAACGCCAGTGCAGCGGGCGCCACTTAATGCCGCTTACTCGAAAGATATACCCGCCTGCGAGCCACGCACTGCGGAGGCGTGCGCCGCTGTGTCTTCTCGTCCTAACGCTTTTTCACGAGCGAACGGCATCAGTTGCACGCATTTCGGCGACTGGCACTTTGCAAAGGAACGGAAAAAAGCGAGGTTCCGTGCCCCACGTCGGCGACAACGGCAGAAGTGAGCCGCGACAAAACATCGTGTGCCACCCGCACACTTCATGTAAAAACTGGCGCACTAGAAGGCACTCGCGGCGGTGCCAGCGATCTGCGCCAAATGCACGAAAAAACATGAGTAGAAGTCCATCAAGTGGGAAAGAAATGCGATGAATTGTGGTGCGAAGCTGATTTTTTCCCGTTCAAACGAATGGAAGGCAAAATTAAAAAATTGTTAAAATAACGAAAGTGTGGCTATGAAAAAAAGTCTGAATTGAATGCTGTTAGACACTCGCACATGACGCGAGTGCGCCGTTGTTTCCATTCCCTGCCTTTACATGTCAAAGGCAGCCGAGGTGCGGGAGCGGCACCGGGACGTGGGAACGCGCGTCACCGGCGCTCTGCTCGTCGTGCTCGCTGATTCGCCACACAGAAAAAACAGAACATCACTCAAACGCCTCTTCGTACGAGCGAGCAGCGCCGCGCCACACCTCAGCAGCAGCACATCTTCGCTGGAAAAATTGATTGCTCTGAAAAACTCCTCTGCTTTTCTTTCGGGTGATGGAAAATGAGCGCCTCACTTCGCTGGTCGGGATATTTACTGCCGAGGAATTCTCGTGCGCCAAGCCCCCCATCGCGCATGAACTTCACGTCTCGGTGTGCCGCGTAGAACGCAACGGCACTATCATTGTTTTTCACACACGAGTCGAAGGTGCTTGCGACTCCCCACTGTCTCCGTCCCAAGAGACATTCGCAGTCGGTTAATCCAAGTGGCATTCGACCTTAAATGCGGTGTCATCTTCCCCTCTCTTCGCAGCACGCCTTCTCCGCTAAATTAAGTTCATGTTCTCGGGTGCGCTGTGGGTGTCGGTACAGTCCACTAGAAAAACGCACGGCGCCCGCTTATACGGTGACGCACTCTCTTCTTTTTCGCGTGTGCCGGCAGGTGTTGCCCCAGACAAGCTTTGGCTCGCGAATGCACTCGTGTGCAAAAGCACTTGATGCACCAAAGCAGCACTTCCCTCGTGTCGCATGCAATGAGGAAGAAGAAACGACATGCCACCAGTGACGGTGAGTGATCGAAATGCAACGCAGGCGCGGCGCACAGAGCGACGTCGACAGCAGCGCCATCGAGCACAGCAGTCCGTCACTTCCACAGCAGCATCCGCTAGTAAACACAACGACCTTGCACGCTAACTCGCCGTTGCCATTGCACGTGTTGATGTGCTTACAGCCAAAACACGGTGGCTTCGCCCTTTGGTTTGTGCCTCGCTGCGGGTGTTTTCGCTGGAACAGTTCATCCGCGAGGACACGGCAAGCGATGAGAATTGAAGTGGTGCACGAGCAAATGTACTGAAACAGAGAATGAAGCGAGTGCGTGGCTTACTGTTAGCGCTTTTACTGCACGATGTGTGCCTGCAGCTGCACGTGTGTAGATGCGATCGAAACATGCGCGTGCTTTCCGTTTAGAGCTGAGCCGCGTGGACCGCCAAGTCACATTTGGAAGCGTGTTGGCATGGAAAGAAGGAGACGCCTCACATTAAAAAAACCCCGCTCGCTATAATGTCCAATGCCGGTGAGACGACACAAAAGTCGATTGGTCAGCCATCAGCTTGGAGCACAACAGTCTCATCAGTCATACAAAATGGCCGGTGACGTGTGACGTATATGGTGGGGCTTCGTTATCACAGCCTGGAGCACGGAAGCAACTCGCATTGAAGAGAAAGGAAGCAGGTCATTTAAGAAAAAAAATTAACTTGCTAAAGAAATAAGCAATGCGGACGACACAGCGTAAAGAGGGAGAAAAAAGAAAAGGAAGTGACGCCGCAAGACGTTGTGACGCAGCGAGAACGCGAGTTGCGTACGGCAGCCTCAGCCACAGACGCCAGTCGCACGTAACAAATGCAACTGCAGAGGTGTGCACTCGGCGTATTCCACCGACCTCATGGCCGCTTGCGCAGCGCGACAGCCGCGCTTGCCTTCACGCCGGCCACCGTCACACACTTCTCCGATGCCGCTACGCTCAGCACCAAGTGAGCGAGAGCGTTCCCTGTGTCAGCAGTACCTTTCAAGCAGGCAATTTTTTTTCGGGTGTCTGCGATGACTTCCGTGTGGCAGACACCCGCCTCATTTGATCCACTCTCGCACGCACGTGCCTCCTGCAGCACTGAGGCACACTAGCGAACGCGACAGTTATTTGCTCCAATCCTTATTAGTTTCTGCCAAGGCTGCTGCCGCATTTTGTTCCACGTGTTTGTACACCGCACCAGCGCCCCTCACCGCCTCGCCACTCAACTTGTGCCTCTCGAAGGCTCCAGAAGCCCTTCTCTTCGCAGCGGTTGTGCGTGTGAACAGCAGACACGCTGCGAATTGTCTCATTCAACGCACCGCGCACATTCTTGACCTTCTTCTCCAGCACCACCTTGGGAATAAAGCCCACAACAGTGGACGCCTCTTCGATCTTTCTTATCCCAACCATCATATGACAACATCCGGTCTTGTCATATCGAGGTTTGGATGCGGACTACCGCCCATCATCGAAGCAATTTTATTCGCCTTCTTGAGCATTTCAAAAAAAAAGCGTCGACAGTTCTCTCATGTTTACATGCATCACAGCATGGAACGAAGCCGCTATCGTGAACCCATTGAAATGTTCACAAATTCTTCTACGTCGCCTGTTGCCGCATCGTTTTTCCCACACAACCAAAGAGGTACCGGCATCAATTTCCTTCTCTTTTCACGTGCAGCTCCACACGTGGTGAAACTGGTGGATGCGCCCCACTACTTCCGCAACGACCTCGTGCTCAACGGTTCAACAAACACACTTTTGCACTCCAAAACAGACTCAACAGAAACAACGCTGTCGCCTTAAAGTGAAACTCTCCGTTATTCGCAACACATTTTACTTCTTGCGTCGCGCAACCCTGCTATGAAATAGAATTAAAAAATCAATAACAATAACATTAACAATAACGGTCGAATTGTTGGCAACACTCTTCAATAATGCAGCAGCGCCTTAGATGGCAAGTGAGCGAGCAACATCAGTAAAAACGGCAGACAGCAAAACGCATTATCAATTAGCAACAAAATTTGTTACGCACTTATGCACGCGTGTGGTTGTTCGTGTGCTTGCCTGCTCTCAAAACATCGCCACCACCACCACAATCACACGCACAATTATCAGAAAAGGAAGCAGCACATTATAATAACATGAAAACGGAGCACGAACAACACGTGACGCTCGCCTGTACATCGTTTACAGCTTCACTCCCGAAGCATAAATTACATTCAGGCATTAAACGCGCCAACAAACAACGCAAAAGCAGGGGAATCAAGCCTTGCGCGTCAGCGACGTTGTTCGTCCAGTGCAGGAAGCTGGGGAGGAAGCAAAAATATAATTCTCGAGCGGCCGAAGAGAACTGGGGGAAAGACAAAAAAACAAAAAAAAACAGCTGTCAAAACAGAGGAGGGAAAAGTTACGTGCCAAAGAGACCACTCGTTTTGATATTTTTCAATTTTATTTGTGTTCGCGTCACTCGAGGCAGCAAGTTATCAATTTATCGAATTGGCGCGAAAAGGCGTTCGTTTAATGGCACAAGGCAGGAGTGGGAGCGAAAGGAAAGTAACGTTCGGTTTGAGCACCGTGTTACCAGATGTGCTGCACAACGTTCAGGAGCTGCCTGTGCAGAGGCGTACAACGCCGCCCCGCAGCCGCCTCGTGTGCTCGTCTGATTGCCTCCTCCACCGCGGCCTGCGCGTCAGCGGCACTCGAAGCAACTTTGCCCATTTTCCGTTTTATCACCTTCACTTGCTCGTCAATCTTTGCTGTAAATTTTCTCAGATTGTCAAGGGCCGACACGTTTTCGAGCATGGTGTCATTTCCTGTCATTAGCAACGCCACAACGTCAGGGATGTGCAGCTCTTTACAAAGGCTTCGTGATGAGAAATCAGTGACGTCCGAAGTGATATCACGCACTAAGTTCCCAATGGCAGTATGGCGTGTTACACTGTTGCTCGATGCCTTCTTTAGTCTTTCCACCAATTCCTTCACCACTGTTTTGTATAGCGCATTGGTTTGATGCAAATGTTTCTCAAGCAGCGAAACACGCCTTGAAGCATATGTAAAGCCGTCCTCAACGTCTTGCGGTATTGCTTCAGTTTGCCTTCCTTGTTTTGCGATCTTTGATTCGGTTGAGACTTTATCTTTGAGAGTAACCACCGTGCCCTCTAATTTATCCCTTTCCGCTTGCAGTGTATGTATTTTTTGAGCATATCCACATAGTGTTTCCATTATACCTACCAATGCTTGGGCGAAAGCAGTCGCGTCACTTTTCTTTTTCGCCTGCGCCACTTTCAAAGCGAGGTCATGCGATCTACCTAGCTCACCCTCTACCGCTTTACGCTGTTCATCGGTGACCAAAGCAAGATCTGTCGTATCTCGCCGACTCTGCGACACTGCCTCCTGCACACATTTTATAAACTGGCCTAGTTTTTTAAGGGCTGACACAGAGCCCAGCAGCTCGTCAGGGGTAGATTTTGGCTCGGCTACAACATCAGCCATCCAAGCACCTGTGCAATGATCCATAGTGTCAGGATCGGTAATGGTCAAGGTGATTTTGTGCATGAATGCTACAAAGCCATCATCAGGATTCGCAATGATTTGTGAAGCGCTCTTCAGTCTGGCTTCCAACGTATTTAGAAGCATTTTGGACTCCACGATTGTCCTATTTATTTGGTGCTCAAGCACCACAGCAGCTCCCAAGGCATTTGTTAGGTTTTCCACGACACTCGGTTGCATACCAGACACATTGTATGAAGTTGTCCGGGCTCCTTCAGTTGTCCGGTGCGCATTGTAGATTCTAGTTCTGAGATGTTCCGCATATACTATCCGGTCGCTGTTTTCCTGCTTGATTTGATGTATTTCTTTAGCATAGGCACACAGTTGTTTCGCTAGGCCCATCGTTACATTAGCGACAGCATCCTCAGCTTGTTGATTGCTTGCTTTCCTTAGTTTTTCTGTAGTTTTCAGCTGATCTTCAAGGTGCTGGTTTTGCTCGTGCACATTGATTAATCTAGCTTCTAGCAGGTCAACTTTCGGTGTCAACGCGTCGAGGTGATAACGGCACTTCAGCAACACTTCGTTTTGTTCAGCGAGCGAACGTGAAAGCCCATGCTGCAATGAGTGCTGCCTTGTAGAAGAAAGTTCTGTATGACAATCATTTCCTTTAAGCACTCCCAGTTGCTCGTGGTTTTGGCTTTCGCATTGTCCAAGCGTGACTTCGGCGTTCTCCAATAATCTCCCAGCTTCCCTTAGATCTTTTTCAGTTTGCTTAGTGGCTTGGGCTGCGCGTTTGGCACTTTGCACGTAGAGGTCCACAGCTGCCTCGAAGCCGGTTGAGACGACTGTACGAGCAGTTTTAATTTCACGCGTATACGTACTCGACCTCACGTCAGCTACCAAAGTGTCGGTTAGCATCGAAAACTGCATGGACGCAAGAGTCACGGTGGTTCTTGTACCCTCTGCCTGTTGCGTTAACTCGCTCGCGCGACGACGCAAGGCCGTCGCGGCTGTGGTAGTTCCGACTAGTTGCGCTCTAGCGCTGCGCACCCGTTCCGTCACACTCCGTTGTTTTTTCAGCATCTCGCAGAGTTGCTTGCCTTGGTCATCCACGTGCTTCAGGATGCTTTTTTCGGTTTTATCAAGGGTGACCTGTTCAGCACGGGTATTCAAATACGCTGTGTTAACTTCCTTCTCAATTTCTTCGTAGGTGCTTACAGCAAGTTGCAGCCTTTCCACAGTCCGTGCAATCGTTTCCTCGATACTTTTTGCCTTTTCTATAAAAGAGTTAAAACCTACGCAGCAGCTTGGGCCACTTCTCACGAGTTGTTCCTTTGCACGTTCAAGCACTTTCTGGTTGGTGTCTTTCCATTGTGACAAATTTGGACTGCGATTAAGTGGTATGTTTAGGTCGCGCAAAATTTCAGACACAATCCCGCGTTCACAGTGTGGTCTCGCCAGTTCGTTAGATTCGAGTGCGACTTTCACCGCGGCATAGTTCAGGTCTCCACCCTGATGTGCCTTTCCGTTTATGTTATGACCGGCGTTCCGAATGTCGTAATATGTATTTACATTTTGGTCTTTCGATTCCTTTGCCTGTATTTCAGCATTTGCTTTCAACGATGCTCTGTGAGCGCCAGCTTCACGATATCTTTTTTCCACATCAAGGAGACGTTGTTTAACCATCTCCACTTTGCCACGCTCTTCCCCGTCCCATGCTTCCATCAGTTTTACCGCCCTTGCATTTGCCTCAGTCAATGAGGCTTCAACCTGCTCTTCCCTACGTTTTAGGTCGCCGATGTCCTTCACAAGCGCATCATGCCGCATCTCAGCTTCCCCTGCAATGTCCATCCAGGGCCAGAGCAACTCTTTTGCCGCGCATTGAGCTTGGTCTTTGTCCATCGCGCTCTGGAACGTTCCGTTACCATTGCACCCAGCTGTGACGAGCACATGTACAAGTAAAGCACATATATACACCGACGCTCTGCGTCGCTCATACTGATAGACCATTTTTTATCAATCACGGACTTACGTCTATCAAAACATAAAAGAAGAGGGAAAGCTGCTATCGAGAAAGGGCGTTCGGGTGTGTAAGTGCCATGCCAGCATGTGTGCGTAGACGAAAGTAGCAAATGAAACAAAAGGCGATCTGCCGTTTCAAAGACACAGCCAATCACATAAACTCGCGCATCAAAAAGCTATTTTGTTGCCAGTGACTATTCTCGGCGTTCGCGTTGTTGACCGGATAGATGCAACTTATTCAGCGATTGGCGCGCAGCAGACAGGGTCACGCGCACGCCGTATACTAATCAACCTGTGATGAACCAGTTGAATGAGCACACAGTCGGTTAAAAACACTTTGTTTCAACACTTTTCTGCGGCCGGTATCCACAAACACCCCACAAGAGCATGCTGCAGTAATATATACGAAAAAAAAAGCTTTTAAACAGAACTTTAACGACGCATTGCGAACACTGAGAAGAGGACCGGTTTGCAGTTCAACACGCAAGTTCCGGAAATAGTAGCATACAAAAAAGAATCCGCGGCATGAAGGCATCACAAAAAAGCCCACACAAATACGTGTAGTGTGATATGGCCAATCACCTCGTGCGCATGCACCACTGTAGATAATATGCACGCAGAAAGATAACATAACAGCACATTGTCACGCTCCGTCAGATCTCAGACATGGAAAACTACACCCGCAGCGTTAGGGCACTGCACACTATCGGAGAGCAAAGTGGAAGTCCAAAGCAACGTTAGCACTGCCACAGACACCAAAACACTTTTATATTTCACAAGTAAGAAATGCTTCCATCGCTGCAGTGCCGCGCCACGATCAGGTCCTTAGTCTCAAATAACTCCTTAGAGAAGCCAAATCTCTACCGCACACGAAATCGCGTGGAACATAAGTCTGGAGCGACCAGCAACTGAAAATGTCGTCTCTTGTCGTGCTTGTACGTGACACGGTAGTTTGGCCTACAAATGCAGGTTCTCGGTCCGTTACAACTTCTTATGTATAGCTTTAAGCTCGGAGCTGCCGCTATAGCATTCCTGAAGGCATGCAAGTCTCTGAAATGAGTTCGTCATTTACCCCCGCGGCTGCAGCCAACTTTTCAAACAAAACGCCAGCAACTACGTTGCCCACAACCAGTGAAACCACATTTCGAAGCAATGCCGTGCGCAAACATCACGGAATAGATGAACGCTTTAGTTACCGTTAATTGTGGGCAATGGCAGATAAAAGACAAAGCAATGCCACTGTTCCTACGGTGCGTACCCTGCGCCCACCACGTTTGCCGCAGTGATTTCTGGCGATTTTGACTTTGAGTCACTTTTGTTATTTCCATAAATTTTAGCTACGTCACTGAAGTTGTTTAAAATGACCGCGGAAAAATAGTCATCAAAAAACATGCCTGAAACCCACAAAAATAAGTTTTAGAGAATGCCGCTTATGCAAAACATGCGAAATCGGAATGGCGCCAACCTCCACGCCTGTGGCATGAAGCAGCGACAACAAACCAGCTGGCAAACGCCTCGAAAAATGCCGCCGAGACGACAATAAATCGCTCAGTTGTACACCACAGATCTTGGAATGGTTCACCGCCTACAGAAATGCAGCGCTTTTATTGCGCACTCAGCACCAGGCAAGTGGAGCCGCCGTGTACCCGGACATTTTTTTACTGCACTCGTTTTAAAATGTCAGCGAGAACTTTTTTGGAGCTGGCGATTTCACAATCAGCCGAATTCATGTCGGTGGTCGCCAAGGCACGACGCCCTTCCGCGGGGACAAAATATCGGTGCCGCGTGTAAACAAAACGTGCACTCTCTCCGCGCAGTTCACAGCAGCACCGCACACCTTCACAAACTCAATCGAAGGAGCGGAAAACACTGACAACAACAAACACGCGCGGCATGCCAACAGGAATGCCGCGCAGTGCTAAAACGTTTAACAGCTGAAAATGTGCGTTCCTGGTGGCGCGTGAGCAACCTTCCGAAGCATAAAAGAGAGCGCAACAGAAAACAATGCAGACTGCTGTGGATGTTGTCGCACTGCGAAAGGGGGAAAAGAAATGGAAAAAAACAAGGTTGGGCAGTCACGGTGAATAACGCTAGGCAAATCCATGCTGCTTTATCGGGTGGATGCAGGGAATTTCCACCGGTGGCAAAGGAGCAGCCACGAAACAAATTCGCATGGCTGACACTGCGATGCTCCGTCGTAAAAAGTCCCTTGGCCACATGTGACGCAGTAAACGCTCTGCTCAAATGCTGTGGCTGTGCGGGCCATGTTGTGCTTGTTGAGCAGTCGCTGGCTCGACAAATGCTCTGCTGACACAAAAGCTCCTCCTTCACTGGACGCATGACAGTCACAACAGCTGCAAGTGCCTCAGGCGTTCATCCACTGAAAAGCAAATGAATCCGACGACGGGTGAATTTTACAACAAAAACACAATTGAAAGTATGAACGTCTGTGGCCAACACCGCTCAGTACTGGTGAGATGAACAAAAGTGCTTTCGACCACATCCAAATGCACTACAAGTAGCAACTTCGCAACGACCAGGCAGATACCGTCCCGCCTGTACTCGCAAGATGCGCCAGCAGTGAGCGTGTGACTACTTTCACTGGCAAGCTAGTCACGAAAATGTGCACCACACGCTCGGGCAATGGAAAGCAACTAATAGCGGCGATAGAAGAGAACAGCACAGAAAGTAAAGGAGCACGGCCAGCACGGCACGAGCACTCAGCAGCGGTGGCAGTGAATGGAATGGACGTGACACACGCAAACGGACAAACTGGTGCACGTGCAGAACACAATTTATCAGAATGGGGCAGCGGACAAGCGAACAAAATCGGTCAAATCGCAGTTGCAACAAACGTGCACAGCAGTGCAGCAGTACAAAGCACAAGCAGAAAAGACGAGGCGGGAGAGACAAAAATGGTTTTCAAGTTATTGTTTTTTATTTCTTATTTGCCTTAAGTGAGGTGCGACAAAATTGCGTGAACCAAAATGCTCTTCGGACACACTCAAGTGCACGGCATGCGAAAAAAGGGAGGCGTGGCACATGTTCCGGTGCGCGCTCGCCTTCACATTAAATTACATAACGTTTTGTGCCGCTTCCACCAGCTGTTGTTTGAGTGCCGCACAACACCGAAGTGGCAAAGCGCTTGAAAGGCCGGCCATTAAAGCCAACACAAAACAGCAGCACAAAAACGTAAAAATCGGCCTGCCGGTCACAATGGGACCAGTGCTTTTTTAATTCATCTCCAGGCGTGCATAAAAAACAGCACCGGCCACCGGAAGCGCAGCCAAACGAAAAGTGTGCCATGTTATGGAAAATTAAAACAAAAGACATCAGACAATTCGCAGCTTTATTTACATTAAAACGAATGAACAAACAAAACGAGTAGAAGTTGCGGACATTGAGCAGCAGCGCGGGCGGCAGCACCAAATAACAGAGCAGGCGCAGTGCTACCAGTGAAGGCCCAGCGCACCCAAAAGCTGTCGGT
The DNA here is from genome assembly GCA_021307395.1 of Trypanosoma vivax. Classification (NCBI taxonomy): domain Eukaryota; phylum Euglenozoa; class Kinetoplastea; order Trypanosomatida; family Trypanosomatidae; genus Trypanosoma; species Trypanosoma vivax. The sequence continues at coordinate 569,623 of SOPI01000027.1, read as the reverse complement.
ACAGCGCAGGGCACTGCGGCTTCCCACTCCTCTCCCGCGCCATTCCGATCGCCTCCTCCAGCGCCGCGTCCACCTGAGCAGAACTGGCACCTGCCACTCGCATCAGCCTGCGCCCCTTCAACACCTGGCCCTCCATGCTGTCAGCGAGCCTGTTCAGCTGCACAACAACCTTCAAGCTGCTCATCACCGCGGTGTGATCTGTCATGTCACTCAGAAGCTTCAGTGACTCGGACATGAGGCTCCCATTGCACACGTCCTTCGAGAAGGTCGCCGACACCCTCGAGGTGATGTTCGCAAGCACATCCCGAAGAGTTTTGTTAACTTGAGCGGCGCCGTTTCTGCTGCGCTCCGCCACCACCGCTGAAGCGGCGAGCTCTCCCACCACCTTGCCACGCTGCTCATCAGCGCGGTGGAGGACCCGCTTCAGCACTGCCAGTTGCTTTCCTGCGGTCGCAAAGGCATCTTCAACGCTCGTGGCCAAGTAGACAAGGGCGTCACTTTCCTTCGCGGCGGCGTCAACGCGCAAAAGCCATTCTGAAATATTCTTTTGAGCATGTGCTGCATGCGCACTGAACGCTTCCGATTTGTCGTGCAGGACTCGCAGCTCACTCAGAGCGGCGCATAACTTGGTAGCAACGCCACTCAGAACCTTTACGATGGCTTCTTTCACATTGTCAGTCGCTTGTTTCGCACGCAGAGAAGCCTCACGTGCGCTGCTCTTAACCTCCTGCACTTGTTTGTTAACGCCTGACAAATTGCTCCCAATCATGCCTGTTGTGCTGCTAATTTCTTGCAACGTGTTGTTTAATTCCCTTAGAAGAGTTGTGTTGAACTCAGCAATGCGACGGATGGCGTCTGACGATTTGTTTTTCAGTATTCTCTGCACGCTGTCGTTGCACGCTCCGAATGTTACCTTACCGCCGTTGCTGCCTGTTGCGTCACCCATTTTCGTCATCTCTGTCCGAACACGCTCCAACAACTCGCTTTGAGTTATCACATCTTGCTGTATTTTGTTAACGATAGTACTGGCTTCAGTAGCACTACGAACAGACGCATTCGCATCCGCGCTGGACTTAGTAGCACTGCTTGCAACACCATCAAGATTATTTGCGATTGAAAACTTCCGAGCAAGCGTTAAATGACCTTGCTGAAACTGCGCCAGAACGTCCTTCACCACTTTGTCCACGGCTGTTACCTCCGCCCGCACTTGTTCGCTGTCAGTTACCACACCAGACGCGTCTTGCTTTTCATTAGTCACAGATTCCTCCACTGCTCTCAGTTTCTCCCCAGTCTTCAAAAATCCCCCAACAATCTCACAAAATACTTTTCCATTAGCAGAGGCCAACATGGTGTCGTTTGCCTCATTTACCTTGCGAGATGCGGCTTCCAGCTTTCCCTTTACATCATTTACAGAGATAAGTAACGATTCAAAATTTTGCACCGCAACGTTAAGACGCTCCACAACTTCTGCAACCGCCTTTTCCACCTCTTTTAACTTTTCATCGTTATGGAAAACAGGATGGTACTTCGCCTTGTTCGAGTTAATTTCATTATATGTTTCTCGCAGTATTCGTAACGTGTTGTTCTTCCATTGAGTGAGGTCCGTGTTTTCCATATTTTGCGCATAGTTGTCCAATGTTTTCGATATGTTGTACTTCTCCGTGCAATGTTCACCACATTGATCCAGTTTTACTTTCACATTCATGTAGTTTCATTTTCCAGCAGGATCAACATACCACAGGTAGCAAGCCACGCGTATAATGGCGTTAAAACTATAAGCTGAACTTGCTAGCGACGCTTCTGCCATGTTCATTGCTTTTTCAGCGACGAGCTCACATTCCCTTGCTTGTGCAATGCTTTTATTCACATCCTCTATTGCCTGATCGATAAGTACAATCTCTTTTTCATTAACAGTAAAATCCAACGACTTGCGAAACATTTTATAATACGCAATCGCATTATACGCCTTTTCTCGTTGGTTATACGCCAACCGCATAGTTTCCGACACGTTTTTCTTTACTGCCTCAGCTCTTAATGCGGGCCTGTTTACGACGTTTAGCCAACCCAAGAGCACATCCTTCGTCGTGCACTCCAGTTCTTTGGACGAAGAAGGCTCAGGTGAGCAGCTAGGAGCAGCTCGGGCAGCGTCACACCACAGAACTGTGAAAAGCAGCAGGAGGCAAAAACACTTTGAAAACATTGTCTCTTCACCTTCAAACTTTACACCCCAAAAGTGATACCAGAAAAGAAACGAATCGACAACAACAAAAAAAGGCAAAAAGTGTTTCAGTGACGACAAGCAACACGTTTTGGAAACCATTCGCGCTGAACATCAAAATAGACACAACGGTGACTAAAAGAAGGCATAAAAGAACAAGTGAGAAAAGAAAAAGGTAAAATGATAACGTGACGTTTAAAGTGAGCCTCACTATGACATCCACGAATAAGTGTTGCGTGTCGTGTGTACAGGGGCGTGGTCGCTCTCACACCGCATCACAGCGGAAGGAAAACTGTCATGTTTGTGTACGCGCCGCACGCCTCAACGACACTCCAGGGCAGCACGCATAAGAGAGTGGGGGATAAAGGGGTTAAAAATAAGATAAAATAAATTCTCAGGCAGTGCAACTGTTCATGTACATCATGAAACAGGAGACATACATGGCGTCAACGCGTAGTTGTTGCACTCACAATTCAGAGAACAAACGGGCGAGGGGCGGTGTAGAAAAATGGCCTGCAAGCTGAGACAAAACAGTAAGGAACACGAAAGAAGCGCGTGCCAGAATTTGAACATTCGCGTATTTTGAACATGACAGAGTCAACGAAATAAATTCGCAGCACCACAGCAGCGACTGGCACCGACTTTCCGCGCCCTCACAACCTCATCGTTTCTCCTTACTGACAGCAGGCGCCGCTCCATGAGAATGAGCGACGCAACCGATGCAGAAACTTTTGTCTTATCTTTGAGCAGTTGTGTGGTGTCAGCAACGTGGTCCTTGTCACCCGTAGTGCAGGAGGGAGAAAAAAGCACACTTGCATCGCATGAATTTCTGTAAATTGCCACAAATGACGGCATCAAGTGCGCCGCTCGCATGCGCAGCGGTACACAATTGCTTGCCACCGTTTCATGAGGCGTTTCGGAACATTGGTGCGGCTTTTCTAAAACTGACACCACTTTCCTCGCAACTATGACACCTCCCTCCACATGCTGCGACATTTCTGGCAACACATCTGTTGCCCCACATCGCCCCAATGCGTGCCGTATCTACAGAAAGCTCCAGCCCATTCAAAACACGCAAACAGATCAACGTGGTGTAGAGACGCACAAACTCCAGCGAGAGCAACCCTCGTCATTGGCAAAAACTCATTCCCAGAGTGGCCAAGCCGCTTCATGCTCTGGACGGCATGATGAGGGCATGTTGCCAACGCTTGCGAGAGCTGATTCAATTTCTTCAATACCGCTCTCCAGTTCAAAAAGAGACCTCGTGCGCGGCAAAGTTATCAAATGGATCACCACGGCGCTATTGGGCACAACCTTCCACGAATTACCAGGCACTTGCAGACAGCTGTAAGTAGTGGGAAAGTCATTGTGCGTGTTGTATTGGTACGCCGTCAACTGTAAAGCACGGCAAAAGAAGAGAAATATGAAACTCGCTAGTGCAAGGCAAAGGCACTGCACTCCGCCAGCCGCATTGTTGACGGTGCACACTAACACACACTTTCGACCACCTAATGAGGCAGCGCACGAGCACATGTGTGCATGCAAGCGCTACGAGGTGCGAGCATTACCGATGAAGCATTCATTCGAATGTCACTTGCGGGCAATGCGCTAACAAGCAAGAAGTAATAAATAAGTTAGTCGGCGATTTTACACGACTTTTCTCCCAGCACGAGAAACATTACACGGCGCAAACCCGTCACGATGCTAGGAGCTTTAAATCCACTGGAATCGGGGAGTCTTCATTCGTGTCAACTTTCTATATTTTAAAACGAAATAAGAGAGAGAGAGAGCACAGCAAGTACGAAATCACTGCAAAATTCGGATTCGCTCATAGCTCGCATGTTGTTCGCGCCACTGACACATCGCCTGCCAAAAAGAGCGCTCAACCGCAAATTCAAAAAACGTCAACTTGAGAAAAAATCACGATCACGTAGTGCCTCAAGGCGCTCTTATCTATATATCAAAAAACTGCAAAAGACGCTCAGAAAACCGCACACAACAAAACACCTCAAGTTACATCACGCTGTGCCGTGCAGTGGAACACAAGTCCAGGAGGGGCACACAACGTCCTCACAAAAACGCTTTTGTTGTTATTTCTGTCTTTCCGTGTTACAAAACCGGAACGAAAATCGCATTGGGTCAAGACGCGTGTGTCGAGTTTTTATTGTTTTTGCTTTACTTTTCAAAAGAGGGCGGGGGAAATAAAAAGGGAGGCGGCAGCACATTTCACGACAACTTTCATGGCCCCCAATTCGACTCCTTCATTTTGCACGTCGTTCTTCCTCGGCGTCGTCGTGGTATTTGAGGCGCTTAACTTTCCGCTTGTTCCATCGTGCTCGCTTGACTCGGGACCGCGTGGAGTTGAGTGGCTGCTGTCCCCATTTGTCTTTGAAGCCGCGGAGCCACTGCCAGGAGACGCCTTCAGTGCGCTTTCTACCTTGTGGGGCGAAGCCGACGAATTAGAACTGTTCCCATCTTGCCCAAATTGCTGTTGCAGTTCATTTGTTCGATTTTCACCGCTGATAAAGCCACAACATAATGCACCGCCACCGCCACAGTTTGAAGAGGTAAATTTAATTTTCCTTCCTCCACAACCTTCGTTACTGCCATCAGAAAGTACCAACGTGCAAGATGGCGCGCTGCATTGAGGTCTGTTTTTCAACGCATCTTCTGAAAAATTACATCCTGTAAGGACCTTGTTTTTCTCCTCACTGCCCACCGCTAAACATTTATTTGACGAACCTCCCGTGTTTCCTCCACATTCCTTCAATGTCAATCCCTCTCTTAAGGCAGTGCAATTCACCGTAAATATGGAAGGTTCTGGTGACGGGTATTCATTGCCACTACAAGAACAGTTGTCAAGAAAAACAGTGGCCTTAGGCCCAAGGACAACATCAGCGGTTGTGCCGCATGTCTTCCAAGGCAGTAGTGCCAACAAGGCAAAGGCAGAGCTGATGTAAACGGACATGTTTGAGCACCTTAAGTTCAACCGTTTTTTGGCATAAAAGGAAACAGGGAAGAGAGCGACAAGTAGCAACTGTGGAGAACTGATGCCCTTTGCACGCCTAGACACTGGCACTTAAATTCACGAGCGCAACTGCACGGCAACGTGAGTGACTTTCTACACTAAAAAACGCCTGTCAACCATTCCAACAGTGTGCGGTGCCACGGGCATTACTGCATGTAACTGGAGCACGCTCCGAAAAACAAACTAATAAAAAATGAACATAAATAAAGCATGGAAAGACCTGGAGGGAATAACAAAGCGAGCTTGCGATGAACTTCGGTCTTGCACACAAGAGCCATCAGCAACAATATCATCAAGTGAAGTTTGTTGGCATTTGGAAACACACTTCGCACCGCCTTATCAACCTGCTCATTGTTGTTAATTTTTAGGTCGCTCATGTTATCGCAGGCGCTGCTGGGCTTTAAGTGAGCAATGGCACTTCACAACGAGTTGGCGTACCTGTTGAACACAGCGCTGTGGGCAGGTGTTGAAAACAGTCCTAAAAGGTTCGCTTGAAACAGAGCAATGGAATGGTGCGTGCTGGAACATTTCTTGATTTTCAGCAGCGAATCGAGAGAGGGCGCTGCAGTTCCATACTTTCCATGTGCAAAGTAAAAGGACGGGAAAGCCTGCACCACTGCGAGTTAGAGGCGGCACCAAAGCACAATCAAGTCTGGGCACAAAGGCAGCAACAAACGACTACAGAACGTGATGACGGCAAGCCTCGTAGTGAGGCGCGTTGTACGAACAAAATTCGCGCCAACTCTGCACGGGGCAATGGCAGTTAAACACGAGGTGCTTGCAGTAAAGATAGTGCCAACTACCTCATGAAAGCAAAATAAAGTTAATTTTTGCTTCTGAGGAGACAACAACATCGCCTCAGCACGCGTTAAGTTCACATTGCACAGATACGAACAGGGGGGCAAATAAAAACATAAAAAGCACCAAACATACTCCCAACATCGTGCGATCTTAAATCTACCGGTTTCATTCTAAGCGATGCCACTTGCTCAAAGCGGTGCGAACGGCCGTCACTTTGAGTGCTGCGAGTTTGGATGTGTGTAACGTGCAGCAGAACAATGAAGTGGTGAGGGGAAGGAATGAGACGCAAATGTGCAACCGTTTTGGTGTGGCAGTGGTGGGAAGAGCGGCGAGCGGTGTGACGCCGGAACACGGCGAAACAGCGCCCGCCCTTTTCAAGCTTTTTAAGCCTGACTTCTCACGAAAATGGGGAAATGCCGGTTACGGCACGCGTGACATGACCCTGACGCTTTGCTGGTTGCACGGGCTTCAGGTGGGGCACATTTGCTTCCTTTGTCAGCTGCGTGGCATCTCTCGCGTCGCTGCAAAACAACCTCAACAAAAAGGCGCCACCTCGTAAGGCAGTGCCATTACCACCACACTGACCGCTGTTTGTCGCACTGACGTTCGCAAATGCAGCAGCAGCGCAGCACGCACCAGTTGTGGTTTTTCATGGTCCGCAGTGCTTATTCTCAGCAAGAAAGACTCATAGCGAACTTCTGAAGGGACACAAGTCTCACAACTGCAACACGATACCGTGGTACGGTTAACGAGCGAGCATAGTTGCATGCACACATGTGCAATTATGACACCACGTGCTTTGGTGTGCTTTGTAGGAAATTTGCACCAATTTTCTGAGCAGCGCAGCTTGGGCCTACACGTCTGTTGCTTGACGAAAAGGCTGACTGCGTCTTGAACGAAATTCCCAACTTTGCGTCCGCCCGCAACTACGGCGGCACGTTGTTTGCCCAACGGCACACACCACTACACGCAAGACCGCATTGGTACAGCCACCCGCTTGTTTGAGGTCTTCCATGGCACGGTCGCTGCGTACCGGTGCTCGACAAACAATTTACTGGAGAATGGCAGAGAAAAGAAAAAGAAGAAAAGCAGCGTGTGAGGAGCGAAGTTGGTGGCGGCACAAATGTCAGCGGGGCCCTTTTCTTTGCTTCTCTTCTGTTGGTTACATTTGGCTGGAAGATGTGCGACAACAAACTGACGTTTTTGGCACCCGTCCAAGTTCCGGACGAGTGTCACACATTTGAAGGCCGCCGCGAGACGACACTGTTGTCGGGTTGGTAGTTTTGTGTTGACGTCACAAAAAATCGAGTGATATTTGTTTATTTATTTCCCCTTCTCCCCCGTTACAATAAAATAGTTATCAATTTGCTTACTTTACTTACTTACTTATTCAACGTATTTCAGCTGCAAGAGTGAAGGGAGGACTGCGCAAAAGGGAGTGCTGTGGAGAGTGAGAGGGAAGACATAAAATAAGGCCCCAAACTCCGCCTCATAATCGTCCTGTCTGGGCGTGTCACTTCCACGATATCGGTCGACAGACTACTGTTGGCTGGACTTTTTACAGATCTTTGCCTGTGCATTTTTATAATTAACTTCATGCTCTCCACAACGCAAACGTATAATTCCAGAGGAGGCAAAAAATACACACGCGCGTCCACATGAGTCCAACGTCAAAGTAGAGCGCGGAAATTCGCATTCGGAGCACACCCGACCACTCGATTTACTACATTTGCTGTTGTGTTCCATATGTAGTTTTATTTTGCCGGTGCGTGGGACAATGTTATTTAACGCAGCACTTAAAAGCATGGGAAATTATAATAAAACGTTCCAGAGTGAAAAAACAAAAACAAAAATCAATTCTGACCATTCACGTCGATACATCACTGTTACTCGCAAAGCGAGTTCTTGTTTGAAAGACTCTGACTCTGCTCTTATGTACATGTTGCAGCTTATTTCTGTTTTGCAATCGCTCGTTTCAAAGTTTGCCATGCAACGGTGCGCCATCCACCGCGGCGTAGCAATCACAGCGGCCGGGCCTCTCTCACGACAACACGGAAGTGGAAGACCACCGCAGCAGCAACGACTGCAGCTAACGAGGAATGAGTTCGAGTAGCTGTTGCCAAATGTCCTTGCACGTGTGCTTTGTGCTTCGTTGCTCAGCGACGTCGCGTTGCCGCACTACCTCCGACTGGAGATCAAATTTCATCTTGTTGAGCGTGCTGAGGCACCTTTCCAGTTTGTCGACTTCTTCAATGTCTTGCCCAAGTTGAGTGGCGTAAGTAACAACCTTCTCGGCAAGCCGCTCAATCGCCGGCCCGCTGCTTGCATTGGAGCGTGCCACATCTGCACTGGCGCTCGCTGAAGACACACCTGTCATGTTGAAACTCAGTTCGATGACTGGAGCGAGGCAATCGCTTCCACTGCCATGCCGCGCCGCTGTGCCAGCAGATATTGACAGATAACCAGAGCATTCATTCGAGGCAGCACCAAAGTTGAGGACCTTTTCGACCTCCGTTTCCGCCTGCCGTGGCTTAAACTGAGCACATAGTTTTTCATACGCCCTCATCACCTCGCGTACATCCTCAGCCAACATGACCAAATGCCGCTGCTTGTGTAGCCGTCTCCTGCTCATCGCCGTCACTTTTTCCACAAGCACGCCTTCTGTGGCCCGCATTTTTGATAAAAGTGAAGCGCCGCTTGTTCCATCGTCAACATTTCGATTTTGAGAAGCGTGGTGTTCACTTACAAGTAGCAACGAGGCGTCCAGCAGCTTGCAGTTGTGTTCGTTTCGCTGTACATTGTTTTCAATGGCCCGCCAAACGGTATTAAACCGCCAAATGGGCAAAAATGCAGCCACAACGCCCTTAACACGTTTAATGTAATCCTCGAGCCAATCTTTCTTGCTGATCAACACGCTTCTCGCATTTTTACAAAAGCCGCTTTCATTCACGCCCGGTACGAATTTAAAAAGTTCATTTAGCGCCTCTTGGCGCTCCGCCACCATACCATTTGTTTTTGCGTCCCACAGACAGTTAGAAATTGGCTCAATAGCGTCAAGTGCTGCCTGGTGCTCCACTGTCCATTTCGAAGCACTTCGAAGTTGATCACGGACATTCGCTGCGCGGCTGCCCCCCTCTCGTTGAAGCTCCGCCAACACACTCAACACCGCCTCGCGCGCAGTTTTTACGTACGCACTAGAACGACCGCTGCCAACAGACGTCTGAAGCAGCTGCCGCATCTGCCCCTCCAGTCGACCAAACGTTACGGCAATATTCGTGTCAACGTCTTCCAACCGCTCGAGGGTCTTCTGTAAACACCCTCTGGTTCTGTTTAACAAGTAAACCCACTGCACCACAATTTTACTTGCTTGGGTCCTGTCTTGATCCCTTTTCATACCTTTTTTGCACTTTTCAGTATCACTTCCATGGTCTCCGCAGACGGTCATAACGAAGATGAATAACGTCTGCAGGCATATTGCCAAGGCGCTGCTCATTTCCACCTAAAATTAGAGGAAATAGGTGAATAAATGTTTCATTATTGTCAATGGAGTTTTAGGCCCTCATAAACACCGGCCAAAAGACCAGAGCAAGCCACTTTGTCACTGACATGCAAAGATCGACCAAGTCACTCCACAAAACAGTAAAGTAATAATAATGATGATGACGACAGAAAAAGTAGAAATAACAACAACATGAAAAAAAATAATATTAACAGAAACCACAACAAGCTGCCGTTTTTTTTCATTCTAGGGGTGCGGAAAAGTAAATTCCACACGACAATAATAAAAATAATACGCGCTCCCAGTGGCGAAGACACCCGCTTACGTTGTCAACAAAAGAAAAAATACGTTATTTTTGCAGCACACAGGCACTATGAGGCGGCGTTGCACCAACGCCACGTAGTTCGGTGTTAATGTGCGGGCCGGACAACTGAGCACAAGTGAGGAGGGCGCAAGCCGGTTTGCCATCGCACATTGAAATGGCGCTTGATTGATTCATGGCGGGGGAATGCCGGGGTAATATCCGCCTTCCTCCCCTCATCACCGCCGTCACGGCATGGCTTTGGCTTTCCGCACATCATTTTTCTTCTTTCGTAATGCGCCATTCTCACATGAAACTTTTGGTTCGCAGCACCGGACACACGCCAAGTCCAATCGGCAATTTGGTCTCATATAAGCAGCACTTTTCAGCTCGCTAGTCAAATGCGCTCCCGGATAAAAGCTGTTTCCGAAAAACCCACCCCACGAAAGCCATTCGCCACTGGCCATTAAGCAGCAGCACTTTATTGGTTTTACGTTAGCAACCGGTCACACTGCTTGTTATTCGCGCATCACTTGGTCTTTCGCAGTGACGGAAAGACGTTAAACCGCCACAAAGCACAAAACGACATCACTTTCGTCACTTGTCGGCACACCAACACCACCGTACGCACACGAAAATCTGTCACTTCCGGCTCTTGAAGCCATCTTCGTTGGCAGAACTGCGTGCAGCATTTCACCGTGCTTTTTATAAAAATAATAGACAGTTGCTTCTCTGCAGGTGTTTAAAACGAATTGAATCCGCTCCACAGAAATGCAAAGAAAAAAAGCGGCTTGGAAAATTGCTCCGTAGTCTTCGATGTATTTATTATTATTATTATCCTGCAAGGTGCCACAGGCGCCTCCGCTTTTACTACCTCACACTGCAGATGCAGCGGCCACGAGTAGATTGATGTCCTTCAAGCATCAAGAGGCAAGAGTTCCTGCTGTGGATGAAGAAAAGACAGATACACACACACACACAAAGACACTAAACAAGCCAAGCAAATCGAAGAGCTAGTTCGCACAATGGCACGCAGAAACTCGAATGAAGATTCTACCGCTTGATGCGCATAATTTTATACCTTTCCGTTGAGCTTTCCCGAAACTGTACCACAGCTCAGTGCCCAAGAAGATGTGGACTACAACGTGTGATGTGCCATAATCAAATGTAACACTGTGTGCGTGCCCGCCGCCGCAAAAGACACCGTCTACGATGTTGACCGGGCCGCAGGGCACAATCAGACCGGAAAAGCTCACGGGCTCCACAACACTGGGTGGAAGACGCAGGCTTTGCATCAAACTCCACCTCACGCGTGCCATTGTTCAGCGCAACGCGAATAAACCACCGTGACTCGCATCCACGACCCACGCACACAAAGTTGAGTTATCACAGCGGAATAAGCGCCAAAACAACACACGCGCCGCTCCGAGGCGCCCAAAACATCTTCGGACACACGCGCCACTGACGCTCCTGTACAGCATCGCACCAACGTCATAATTCCCACAAAAAGCCATCAGCAGAGCAGAATTACCACACTATGAGAAACGACTGCACTGGCCAAAGTGCCTCCACACGCGCAAAGCGAACACACGGGAACAATTGAAAAATGGGCGGCGCACGCCCGCCAGCGCCAGTTAACGTCCCACGACCCGTCTTCAGGTTGCCAATAACACAATCAACTCCAAAAGTTATAGCAATCAGGCACGCATAGGCGAATGCAACAAAATAGCCGCGTGGTCCACAATGTGGAGTTGCATGGCTGGAGGAATAACGTTAAAATGAATATAAAAAATACGAAGAGGGCAAGAAGAAAGAAAACAAGATGTGGTGAATAATAGTGACCAATCAGATTATGCACGGCCGCACACCCATGTCTTCCCGCAACGGGGAGACGCGCATGCGCTAGCAGAATCGAGTCAGGGGGCACAGTTCCAGGCCTTCGGGAGGCTGCTTGTCAGATAAGCGCGACTTATCACACACAACCAATCTCATTGCACGCGGAGTGCGTCACGTGGGGGCAGCGGCGACCGTCGTCAGCAATGAACCAGCAACACATCAATAATCTCCTCGTCCAACTGCACTTGCTGCTGCTCTGCTTCATCCCATAGGAGCCTCACATTCTCACAGTCCTCCTCAGACATGGCACCCTCCGTCACCAAGCACTCCTGCCTGCTTACCATCGCCGCGCTGCTGTGGTGCTGGAAGTACACCATCACCCATCGAAGACCGCCTCTCACCACGTTCCAGTCATCAAAACACCCCGCCATTTGCTCCGTGAACTGCACAACGGCACAAGCAGGGGTGCCCCCGACTTTACGCGGTGTCGCCAGCACACCCACAAGTACCAGCGATCCTGACTTTTTCACGTGCCTACCCCTTTTCCGCTTGCAACCAGCCGCTGTGGAGTTCGCACTGGAGCCCCTGGTAAAGTAGAAGGCGCTGAAGAGGGGAAAGCTCAACAGATCTGGTATGTACAGCACATCTGTCTTAACACTCATTTGCGTGGCGTTGGGCTTGTCATGCACACCGCAAGAAATTACCCTATACTTCTCTGGGAACTTGCTTAGTCGCGTTCCTCGCCTCGCCGCGTCGTCACATGGGCAACCACACGCACGCGGGAGGGGGACCAGCTTCCTAACGATCAGTTCGGACACATCCCGGTGCAGCAGGATACAGACGCCGAACATCTCGAACAGCTTAACACATGTTTCCGGACACCACACCATCCGCCGCATCAGCCGCCCCAAGTAGTAGCAGTCTCTCAACAGCACACGCCTCAACTCAATCTCAACTGCGGAGGAGCACGGCCCCGTTGCAAAGTGTTCGCCGGCACCGTGCTTCACTCGCACTATCTTCAGCAGATAATACACATGCACACGTGGAAGCCACTTCACCCTGTACAAAAGGGTGTTGATTAGGAAATCCCTCTGATCGTCTGGGAAGCACCGTATACATTCATGTATAGATAAGCACTCGTTATTGTAGGAATCTTTATCACGTAGATAACGTGGCACGGGTCCAACAGTTTCTGCCTGAGACTCGATTACGGACCAATTCGAGGAGCACAGTATCGGAAGAAAACCAGAGCCACGCTTGTGCTGATCCCATGCATGCAGGGCCATTAGCTCTCGTCTGTTATAGCCGTTGAACAAAATATAGTTCACAACAGTTTGTTCCTCAATTTTATAGAATATTTTTTCATCAGGTGCATTGAAAACGATGACCTCCCACGTCCCGATGGGGAGGTTCGTCATGCTCTCGGGTTCACACCGGTCGTATATAGCGCACCCCTGGACGCCCTCATCCGCCAGCACGTTCACAACTGCCAACGCGTCGCACACATAGTGGAACTCCTTTACGGTACCTGCGCGACTCCCAAGGTTGAAGAACACATACCCAGAATCGCACACAACATACAGCACTGCGCCGATCGTGTCAGCGCTGCAGTGAAGCAGCTGGTGCAAAAAAAAATGGTGCCACAGCAGCCGTCTTGCCAGTGCCTGGCGTCCCCAGCAAACTATACAACCTCCTGGGAGAAGTGCCGCCATTCGCTCGCCTGTTATCGATGCCGCGCTTCAGGATGTTCCACGCGCGAACAACCTCCCTGCGGACAATGGCATCACACTTTCTCTCTCTAAACAAATGAGATGGCCACCCCCATTCGGAAATGAGCACCAGCAACTCGAGACCATCATCAGTTCCGGGCACAACGGCATCCACCTCGCCAGGAAAAGGAGTGACATCCACCTCGCGCTCCTCCCACATGCGCGGCGACTCACCAACGCACTCCGTGTCCACAACAATCATCCCCATTGGCGCGGATGCGTGGCCAGACTCCACAAAGCTCCATGATGCGTTGTAGACTGAACGGTATCGCGACCGCTCATCAGCTAGCTTGCAGTGCTCGTCGCTCACCGGCGCAGCCGGACGTTATCTGGACACACAACGCAGCGCCTCGTCGAGCAGCGCCTGTGTGGCATCCGACACAGCACGCCTCGTTGCCGAAGCTACCATGTTCCAGTCACCGAACGTGACAACATTTCGTGCCTTCAGTGCACGCACGTCGCGCCACAGCTGGGTAATCCTGTACTGCACAAGCCCAAGGATCTTGCCAAGCAGACGCTCGTCAGAAACGTAACGCGCAGGCTCGCGCATAAATGTCGTCATGGTCACCTGGCTGTCGGCGTAGGAAAGCGCTTCACCGGGTAAATATGTGCGCAGGAAGTTTCGCAGAAGCACCGTTTCGGGGTTGCCACAGCCAGGTGGCAATGCATTCTCCAAGCTGTCAGAATAACTCCACTTCGCCTGCACGTCCGCATTCTCGTTTGTCTGCTCGGACTGTTCTGTCGCAGCTGCCATTCCGAACTGAAAACCCGGGATGACAGCGCCAGGAAACTCGACACGCTGCAAGCGACGGTGGTCTATTGCTTTTGTGTAAAAAGGGACAGAAAAGAAACATCGTGTGAGCAGCGGCACGAGCGCGTGGGCAGCATTGGTTCCTACATAGCAATGACTACGAAGGGGCGAGAGGGAGGCCTTTCTTTCTATGCAAAACAGGCGCTAACCCTAACCACATAAATTTTCAAGCGGTTAACGTAGACACGTCTAAGTGCGCACACGGCAATCCAGCTGCACCAAATACTGAGCAACCCACCGATATGCGTAAAAGCAGCGTGTGACACGGTCCCGCAACCACCAGCCACAGACGCCCTCCAACAGGATGTGTGGCAATTGGCGGCACACAACGTAGCAGTCACCGATGGGCATTCAATGAAATTTCCGTGTTAGCCTCACATCATACTGATAGGAACGCACTGCTCCGTTTTATCAGAGCATTTAAGATGCCTTGATGCATATGGCAAACGCCTCATTGCGGCACTATGGAATAGAACCGAGGAAGTTCACTGGATTTCTTAGGGAAACGTAGCTTTACCACAATACAAAATCACTGACCCATCGAACGCATGCGAAGTGTGACGTGGAGCCAGCGCCAGCGCGTCCCGACATCTTACCGCAGCAAATCGAGTGCAGTGCAAGCCGGTCGACGGAGGCGTGGTTGCTGTACATTTCGTGGTCCATTGCCCTGACTGTGGGGACACGACAAAAGTCGGGTGCGTGCCGCCGCCCTCAAGGTAAGGGGCGACCTCACACGGTGAAACACCGCGTCAGCTAGTAGCGGGATGCGTGCTGCAGTGGCGAGTGTCCCTCCAGACCAGCGCGCGACACGCCGTCATCCGCTGCTGGAGCGGGCAAGCCCAGTCACCACTTGAGGTGACTTTATTGCACGGCGCCTCCCCCGAGACGATCAGAAATCATAGAACAATTGAAGCCCCTTCAATGCATCTCATTTCTTTTACAAAATCGTGGCTGTCAAAGCCGCCGCTACAACTTCATTACGCAATGCAGAAAAGTGAGAAACGCGCAAAAAGTGTTGTAGCGCAATTTGTGAAGGCAACAAACAGCGTGTGGCGTTATCAAGCAATAAGCCGAGGTAGTGCAGCAACCTCTGAAAACAAAAAAGACCTCACATGGAGCCGAGCAAAAACACTCTTATACGTTCACTACCCTATAAACTGGAAGCGCACACACTGTCGGCACCAATGGCTCATCCTTCTGAGCACAAGATTAATACAACTCCCCTTAACAGCGTTGCACAGTGGACGTGGTGACGGTTTGCCTCCAGGGAGACGCAGCCGTGCTACTTACACACCGCGTGCGCTGTCATAAAGGTAAAAACATGAAATTAGGTACACCGACAGGAGTACATATTTACACAGAGCCAACCAAGTCAACAGCGGGAGTGTTAGCACAGCCTTCCGCCAAACCTTCATTTGCAAAGGCGCTCGCATTGACCAGTCTGGTCGCATAAAACGCGCCTCGGCACCACGTCATGAAATTGGGCCCATTCTGTGAGGGGGCACGTTAAAGGCGGTGGTTTATTCAGTTAGTCATTTAGTTGGAGAGCGGTGGAATTTGGACAGGAATGAAGTGAAAGCAGTGCCTGAGTTACACCACAACTACTGCGTTACAAGGGGAAAAATACGTAAGCACATGGCGTGAGGAGTTAAACGTGAGGGGAAAAGGAGAGAGTGAGTGAGAGATATGAATTGGTTTTGCTGAGGCATCAGATATGCCACAACGAAATGTACAACACGCGTGTGAAATGAAAATTGGAAGAAGAACACAAATTGCCGCGGTGACACTTGTGTTTTTTCCCTGCCATTTTCAATCATCAGCGGCACTTTTGGAGGGCTGCCTTTGGTTGCGCAGCATAAACAACGCCACCATAGCAGAGGCAGGTACAGCAATCGGCACCACAACCAGGAGCACGACCGTCGTTACGCTTTTACCGCCCCTAACCGCAGTCGTAGCACCAGCGTCAAACTCATAATCATCGTCTCCGCCCATATGGCCCTCGGCAGTACCCTCCGTTGCCTGGGCGTCAGCCTTCATCATGGTGTCAGTGGGCCACATCTCGCTTTGCATCGCCCGCTCCCTCAGTGCGACCTCCAAAATCGACTTGCCACGTTTTATCTGTTCATCTCCAGACACGAGGATTCTGATGGCATCACCCAACGTTTTCTCGGCGTTTTCACAGCTCTTCATGGATGACTCGACAAGAGAATTCACTTGC
Organism: Trypanosoma vivax; assembly: GCA_021307395.1. Lineage (NCBI taxonomy): Eukaryota > Euglenozoa > Kinetoplastea > Trypanosomatida > Trypanosomatidae > Trypanosoma > Trypanosoma vivax. The sequence goes on along the minus strand of SOPI01000027.1, from coordinate 553,142 downwards.
GTAAAAACACCCTCGCAGCTTATGCCTTTCTAGCTTTTGCAATGCGTGTGCTCATGGTTCACCACGAGTGACACTTCCGGCCACAAAGTTGTTGCGGTGCTCCTCCACATGTCGAAGTCGTCAAAGTGGCTCCTGCGCTCGTCAGCCACCAAATGCAGCAACACAGCCCGCTCCATCTGCGAGCCACTCTTACAATGTGAAATATTGTGATGAAACTCACCGCCATACTGCAAAAGTGTGTGTGGGCTTGCCTGCGTGCCGTTGTACCTTGCGGCTAGTGCCCTTGTCAACGCTGAGGAGACCTCCACTGCTGCGCTTACTGACTCCATACGCATAGCCTCCGTGTCCACGACGTCTAGAACCCCCACACCAAGCTTCGCTGCATTCGCCCGTAGCAGCACCGCCCTCTTTAGCCGCACGCCTTCCCTTGCAAGCACACCCTTTAGCATGGACTCCAGTGCAACAAAAATGTCCTTCATTATCCTCAGACTCTTCACCAGCAAACAGCCAAGCACAACCTTTCCACCAAACGCATGCTTACGCTCACGCCCCTCCATCAAAGCACGCAGCGTTTTGTTGAACCCCACTCGCGCTTCCTGTGCAAGCGCAGAGAAGTTCTTCCCTTCATCAAGTAGGTTGACGCTCTTCTCAAGTTAGCCCTGAAAATTCTTCCGATAAGTCTCATTGTGCATGCTGAAGTTCATAAGCTGCCCAGTGCTGCTTTCAAGTTCGTCGTGGTGGCCGTAGAAGGTGCGGTTTGCGTAATATTTAAATTCTGCAAGCAACCCGTTACACTTCCGACAATAGAACTTGTTCTCAGAGGTGACCCTGCAGCAGTTCAATCCCGTACAGAAATTGCGTTACCAATATGGTCACTCCGGACATGAGCCAAAAGGAAGCCAATAACTCTGCGTCAGCCCTGTGGTGCTGCAGTCCAACATCTTGGAAGTTCTCAGCCACACCCGTTTCGGCAACATGTGCGGCGTAGTTGCTGTGCTACCTGCAGAGTGTCTCGCGCTCTCGCTCAGCATTTGTCTTCATAGCAACGCTGCAGTGTCTTGCACCCAATTTCTTTTACCACCACTCACAATGACGTTGCTTGGCGACGTTCCCGTGAGACAATGTGACATTTTCTTCATCTTTTTAACCAACTCCAGTTGCACAGACGCCTGTGCATAGCGACCCTGATGCAACTGATGAAAAATTACTCGGGAGCACCCTCACTACTCGTGTCGCGCTTCTTGCTGCTTCAATGGTTTCAGTGTCTTAAAGAGCAGAAAGATGAGAAAAAAAAAGGGAAATGCGCACGATGCTGAAGCACGGGGATAATAAAACAAAAAAGAGCGATAGAAAAGAAGAAAGCAAAAATTATAAATGAAAAGTGCAGAAAATGGGTAGGTTGGCCACATTCAAAGGGAGCATGACGCACAACCATAGCACCACGATTCGCGCGGTGACTGGCACTGGTCAGTCACAGAAACATAAACCACCGTGCCACAAAGGCGTTGCTATTTGTTTGACTGCACCTCAATCAGCGGCGCCACATAACTTCCTCGAGGGCACAAAGTCACGTTGCACCACTTTGTTACTTTTTATAACAAAAATGGGAGAAAGTTAGAAAAGGAAAAACATGAGCACTGCAGTACGGACAAGCATGACACTTGTTGTGTGATGGAAATATTATTCGGCTTCCCCATGAGGCGCCGCAATATGCCCGTAAAATCGCAGCGCAATATGAAATGCACAGCCATCGGAGTTCCCGCACCATCAGGCGAGCGGGTGCTTGTCGTACAAATAGCTGTCTAGAAGTTAAAAAAGGCGGGCACTGCTGCAGTTGGCATGTTACCAGTCTCCACCTGCACGTTTACCACAAGCAGGCGCTGTTGCTTTCAGCCTCAGCATCGGTACCAACAGCATGCACCAACACGGCTCATGGGAACGCTATGAAACCCAAATGCAGCTCGTCGCTTACTTTAGCAGGGTACCCATGCGCTACTCATTCGAGTCACCTACCAACAGCGCACAGCGGCGCTCATTCACCGCACAAGTGTTACGTGGACTGCTCACGGCGCGTGCCTCGTGGATACTTCACGTCAACAGAGTGTTCTGCCTTAACTTTGCACCAGTGCCGGGACGGCAGCACTATCCTCATTCTCTGAGCCTGCCTTAACGAGAGGCTCACGCGCCATCGTGATGCCGCACTCACAATGACGGGCAGGAGCAGCGCAGCAGTCACATCACAATGTCTGTTCAGCGTTTGACAAGCCACAGGAGGCGGGTGCGCACGGACGCACAAGTTGATGCTGAGCGCAATCAGAATACTTCTGCGGCTTTAGACACCAATGTATTTATACCGGTTGTGACACATCTCTCTTGAGTCACGCATCCACCTCGTAGAAAGCGCACAACAAGGGATTTTGCATTGCAATCGCATGTCCCGTGCTGGTCAATGCCATGGTACATTCAAAGAGGCCAACTGCAGGCACCAAACAACGCAGCCAACAAGCACACAACTTTACCAGCGTTGCGCACCTCCACAGCTCAGAAAACAGCGAAGGCTCTTACTGCTCCTCACTTTTGGCCACCGTATCACCCGTTACGAAGCTGGCACAACAGCATCCGTGACACCGCTTTACTTCACGTTCTTCCTACAACCTCGCAAATGAACCACAGATAGAAACAGGACGAACTTCCAAGGACAATGCCGTAGACAACAGACGAGGCGGGACGAGCATTCACCTACAGAGCAAATGCAGAAGCGCGCACACGCACCTCTGACAATTAATCAACGCTTTTGCCACACAAGTTCGACTGCAGTGTAAACTGAATGTCCAAGCTGGAGAACATGAAAGGAATGATCGGTATGAATTTTCGTTCGCCTTATTTGACTTTTACTTTCTCCCTCGTTTGTTCCCATTTTTGTGGCAGTGAGGGAGAAGGGAGGAGTGAGAAGAATGCGATTAACACAGGTGGCATGAGGGCATTCGCACATTGCCTAGCTTCACTCCGGTGACAAAGTAGTACGCTGACCTTGTCTGAGGCCCTGCACGGCCACTTGCCTTTCCACAAAAGTATCAGGCACAAAAAGGACAACCAGCACCTACTTCCTTGTGAAAATTTAGATAAAGTGAGCAGGTGCATGTTTTTTGGTTGGGAGCGCCTCCACGCGAATAGCTGTCACGCCTGCTGCCCCTCAATTCCACGTATGGGGGTGGACGCGTGCCAGGTGCTTGCGTGTCTCTCTTGTGGAGCGTGGTGCGCTACATTTGCATGCGCAGTTGCACCGCATTACATCCACCTTCTACGTTCCTCACCCAACACGCACAGACACAGAATGGCGCCATGATCGCACGGCTGCAGCTCGTAAAATTAAAAACAAATAAGCAAGCCAAGGTAGTTAAGCACAGGGACGAACTTCAACCACTGGTATGCCTTACGCGCCTGTTTGCCTTACCTGGAGGAGCAGGGCACTCAGGCACGCCGAGTACAGGCACTTGTGTGCTGCGCAGTACGAAACGATGCGCCGCCAAACGTCAAGGGGTGTGTGAGAGGCAAATAAGTTGAGCTCTGGAAGAATAAGGTGGCATAGTTTTCCTCTATACAAGCTGTAAGACATAAACACATGTAAATAGTGAATGTTGGAAAAACTAAGGTCACTGTGCGGCAAGAAACTAGCGAGAGGAAGCACCCAACGAGCGACACTGAGCAGGCACATGGTTTCCGACCACGGGTCACGTCATCCCACTATTGGTGGCCGCGGTAGCACATCTTCCTGGAAAAAAACAAGAACCAAACCACACTTGGTGGCGCTTGGATTTGAAGCATGCACTCTTCTGCCAAATGTCTTTTCGTGAAGTGACTGGGAGAGGGGATTGTAAAGGACTGTAAAAGTTGCGTGCGGCCCGCCCTTGCATAAATAGGCTTAGCGTATCGGTGTACGTCTAAAATGGTGGACTAAGTGGCAGCCGCCCACTGAGCCAGCCGGCCGTTGTTGCGTGACAAAACGAGCTGCTGCTCCAACGAGCAACAACATGTCTGTACACCGCAACTACAGCAACTGCCGTAAACGGACAGCCCATCCTGTTAACTGGCCGGTTGTAAGGGGGTTGAAGAACGCAGCAACCGGGACAAGCCAAGGGCGCAGTGCGAACACGGTACTCCGTCACGCTACCTCCACAGAAATCCGCGCCACGGGGCAGAAGGGCAGCACAAGCCCGTGCACGTGACCTGCAATCCCTTGACAAAGAGTGATATTGGGAATACCCAGCTGATGCACTGCGTTAGTAGGACAGGATTACTCGGAATCATTTGAGGTGCCCAGCACTCGATGACAGAAGTCTGGCACCAGCAGCGCCATTGCAACGCGTTTCGTCAACGTCTTGGTGAAGAGCAAACTATTACGCCACAGGCAAGCAATGAACAGAGTTTGACATTCATTTAAGGTAAAGAGAAGATATGAGAGGAATATGCTATGAGCCTCTGTAGCTGCACGCAAGTCCCGGTGCACAAGCACGTTGCGAAAGGCAGCACAAAGAAGGGAGGAGTGACAAAGCAGTAGGATGAGCACTCCCCAGGCATTTCAATCAGCGAAGTATGTTATTAAATGTTTACATGATCAAGTTGTTCGTCGAGCGCGCAACGCAACGCAAGTGTCAAGTCCGTTGCAGGGCACCACCCGCAGTAGGAGATGAGACAAAGCACATATGGAGGACAGCAATACCGATATTGTTACACTGTTCACAAAAGAGTGCAAGTGCCCAAGTTAGCTTGAAGGAAGGGAGGTGACCTCATTTAGCGCATAGCACCTCAATCCCGCGTACACACGCGCAAAGAGAGAAAGAAAGAGAGATACGCACCAGGCATTTTTACGTCATGCCCCATTGTCTCACTGAGAGCAAAGGGAGCGCAAGCGAGAATGGCGTGGCAACGTGAATTTAGACATGCCGCAATAGCTGCAGAAATAGCAAGAAAAAGCAACACAACATCAATAAAAGGCTGGTATCAATCTTTTTCAAAGGGGCCCAGCGTCTCTGTCCTTGCAATAACATGGCCTTCAGCACACGTGAGCCCGCCAGCTCTGAGGCAAAACAAAAAAGGCAGTTAAGGCGAGCGGAGAACAAAACCGATTTGTGCACACAAATGCATTTTGTCATCGCTCTTATCATTAATCCCACAAACAGATGGGGAAGAGGTATTACAACACGCTGACGCAGTCGGCAGCGCCACGCAATTGCCTTGTCTCAAGAGGGAGTAGATATTTACCTTTAATTAAAGAACTTGCACACAGCATGCCCGCGCAATGAAATCAGGCGTGCTGAGAAAATAAATTTGTTGCACTGAGAAGTTGCTTACAAAATGGCTTACATCCAGAAACAACATCTTATTTAGCCTCCTGTGCCACGTGCTCGGTATGCCCAGCTGCCTCACGAATTGTCCTCGTGTTGGATCTGGTCAAGGACTTTATTGCTCTCGCTCGTTCTCTTTTAGACTTCACCTCTGCCACATTTTTATCCACATCCTCCAGGGCGTCACGAAGCTGCTCGCCATTTGCTCGCAGCACTCCAAAGGAGATGCTTTGCAATCACTTCCTCGGAATCGTTGGCAAACTGCAACAGCTTTGTTACATCAAAAAGAAACATTTTAGTTGGACCATCCATCACCTTTACTGCCGCACCGCTGCACTCGAGCAAGTGCTCACGCGAATTTAATTCACACAGCCAGTTGACAGCTTCGTTAAATGTCTTCTCAACACGCTTCGCAGCACTGTCAATGTTCTGCAGGGCACTCGATATGTTTCTATTTGCACGAATGGAGGTCCTTTGGCCTTCAATAGCTCGCTTCACTGAGGCATCAGCGAAAGCGCGGACATCGTCCGCACTGGCTTCATAACCCATAACAGTGTCAGCCATTTCTCTTGCCCTGCGTTTCTCACCAACTGCCGTTTCAGCGTGTCCGCAAGCGCCTGCCGCAGTCGCTTGAGCCTCCTCATCTTTTTCTGCGGCCACCATCTGCACAGTCTCACACGCTTCCATGGACTCCGCAACTGCCTTTTCAATTTTTGCGCTTGCACCAACAAACCGTCGAATGTCCTAATGCACCGTTTTCACTTCACCGCATGTTCGTATTCAACGCTCCTGCGCGCGAAGAGCATCGCATAGCGCCTTGTTGGCGTGCGCATCCAATGAACTATGGCATTTCTTCAACGCATCAAGGTGAACCATTACTGCACAGAGCTCGCCTCGCTTGCCTGTCAGAACATCCACGAAACTCTTCTTTGACTCTTCCACTTCCTTCTCTATCGGTGCCAGAGAAGTTTCAACAATCTTCCCTTATTTTCTTATCGGCTTCGTTTAATTGCTTCGTTACCTCCTTCCACTCCGTCGAGATGGACACCAAACTTGTCCTCAGTTTCTCAAACTCAGATACGCTCATCAGGTCACTGTGGAATAGCGCAATAATATCGTTCATCGCCTCCGTTGTTACATTCTCGGAGTTCACATCGCAGCGCTCTTCTGGTTTTCGAGCGCGCTCCGCTCCACAAATGCCTTTTACATTTTCCTTGATGCGGCCCAATCGGGCATGTAAGGCGTTCAGTGGCTCTCCCACCGTATCATTTGTTGACTTCACATCCCCCAACACCTTGTCGGCAATGGCCAGCACCGATGCTGCGTTGGCCAGCGCACTCTTTGCTTCACAGTTTATCAATTCCCGCTTATGTTCAATCAGACCACTCGTGCCACCGGACTTCAAAGCAGGAGGGAGGGTGCCAAGGGCCTTTGTGAATTGTCCAGTTGTTTGAGCATTCTCATTTGCTGTCTTGCTGAGGCTCTTGACCGTCGCGCTGTAACGAACAGCCTTTTCCTTCAATAAATTCATCACCGATGGTAAAGCGGTGAGTAACCTGCTTGCGTTACAAAGACTGTCGCGCTCATGAACAAGTTTTCGAGTGGCATCTTCAAGCATGGTGATCACTAGCTCATCCGATTCGTTAATGTCTTACTCTGTCACGCTTCAATTTGACGTTACACACCCAAGACGCATCACCACCATGTCCGAATGTTTTTTCAGCTCCGTCAAGACACCGTCCCAATCTTGTTTTACGTTCGTACCTGTACTGACATTTTTTATGCAAATCCACGCCTCCTCAGAAGAGCGGTTCCACAACATCATTGTTTCATTTCCACCACTTGGCTAGAGAAGTGAGATTTCACTCAATTTCAGCTCTTACCACCTCCAGAGGCGATGAGGTCACATTGTGAATTGGCCCGCATACGGTCAAGTTGTCCAGCAACTACTTTTACTCGCCCCTCCTTTTCATTGCCACCATCAAGTTTCGAACCAGAAACAACCATTTTCGTTTTATTAACTTCTCAGCCCTCCTTTGTCGCTTTTTGGCACTTGGCTATATACCCCTCTGTGAGAGACAACCCGGCCTCTGATATTTTTCACTTTCTCACTTATGGTCACGTTACTGGCAGCAACAAAAGCAGCTTTTGCTTTAGTCCCTTCAGCAGTGGACTTGAGTTTGACAACTTCGTGGCTTGCCTTCAAAGCCAAACTCACCATTGACAGAAAAAGTGGCGTTTACCGTCCGCCACAATCCTGCCCACATACATGCTTCCTTCACCCACTTGTCAGTGTGCTGTGTGTCAGAACGCTTTGTGCTTGCAACTGCAGCACCCGTGCTTGTCGCACAGCGTAGCAGCAGCACGACCGCCACAAAAGGAAGAGGTGGTTGGCTACAGCCAACTTCCTATTCACGCTTCTATTGCTTTGTGGTGTCTTCTAGGCGGTTAGCAGTATTCACGGGAAAGCAAGAAGCGGATGCCAGGCGAAAAGAAAAGCAGAGGGGTTGCAGGCTAGCGAGCGGTAAATGTGAATGAAATCAGCACTTGCAAGCAACGCGGTCCATTAAAGTGCATACACGGAACGTAACAATAATTAAATCAATCGGATGGCATACACACAAATACGCAGGCATGCACCTGTACGAATAAAAGAGCAGCTGTCCGGTCAAAGTGGTGCTAAATGCACGCAATGCATTCAAAGCGCAAAAGGTAACAAGTAAATACAGCAGTGCTAAGCAAAAGCAAAAAGAGGGATGGCGGCGTCAGTAGCGTTGCAGGGGAAAAAATATTAAAAAGCAGCCGCCCCATCAACTTCACGTGCAAACAATTTGACTGAGACGCTATGCAGACACATTTCCAATGGGAATGCATTACACGCCGATGTTATGAAGCAACACCGCCTTTGTAAGTTTAGGAAAAATAAAAGCCAAAACTGAGAGCAATTGGGGGAATTGAACACTCGGCCAGAGAAAAGTAACACATTTTCATGTAGTGAGGGGAGCTGGCTGGCATGGAAACAAAGCGCGACATTTAGTGGGCAACCAGTACGAACGTATTGGCAGATCTCTTGGCGGATAGAAGAAAAAAGAATTGGGTCACGGTGCTTGAGCGCCTTCAGTGGCAGTAGTTAGTGCGGTGCAATTGGTTGGATAACACTTAAAGCGCTTTGAAGCGGAGGTGCTCAGCAATAGTGCCGAAGCTGCGCTGTTCCTAATGCCTCCCAACATTGCAAAGGGGAGTGAGTCCCCCCACTTTGCTGCGATGGTCGGCTTGAGCGGGATAAACGAGAAACTATGCACAAAACAGGTCTGAAAAAATCAACAAATTCGGTACGGTTCTTCGGATCAGAGGACGCACAACCAAAACATCCGCTGCGCATCCTTCGTAAAAGGCAAATTTGTTGCTGGGCCTGCAACCGCGATAAAGAGCCACTCCAACAGCGCAGAACGGTGGGCAATTAACTCGCAACGCAAAAGCATACTGCTGGTAGTACTGACGCATCATTAAAACACTCACCTTCAAAGGAACACGCATTCAAAACGAAGAAACAAAATGATCAAGTGCGAAAGCATGCAACGCTGTACCCGCAAGGTAAAATATCGCTGAGACACATGCAACGCGACGCATAAACTAGGCACTGAATGTTAGTGGAAGGTGCTGCAGTTGAACCAACGACATCGGAGCAGAAAAGCAAGTCAGCTGTATTACACCACTCGGTGGGCTGGCCACGCGTACCGACCAGCCCGCGTGCAGAAATACGCTGTGCGCATACGGATGTCCGTAAGTACATAAACACGTGCTACGCCACATTCTGTGCAGGCGCCAGTGGCGCTTGCAGACTCAGTACAAGAAGTGAGGCGCAAAAGCACCAGGTGCACCACAGCACTTAATGTGGGCACCGCATCGTTGACAAACGGCGATGAGTCTCAGCAGCGAGCACACCGGCGCAAATGAACACAGCGTGACACACAAGCAGTAAACTACAATAACAGCCACTAGGCGAAATATGGAAAAGGCACTGGTGGGGAATGCCACACTCAGCATGACATGCCAATGGTTTTGGCCACAGATCATAAAGGTGTCCGGACTACGACGCCGCACAGTACGATGGAAATAAACAGAGTTGTAAAGGCAGCTGGGGGAGGCACCGCGCCACGATGTAGAAGGTGAAGGCACACTTTTGAGAATGTTATGTAAACTAACAAGTGACGAAAGAAGTCCGTGTAGTGATGGATGTGCCGATTCGCAACAGCGTCGATGGAGCGGGACAGTGTGAGCTAGCACGTTATATGCGAAGCCAATTCACCTGATGAAAAGCGTGCAAATGACAAAATACGTCGTTTGAACGGCGCGTCACATACGAGACGCCGTGTAAGGGCGAGTAACAACACCTCGCACACTCCCTCACACTTGTTGTCGGTCGGTTGTCGCACAAATGTCCGCCACTTTTGGTCACATGGCGAAGCCCAGGAACGTGTAAAGTTCTGCGCGGTAACGCAAACTGCCTGCGCCTGCAGGCACGACCTTGCCGTTGCTCGGTGGAGGCGAGTGCCATCACATTTCGTTGAGGAGGCCATTCGCACACGCGGTTTATTGCTGCCAGGCACTTGACTTGAAAGGAAAGGAGTGGGAAACAACACTGAAAAACCTGAAGCGCTGCTCGCGTAAAAACAACGACAGTAATAAAGGCGTTTCAAAAAAGTTGCGAATTGTGTCAAATAAGAAAAAAGAGGGCGCACTTATGTACGCAAATATGTCTGTCTTAAAAGGAGGGGAAGTTGTTGTTTCATCGTTCATTGGCATTTAAGTTTTGTGTAACTTACATCGACGTCTGAAATGTCTTTCAGCACAAAAGCAAGTCGAATGCGACTGGACGAATTTTGGAAATCATTTATTTCACTTACGGGGCAACTTCAGAACAGGCTGGTCACGCGTGTTTACATCCGCAAAAGGGGGAGGGGTGGGGGAAATAAAAAAGGGGGAAACATCTCGCGCCGCTTTGGGCACAATTATTTTTGTCGTTTACATTCGGCTTTCAGCCGCAGCAACTTATTTCTGTTTTAATTACTTTTTCTTCACGCAACTGCAGTGGCACACGCAAAATCGTCAGCGTTACAAATCGGCGCACTGTTTTATTCGCACGAAAAAAAACACCAGACAAAACAGAAATAAAAAACGCACGAAAGAGAAAAAAATAAAATGAAGGGGTCACCTCATCGCGGTGAGGAGTTTACGGCAAAAGGCGGACGACACATTAGCGCTCGCATGGCAGGGAATAGAAACACCGACAATTATTACCGCCTCTCAGCAGAGGGTCACGAAAGCGAATTAAACGGCGGTGTTATGACAAAATATTCACATTCTTCCGCCGTTACGTTGGCTGGCCGAGCAAATGCACAGCAAGCAAGTTATCTTCACGCGCTCACATTACCTTACAGTTTTGCGTTCGCAAAGAAGGGGAGAAGTTATCTTGTCCGCGCTCACAGTAGCACTCAAGTTGTTACTTGTAAAAAATGAAATCACACATAAAAAACACAAACACGAGCCTCAGCTGCGGTTGTCCACCGCACGAAGCAGCTGCAGGTACAGCGGCGTGCACTTCGAGCCCTCATTTGCCTTTAGCGCCGCAGCCGCAGCCGCCTCCGTCGCGCTGGCACGCCTGCTCGTCTCTTGCATCAGTTCTTTAACGCTTTTATCGCTCACCGAAAGGCGTTTTAGCGCTTCCTTCTCGACGGTGATATTCATCAGCGCAGTTAAGCTTTGAATTTCGCGCAGCGACTCCTCAAGGCCTGACGTTACGTTGCATGCGATAGCAGATTTGTATACGTTAATTTCAGTTTTGCAATGGTGACTCGACACTGCTTTCACGGCGTAAGTGAAGTTGGCATTTATCTTTTTGATGTGTTCCTCATTGGCCCGCAATGACGCAGCTGCGTTCTTCACAAGATGTTTGGCATCAATCCGCGTGTTCCGAAATGATTCGCCAGTCAGCTGATACTGCGCAGTGGCTTCAGCCGCGTGTGGCTCAGCGGCCACAGCACGGGTCACGGCGTCCTCAGTACGTTGGTTTGCGGCTGATGCGCGCTTCAATTGTGCAGCCACACTTTCCCTCACTGCAATTCCTTCTCTCTGAAGTGCTGTTGTTTTGTTGTTTATTTCTGTGAGCTGTTTTACAGTGTCGCACAGTCTGGCTCGTTGTTTCTCCAGCGCTTTCTTGAGGACAGCCCTGGTCTCCTCCTCCACCTCTTTGGCTTTTGTTTCAGCAAGTGTTACGTTGTCTGCGGCTCCTTTTTGATGCACAACCGCGACGGTCAGATTGGATGAAATACCAGCAACAACATTTCCGAACGATGTCAGGCTTTCTTCAATACGCGAAGCATTAAATGCGGTGATGCTTCGTAACTTTGTATAAATTTTTGTCGCGTTTTCAAGAGACAACTTCAACACATTTATATTGGCAGGAAAGCGTGCGCTGCCAAACAACACCAAATGACCACCATTTGTAAATTCAGACAATGCAGTGAAATTCCTCTTCATTTGCTCCAACTGAGACTTACCCGCAGCCAACGATGTGTTAACGTCCCTGTGCAATTTCCCAACGTGTGCTTTTGTCGTTTCTGTGTCTCTCAACACTCGCTGAACAGCCCCGTCCTCGTTAGTCACATTCGCATAAGCCTTTGCACAGGTGCTGTTTGCATCAACGACACGGCCGGTTTCATTCGTCGTCCTCAGCACTGTAATCATCGCTTCCATGGCAATTGCGGCTGCCGCTGTGCAATTCCGCACCGCGACCAGTGCCTTGTTCATTGTCTTATTTGACAACTCCGCCACAACTGAAAGGTTTTTGTAAAGATGATCCCGCTGCCTCTCTAACTCAGTAACTTTTCGGGACAACGCGGTCATGTTGCCTTCAGCAGCGCATATTTCACTCCATTTCTTATTTATTTCACTTTTCACGACGTCGATTGCTCTTTCCTCGGCTTCTTTTGCACTTTTCTCTGCCGCATCAGCATGCTGAAGGGCCTTTGATGCGTTGTCTCTCGTGGCATTGCTGTACACACCAATCTCTTCAACGAGTCGACCAAGAGTCTCCACTTTTTGAGTACAGTTCCCCAATAATTTGCCATCATTTCCCGAGTCAGCAGAAAAGTTAACGGCCACCAACTGAGCAAAGACATCCTCGCCCACATAAATGGAAACATTAGGCGCAACGAAATTGCTGGCGTCACACACATTGACATCATGCGCAAAATTATTTTTAGCTTGTTCAAGTGCAGTGCTGAAATTTTTCAAAATTGTTTCGAGGTGACTCCCTTTTTTCTTACGTGCAGCATTAAGCTCATCACGGGCTTTCTTCAGTTCTCCACGACTGGTTTCAGCTTCACCGATAACCTTACGCGCCGCCATTTCGGACTCTGTCATTGCTATTTCAGCGGATTTAACACCACCGTCTGCACTTTTCGTCTCATCAAATTTCGTCGAGACAACATTCGTAATATTATGCGCTATTGACGCACGCTTCAGTGCTGCATCACTTTTATTTTTTGCCTCAGTGATGTTACGATCAGCTGAAGCGAGCGATGCATTCGCAGACTTAATATCCGCTTCACATGAGGCATCACTCTCCCCCATCATGTCAAAAGTGGTATTCATTTTGCCCATAACGCGCGTTTCGTTACAAAGTACCTCGCGCCTGGAGTCGAAAAGGTCCTCAAATGTCCCAACAACAAGTTTCTCCGCCTCCATCAAATGAGTCAGCGATTTTTTCAGCCTTTCGATCATCTCAGGCACAGTTATGTCAAAGCGGTGCCTCAGCCACTCAACCGATGTTCTGTTCGTCGTGCAGGTGTGATTTTACAAAGTCACATTTAACCTTTTGCATATTTCTTGGATTTTTTCCTTGCTCTTCGTAACGTTACCAAAAACTACGCCAGAGATATTTTCTTTGAAAAGTTCGTGCACCGAGTCGCATCCGTTTTCTTCAAGGGAATTGTTGACGACGGTTTTATTGGCAATATCGTCAAGGTGTCTCATTACGTTCATATAGGCCGAATTGATGATGTTTGGTACCTTACTTCCTTTGCTGCTATTTCGACAAATTTTATCACAGTCTTCAACGATAATATCACGAATGGAAACACTGTTCTTCCATACGTTTTTTCTCGTTTCACTGTGGTTGTAACTCTTCATGCCATCCAACCAAGTTGTCACATTCGCCAGTGTTGCATTCCACTTATCACGTTGCTCCGCTTCCCACTCGGTGAGGTTGGCCGTCTCATTGTCAACTTCAGCCATAATTTTTTTCTCTAACGAGTCAATCGTCACATTCTCATTTGTCCTGTTTTTGCACTTGACAAATAACATCGTGACGTTCTTGAAAAATTTCAATATTTCACTTTCCCGCTTCCCATCATGTTCCAAGTTGCTGTGTCCAAATGTAAAGTTATCCGGATAATCTTTTACGGCCTCAAATGCGTTGAAGAAGTCCCGTTCAATGCCGTCCATAAACCCGCGGCTCGCATTCAACGCCGCACTCGTGTTGCTCATCACGCCTTTCACCATTTCTATAGCTACTGTTGCGGCTTGTTCCATGCCTGTGCGGTTCGTGTACAGCTCGGGGTTTTGCAGTATTTTTGTGGCGGTCGTGTTAACCTTCACTGCTCTTTTGTGCAGGGCACCAAACGTCACGTTCCACTCGACAAACAGATCAGCCGCACCACACAAGAACACCTCCTCCTTCTTTTTCTGCTCTGTTTTCCATGGTTCTCGATCAGCATGACCAATTGAAGCGCGGCATACCGCTGCAAACCACAACACAGTCAACAGACACAGCGCAATGCAGCGAGGCGAATTCTTTTTCATTTTTGATGTCTTCTCTTTCGTGTGTAGTTTTGATTTTGCAGGCAACGTGTCAAGTAACAGAAACGTTGTTGAAAGTAACGTTCATTGGGAGTCACACCAAAACAGATGAAATGATATGCAGTTTTTATTTTTATCATAAAAAGTGAAGTGTCCGCGCGTTTGGGAAGGGAGGCAACTGGTGTCACAGATCGCCATTAGAACAAGAGAAATAACTAATTTTCAAAGAGAATAAGCACCATCACATTTCGTGTGTGAAATATTTCAGACGCACTGCAACACTCCACAAAATACCGGTCCGCTGCTCTTTTTGCGGGCGTGTTTACGTCAGCCACCTTTCGCACACACACACACAGGCGTACCAGCCTTCATTTGGGCAGCGCGCAGTTGCAAATACCAATAAAGTGGAAGGTTCAAGTGGCACTGGAGTGCATGCACCAGTTCCTACTTTAGCAACCACCAACCGGCACATTTCACACACTTCCGCATTCGTGAGCGACACGTGGATTCAAACGGCACAACAATGTCGCAGAAATCAACTTTGGTTTTCAGGGCTTGCACGGGCTCTGTAAGCACACTCAAAGCAGCCACACACATACAGGTGCACAGCAAACATTCTTTTCAACTGCACGATGTCCAAAGGTCTCCGCACTTTGGGCACTTAATTCCATATGGCGCTTCTCGGCAAAAGGCTGTCGTTCGCCTGTCAGATAAGCGAGTGCACATGCCTTCAAACGAGAAAACGCAATCAAAACCCTTAAAAGGACCAATCATGAACTAAAAGTAGAAAAGACGCTGTCGATTGCGATTTCCCCACTCACTGTTATTTGGTCACCGCGCTCTCAGCGTGTGGTTAAGCAAAGTGTTTCCCATAAAAGTGGCACACACATGTTTTCGTTATGCCCTGACGTCAAAGGGCACAAAAATTTAAATTCAAAAAAATAACTGCGAAGTCTAAAGGGCCGGTTCCAGGAGCATGGCGCAATCGCACAAACTCGAGTCACAAAAGTTTGTACGGGACACAGAAAGAGCACGGCAACACGCAATTTCATGGCACTATGAGGGTCCACGCACAAGTAATTACGAATAAAAATGACAGTTGCGCATGCGAAATGCAGTTGAACTGATGCAGTTGTTATTATCAAATGTGAGAGCACTTCATAGAGCGCCTTCGAGTACCAACAATTAAAAGAGATGGCAGTATGATACAGGTCTACACAAACTTGCGTGCACGTGCTTCAGCTACGTCTGTGGAATGATCCCCAGCTGAGTGCCACCACACAACAGAGCAAACTGCAGTAGAAGTCTTACACGGCTGCGAATGAGCCTTGATGTCGTGTGCGAATCATTGCCATACATCCGTGTTGAGCTATCCCGTGGTGCTACATCGTCGGCACATGAAGCTTCTGGCTTGTTCAACATAGGCGAGCTACCTGTGTTTTCCAGTTTATTTACATGCTCCTTGTGGGAATCGCATCGCACTTCTCACAATGCTCCCAACAAATTCATATTTACAGCACCTGCCGTCGTATTGGTGAGTCGCTTTTATTCCTTGATGACCGATGCCCGCTTACAAATTGCTGCCCTCCTTTCAGCATTCGCCTTCCCCGTCATTTAAAGCCTTCTGCGAAGCTTCCCCGGCTCGTTCATTGGGCTCGTGTTCTTCCTTTTCTTCCAGCGGCTCTGTCCTAACTGACGCCACAAACACGCATGCGTTTTCCGTTAACACCGAGCACTGGAAGGCAACTGTTAGCCATGACGCCAGCTGTCGCATCACAATCATGAAAGCGGGGGAAGCAATGCCATCGTGGTGCACTTTATCCTTTTCTTCAAAGTAGAAACCACGCAAGTCACTCATGCGGGCGTTGTTGCAGTGTAAATATTAAAGAAAAAAATAAGCGAGGAGGCGTGCACATCGCTGAAAGACATGTGAGTGCATGAGGACGCACTGCCACTTATGTGGTGACTACCACCAAAGACACCCCGGTGCTCTGGAGCTGCTTCAACCGAAGTCGCAGACAACAGCTCAATACCTCCGTGTTTCACATAAGCAAGAGAGATGGTGTGACTGGCTCGTCTACTGCCACTTTCTGTTTGAAATGCACTTGCCACTGAAAATTCCATGCCACCAACTTGTGAAGCATTTTCCATCCTCGTAGTGCGAGTGGCTCTTGCCATCTTGCCGTGAAGTTGGAGGCGCGACCACTACTCATTTCCGAGTTTGTGATTCCAAACGCCCTGCGCACAATTTCCCAGACAGGCTTTCAAGAAAACTAACATTTCCCACCAGCAATTTTACTTTCTCCTCCGACCTGCCTCCATCAGTCCAAAAAATTGTGAACAGTTGTCTCCACTCCAACTACCAAAGTTCGCGTGACATGTAAAGTTCAAACACACTCCCAAAAGACAAAAATGAAATTCGAAGTCGCTAAAGTCGCACTTTAAACGCCACATTGCACAGTTTGATGACATTGTTTTTTTGATTGTGCCAAATGCACTTACCTCAGCGAGCCAACTGCCTAAACGTTTTTCATCGTTGACATAGAGCACCTCCCACTTCTCTTGGAAAGAACGTTTCGCACCTAAAACACGCCACTATGGCCAGGCCGCTTATTCGTACGGCCAGGCAGTGATGACTCCAAGCTGCTCGTTAGTGGCTTCACACCATAACTACTAGCCACAGCCAAAAAAAAACTACTGCGTCGTCCTCATTCCTGTGCTTGAACAAAATGGCGTAGACAATCCCTTTCGATATCCAGCACGAGCAACCGTGCGGTTCTTTGTTAAACAGATCGCATTCCTCGTGGGCATTGCAGCGCTTTTCAATGCGCTCCATAGGTCACCAATCCTGTCAGCTCCTCAATTTTGAATCAGAACTCGAGTGAATTGACTGTATTTTCCAATTTCGCCCAGAGCGTCATCCAAAGGGAGTAGAAACTGAAGAGCACCTGCCAAGAGTACAGCGATAAAGCGCCAGCTTCAGCCTTTTAAAAGGAAACTCTCCTTCCTCCGTACTTTGAAACAGCAGTGCAGCGTGCAGGAACACGAGAATAATACGCCTGCAGGCAGAAGCTCAGTGTGGCATTGGGACAACAAGGCCGCTTTTTTCTTTGACGGAAAGGCGGCCCCCTTTGGAGCTTTTCATGTTTTTTGTCCCTTTCCTTCACATAAGCAAAACAGAGAGACGTAAGCGAGAGCGAGGCGCGAGATCGTAAAGTACGAAATGTCTAAAAGGCGATACAGGTGGCGTGTTAGCAACTTGACCTCTGCTTCAGTTCCACTGCCATTCCAGCAGCTCATAAGGTGCAGTAAAGAAAGGGAGAAATAAAAAGAATCCACCACCACAACAACAACAAAAAGGACAAATTTATGACTTTTAGGCCGCTTGGGTATTTTTGCCTCTTTTCAAAAAGATCTCTGCCCGTCTCCTATTAGTTGGCCATTAATATTAATTTTCGTACTGAGCGTGTCGAATACAAAACTCGGCAGCACACACAAACAACATGCCATCACTTCAGTGTGTGAAGAAAATGCTCAAACAGCGGGACACACGCAGTCCGGGTGTCCTCCTCCTGCTACGCCTTCAGGGCCGCCACAACTGCAGCGTCTGCATGTTTTTTAACTTCATTGCACAGACGCCTGACACCTTCTACATTGTGCTGCATGTGCTCAATCTTTGCCTGAAGGTTCGTCACGCTGTGCAGTGACGCAGGAGACAAAAAAGATTCCGGCCCATGTCTCAACTCTGCTTTAATCGTATAAGCGTTACTACTGCCGCAGATCTTTTCATTCTCTTTAATTGAATCACCGGTGATGTTGCGGATAGCTTTCGAAAAGGTGTCGCTAATCGTTTTGATTTGTCTTTTACTCCGCTAAGTGGCAGCCTCCGCCTGTCTGATAATAGCCAGCACGGTATTGTCCACATCAGAGCTGGTAGCCTTTACACGGTTGTATTCATCCCTAACAATCGAAAGGGATTCCAGTGAACTTTCTACATGTGTGCCTTCTTTATTTGCTCTCTCGAGCTTCCGTAGCTCTTTTGTGGTGCCTGGCAGCGCTATTCCTCACAAGCACCGCTCTTTGTCGTAACTCTGTTGTCTTTTTCCCCATCTCCTCAACACGCAAGACGGTTGCACACAACTGCGTTTTTTGCTTTCCAAGTAGGTCTATAAGAACTCCCTTTACAGAGGTCAGTGCAGCATCTGAGCGTTGGGAAACTTCTGTGGCTTCTCAGATTGAGTTACCTGCGGCAGCACGCACGTCACCCATAACGGTGTTTAGTTCCAATTGTTGGTTTTTACATTCAGACAAAACAGCCTCGACACCATTGGCATTGCCATAACTTCTCACTTTCACGAGTGCAGAAAGCAGTACATCCACATCACCAATGGGCGTGCCAGGAACAGTTAAATCAGGCGTATATTTACATTCTGAAAACGTTTCACTGTCATACTTCACAAAAGCGTTACCAAGACCATCAATGATCTCTTTGTGAACATTCTCCAACCACGCACTTCTCTCATTCATTATCATTTCAAACTTTTGGTGTCTCTCAGAAAGTAAATGCGCAGCGCCGGACGCCTTCTCGACGAGAGACACCGCAGCCACAGCTGCCACGGACGCACTTTTACAGCGTTCCGGGGTTTGTCCGTAAGCAACCCGCACCTGTTGCGTGGATCCCTTTACACTTGGCATAACTTTATCAACTCTCTTCATAACTTCCATAACTTCTGAGATCTTCGACGTCGCCAGAGACACCTTCTCAGCACTAAGACACAACTCCCTTCGAACCTCCCAAGCCTCCCCTTTGGTGCCATCAATTGCCTTCTTGAGCTCATCAATAGCACGCACTTCTTTGAGCAAAAAAGTGTTCCACGTGCAGAGCGTTTCCCTAGCCTCACTGACTGCCTCAAGGAGAGCTTCTTTTACCTGTGATTCAGCTTCATTCAGGTTGTTTAGCGCCAATGTGAACTGCCTCTTCATAAAGTTCAGCGCCGTGTCAAAACGCAGCCGCAACCACCCTACGGCACTGTTGGCCTCAGCGCATTCCAACTTGTGGAGCGCGGCACTCGCTAAGATCAATTCATCACTCAACTCTGTCTCGCGCCTCGAGCAGTCGGGAAAACTGGCACACATATCCAACAAATTTTTGCAACCGTAACCAAACATGCTTTCACGGAACTCAAAATTGTCAGTGAGTCCCAATTCGTCACCGGGGCCACTTCTTCCAAACACCTCGCTCATTCCGCAGATTCCTCGTCGTAGACTGCAGCATGCCTCAAGGCTAGCGCCCACACGACTTTCAGAATCACCAGCTCTTGTGCAGTTCCTCCGTATGATGTCCGTCAAGTTAACAACACCCTGCCGCCACATATTTTCCGTCAGAATTCCTCTGCTCCCTTTTTGTGAAATATGCGTAGAGACATTCATTCCCTTAATGGCACATCGGGCGTCATGGGCAACCTCGTCCCAAAAATGAATTTTACTGTTGTTAAGATGCGCTAGATCACCATACATGTGTACAGCAGTGCCTTCGGAAAGCCTAAGCGTTTTGTCAGCAGTGCCATCATTATCAACTCCGCAGTTGTCTGTATCAACTGCACCCGAATCATCCACTTGACGATCATAGTAATCATCGCCAACGTCTTCACCGTCCTCAGCATCGCCATCATTACCGCTACTCGCTCCAGGTGTCATATCACTGCAGCTGCTAAAGTCATTGATGAGCCATTCAAATATTTCCTGTGCAGTCGTTATTTTTTCGCCATTCCTCGCAACGTTCTTGTGCCCAAAAGTAAAATTTCCATCCATTCTTTGCACGTACTCGAATGCCGTATAAAAATCCAGCAAAACACTCGCACGAAGAACAGTGTTGGCAACCAAGGCAGCATTCATGCCTCGGAGTACAGTCTCTATCTTCTCTAACGTGGCGACTAGGGAATTACGTTCCCTGACAAAAGTGCTGACATTATGGGCAAATATCGCTCGAACAGATTCGTTTAATTTTTCGGCGCTGTCGCTCACAACTTCTTTCACGCATTCTGATTTTCTCCAGCGGATTATGGCGCACTTGGCGGCACAACGCTCCAACAGCAACAAAGGGCAACGAGTGCGCCTTGAATTAATTCAGTAGTCGTGAAGCGACACACAGAAGGGGGTCAAAATGTGTGGAACAGCTGCCGTGCTCACGCTACGCCCTTCATTGAGCCGAGGTCTGGCAACGCCACGTTCGCATCAACGGGACGCACGGATGGTCGGTCGCTATGCATCTTAATCCCCAACGGCAGTGCTCCTTCAAGCAGAAAACGCTTCTTTCGCACGGTAAGGGCGCTGGAAGCACCACTGACAACGTCATCCCACAGGAAACTTACACGCCGGTCACCAGCAGCGGTGCAGAAGCGCTGTGGGTCGTTGAGGCCGCGTGTGAAGGTGCGAGTTCGAGTGGGTCACCACTCCTTCTCTGCATCTCCTTGGCCCCCTGCCTCCTGCGCGCCTATGAGCCCTACCCCGTTTGCCGCAGGGCGCGACGCCACAAGCGCTGCCGGAACTGATTGCCTGGGCGGGGAAATCCTGTCTGGAGCACAAGCAACCGACTCAGTACTGGTGTATGCACCGCAATGGGCATGCTGAACTTTCCGCGTGCTAAAGTAGACGGAAATGCCGAGGGTGTAACTTGGTGTGCCCGCACTGCCTTGGCCACGCAGTTCATTGTCGGAAGCAAAACAAGCACCACTGAGCCGTATAAAAGGCAATGCGATAAAATGACAAGCGCATGGTCGTCACGGAATTCTTTACATTGTAGGTGTGAAACGCTGGTGAGCCTCAGCAATGTGTGAGGGGGGTAAATGCGTTCAGTAGCGTGGTATGACATGTGGAATAATGCAGCAAGACGCAGTGCCTTCTGCAACATCACGATCAGCGGTCAGCGCCAAGTGTGCAATCGTTTCGTGGTTGTCATGGCAGCGGAAATTACATGCATCAGGATGAATTAGACGAGGTAACATGCAAAAAGGTAAAATGGTCTCTGCAGCGAAATTAAAGTTGAAGTGATGAAAAAAAGGAGGGAGGGAGAGCTCTACGGCCATCACAAGGCAAGTGCTTGTCTCGACAGAAATCAGTGCATTTCGCTTGCAAAAGGCTCCACAAGGTCATTTGGCAATGGAGCACCAATGGAATGTAAACAAGCACAGCTGTCACAAAGTTCGAATTTCCACGCGAAAATAAAGGCGCGGTGCGTAGAATAATTAACTATGCAGCGACATCAGACACTGGACCCATTCAAGAGAGAAATATTTCACCTCTATTTTGGAGCAATACGTTGATCAGCAGTTTTGGTAAAATTATGCGTGTATATGCATATTTCATGTACCGCTTGCTTACTGGATTGCTTGGTGACGTATCAAGCACTGTCTTCCCACGTCATCTGCCAACGCAGCAACCCAACATTCAGGCATGCCAATAGGCACCCGCGATCAGAACAACAAGTCGCTGCGAATGAGTGACATACACAATGATCGCAACTGTGAGTTGGCACATACTGGATTGTGCACACTCGTTAACGTTTCGTGTGTAAATCCTCGCCCTCATCTCGTCACAGAGACGATGGGAAAGAAGCAGAATTAAAACGCTCCTCGTAAATTTAGCTCTGTGTCAGCACACCTTCAAGCACACTCCACGTGGCATGCTTCACTCCTCAGAATAATTTGTTTAGAATCAAAGGGCGTGCCATGGGTGCTATTGGGCGTTAGTGGGATGCTAAAGCTAACCTCGCACATAAATCGCAAGAGCCAGCTCACGTCCAAGTGCACAGCACTACCTCGTAATGAAGCGCTGTACGGCAAGCGCGTGTAAAGCGCACATCTATAAATCTGCTCGACTCACGCACTCCAATTTCGGTAGTAGGGGCGTACTAGTCACACGCAATCCACTTGACCACCAACACGATGGTGGACAACACAAAAAAATACGGCCACCGTAAAACTGCCTCGCATTTTTCCACTTACATACCCTTCTAGGAACCTTGAGCTTGTCTGGCGCTCAAAAAGCTAATTTAGCATTCCTCAGTCGCGCAACAAATAGAGGAATGCTTAAAAGGTAAATGTTAAATGTTAACAATGCCACTGTGATAAGAAAGCAAGCACACAGTGTTCTAATTGATTTGTTTTACCTTCACAACTAATGCAGCAGGCACCTGCAGAAGAGACAAGACTCTATGCGTTGGTTACACTGTCAAGGAGAGCAGTAGAGGAAAGTCACTAGATGCACGGTACCGGAGCTTGCAGGATAAGCAAAGACAAAAACACTTGCGCGCGCACAGGCGTGGGACAAAAATAAGTTTCACCTAAAAGCGCTTCATTGCTAGGTGTCACTGTCAGAGGAGGGAAACCACAACAACCCTAAGCAACACAGTTCACACACATTCGACTATAGTTACACGAAGGAATTGTTCATATTTACGGGATATGGATGTACGCTCACATTACGCTTAACGCCCCAAATTCGATTTGTTCGCGAAAGAGGGGCACAAAACAGAACACAGTAGAAAAACACACATATTTACTATTCCTTCCCTCAGCAGGGCTTCACATTCTCGCTCACCGTTCGGCAGACGATGAGCGTACCTGTTTCCAAACAAACCACCTGGGAACTGTGCTTATGCACGAATTCAATATTTGCATGAAGAAGTATAAAATCGGGAAATGGCGAAATCGTTTTTACATCAGCTTATCAGGGCATTGCTAAAAGCAAGCACAAAAGACAGGTACATGATGGACGCTACACTCCCAAGCGTCGTCGCTGCGGATGTTCGGTGTCTCCTCCGCTGTCTCACAGGGCGTTTGTGATTAGTTGTTTTTACTGTGGTCGTGTTGGTCGGCCGCTCAGCTGCCTCTGTCTCAATGCCAATCCTATCTACCAAGTCTTCAGCAAATGACAATGTTTTCCCTCTTTGATCCGGCACAACAAGTGACGCACGAACAGCGTCTGCAAGTTTCGGAATTGTTTTTGTGGCCCTTCGTCCTCTGCGCCGTGATCTGCTCGTGCTATTGGACAGCTGCAGCTCCAGTTCACCAAATGCGCGTGCAAGACCTACGAGCATGTGGCGTTTTTCTCTGTTGAACCTAACCTCAGTGAATCCCATTGAATTTTTCATCGTCCAGAACCCGCCCCAAGCCATCGTTTTCCCACCTTTCAGCAAAAAATAATTGAGCAAAAACGGACAGGTTTCAGGAGCGGCTGAAAAGGTTTTGAAACTCTCCATCCCCCCTGTGATAAGCATACCTTCCTCACCAAGTGTCACGACATCATCTACAGCTGTGATAGTGATGTTCTGAGGCCTGTTTAGGGTGTAATTCTCATATGTGCAACCTATGAGCTCGTTTTGCAACGTGGCAGCAACGTGGGGATCACTCCGGGCATTACGTTTTTTCAAATAAGGGTCACTCGTATTCATGATGCAGGTATTCTGATCAGAAAACTCAGTGGTGGCGAACGCGGCAATAAAGTTGTCAATCCTACCAGCAGCGGTAGTGGCATTCGCGGCAATAGCAATCGCACTTCGTGCAACCGTCCTCACTCCTGAACGAAGGGCATCAAACTTACTCCATGCCGCGTTTACTGCCAATTCAGCGACCATGAGGTCCTGCTGGAGCCTGCGCAGCGGTTCCGTTGCCTTCTCAACCCTCATGTCGGCCTCTGTTATCTTCTCCGTGACATCACGCAGCGCAATCTCAGTGTCCTTTATTCTCTCCAGAGCGGCTTTCTCAATCCGTAAGGCCTGCTCCACAACATCCACACAGGCCTTCGCGGTAAACTTGAGGGAAGAGGACATCTCGCATATCTTCACTGCATTGTAAGTCCTCATGCTGTCTCCGGCAACTATACGGGTAAACATAGTTACCACGGGGACACTAAAGAGGCATAGGACTGCTGTCAATTGAGAGCACACGCGCATCTCGAAGCCCGTGGAGACGAGTAAAAGCTGGAATAGGAGAGAAGGCAGCAACGGGTATTGTTACAATTTGGAATACAGCCACGCTGTCGCACAGGTGGAACAAACAGGCAAGGTGACAGTAGTGCACTTAGCTCGTGAAAGAGGCACAAAATTCCTTCAGAAATTAAAATAGTGGCGCAACCAACATGAGTTTTGCACAAGATGCGCAAGGAGCCTCACAAGCCTCAATTCCACGAGTCACAGATGGTGGACACGCAAACACTCTGTTGATGTGCTTACATGCACATTGATGCAAAGCCTGGCATAGAGAGCAACACGCCAGCACTTCAAAAATTAACATTAGCGCAACTCAGACACTCAGCCTGTGCGTTTGAAACACAAGTAGTGTATGCAGTCAAAGTGAAGCGTAAAAATACAAAATAGGGGGAATACAAGCATTTAAAACCACTACAAAGTCGATTTGCAACCACGCACAGAAAACAATTTCAGAACCTCATTACTTAACAGCGTGCATGTCGTGCAGCGTGTTCTGTTTATTACTTCAAGAAGAGAGCTGGTCGCACGCGTCACACACGAGTGGTTATCAAACCTGAACCGGCACGTGACCACACTGCAGTTACGCAAACGGCAATAGACTGCTTAATGCGAGCAAACTAGGAGTGTGAGCATTTGGCGGCATTGCCTGGTGAGTTTATAGCACTCAACCAGCATCTCCAACTCGCTTCCGATTCACGTTAATGCGCTACGCACTCAGCCATTATTGCGCATCGGAGCTGTAGCGCGGAGGTGGTTTGGGGCAATAGCAGTGAAAACAAAAGCGTGCGTACCGTTAAAAGGTGTCTTGCTGGAACACTGTTGGTTAAAACATACCTTCATCATGCGCGAACGCTCGCTTGCTCGTTGCTTCTGGCTGCACAACAACGCAGTTTAAAAGCCATTGACAGTGGCACAGCAAATAGCCCGTAACTTCCAAACCAAGTCCGCTGACTCACTCACACAGGTCTGCAATTGCGTGGGGAGGGGCTTTTTCTCGTGGCAGAGCGGCGCGTGACTTTTGTTTTGCTCGCAGACGACCATATTTCATCTTGCAACAACAATTACACGGCACACAAACACAAAAACCAGCTGTGTGCTGAGGTTGCCACAGTGGACGCTTCATGCAGGAGCAAAGCAGCGCAACGAAATAGTAGCTGCTGCCGCTGTGGAATAGAGAGCAGTACCGTCCATCCACGACACGTCAATTACCTTTTACACTGACCCTCAGGCATGCACGCAAGTCCAGCAGCAGATGATAGCGCTCAGCGAAAAGTCGTCACACAACGAAGCGCAATAAGCGTGTTGCGATGGTTAGTGTGGAACGAGGACGTGACAAAGCCTTAATAGCGAAAATGAAGCAATGCGCCGTGCAGGTATGAATGCTGAACACGAGCAAATGGAGAGTGAGCAGGTTGCAACACGCGCTCGTGTTGCTTGCCCCACTCGACACCAAGGCAGCGAATGCAACAATATCTAAACAATCTCGTGCAAGGCAAGTGAATGCGAAAATGACACTGCACAGAAGCAAATGACGCTGGAGTGACGTTCCACATATGTCAGATATTTGCCTCAACAACTCAAGCCGGCATACACTCCAAGTGACAGCAGCGTGCTTTGGACGCGAATTCGTGTTGCCATATCAAGTGCATTCTGCTTCACTGTGATATCATGCAACTCACAGCGTCATGGGCGAGTGGTCAAGGAACGGTACGGGCGCCAAAAGTTCATTGCTAGTTATTCGTTCATTGCCAGCAATAGGGCGGCCACACTGACTTTGCCACTCAGTTGCAACGTGAGGACGTGCTTAGGCACATGCAGGGTGACAGATGCACCACATCATAAATGGCACACGTCGCACATTCACGAGGACAGTTAAGTTCATAACGGCAGCGCAAGTCATCATTCCGTAGCAACAACTTCCACAACACAGACTGCTGTGCAAAGCCGTCAGGCTGGCTCTCCGCCGCAACGGAAATCGAGTGACACACAAAGCACAGTGGCATTAAGGAAGTGTTTATGAGAGTATTCCAAGTGCTGCTGTCTGACCGCACAAGAATGTGCAAGTGCTGATGCATAACATTTGTCAAACTGCAAAACATGCCAGAGGTATCTAAAAACAGTAAGATACAACACAAAGCAAAGCAAAGCAAATAAGAGTGTCGCCAATGGTGCCCTGCGCACTGCACGCATAAAGTAAAAACTATTCACTGTGTCAGTGCTCACAAGATGAGACGAAGGAACAGCAGAGTGTGTAGAAAATCAGCCTATGACAGCTTGCAATAGTGACATAGCATGCATTCCATTGAGAGTGAGAACACTAATGCAAAAAGTTTATTTTGCACAACTGATAAATCCTTGCGAAAACACGTGACATGCTGGTTTAAGCTTCAAGTTTACAAGTCTCAGAATAGAATGTGGAAAATAATAAATCATAATGAACAGGAAGCGTCGCGCACTCTGCGCAATGTTCGAAATACATTCGAAGCGCTTCCCATGAAATACAGGACGTGAAATAATAGCTCAAATCATACCACATAGACAACTGGTATGCTGTCCATTATTGACATTGTCGAAAAGGAATCAGCAATTGTCGACATATCATCTGATTGTTCCAGATGTCATGTCGCAAAGTATTGCTCAACATGCAACGTGCATACACGCCAAAAAATACAACGGCAAGATATAACCAATTTGTGTATTTGTTTATATATTTAAGAAAACGATATTCAGGTGCTTTGTCGTTCTGTTGATACACATTCGTTGCAACCTGCTAAAATAAATAAAAATAAACATGGGCAGCAACAAAAAATGAAGAAACTCCAGTGTTATCTGAGCGTTGAAGTTTGAAAGACATCAAGCAAGGAAGGGGCATAAACACAGTGCACCATCATTGCTTCGCGGGGGAAATAATGTGCATAATGGAAACACATTCTTATAACATCCATGAGGCGATAACGTTTTAATACAGAAGTCTTCATTGCCACGTAGCCTTGTACTAAATGCATAAAATATAGTCAACAAAGTTAACTCAGCTGTGCCTTCTCAGCATCCAAAACACGCGCAGATCTACTCAGTGACTAACGAATGACAAAAAACCTGACGCCATCCGGTCGATAAGAGCGACGAAGCGGCTATTCACACTCCGTTTTGTTTTCCCGTGGTCGGGAATCCTTTTTACTGTACTTTTACTTAGTATTTATTTGTTTATTGCAGTCAAGGTGCTAAGTGGTGGAACACCATTGCACCCCTGCACAAAGCAAGGCGCCAGAGTCAGCAGCATAATTGGGCAACACATTTCTCTTGTTTGTAGAGTTCTGAGTGGAGGGGCCACTAACACACCTTGAATCTCGAAAACGCTTTTCCATCGTATTGTCGCATCCCTCCGATTATCACTTCTCCCGCCTTAGCGAAGTGCAGATGTGGCACAGCAAGCCGTGCAGAAGCTCGGTGCTATTACGCTGCACTGCTTGCTGTGTTTGTCGATTGCTTCTAACTGCAGAGGTATCTAATAAAGCAAGACGCTGTGTTCGAATCTTGTTCCTAAGCGCTTTACTTCCGCTCGCCTGAAGAAGCTTGAAGCAGGCAAGGAAAAGAAATAAGTTACTTTAACGCTCCAGAGACCAATGGACAGTGTTCTCCGTCAGAAACGAGCTATTGCTTTTGCAAAACAGCACTGAATAAGCCACTTACTCGTGGTTCTTTTTCTAACAAAACAAGACTCCAGATATATCTCACCGCAGGACTCAAAAATATTGTTATTAACCTTCCGCGCGTTGAAAACTATGCATCGTGCTTTTATTGCATTCGGGAAGAGAATAAAATGCACATTTAAATGATATGAGACAATGGTGGCAGGGCCAACAAAGAAATATCTAGGCAAACTTTGCTTTCTGCATTCATTAAACTGCAGCTTTTTGGAAATAATTCCCTTACCAACTGCTACGCGAAGCCGTGGTAAATAGCAAAAAGCCAACCAGAAGCGCAAATGGAAATTTGGATGGCCAATGTGCGACACTGCTTTCGGTATGTGGCAACTCGTTTTGTGCATTCCAGTTTTGGTTGCCAGTTTTGGTGTACTCATTTGCATTCTCCTTTCCTTCCTCACTTGTTTCAACTACTGTGGTTCGACTATTCTCCTCATCCTTTACCGCCTCGCGTTCCAGTTGATCGCCGGATTTGGGTTGCGCCTAGGTACCGTCAACTTTTGCATCTTTCACGTCGACCACCGCAGCTTCTCTGTTGTTGGGCTCATTTTCTCCCTCTGAAATTTCCTTTGACTTGCTTTCACCTTTGCTACTTTCTTCTTTCTTTATGGAGTCTTGTTTCGCTTGAAGATTGGGTGCCAACTCCGTTCCCTGTGTCTGGTTTTCGGCGTTCAAGGCACCTTCTCTACCTTGAAAAACCACCGAAGGATCGCTCGTCATCCGATCGACTTGCGTGCCCAGGCTGCTTTGCGAAACATGAAGTTCATCAATGGCCTCTGTTTCGGGTACTTTTCTCGTTGTTGGTGAGCTGTTTTCTGTGTGGTTTGGCGGAAGCGGGTCGCTTGCCGGTAGTGCTCTGTATGCTGACGCTTGACCTTGGCCTTGGCTAATATCGAACCCCATTTGACGCAAGAGCGTAAAGATGCTTAGCAACCATCTTGGTTGAATCTGCACAAGTCCTTTTTCATCCATCGCCCCTTCTTGGCTATTGGGCTTTTGGTGAGCTTTTGAAGAGCCATTACTTACGTCAGTTTTGACGGCTTCTTGTTGCGCCTTCGCTTCTTCAGGTGATGTGAACACCACTAAAAGGAAGAAGAAACAGAAAAAGACCATGTTTCTTCAAACTTCCTTGCGAAGAAAAAAATGGAAAACAACTGGTATTGTGTTAGGGAAACGTTTTAAGAAACAAGTGTCACGAAGACGACCCAGGTAGTTGCAAAGGCGATTCATTCGTTGGGCAAGGCGCACATTACAAGAACAGAAAGCATTGTGTGAAGGCAAAGCATCGATGTTTTTTTAACGCAATGCACGGCTAACGGACGCTAAAAAAACAATTGCTTACAGAATAAGCCGAAGCAACAAGTGAACAAGATCAACGCCGAAAAGATACGAACCACCATCCGTGCCATTAATGTGTATGTATTTTTACTCTTTCGTCCACGGAGCTTATTTACTGTTTAAGGCGTTGGGAAATGAATGTTTATGCTACGTGATGCCAGCTGGGGGGCGATATCGACCGCAGGTGGTGTGTTTTGGCGCCTTCGGCAGGTGTAGGTCACTGGACGCTGTACTTTCAATCCCAGTATGTTAGACGATGCATTAATTATTTATGGTGTCCTCTGCCCACCATCGCAGATTTTCAGTTGAATATTGGTCACCAAATCCCGCAATGAGTCTTTACATTTTGCACTCGCTTTTTGACATTGCCTTGTAGTGCGGCAATTCATTTCGAACAGAGATGTTTCTTTTGCTGCTGTTGCAAATGGTCGATGTGAATTGCGCTGTGCATTCAAGTATTTTTTGTTGGAGTTTTTGTGACCAACGTGCTTGTAGATGGATGAAATTTACGATAGCTGCACTTACCATAATGCTTTTTACCACGAGTTCATTTGGTTAGTGTTTTACATTTTACTAATCATTTGCGCCCATGTTAAGTGAACATTATTGATAGTTGGCGGAGTTGTGTGCGCATCACAACTGTTCAAACGAGTCTGACCCGCGCCACTATTCTCACTGCCCTCTAAACTTATGTGAATTTCTTCCCGCCCTTTTACATTCTTTCAGTTCTATGTTTGCGACATGCAAGTAGATTGTACTTTTTGATTAATAAAATTTCATCATTAACTTTGCCAACTGCAAGCTGAGACGGGTTTACATTGTGAAATTAGTCTGCACGCAATTCAGTGTTTTACGGTGCTCACTGGAATTGTGTTTCGCTTTTGATTTATTTTTCAGTCGTATTACCGTCCAAATGAACCCATTGTACAGAGGTTAGTTAAATAAAATGACGTGAATAATTCTACGCCATCCCAGTATTTCGTGCGAATGTTGGCAGCTATTTGAGTATGCACACCGTAACGTGCCTGCTGTTACAACGACAATGAGTATCAAAGTCTTGCAATTTCAACGTGCCTGATAAGGTTCGCACACAAGTGTGATTTGTGTTTTTGCCTCAAGTCGGCTTTTATATTTGTTTTGCGACCCTTACTACGCTGCCACTGATTACGCGTTGAATTATTTGCTTTGCTTGATTCAGCACCATGTCGTCTGTGCTTGTTCAGTTGAATGCGTGTTTTGATCTGCTTTATATTCGTACCTTGTTTTTGTGTGTTGCACGAAGCAAAGCAGAGCTGACTTATTGCTTCCTAAAGAAGTGCATTGTGAAGGTCACTCGACCACGTTGTCCAAGTTTTTAAAACCTCAAAGTATGGAGCTTTGATGGGATGTTTTACCGGATCTTACTACAAGTCGAGCAAAAAATACGATGGTGGTTGCGCCCCTGGTGCTGTAATTTAGCTTTGATGTTGTTTCTGAGCTGAAGCTGAACATGCTAACCAGCACAAAATAAAAGTAAATTAGGCATGGAATTACATGTATTTTTTAATATAATCATTTAAGTATTCCCTTGATGTTTAAATTTCCTGTGGATTCAAATTGCAAACATATATTCAATCTTTATTGGGATATCTGCCATCACGAACAGGACTGCTCTTTAATTTCGTGACAATCATGTGAATATACTTCAATTTCAAGATGATATATTTTCCCTGCAAGCAGCATATAATTCATTTGCGCAACCGCTGAACATCATCTATCTCTTATGAAGAGCTTGCGAAGAGAATGGACAAACCTCACCAAAACCGTTACAATCTTCTTCAGCTTTCTGTGAAGTTAGTCTTGCCGTGTTTTGTTTTTTAAACGAAAGCCACCCAATCATACCTCTTCACCCTCACACGGAAGGCGAGGTTGTAAACGCTTTCCCGCTTCTCCCTTTCGTCAGTGATTGAATCATGCATTGTCCTTTAGTAATGAATTTATCTTTTCCGCATTGTGTGACATTGCCTAATAAATTCTTAATTTAACCACTTTTACCTTTTATTTTTAATTTTTTCCTTGCAAGCGAGATTTAGTTGAGGTGTAGTCCATTCCGGTCTATTATCGGCTTAATGCACGTATACTGGCCGTCTGTGGCACGCCGCTTATGCCACACACTGCTACCGCATACGGTGCCACTCAGCGATGCTTTGCCGCTC
This sequence comes from Trypanosoma vivax, assembly GCA_021307395.1. Classification (NCBI taxonomy): domain Eukaryota; phylum Euglenozoa; class Kinetoplastea; order Trypanosomatida; family Trypanosomatidae; genus Trypanosoma; species Trypanosoma vivax. The sequence goes on along the minus strand of SOPI01000027.1, from coordinate 521,710 downwards.
AAAACTGTCTGTTGGTGAAGCACGCACTGCAAATGTGTTGTATTCCTGCTGGTATCAGCACAAAACGTACATACGCTTGTAACAGCGTGCTGTTATCTGTGTTCTACATTGCGCGGTGCTTTCATCCCTTCATTCACCTATTTTATGCGGTATCGAGTGAGAGCTGCCGACACGAAATTCTTGTATCGTGCTCCACGCCACTGTATCACTTACGTAATTAGCTGCTTGATCAGATTTTCGGTTCTGCGTACATTCATACGAACTGAGAGAGAGAAAATTGTGCAAAGCTCAACGAGTTTACTTGACTGTGCTGCCTTTTGTGTACTATGCATTTTGTCTTGCTCCTTGGCACTTACATGTTAGCGGTCCCTTGTTGGAATCTTTACTTGACAACGACAATACTTGTAATGGATCGCAATGTTTATACTCGGCAAGTGATGGCCGCTAGTGCATTTCAGATATGTGCAACAGTCTGTGCGTTGCCGTCTCCGGCTCCCTTGGCGTCCCTGCGTCTGTTGAGGCAGCTGCCCCAATGTTGTGAACACCTGTGGTGCTGAGGACACTGCAGACTCGTAGGCAAGTGGTACTTTTGTGTTTTCCCTTGCTTTTGTTCTTGCTTCACTCTTAAGTGCTCATGCCTTTCTTGCCGAGCACAGTCGTGCGTGAACGAGGGCTAGCAGGTCGAATCGTTGTATGCAGCAGTGTGTGTTGCTGATGAAGTCGCCAACCCCGCAAACTGGAAAACTGGCGGCGACTGGAAAGTAAACAGCAGCACATGAGTCGCTTTGACGTTGCCAAGCGACACCAAGCGTATCACTAATGGTGTAAAGGTCGTCATGTCAGGTTCCAATATATCGATATTGGATGGGAGCAAAACACCATATTAAGCAGACGTGAGATATGCAAGTGCGTTCACAAGGTTAAATAGCAATTCCGTTGCGTGTGCACGATCGTGCTGGGATATTTTTATTCTACTCCTGAGGCGAAGCTGGCAGAGACACATCGAGCAGCGAGATTCCTGCAATCTCTTCGAGACACTTCTAAGGACCGTGACACGAATTTGGCAAACTTGTGAACTTATTTCCGATTCAGCCTCAACGGCGTGCATTGGATGGCATTCAAACATTAGCGTGCAGCTGTCTGTGGAGTACTTGAATGGACGTTGGCAGACTCTGCTCAAAATGGTGTAACTTTGATGTTGTGGTTTGTGGATGTTGTCAAAGGATTCAGTGACATGGTTTCTTGTCTTGATGTTTGCTTTCTGTTGCCTTGTAGTTGTAAGCGGGTATTGTGTATAAATGTGTGAGTGCTCGTGTTTGTCATGGCACTGGGCGACTGCTTGCAGTTTTCGAGAGTGTCAGCAACTAGTGCGCTATGGATGCTGAGGATGAGGCCGTTTGAGTTGCCGGTGTCGTGGTAAGAGATTAGCTGTTTGCACGCTCTGACAGTCTGCACAAAGCGAGTCATACCAGTGCGCAATTTACTAATGTTCCTCAATGACTGAATGAAGGGGATGGTGATATTTGCGCGCATAGCATCGATGGAAGCGGCTATTTGAGTCCATTGATGTCGCAAGGAATTTCGCTGAAGCTGCGTGTGCGTTTCGCTAAAGGCAATGTACGACCCAGAAGTATGTTTTGTTGTGGATGACTATCTTGCCCATGTGCCATAAGCCATGCGTGCAGAGTGTGGCATCCTCAACGTTGTTCCGTTTGTGAAGCAGAGGCAGCCACGGCACGCTTGGGTGGCGTTTTCGCTGCTGTCGCTGTGCGTTTTGCATGTGATGTGGTGCGATGGCTCTGAGGCCTCAGTTTACACGGCCAGGTCACCGTGTGAATGAGCTGTGTGTGGTGGTGCAGTGCCCACAACGCGTAGTGTTTACCAGATGCGACGCTGTGGAGACAAATTGGACACCTTTCCTGTTTTTACAATAATTTTCCGAAGGTTGTGCAAGGAATCACGCGATGTTTTTAGTTGCCTGGATGTAATGAGTTAAGGTATTTTTCCACTGAAGATGTTGGCTCTGGATATACGACGTGCCTCGGTGCTGCTGTGGAGGCGCGCGTCGAGTGTTGGCGAAACTACACACAATGTGAGAACACGCTTTGCCTTCACTAGTGCCTGTGTCTGTGACGTGGCTAGGATGCGTCTGAACTGTGACAAGGAGAAGTATGTGTGTGTGTTGTAGATATTGTCTGCGAGGCAAAATGGTGTTTGGAAAGTGGAATGAATCTAAAGCGTGGGCACTTAGCATCAAAGCATGCAGTGTTGCTAAGAATGCTACCAACTTTCTGCGTGAAGATGACGCGCAACTGTGCAACAGAGATCCAGAATTTGACGTTGCGTTAGGCCATTTGGCACGCCTGTGCACGTCGTTAGAATGCCCGTTGCCTTGGTAAGCGTGCTTGTGCTAATTTTATGGTGCATGGCCCATGGAGTCCAGCTCAAGAAGGACGGAGTTGCCTTTCAGGAATGCGACCTGCCATAATGAAGGTGTTGTGATGTGAGTGACCACCATAGTTCAGGCATTCAACAAGACTCATTGTGCACCATGCAGCTTGTTGTTTATAAAAATGTTAGGGACCCGTGTTGTGTCTGATGTACATGATTTGGAGGCCCACTGAATCATCGTACTATTGTCAGGCATCACGGTAAATCGCTTTGTTTCTTGCTCCGAGTCTGTCTGGCTCACTTTTTCCAATGCTTGAGTGCCGTATCCGTTGATGCCATCTGCTGTACATCTGTGTGTTATGGTTCCAGGCACCGGGAGCTGCATGAAAAGTGTGGTGGCACATACCCGACTTTCACACTTTTGTTTCCTGTGCGAAGCTCTGGTCACGGCACTGTTACAACTTACTGTGTCACCGATTCTGCAGGAAGGAGACATTTCGTTATCTGGCTATGTGCGAACTTGTGCTGCTTCGTTCATCTTCTGACAAAGACATTCTTTTACACCGACCTCGACACCGCTTGAATGAAGAAGCAGCTCGCTGCACGCGACATCCCTTGATGAAGGTTTATCGTAATGTGCTGTTGAGTTGTGAGATCAAGATAGCAGCCGAAGCTCAACAACTGGCCAAGCGAGCTGCTTTTGATTGTGTCTGTTTGATTATCCTCCTTGTGACGTGCCGGCATGTGCTTGTGCCTGCGGCGTGTTGCATGCTGTGATTCGCGTGTTGAGTGCAACTGCTGTGGCACTGAGTGTGTGCTGTGACCAACTCCAGTGGCCTGGTACACCTATTGAGGAGTCCATTGCTGGGCACTCGTCGATGGTGTGTTGCATTTCTTGCAATCGTCCTATGTTTGATGGACGAGGCTGGTGACTGAATTTTTAGTTTGTGACCTTGTCCCTTCGCGTACCGCCAGACTTGTTGCTTTCTTCCACTTTTTATTTGCTGAGCGTCTAGGCAACGATAAGCTTATGATTACCACGCCAGCTATGGCCGGTTTCGTGAGGATGCGTACGTTCACGTCACCGCGTGCTGCGCTGCCACTCGCTAGCGCCGCCGGGCAGCATGTGCGTGGGTTTATTGTAGAAAGTGTGCACCACATACGATCGATCATACAATTCGGTTTCAGACGATTGGTGCTTCTTGGGGCCTGTGCAGAGGGACGCTTCTCGGACTGCTTGCAGAAGCGAAAGGAAACAACCGCGCATTCAACCAATTTTGTGACAGAATAAAGTTCATTGACGGCTGTGGAGTGAGGCCTGAAAGTGTGACGGCGTTGGTGAGGATTGGAGGAGATGCTGGGTTGACTAGCTAAATGATGTGTGTGCGTTTGTGGGCGCCCTATCGCTGTCCCGCTGCACCACGTTGTGTCCTCTGCACGCCTGACGCGTACTTTTGTTGGTGCTGCGGATGAAACCATGACACATGCGGCATGATGCGAACATTTAGTAAAGCAATGTTTGCCGCTCTCGCTGGACGCTTTATCTAAAATGCGTGCCCGCTTGCAGTTTATTTTCATGGTGCCACAGTTTCCATGCATCTTGTCTGCTGCCTGCTCAGCTGGCTTATCGCTCGTGCCCTTTTCGCGCACAGCGATTACATACTTGCATGGCCATGTTGTTTCCTCGTCCGTCGAGCCTAATGTGCCACTGCGTCAGCACACCTCTTTTTCCTTATGTGCATTCGCTCTTTTGCACCGCTGTATCTCGGTTACCTGTTACCGTCCTGGGCAACTTTGCCGAAACGCTTCACCTCAATACGACTGGTGCTGTCCTGCTCTTCCTCCGCCTGCGGAGTGCTACTGAAGCCGAGCACTCGTTGTGATAGTCATGCTTGGAATCAATTTGTGTGAAGAGCTGCTACGTACATTTTATGCCCGCTGCGCTTCGTTTGGGAGTGCGTTGCGTGTATTTCCGAGGTGGTGGCACGCTGCAGACACGAGACGCAGCTCTACTTGCGAAGTGTGTTGGCTGCTGCACAGGCACATAGATTGATGCTGTTGAGTTGATGTATCAACGGCGCTGGCTTACAGCCTGCATTTTATTGCACAACTCGAAGGATTACAGGCGACTTTGGTCTTCTTTTGAATTGACGGTCTTTTTGAAGGAGAGCTCGGAGCACTGGCGGAAAGGCCTATTGGTCTGAGCATTGCAACCTCAGGACCCGAAAGTGAATTTATGCGACTTATGAGCTGCTGTTGAATGCCTCGATGGGAGAGGCGGACATCTTGGTATTTGGCGTTGAGGTGCAACGGCACTGATGCTCGTTAGGACGGTAGTATACGCCAGTGTCTGCTGGCGACTTATCAAAGTGAGAATAAATATGGGGAAGGTGATGTGTTGAGAGGAATCAGGGGATGTGGTGGCACGGAGTGCGAATGCCGAAAAAAAATTAGATGAGGACGAGCATGGCACGGGGCAGCGACACTGACACGAGCGGCTAGCTCCACACCAGCACAGTGAACCGATACTGGTGGTGTAAGATGAAGCCGACATCCGGGCAGTGACAGAAAGTAACATTTCCGACACCGACAATCCGATTGAGAAGCCAAACAAAGAAGAGGCACTGGTCGCGACTGGTTACACAAGCGGTGCCGTGCATTGCTTCCCATGGCTGCTGGCGTGTTCGTTTCTCAAAATGTGAATGCTCAGCTGATTCGTAAAACCGTGAAACATGATGCGGGTAAATTGTGTTGCAGTGAGCTGTTGTGCGTGTGACTATTTGACTGGGTCACGGGAGTTGATGGCGTGTGTGAAATACTGTTTCCGTGCGCCCAACACACACGGCAATGGCCTGTGCGAATGTTTTTGAGTAAGACAACGCATTCTGCTTGCAAGCACCTTGCCTCTGTTTTACTTTCCCTCGCTTTGTGTCTCCTGTCGGCTCCTGACCGTCTGCGTGTATAACAAGGCACAGTTGCGCATGCGCTTGTTTCGTTTTAATCGTGCCACCGTGCTGTGATGCGATTGCAAGCACCGAAGGTGTAGCATGGATGTGTGTCGCATTGCCTGTTGCTGCGCTGTATGAGACGTTAGCACTAGCCCAGACAGCAGTCGTGGTGCCTAGTTGCCGCTGCCAATAACTTGTGCGCAGCTTTCATATGGTCCATTCGAGTGTCAGCAGAGGGCTACCAATGTTTTTTCATAAGCGACCAACACCTCTGAATGCTTGACGCTGTGTTGAGCCACAGGCACAAAGAGTGTTGCCCCTGTGCTAAGGCGCCGCGTGTTGTGACTGAACGTGTGCTCCTTGCTCGGTTAACAGCGTGATGCCTGCTTTTTGTGTTTCACTTTCTCACTTTTCTTTTGTCTCACCACCCTGCACTTTATCCACATGTAGAGGACAAGAGCCTTTAAAGTGATCACCCGGACAAAATGACGCGTCAGCATTTGCTTCCTTTACTCGCATGCGCTCTGCTCTGTGGCGGGGTGTTGGCGTCCTCTTCCGCATTGAGTCTGGCGACGACTCCGCGTACGAGCGACGTACCGAATGAAACGCTATGTGAATGGTGGCGGAACAAGGCACGAGTGCGGCGTCATGCTGTGGTACTACAAAGCCACCTGCTGCAGAAGCGTGATAACCTTACCACGAAATACCAACGTTTTGTGAATAAAGTGGGAGATGCTGGTGCGGCTGCCCAGCATTCTGCCGTGGACAAGGCGTGGAATGAGATTCGCACGAAGTACTGGGAAGGATTCCTGCTAACGAGTGAGGGCAGCGGAAAGGCAAGTGCCATTGCGGCACATATGATGTTGTGGCAGAGATACCTTCCACCTCGATGGAGGCGCTTTAGCCAAAACTCGTCGTGTAACTCGGTGGCGAACATGGCAGACAGGAACATCACGCTTCTGCACGATGACCTTGCGAAGGATGTGAAGGAGTTGTTTGACTTGTGCAAGCAGCATAACATCGAGCACTGCGATTTCTACGAGCAAAAAACCGACCCACAGATCAGCTGGCTGAACAAAATAAAGACATTTGATGCGCTTGAGGCGAAGCTGGACGAGTTGTACCGCTCAGCGGAGGAGACGCTGAAGAAAGCACAAATGGAAAAGAATATGTTCGATGAAAAAGTTTTCATCGGTTGTGAATTGGAGAAAAAGCTGGACATCGTAAGGGACACGTTCCTGGGGCTGAAGAAGATCGCCGAGGACGTGGTGGCAATGGAGGCAGGGTTGACGAAAATTGCTGATGAACTGCAAGCGAGGGCGAAGTCGCTTGGGATGAGTGACGTTGCGGTGGCAGACACTCAACATGTCAGGCATATGGCAAATGAAGTGGTGGAGAACATTTCTCCTGCACTGCAGCGCATATTGGCCGCGATGTACGGCAGCACGAACAGCTTTCACACGTTGCTCAACTACGGGAAAGAGTTCAAGCACGATTTCTCGAACTGCAGGAGCGAGATGGTGGAGCGAACTGTGCTTTTGCGATTGGTGAATGAGGAACGGGAGCACCACTTCGACGACTTTGAGGAGTGGAGGAAGGCCACCGAGGTGATGTGGACATCCGTGACGAATATGACACTTCCTCATAATGCCAACTGCAGCACTTGGGGAGCTGTTGACTGTGAAACACTTCTTAATGCCGCCAACGATTTGTTTGAAGCATCAAGGAGCAGTCGCAAGGACGCTGAAGCCAAACTGGATGAGATGATCAAAGGCACGTTGATGATTGAAGGGCAGGTGAAGGAGGGAATGGTACGGCTGGCCGCCAAGGAAGAGGAACAGAAGCGGTTGAAGCAGGCGCACACCACCACGACGCAGAATAAGCAGGCTGAGTTGCAGAAAGCGGATACTCCTGTTGTTTATGAGCACCCGAGTCACGCCGACGATGATGCTGGTCGCGCAGCTGCCAACACCGACAAGCAGGCTGAGAGTGAGGCGGATGCAACGACTGCTGCGGGAGCGAAAGCGACGGAGTCAAATACAGTGACGAGCGTTGTGGATCAAATGCTGCAGGATCTCGCTGAAGGAGCCCATTCCGATGCGTCTGCACCGCCAGCGGAAGAGGTGGACAGGAAGCTCAGAGAGTTGGAGGATGTGATGATTGGTGTGGGTGCAGGCGAAGAGGACGATGAGTTGCTTGAAGCGGAGGCCGGTGATGTTGGCGGAGTGAGCGGCAGCAAACGACCCAGCACAATCGCACTTGCAGTGGTCGTACCGATTGTCGTTGCGACGATCGCTGCTGTCGGGCTGTTCGTGTTCTCGAGACGCAGGCGCGTTGTGAAGGACGTTGCTTCCGCGTAAGGGGGTGCAGCAACGAGTCGACTGTGTCGCACTATTCCGGGCACTGCCTTCCGCGGTGCTGTTGGCCAGTAATGTTTCATGTAAATGCATATTTTGTCTGTATGGAGGCACAAGTTTGTGTGGGAAAAACACTTTCTTCCATATCGGCTGATGGGCCGGTTACATGTCCACTTGCAGTGACACTTGTGCAGTGGCATGCGAATGTTAATATATGAGGCAGTGCCCCTGCTGTTGGGTATTTTTAATAATAAGTGTTTTCTCTAAATAAATGCACCGTAAGCCACACTGATAGTGCTGCTATTAGTTGCTTTTTCTTGTGTGTGTGTGTGTGTGTGTGTGTTTGCCCATGCACGGATGCTTGTCAACTCCCCTTCTTTTATATTCGGGTTCGCATGCTGAACATGTGCACACGCTAATTCATGCTTTGTAAATGTGACTAGCGCTGTGCGCGATACGACAGTATGCAACCGTATTTTCTGGTGCCCTGCTCTGTTAAGAGTATCCCACCCGAGTTGGCTAATTTCTTCCTTTTTTCTTAAATGTTGTTTTGACGCTGCGGCTGAAATTTCGCATGCTTTGTGCGATATAACAGTGTTCTGTATCGTTCATGTGCCCGGCTGCACGCGGTGACATTTGCGGTCACTTCCTATGCCCTCCACTCCTGTTTCCCCTCCCGCTTGTGTGCTGTCTTTCGGATGTCTAAAGGGACGCCATTATGCAAATAGTGCAACAAGGCTCTTTACTGCAATCAATCAGCTTCCATTCATGTTGTGAGGTGTTGCGCCATTTCTTCTGCCTTTGGCCTTGCGACGTGTGCAGCAGCTGATGTGCGGTTGCGAGAGCGCTGTTGGACGGCTGCATCCCTCTGATTGCTGTCGCACAGCACACCTTCACTTCAATCACTTTGCGCAGCAGGGTGACACCGCCAGACGTGCTCTTCGTGGCCGTATGCCGTGCGGCCGCTGGGGCAGCAAAGATTTTGTGTGGAATTCCGTCGCCTACACGCACAGTGATTTGCCGCACGCAAACATGATGCTCATGAAGGGTTACAGACGCTTGGCTGGCGATATGCACGGTACGGCAGTCGCTGTTCAGCTTGTGAATGTTATGAGTGTGCGGGGCAGTGACCATTAGGAGTGCCTTAACACCTTGTTAGTAAAGAGCGTCTGTACTTGGCCCTGACAGCACGCGAGGGCGCAACACTTGTGGGAGCGGTACGTTGTGAGTGTGCGAAATGCTTTAAACATCAAACGTTGTCCGCACGCCACGTGTGGAGCAAGGCAGAATGTTGCTGCCCTCAGAAACGAACTCAGTGCTGGTATGTGCGTTTTTTGTGTGGTTGTGTGAATGTGAGCCTGTGATGTCAAGATATTGAAGTGAAGACGGGACGACGTTGAGATGAAGTTATGCATCGCGATGATAGTTTTGGAGACTGCCTGCGGGTAGATGAGGGTGGAGAGAGCGAGGTTGTGGCTAGTGGAGCACAAGTGTATTGCGAAAGACTAATTGTTTACCAGCTGGCGCTGGCAAGCGTTGGTACCACTTAACGTGGGACGCATGTTGCACTGCTGAACGCGAGAGCGGGTTCTGTTGCTTTGGATTACGCCAAGTCAATTTTGCGTGTCGTGCCCGTGATTGACCTCTCAATGAAAGAGACTGAGCAGGCAGCACGACGGGCAATGGCGTTACGTCTTCTTAGTCGCTGCGCCCTTGTTGGCTGCGGTGTCCTGCCTATAAACACCCTCGCAAGGTGGTGGTGAAAGTGTCGCTCAGCGCACTAGTGTGTTTTTCCATCGATTTCACCATCAACGGTGCTTTGCTGTCGATCGTCTGCTGCTGTAGTGCACGCCTTTCGTGGCGCCTGTTCAAATGCACCGGTGCAGTCAGCGTTCAAAGTGCTCATAAATGCCACAAATGGGTCTCATGCCAGGCTGCCTGCTTCTTGCGGGACTGTGCGTTGAAATCAAGTCAAACTTGCGCAGTTGTTTGAGCTGCTGCTCTTCGTACCCCGAAGCCCAATCCTCATCTCCATGTTTGAGCAGTTCCCTGCTTCTTTGGCGTAATCCACAAATTTGTTCACTTCGAATCGCACCAGTCATTTGCAACCTTTTCTGGAGCATCTTGCATTTGGTGTTGTGACGGTTTGTGTGCAATGAAGCACCGTCTTTCTGCAGAATGCGAGTGGGATGGAAGTGCAGGATCAAAGTGGCCTTAACGCACATTGTGAAGTTCCGCCAGGTTCGTTGTGCGTATTTGCCCATCCGGCTATGCAGCTGCTACTGCTTTAAATCTGTGCGCACTACATGTCAACAGGTCTTCCTGTAAATTCGTGTTGTAAGCGTTTTTAAAAACGTTCACAAAGTTCCTGCCTGCATGTCCTCACCACGTTTGATGGACACTTGTCATTACGTGGACAGTCCAATTGCTTTATTCCCCTCCTGCCAAGGCGCAACTCAAGACATTCACCTCGTGCAATGCAGCTCCTGTTTTATGGTTTACCTTTTTCCTTGCCTTGTTGTGTTGAATTTAGCGCTCACTTACCGCTTCGGCCTGCCTCGTTCACCGCTTCGCTTTATAACTGAAGACGTGCCTCCAAACAAGTGCGCGACAATGTTCCGTGTGGCGAAGGTTCGAGCGGTGCCTTGGCTCCCTGTTTTGTTGTCCGCCTGCTGCATTTATGCCAGCACGGTGTTTACGACTGCGCACAGTGCTGGCACTGCTTCAAGTGAACCAATTTACGATCACAAGTGCTGCAAGAATGAGACAATGCAACAATTCATGAACATGTCCTGTACGCTTGGCAAGCTGTTTGGCAGAGCGAACGTCACGTTCAGCACACTAAAAAACGTTGGCACGATGGCGCTTGAGGAGTTGTCCGCTTTGACCGGGAGCACCGCCAAGCGATCTCTTGTGAGCGCCCTCGACCTCACCGAAACTGTCCTTTCAGACATCGAGCGGTGCGTGAACAGCACTATTCCTTCAGAAATATTCGACGCTGAACATAAATCATGCAATACTGTGTGCCTTCAAGTGTTAAAAGAAAGATACGAACGCTGCAAGGCTGATGCTGAAAGCAACAAACGCTTCTTAACTGGCGTGTTTCATGCGGGTGGTCGTGACTTCGCCGAGCAACTTGGTGGACTAAACAAAAAGCTGTCGAGCTACTGGAATGAAACGTACAAACTTGCTAATGTCTCCCATCATGAGGCAGTAAAAACTCATGAAAGTATACAGGAACAATTTGATGAGGAGGGTTCATGTGAAAGCAGTCCAAACTGTGAGGAAGATTCTTTTTCTAAATTCAGTGTAGGGATGCGAACGATCTACCTTGGTTGTGGCGGTAGCGAAGATGAACCGTTCAAAGGTTTTAACGACAACATCACAAAAATGATTGAGCCGGTATTGACCAGTGCAGTGAAAGCGCATGAAATAGCAGCGAAGTTAAAGGCGCGCCAAGCCGAAGCCGAGGCGATGAAGAAGGACCGCGAGTGTGTGCCGCTGTTCAAACAGTTTTTGAGCATGTTTCGCAGGTGGTGATGTTGTGCGCACTTCCAACCCGGAGTGAGTCAGCTGCGCCATATAACTATTTTTGCCCTCCTGCACCACAGCGGGGTGTGCTTTTGTAATCGGTGTTTTATTTTGAAGTAACTTCCGCTTATTGTCATTTCCCTCCCTCCCTCCACGTTTCGTTAAAGTTGAATGTGCTTGTGAGTACCATACGCCATGCATGTAAATTGGTGTCCCAAACATGTCTCATTCTCCGTCGTGTGCTATCAACAAGAACTAAAGCGCTCGCGAGTTCTACGATGTAAAAATGTTTCTGTTGCTCCTCCGTGACATGCCGGCGAGAGAGTGTTTTTTCCCCTCCCTTCGTTGAATTTTGACACTCGTTTCCCGCCTTTCTGTGCTTTTAATTTCAGACTGCGCAAAAATAACCATAAAAATGCGAAACATATGTTTGTTGCACTTGACTGTTGACTCGCTTCACGCCCCTCGGCTTGCTGCTCACGTTGATACCGCAATGAGTGGGCCACGTAATCCAAATGCTGATTGTGCAAACAGGCACGAAATATTTGCTGCCCTGCTTTGTCCCCTTACATATTCGACGATGCGTTGAGTGACACCACGTGATTGCTGAGCATTTTATCTTTATTTGGTGCTTATTGTCTTTCCTCCGTCTCGTCCTTTCTTGCGTCTGCATTCAGCAAGTAAGTGTGCTGGCTCGCTGCAAGACGTCGCGTGCGACTCGCCACCCGGCGCGCAGCATCAAAGCTCTTGACAGCACCGAAGTGGCACTTCCAGCAGCGCAGAGAGGCTGATACATTCGCAGACATGCTTTTAGTGATATGCTCCGCAGCGAAGGTGCTGATCGCTTTTGCCTCTTTGTTTTCAGGCATGCACAGCCGTTGGGCAGTTGCTTGGTGCAGCAGGCTGCACTGCGCTCCCTCGTGTGCTGCGAATTACAGATGCAGACGACTGTTTCCTTCCATGATTCGTGCGTCCATTGTTGCTGTTATGCACTCACGAAAGGCCTCACTCCGCTCAGACATGAAACCCGCACTCGATGGCTCGGGGCTGCTGCTGTCGCTTTCGATGTGCAGTTTGTGCGTATCATCTTTTTTCTGAGCGGGCATTTCGACCACTCAATCATTACTGCTCAAGTTGCATTACTGGACTGTACAGCACCCCATTGTCATCCTGCAATGTGGCCGATATGTGTTCCATGGCTTTCTAGCTGTCAATTTTCTTCACACCACTGCTCGGTGCATATTGCAAGTGTATCAGATGCAACGAAGGGTTATTTGCCCGGTGCTGGGCATTGACTGAACTTTATTGCTTCCATCGCGCGACGACAACACGGTGTGCGAAGCAGTTTTTCTTGGTGTTGCTGCTCTCACAGCCCAGCTCGCATGTTTCGAGTGCGCAGAGCGCGTAGAGCGCTACCCAACCACAAGCCGCTTGCAAAAACACGCCGTGACGGAATTTTGCGCGTAATTGTTTTGTCTGCAGACGCGTTGCGAGTTCGGTACCACGATAAGCTGACGTGGTTGCACGCCTGCGTGTCTGCAATGCCATCTCCGAGTACATTTGTAGTCGCGTGGCACCTCGCTACGAAACGGTTTGTGAATGTTGTCGTATTTTTAGTTTCTGTGTGGCTGCTGGTACTGTTGAGGACGGCTTGTAAAGCGCACGGTGGCCATAAAAGCACGGAGCGCTGCTTTTTCACAGTCCGTCCCTCTGCTTTTTCTACTTTAATACTTAATAGCTTGACTGAGAACTGTCTACCGTCTTTTGCTGTGCACGTGTGTTTGTGTGTGCAGAATCATTTGCTGTGGGAGCTTGCTTGCTATCGTGCTTAGTTTACAGATCAATTTGCCATTTTTTATTTGGTGTGATTCCCTGCCTGAGTTTTGCGGTTATTGAGCACATCCTGCACTTTGATGTTGCGGGGCGTTTTGGTATTGCACGCAGTGGCTTTTGACTGCAAACGTCTTTTATTTTTTTCCCTTTTTCATATTTTACGGGAGAAAAATGGCCTCGCGAATTGCTCTGTTTCTGATGTGTCTCTCGCTTTGCGTGACCGCGGCGCATGGAGAGATGGACGCTGAAAAGGACCCCCTCGCGCTCATCAAGGAGAAATTTGATAAACTGGGAAAAGAAGCTTGCGCCACCGCACTCGTGTGCCTTTGGTTAGAACTTGCACAACTTCCTCGCAGGCGAATGATTGAGCGAATTGACACCGTTTTTATGCAGTCTAAGGGATTGGTGAACATCAGTGCCGAGCGAGCCATGTTGGAGAATGACGACACATTTAACAACATGGACGATGCCCGTGAGGCGCTTCGAGGTATAAAGAGACGGTTGGACGCGATGTATGAGCTGGAAAGTAAAATGGGTGATCAAAGGTTGGCCATTGTTTCTGCTCTGCAGAACGGCAGTGCAGTCGTTGGCGGAATGAATCTCGCCATCGGTGCTATTTATTTTGCTGCTGGTCCAATAATACATAAGGTGAATGTACAAGTTTCGCTTTCAAATATGAAAGAAGATTTGAGTAAAGTGCAGTACTTTAGGGAAGCAATGGCAATAGCCAATCAAACTGTCAATTGCGTTATGGGGACATGGTGGAAGGATAACACAGAGCTGCTTGTCGACAACCTCAGAGGGCTGATAACAAATTCTTCGTTGATTTGCGGCAAGCACGTGCCACGTGGGTGGAGAAAAAGTTATAGGAATTACCCGGACTATGATGAGGCAATTAAATTTGCTGCTAGCGACAACAAAAAGGATCTCATTAAGTACATGGAGACGATTGGCAGCATTGACAACTTTGACGAGCGGCAGCGCAACGCTTCCGGGAAAACCACGAGCCAACTTTTGAGCAATGGCTTTGCAAAGCAACTCGAGGACATTTTGAGCGATATGAACACCTTGAAGGTGCTTGTGAGAGAAATACGGAAAGAAAGAGCCCAGTTGCTTGCCGCCAAGCAGAAGAGCGAGGAGGAGCGCCGACACAGCTGCACCGACCTGTGGAGCCAGCTGCTCGCGCTGGTGAGGTTGAAGTAATGAGCAATGCGGACCTGCTGCAAGGGAGTTATCTCTCATGCCTTTAAAATATTTTTAAATAAAATGTAAAATAGCCGTTGGAAGTGGTGCTGCTTTCCCTCTCTTATGAAGTGAGACATTGTAACTATGGAACCGTGCTCGAATGACGCCACAGTGCTGCCAGTAAGCAGCGCTTCAGTTGTAAGGCGTTGTGTGTCGGTGTTGCAGATGTGCTTATACGGCGAACTGCCTGTGGATTGTAAGAAGTCAAACATGTTGGAGTTGTGCCTGTGGTGATGTGATTATTAAGATAATTTTCGTGTCTGTGTGCTTGAGTGCTTTGTTGAGTTGTTTGCTCCTGTGGCAGCTTCACTTCCGAGACAAAAGGCCTCCGCTTTGTGTGCGTGCTGCCTGTTGTGTCTTCCTTGTTATGCCTTTTCGTCTGCTTGCCTCAGTCGTTTGCCCTCACCTTCACACTAGACGCATACAGCAGCCCTTTTGGATGGGCTCCACGGAATAGAAAAACAACTGTCGCTCGTGTGTGCTGGACCGCAGCTGTGGTCACGGTAAGCCACACGCGCGCTAGTGGTTGCTAACACCCTCACACACTGCAGCCTTCATCACGATTTCGTGCCGCTAGTTGTGGCTTTGCGGCAGTGCTGCATGAAGAGCCTTTGGGCCGTTGCTGCTAATGAAGACACGCGAGGTGCGGAGCGTGCCGCTGTGTGACTTGGCTGAAGCGCTGCATGCTTGCTTAGCAGAGCATCTAGCGGTGCGCCCTTCACTGCCAATGGTGTCCTTGTGCCACCTGCCTTTGTTGTCGGTTCTGATGAAATTCGCAGCTGCCGTAGTGTGCCGCTTCATGCTATACGCGAGTCACGGATGTGTTGTGCTTCTGCACCTTAGCGCCCTGCAACCCATTCCAGCTGCACCGGATGTTGAGGAGCACTACGCAGCTTGTTTGTTTGATTAGGTGTCAACAACTCCTTGTTTGTCCGAGGTGGTGCGTGACCGCGTTTGTTCCGGGCGAAGTCCGTGTGGCACTTGGTAAAAATTAGGTTGTGCCGCATTGCAAAGCAGCGCGCCCGTTCGCTGGCCGGGATTCCACTTTTATCGTGCGGTGCAACAGGAATGACGATGGACGTTGGTGCCTGGCGGGTGCCTGCTGAGTGTCTGGCAAGGCGATGCTGTATGAAAGTGCTTCTGCAGACTGACGGAACGATCGGAGAGATGAGAGTGATGACAGCTAAAATGCCGGCTGTTGGGGATGTTAACTGGAGGCCTACGATCAGACGTGAGCAGCACATCTCCCACGCCTTCGAAGCGATTGAACGCGAGCCTAACGTTTACGCACGTCAGCACCGTAACTGGGCAGTTGGTGATGGACGTTCCATGGAGTTTTTGGCTCCTTTGAACAGCGACATGGAGCTTTGGCTTGGCTGCCGAAGCAAAACTGGAGAGAAGGCGGGTGGTTAGGCGGGTGAAGGCCGAGCTGAGGAATTATGTTCGGTGCTTGTGCGGGATCGAGCTGCACGTGCACTGCCCGGTGAGCCGAGTGGTATCAGACAGTGGCTGGCGTGACGGTGTTCCTGGAGTACGTGCGTGAGTTTGAAATGATTGGGATGAGAAACGTTTTGTCACGCAGTCAAACGCCCCTCGTATATCATCAAAGCTGATTTCGAGTGGATAACCAATAAGAGAAATGCACAGACCACCTTCGCACTCAGCATGTGGTCCGCGACGTACGTGTGCATGTTGGGTCACTTGATTGACGCTGTGAATGAGCATGCCAGCACCAGTCACGGAAAGCAGCCGCAACGTGACGCACGATTTATTTGTAAAAATAGCGGAGGCTTCCAACGCAAGTCCCGTTGAGGTAAAACGACAAGATGCGCAGCGTGTGCCAAACACCGCTGAGTGAATCCAGAATTTGCGACAAGCGCGTGGCGAACACGATGTCTGCAGAGTGGACGAAGCTCTACCTTGCGACCATTACACGTATTGTGCGTGTGTAACTGAATCATTTTCAACGCTGCTGAGGTGTGCCGAGGTGGCCAATGCGGTCGGTGGCACCGTGGAAGTAACGAAGGGAGTGCTGTGCGATTCGCCGAACAATTTGGAGGAAGCACGTGCCGTCCTCAATGGATCAAATAGGCACGTTTTTTGTAGGGATTTCGTGCTGACCTCCCGCTAGTTGCACATCTCATGAGAGGAACAGCCGGCTAAAGCATTAGGGAAAGTACGGGGTGGTAGTGGAGTGCAAGGCGTGCGCTGAGAGTAGCATGGGGTTTCTTGAAATGAGCGACGGGCTGCGACAGCTTTATGTTGCTAGTGCGGGAGCGAAAGCACGCATGTACGCAGAAAAGCCCATTGGCACTGTGAAGGTTCTCTTGCTGGAACCCGATAGAGCACAAGAGCTCGCCCCGGAACTTCTAGGAATTTGTCACGTTGTGGATGTGCTCCTAATGCTGAGACGGCAGAGCTCTGCCTGCTGGCTGACAGTTCGTCCTTGGTTGTAAAGTGTGTGCTTGAGTACTCAGAAGGGGGAGATACGAGTCACGTGTGGAGGCGTTGCTGTGAGTGCGAGTGTGCGTGCGTCTGTGTTGGTGTTCTGTTCCTCGTATTTGTTGCAGAACTATTGCTTCCTTGTGTGATCGCAGTTAACCACACGGATGCCCGCTTGCATGTGATCTTGGCACGCTGCCCTCAGGCACGGCCACTGCGGTTGACCAGGATCATCTGTGCATGGTGCCTCGGTCAGTGCCCTTGTTGTCGTGGTGTTTGGTAGCTCGTGTTAACTGTTGTGTAGCATTGGACTTCGCGCTTTTCTTTTGCTTTTATCCATGGGATATTAGCGCACCTTTTGCACTCACTTAGTTGAAGATGAGTGTGTGTCGTGCGAAGCGGTTGCGGAACGTGCGGAGGGCAAGTGTTTCTTCTCGTGGAGTTCCGACACATCAGGTCACGTGTGGCAGGGCCAAGACAGTGCGAGGTGGCCGCTCCGCCGCTGCCTGTCCGGAAAATGAGCACGCGGATGGCACTGCAGGGGCCCTGACAAGGGAGCATGAGGTGCCGTGTTCTCGCATTGCGCCTTAAGGACTCAAAACACGGCAGTTGAAGCGGCTCGAGGCGGGGCAACGAGGCAACGCGTCGGGCACACTTCCCTGCGAACCGGCACACCTTCATAACAAATGCGCTAATGATTTGTTGTCCAGGTCGATGCCACTCACGACAACAGAGCTCGCGTTCGTGAAGATGGTTCTGTCTGAGAGTGACCCACGTGCGCTGGAGCGTGTGCTGTGCTGAGGAAGTTGAGCATTGTCGGCAGCTCGTGCACATCAGGCCTTGCGCCGATATTTGCGCTGGTATCGCTCGAGAGCCTATCGCTTGCTCGCACGAGTGCTGTGGTGAGCGTGGGCGGCATTCATGAGCTTCCGAGGCCTCGTGTGTTGGACCTGAGCGAGAGCACCGCTTGCGTGCGCATACTTGGCAAGTGCAAGAGCCTTGTGTCGCTGTTTATGCAATCGTGCCTTATCGATGCCGACTACTCGGGCCTCGTAAACA
This sequence comes from Trypanosoma vivax, assembly GCA_021307395.1. NCBI lineage: Eukaryota > Euglenozoa > Kinetoplastea > Trypanosomatida > Trypanosomatidae > Trypanosoma > Trypanosoma vivax. The sequence goes on along the minus strand of SOPI01000027.1, from coordinate 503,904 downwards.
TTACCTCTCTTGAGGAGGTAGACATGAGTGATTCGTGTAGTTTTGAGGTGTGTAGGCATTCTTGCAGCTGCCGCGTCTTTGCGTTCTGAGCTTGCGGATCACACTTGTCATCAATTATTGCCTTGAGGTGCTCGGCGAGTCTCGCAGTTTTGTGAAACTCGACTTGTCTTCGTGCCGTCACATCAGCGACATTACGCCGGTCCTTGGGATAGAGACGCTACGGGAGTTGAATGTGCTGGGATTCAAGGACAGTCGGTCCACAAAACACAACTTCCCTCGTCTCCCAAACCTGCGCTCACTCTCGATTGGGCGCGTGGACTCCTCGAAGTGCGAGAAGCACGTCATCAAGCACCCACAAGGACTCACAAATCTGAAGCTACGCCGTGATGACTTACGAGCAGTCAAGTCATCGTTCATTGAAAGGATGCAAACACTCGTCGAGCTTGAACGTGATGCTAATAAGATGCGCGTGAATCTCGACAGGCTATTCGAAGTGCCACACTTGCGTGTCCTCTCGCTCCGCTGTCCGGGGCCATCCTCCAATGTGAAGTTTTTGCCGAAGTGTGCCTCCATGGTGAGGCTCTCTGACACAGTGCCGCAAACCAACGACCTGCATCCTTCGGCGAATATGGAGTCGCTGGAGGAGCTTCACGTCAGCTGTTTCAAGCTGCCGCGAAAAGGCGTGATTGGCTCGCCGCCTCTGCTGCGGCACCTCGGAGTGTCACGGTGCGATTTCGCTGATGAGTCCTTCAGCCAAATCTGCGAATCCAGCACCCTCGAGTGTTTGGGTATTTCGGATTGTAAGCGTATCGAAGATCTGTCTCTCATACTTACGATGGATCGGCTGGAGGAGTGTTCACTTGTTGGTTGCGAAAAGGTTTGCAGTGGCTTGGAGTGTCTCCTCAAGCTGCCACCGCTGCGCCTCGCATACACTCCGAATACGGATCTGTCGTCGTTTATTTGCTTTACAGCAGAAGGGCGTTACTTTGGTCAATGAACGTGTGTATTACCTTGAGCGCCCATGATGTTGGGACCACATGAGCTTCTGCTTTGAGTTTTCGCTTCGCCCTTGTTTTCTCTGAGCTATGTTGCGTCACGTGGCGCCTCACAGCACAGCACGCAACGCAGCACATCTGTCATGTTCCTCAACGGTGCACCAGCTGTCACTGTGCGCGGCTTTCACATGTAGTACCATAGCCACGCTGCCCTCTATTTTTGAGACAACGAACAGCCTGCAGGCCCTGTGGTGTGCCGTGCTCGTTTTGCTCAGTAGCTTGTGGGGACTGGTGAAGGCACTTTTGTCTCACCGCGCAGCTTAGCGGGCAACTGGGCGACTCTCCGCGCCGAGCAGCTTTAACCATTTCTTTTAAACCTTTTATCGTAAATGTGAGTGTTTGCTGCGCTGACTCTCGCGACCCTCCAGCGGCGCAGAGGTGCCGTGGTGACAAGTGAAGGTAAAGGCACACAGGACGGTGACACGTGGCCGCGTAGCCGGGTCGCCAACGCCTCCCTCGCGCAGCTCCGTCCTTTGCTAGACATTTGGTGTTGTTTTTGTTTCATTTGTTTCTCCAATTCTTCACGCGCTGTGGTCTGCAGTGGTCTCGTGTGCTGTTTAGAATTAATAGCACGCCACACATCGAAGACACCAGCCACCATGTGTGCGCACTTGCATCTGTTCTCAACGAGAGCTGCCGTGTTGCGCACTGCCACACGGCGCGCGGCACGCATGCTACATCTCTACTTACTTGGTGACAACATTTGAGCCACATGTGTAGTTGCCTTACGCCTGTGCGCTGTCACTCCGTCTCCCACACACCCACTGTCCCAATGTTTTTTTACACGCAGCTGCTTTCTGCTGTGCTTGTCCGCACATGCAGCAAAAAGTCTGCCCAATCCACTGTGTCCCTTTCACATCTTTTTTCTTTAGGGAAAGTGCCAGGTGTGCACGCTGCCAGTGTGCGGAGTGCGCTTTGAGTGTCTGTGCGCCCTTTCAGAGCAACAACGGGAAGCGTTGCCGTGGCGAATGTGCTCCCTTTTGCCTGCAAGTGCAATGCGACTCACTTGATTGTGCTTGCTGTCACACTGTGTGGCATGGTGTGCTCGCTGCCAGTGCCTGACTGTTTTACTGGTCAGTGGCGTTTCTATTCGTCCTGCACCCTGACAATGTCGTGTGATCACGCGCACCACTAACGTACGTGGCTACAACATTGGCCTTTGCTGCGAGGCGGGAGGCACCGACAAGTGCCTGTTATGCGTCAGGTGCGGCATACGGATGCAAGAGCTGGCCGCGTCGCCCTCCAAACTATTCACACCGCTGCAGTCAACGGAAATACCCCTTACCGTGTGCTGCACCGCATCGCAACCATGATGGGTGATTGCCACACCTGCTGAGAACCACACCAGTCCTGCTTGCTGCGCACGCGCTCAGGCTGCTCGGTGCTGTGCCTGTGTGTCCCCGCGCGTGCAAGCAGGGAGAGCTACGTGGTTGGTAGCGTTGTGTGGCACGCATGCTGGCAGTACCGTCGTCGTTTGTGGTGCCGTTGATGTATGATGTGCCAACAAATATCCAGCTTGCTTGTGCCCGAGTGTTTCTTGCACATTGACGAATGCGCCGTCCCTGCAGTCCAACAGCCGCGCGACCAGCAGTGCCGCTCCTTGTGTCTGTAGAGTGATGTGACGGTGTCCCTTGTCCTTGCCGCCCTCTTTCGAGCAGTGCGTGGATGCTGCAGTCGCGTAACTGTGCAGCTGCTCGTTATGGCAGTTGACGCTCATTTGGTACGTCTGCACCACCAGCAGTGAAGCTCGTTGAGTCAAGAGTGGAATAAAGTGGCAGCGCGCAGCACTATCAGCATGACGCTGCTTTGGTTCGGCGAGCCACAGCTTGCTTTTGCGTCGCTGTTGCAGAGCGCGCTCGTCCATAGTAAATTCAGCTCTTACCATGGAGAGTGATTTGTGCCATTGCACAATGGCTCTGGCCCATGTGTCTGTGAGTGGTACATCAAGGAAAGGGATGTAGTGCCCCTTTTATTTTGAATTGACATGTGGTCGGTGCTGATGCCCCACGAGTTGGACCGCAGACACGAACCGTGTGAGAGGAAAGTGACTAATGCCGGGCTTTTCGGGCAACTGCCTGCCGGGCGGAAGGCTCATCGAGAAGCCAGTGACAGTTCCTCGAGTGCTGTGAGGAGCGTGGAAGGTGCCACAGGCTGTTGTAGGTCGTTTGCGGTCATGCTGGAGGCTTGGCAGAGGTGTTTCACTCCGCACAGCAGAGCCCCTCGCAGCTGCAGGGATGCTACAGCGCGATGGCGGCACGACCCTGCGCTCAGTCTCGTCACACTTCACGACCAGCCCACATCAGCGGTGAATGAGCTGCTGAGCATTGGCGAGCCCATGCTTGGGAACCGTGCTTGTGTGCAGTCAGTGCCTTCCAGGCTACTGAGCGACTCTGGAAAACTGAGAGGCTGATGCTCTCTTCGCCCGCACTAATGTGCTTCGTGCTGATCACGAAAACGCTCTCTGGCATCAAGTGGCATGAACGCATGTTCAACGAGAGGGCAGCAGTGATCTGTGAGATATGGATGCGCCTGGAGGTGATGAAGGTGACTTTTGTTGCCTTGAAAGCGTCCGCCAGTAGCGTCGCTTGTATGGTAACTAGGGTGCCAAGAAGGGCTGGCGCACTGAGGGCGAAGGCAAGCCGACCAGTCGAGAAGGGCATTGGCGTGTGTGGTGCGCAGCTCCTCGTGAAAATGACTGGTGGTGTGCTGGCTGAGGCCTCTGCCGCTTTACAGAAGATGTCACTCGCCGCGCGCGGTGGCGTGTCGGTAAGTCTTCGCGCGTTAATTGGTCATGACAGCGAATTCGAGCACAGCGTCTCGCAGTGTTGTTGCAAAGGCGCAGCTTGGCAGTCACACTGGACAATAGGAAAGCCGCTGAAAGGGACACAGCATTTTGACTCGTGTCCCTTGTGTGAGTTATTATTATCATCGTGAAAAATCGCAGACGCCTGTCACGCTAACATTAATGATTGACTTTTTCCCTGCACGGTTATTGCTAACGCGGAAAAGCGTCTTGAATTTCAGTTAATTAATGACGGAGGAGACGAACTGAACCGGCGATTGTGCGTGGCAGTCGTTGTGGTCGCCTGTTACGTTTGCAGCACCTTATTTTGCTGCCCACTGCTTACCCGCCAAGCCAGGTGGCATTAGTTTGTGCCTTTTTGTGTGTGAGGCCCCAGTAGATGTGGTGCCACCTGCGGTCTCGTAGTGGTGCCGTTATGGAGGAGCGGTGCAAAGCGAATTGTGAAGGCGTTGATTTGGGTATGGTGCGAGTGAGGGAGAAGAGAAACGTGCCTCGTCATAACAGCGACGCGGCTGCGGACCTTTTTCGAGATATTTGTTGTGCTGAACCCCACTGCCACGACGGTGCCGTTGCTCCTCCTTTAATTTGCATTGACGACCGAAATGTGCCAACCTGTCCTGGCGCACCACATTGCCCGGACATTTTGTTCCTCTTCCCTCTTTTTTTCTGCTCTGTCGCAGCGAAGGAAAAAATGGCGGTGCTGCGAGTTGCTTTGTTGTTGACGTGCTCCACAGTTTGTGCTTTTGCAACAGTGAAGATGGACGAGAGTTCAAGCATGGATCCGATGAAGGCTATGAATGCGTCGTTCCATGTGTTGGAATTGGAGGAGTGCGCCACTGCGCTCATGTGCCTGTGGCTGGAGGTGGCGCAGCTCCCTCGCAAGCGGATGATTGAGCGAATTGACACGGTTTTCAAGCAGTTTGGAAGCCTTGTGAACGTCACTGCTGAGCGAGCCATGTTGGAGGAGGACGAAACGTTCACGAATTCACTGGAAGCACGCGACGTGCTGCGCTGTATGCGCTCCAAGCTGGAGACCGCAGAGGAGCTGACAAAGAAATTAGAAAATAGCAAGACGGAACTGCTTACCGAGTTGGCGAAGGACGACGCCGTAGTTGGTAACCTGTCTAACGCGTTGTCTTCAGTCAGTGTTCCCGCCGCTGGGTTTGATAATGAGAAACTTCAAGTTATATCCATCCCCAACGTGACGAAAATGCTCAAAAATATGAACAACTTTACGTTGGGTGAACAAATAGCAAACAGTACTACAGAGCTAATAATGCAGCAGTGGTGGAATGAAAGTACAAGTTCTTTGGTTCAGAACCTCCAAACTTTCATCAACGAATCTTCAGAAATATGTAGCGGTAAGCTCGCATCAGATAAAAAAAGAAGATTGCAGCCGTGTTTGCTAACTAAATGTTACGATCATGTCATCGGAGTAGCTTCTTTTCAGAAGGGCTATCTCACGCGGTACATGGAAACAATTAGCAGCATTGATGGCCTTGGCGGGCGGGACCGCAACGTTTCCGCGTCGCTTACGAAACTGCTGCCAAATGGCAACCTGTCGAGCATCGTCAACGCGACTGCTCGCGACATGGTGCAGCTGCAGAATGTGAAAACGCAGCTACGGAAGGCGAAGGCCATTTACGTTGCCACAGTTCAACGGGAGAGAGAAACGGTGCGACTGAGTGGCTGCACTGAACTGTGGAAGCAATTGCTCACGTTTGTTGGGTGGAGATGAGCCGACAACGCGGCGCTGCAGCGCGACAGTTTCGCGCCCTTGCTTTGCTTTTGTTTGTTTGCTTTTGGATGAAGTGCGAATGGATAATGTTGATGTAACTTGTCGTGCATAGCAATACGTAACTGTGATACCCCGCTACCAGTAATGCGACTCTTTTCTGGGGTTAAGTGTGAATGTGAATATGCATGCTTCGTGCTATGTGGAAAAACATAAAACGGTCAGTAAACTGGAATTGTGTCATTTGCCTAAAACGGAAAAATGTGTGTGTTTGTGTGGAAATGATGTTTTGTTTTGTGCTTTTGTGTGACTGTCGCCTGTCGTGAGGCCGGCGCTCGTTGGTGCTGTTTCTCTTTGCGCACGTGTTGCTGCCTCCCTTGTGTGACCTCCTCACCCCCACCTCCCCAGCAAGGTAGCGAAGTTGCACGTTGATGTGAGGTGTGGCTGTGGCGTGTGCTGGCCACTCACAGGTCGTGCGTTCGACCACTTCTCAGTGCTCGGTGCGTGCCGCGTGTGGAAAGTGAAACTTCAAAACTGCTGAGCATTGTTGGCCGGCCGTCGCGCCGCATGTGCACGCTCACCATCGCCGATGCGGGTGGAAGTGTTGTGAGTTGTTCGCAGATGTGGCTGAAGATGGCGAACACACACACACACTCGTGGTGTTGTAAGCCAACTGCCTCCTTTTTTGCGACTGACGAGTGTTTGTGTGGGTCACAGCTCAAGCCGCATCAGGAGCCATCGATAATCGGCTGCATGTCGTGTTGCGTGTCGGTCTGACACAGCGTTACCACCAGCACCTGTAAAATATGACACTTTGCCTGCTGACCCATTTGTTTCCCGGAATATCGTGTGTGGATTGAAACAACAAAAGCTTTTGATGTGGCGCTGCATTTTCGTTTGTATGTTTCTCGGCGTTCAAGCGCATGTCTACCGCGTGGCGGTTACCGGCCTCATGACGCTCCTCGTCGATCCATCCGTGGAACAGTTTATTTCTACTGTGCCACATGCGCGTGAAGCGTGGCGATACATTTCCTGGAAGATCACCTGCTACTCCTGCGTTGCTGCGTCACCGAATTCTTCCAACGTGATAGTTTATCGGGCACTGGCACTCATCAAACAACGCTTCCCGTTGCAGGCGTGAAGCTTGCTGCTGGGAATTGATAGAAACAAACTTGCAATTATTTTCCATGGCTGCTTTTCCGTGTTAGTGCACCGCCACTGGTGCGATGGCGTTTCCCGCGACACTTCAGTGTGTTAACTGTTCTGCCGCGCGCTGGGCACCGAGTGAGCTGTCGCACGCAGGAACCGATTTGAAATGCCCATGTTTACCCGTTCTGAAAAGCTCACTTTCTGCTGCGCAGCGACAGTTGCCAGGCACAAGGAAGTGAACTGCAGTGCAAGGTGCGTGTGCGACGGCGCGAGGCGCTCACTCACCAAATTAGCCTCGACATTTTGGCGTCAGGCACGGTGAAGTGTCGTGATAGCGATGGAAGCCGTTGGGTGAACACAAAGGCACAAGACAAATTTGAGGCGGAGACGGTGCGTCGCAAATGTTGGTGTGCAGTTTTCACACGCCGTGCCTGACGTATTGAGCACATGTTTATTGCACTCCCCCGTGGCGCCCAGCGACTGTTTCGAGTGGCTGAAGAATTGAGTTAATTGGCACGCGGCTCTAATGGCAACATTGCTCCTCCATTAGTTCGATTCACCACTGCGGCAGCGCGCACGCGAGCGAAGCAGAAATAAATTGAGAGAGTAACGTGTGCGGCGATGGAAACTCGCTTGAGTGTTCCTCGTTTTCAGTGTTTCACAGTCGTCTCCTTTTCTGAAGGTGTTGTTCACACACGATGCCCGCGGGCACACAAAAATGAACTTCCAAATTTCGTTTTTTAGTCCTGATATTTTCGCCCCAATCGCTGCTTTGGCACACAGTGTTTCTGTTTGTATTTATTTGTGTCGTCTGGTCCTGATGAATTAGTTTCACTTGACGGAATTTCGCTGCTTTTTTTTAGTTGCCCAGCACAAGCTCTTTTAACATAACATGTCACTTCGTTTCAGTCTCGCGCTTCTGGCGGCAGTTTTGCTGAATGGCGCGGTGCTTGGCGATGACTCGACTTCCAGTGGCGCCATTGCTGGAGTTGATGGGGAGCGGAACGCGCCTTCACGCGGAGGAGACGCCGGTCGCAAAAGCGAGGGTCGCGCGCGCAACGGTGACAAGTTGGTTGTTTTGGACTCTGCGCGCACGACACCTTCCGAAACTGTGCGGAAAAGTGTTTCAGTTGTGAAACGAACGAGCGATCAATCGTCACACAGCAGCCGCAATGAGGCCATAAACGATCACGTGGGTGTTGGCAACGAACTGCCCGACCACCCAGCGACAGGTCACGAAGCTCAGGCAAGCGTTGACGATAAGCACGGAATGAAATTGCCGCGTGCGAGGCGCCCAGCTGTCTCACGACACAGTGAAGGAGGCCTCACCACAACGAGTTCAAAGGAGTCTGCAGAAGTTGTAGACCGCAAGAAGGAGTTCGAAAATATGGTTAGCGGTATTATTGGTGAGGAAGCACAATATCCAATGGATAATGGTGGAGATTACTGGGGACGCCAGAATTGCGAATACCCCTATACATATTATGAGGAGTGCAGTTCTACAGGTAGCAGTGGCGGATCAGGTGCCGCGCATTTGCCTGATGACAATGGTCATTTAGGTGACAGAGTTCCGAATGGTGAAAGTTCTTCAGAAAAAAATGCCTCGACTTCAGTGTCAGCATCCAGCAGTACTGCAAGAGCTGCTTCAAGTGTCACTGCTGGCAGTGACCAAAGCTCCGTAAAGGGAAATGGAGACGAGGGCAACACAAATGATGGCGAAGCACCGAAAAATGAGCAGGAGCAGAAGAAGGAGGAAGAGAAAGAGGACAAGAAGGAGGAGGAGCAAGTTGGGAATGAAAAGGCAGAAAAACAATTAGAGCAAAGGAGCAACGAAAATAACGATGAGCGGGAGACTAACAATTCAAGTGAAGACGTTGAAAACAAAACTGCTCCGTTTTCGGGGAGCTCTGCCCTTCTCTCTGGTAGTTATTCCTCGGTGTTGCTTGTGGTTGTGGCGTGTCTTTGTGCATGTGCGTGTTGAGTTTGGGTCACAAGCCGTGCGAGTCACCATGCTGTGCACGAGTGTACAGCGATATTTGTAATTATTTGCACCTTTTTTATTTCACCCTCTCAAACGACCTGCTTCAGTGACACGCTCACTTTTTATATTTAACTGCTGACACAAACTCGCATTTTTTGCTGTGCACCAAATTCGTTTTGGCACTGCTTACCTCAATTTCTGCTTTGGTGTATGAACGTTTGGGCCACTTGGCTTGGCTCCGGTGTGTGTACGATGTGTGGCAACTGCACAACAAAAACATCAGAGCGAAATAGCTGACTTCTTGTCGCGAGCTTGCGCCGCTTTTTGTTTGTTGATCTTTAGAGGGCCGTGTTGCGTCAGGCTGAGCGATGCCTGCGGTTTCGGTCGTTCCTTCACGCAACTGGCCAATTTGTTGATTGCAGCGTGACAGTCACGCGTCCGTTGCACGTCAGAGCTGTGCGCTGTTACGTTTGGCTTCTCGTTTGCGTGTGCATCCGTTTTGTTCACTACGTGACCCATAAAACATATTTCATATTTCATATTTTATTTTATTTATTTATTTTTTATTTTTTATTTTTTTCTGACTTCATGAAGACAAACACCGACCTAAAGAGGTAGCATCAGGAATGCGGACAGACGCACACAGCGACGCTGCCCGGTTTCTGTTGTTGATTTTCTGCTGTGTGGTGACGTGCCGAGTCACATGCGGTCAGAGCAGCGAAGAAACATGAAAAACAAGCCAAAAGGAGCGGGAGAAGTTGTTCCTGTGCGGTGCGTCTGACTTGTACGTGCGTTGGAATGTGACTTTTGGTGCGCTCCAGAAGAGAGCGGAAAACGTGAGTGCAGCTGCAAAGATGTTGGAAAGTGGCCAACTTTATGTGAATGAGACGGAGGCGGTGTCGGTGTCTGGTGATGCGATCAGTAAGATGGCACACGTGCTGAGTAACACGTCGAGGGCGCTGAACGTCAGCCGTGGCTTCATGGACGGGACTGGGCGAGACTTTTTCAATCCGTTCGAGGCCATCAAGGACGATCCCAACACATATGTTTATGGTCACAGCAATCAGAATGACGAGGTGATGTTGAAGCGAGCGAGTGAGGTGTTTGCATATTTTAAGAACATCTCGAAGCTCTACACCGATTGCAATAATAAATCGGGCTCGAATGCGACAGTGAAGTCACTGGAAAAGAAGGTGATGGCTGGAGTTGACATTGTAGGCAATGACCTCTCCACGTGGAATAACCAACAAGTAGCACAGTGGAAAGCTGCTCAGGAGAACGTGCCGACTGGGTTGGGGAACATGAAGAACTACACTGAGACTTCGGTAAAGAGAGTTACGAACATTTGGCATTACAACGTGACTATTTGGGATATCATCGAAAAGGATTGCAATCGCGTGCATAAGACCAATTCATCAGGCAGTTCTGTGGGAGAAAAGATTGTCAACTCATCGAGGCTGAATATTTTGAGGCATCTGGATGACATTGCGAATAATGCGACAACCGAGAGCAGCATTATGGAAAATGGCTGCGACACGATGTACGAACACTTTCGTGGGTATACTTCAATTATCAACAAGCAGGACGCAGAAAAGAAAAGGCTCCTAAATGATCTGTGTGAAAAAATGGAGAAACAGTCCAAGACAATGAAAAATTGCACAGTGAACAGGACCTCCTTGAGGTGGTTAGAACACCGTTTTAATGAAACTGTGCGTGAGATGGTTGAGCGGATGAACAACTCCCTGACGCAGTTGATTGATGTTGAGAAGGAAGTTTTAACTAAAGTTGGGGCCATGGTTGTGAGCAAACGAGACGCAATATGTAATGATTCTAAGCGCCTCAAGAGCATGAACGTTACATTGCGTGACGTGGAGAACAAGAAACTTTCTGATGCATCTTCCATTTATGATTTGAATGCTTCAATTGCGAAAGCCCAGTCGGAAGCAGCAAAGGCGCTGGGCTCAAGTTTGGCCTCAATGGGAAATATATCATTGATTGAAATGGTTGCGGATGACTCCCATACGGAAATAAGTTGTGCATATCATGTGCGTGCTGAAGTTGAAAGAGCGGCGCACAAGGTGTCGAAAATAAAAATGACCGCTCAAAGGCTCTTAATGAGGCTGTGATCAAACATGCTGAACTTGATGGTGAAAAAAGAAATCTCGAAAGCGCTTTGGGGACGGAAGAAAGCCATTTGAAGACCAATGGAGACAAAATCATCAACGCTTTGCGATTGCTAAAAGGAAATGAGGCGGAATTCGATAGCGTTGAAAACCTGTGCAGCGCCAATTTCACAGCGCCGACCATTCCCATTGATGTTGCCACTAAAATTATGACGGAATTGTTGAACGTAAACTCCTCTACAACTCTGAAGGCCACTGAAGAAAAGGCAAAGGACTATGAAAATCATGTTGAGCGACTGAAGGCACTTTCCACGAAACTGGATGAATACAATCGCACAATAAATGGAAACGCGACAGAAGCGGTGAAGAGCGCTGCGAAAACTGAAGAGATGTCAAAAACGACACAAAACACCGCTGCCGTAACTGTCAGAAGTCAAATAGAAGAAAAAGAGAAGTGTTGTGCGCAGCTGAGAGCGGTCTGGCAGCACTCTCTTCTAAAATTAGTGAAGTTGCCAAGCAGCAAGGGGATTTGTCGTTGAAACTCTCCCAAGTAAGCGCACAGTCAGCGAAGGTAGTGTATAATGCCACTGAGGCGAGAAGGTCATGCCAAAAAAGTTCGATGGTGGTCGAAGGCGCAAAACGATATGTGTACGCGGTTGAAGATGTGGACTTAATGCACGCAACGAACATCAGCTGCATGTCATCCATTGCAAGTGTGATCGATAAAAACAACGAGGCTGTAAGCGCTTTTGCGTCGATTAATAAAACGGTACGAACTGCGGAGAGCGCACAAAAGAATGCAAGTGTCTTGTTGAATGGAGAAAGCGCCCGGCTCGAGGCCGCGAAGTCAAACTTCACAAAAATGCTGAAAAGCGTTGACGTGGTATCAGGCGAGTCTGTGAACGTGTGCGATACGGTTCAGTATGAAAATATTGCACTTACACTTGAGAATTTGAAGACGGCTGCCCGACAGTTGCGAAGTATTGACACGATAAATGTTGAAGATGTTAATAAGAGCGTGGAAAAGTACGCCGCGCTGATTGCTAATGCTTCGGCTGGTGCAGATATCGCGACCTCGCACAGCAGAGAAGCCCAAGAAAGTGCAGTAAACTCCACGAAATTCGCTACAGAAGCAGATAAAACAGCGAGGAGTGCGCTGAAACAGGCACTAGCGAAACAAAAAAGCGCTTGTGCAACGCAGCAGCGAAGCTCAAGGAAGTGAACCGCAACGCGACAGCGTTACGAGATCACGCAAGTTCCATGAAGACCAATGCCACTGAGCATTGGAGACGTGCAACTGCGGCAAGCCGTAGTGCTGAGGACGCTGTCGCGAACGCTGTTGCTGCTGAGGTGCATGCTGGGAAGGTGGCTGAGGAGCACCAGTTGACAACTGAGGCCGTGAGGAAGGCAAAAGCAGAGGTCAGTTACGCGATGAAAAGCGCAGCGGTTTTGCTGAGGGAAAACGAGGAGCACCTAAACAAGATAAACAGCAGCTTCGAAACTGCATTAAAGAATGTCTCCAACGGAACGTGCAACACTGTTGTCAATGTTTGCAGCACAGCAACTGAGCACTGCGCCATAGTGGCTGAGTTGGAAGAGTCACTCCGCACTATCGAAGGCATTGACGCCTTGATGAACGTCACGGCTGCGATAAATGGGCTTGCACGACTGACGATGAATGACGCCTTGATAGAAAGTCAGCTAAAAGCCGCTGACGCACACGCTAGCGCGGCTGAAGCTGCCGCGGCCGCAGCGCATGCGGCTGCTAAGAACGCCCGGTGCACGCCACTGTACATGCAGTTGCTGCACGCCTTCGGTAACTTTAGTTCGGTCTAATAATTTCTTTTTTTTTTTTCTTCCCTGCTAAGACGTTCATACGTTCATGTAAATAAATATCAACGTCATATACGCCTATCCGCCTTCTAAAAAAAAAAAAAAAAAAAAAAAAAAAAAAAAAAAAAAAAAAAAAAAAAAACTGTAAAGCAGTCTGTGGTGTCCTCGTGAGGAACTGGGAATTCCACTTTCCGCTTTTTTCCTTGTTTGTTTGCTTGTTTGTAAGAACTGCGATGTACACAAAATAATCGCCTTTCCTGCTTAGCCAGATAAATGCAGTAAACGGTTGCTTTTTTGCCTGTTGCTTTTCATCTGCAATTATTAACATTTGTGACGCCCTGATGGCTGTGCGGTTGCTACTGTGCTAACAACACCCCGTTGGTGTGTAGGAACTCCAGCCCCCTCTCCCCCTCCTTCCCACTCGCCCTTCACTTCACGTGCACGCGTGTGGCTCGTAATAAACTCAAATAATAATAAGCACTCGAATTCGTGAACGAAATATCTACTCGCGCGCCTACCAGCAGGAAAGGCGGCAGGTAAAAAGACGTGAAATATTGACGTCCGTACTTGTAAAAGTTTGATTGCGGAAGAAACGGTAACGAACTGTGAAGCTGTGAGAGTTACAACGACACCCCTGTTTGCTAATTACTACAAATACCAGAGCGATACCCGTTTTATTGTTGTTTGTCGGTTTTCGTTGCCGGTTATTTCTGCCAGCCAACAGTGCTCCAAACTCGGCCCCATTTGCCACGCTTCTGTGTGATTGTGCAAGACAACTGCGAAGGGTGGAAAGGTTAGCTGAGAAATGCGATTAGAAAGCAGCTCACCTGCACACCAACTGCACGTGGCCGCCAAGTTTTCATTTGAGTGCTGATTAGGTCGCCTTGGCCTTTTGGAAGCCGTTGCACTTTCTGCTGCTCACTCGTTACTTTCATGTGCTACAGCGTGTCTGCCGGTCATCGCTTGACGACTGTTATCATTATTTCAATGCCGACGAGATTGCCCTGCTCGGACGAGTAGCTCTCACTTCAAGTCCCAATGGTGCAGTTTCTTAATCCTTCGAGTGCAACCACGAAAAAATTTGGCAAGCATGTTGACTTTTCCGTGCTGCCATGCGTCCGTAAGAGTAGTGCAAGTCCCACTGTCACAACGAGGCTATTGACTGCGTTATTTCTTTATTGCGTGACTGGTTGTCGACACGCCACTCGCCGTTAGCACCGTGAACAGGGAAACGTTTGTCGGAGAGTTTTTGCAAGAATTCGCATGGGTGTTGGTTGGAAGTGCCTCGCACAGGAGGTTGAGCACGCCCCGTGTGTGAGTGTGCGCTCGGTTACTCTGACGGAGGTGGTTCCACGAGGACCGCGTCAGGCGAAGCGCATGACTGCGTGCGACAGCTGACTAAGGCAGTCGTGTATTTTAGGGCATAAACAATAACGGCTGCTGTTGAAGAAAAGAAGCGAAAAGAAAAGAAGCATTAACCGAGTGGCACGTTGGCGCTTAACCTAAATTTGCGACCCAGCACCCCGTTGAGGTGCGCGATGCGAAGATGAACTTCACACAAGCCGGTGAACTGTCAGCGCTAAGGTGGTGGCGCCGGCCACATCGCGATTAGAGAGACGCAATTGGCGCGTCGACGGTATATCTCGGGATGGACGTCAATGCAAGTTTCCTTGAAAATGTTTGTGTTGTTATGTGGTCTTCTTCATTTTTTGAACCATCGCGCGCTGATGCCGGCAATTTGGATATTTTCAATATCATAAAATATGATGAGTAGTTCATTCAGGAGGCAAAAAATATGATATGCTCAATTGGAGTGGTGTTCTTGCCAAACGAGAAGCGACGTTTTCCCGACTCTCAAATTTGACTTTGCTCATTGAAGCTCTCGAAAAGGCACTGTTTATGTAACACACTGCTGTAAACAACGCCACGGAGTAAGCGGAAAATGCCACACGGAAGGCACTGCAGATTATTCCAGACTTTGATGCTAATAAAGTGGCTACGTGTGCTTTCTGCGCTTATGAATGGAGTCATCTCCTGTTTGCATTGGGGGCGACGAATGAAACGTTCTAATCCCGTTACTCTCCGAGTTGTGGAGCTGTGGATTCGGAGCTGAATTCAACTCGGAACGAGTCCGGAATCGAAGAGCATTACCGCCGTGCGTTGAGTTTATGGGATGAGGCGAGCGCGGGGATCAGTGCCACCGAGACATTCATGTGCCGCTACAATGTCCAAATTGGTGTTGAATAACGCAAGGGACATTTTAGACAAAAAGCCCAAACGTATTTGTCGGTCTTGCGGCCCTCGACAAAATTACTGAACTTTTACACCAAAGTGCTTCACTGCTTGTCGTTCGAGAGCGGCCGTCATGCGCGTCTTAATGTGCAAGCCGCTCTGGAAAAGTTGAAGTTGTTAGCCGCCACTGCGAATGTGGCTTAAGTCGGCAGGAAGGAGCGGAAGAATGCGCCCCATCACCGCCTGTCCAAAGTGAACATGGCGCGGCACGCGAAGCGAGCGGAGAAAATGCATGAAAATATCAAAGTGAGTCAAAAAAAAAAAAAAAAAAAGAACATATTTCAGTTGCTTGCGGGGGACTTACTTGGAGCAGATACAAATTTGAGGTGCTACTGCCATTTTTATCGCACCTTTGGCAGGCAACATCGAATATTGGAACGGAGCATGTCGGAAGTGCAACCAGAAAAAGCTAACAGAAATCAACAACAGGTCGATCGTACTGAAAGAACGGGATATTTCTGTTGCCCATGAAATTTACAGCACAAGCAGAAGGCAGCAGAAACAAATTCGAGACCAGCCTTTTAATGTGGTCCGAATATGTGATTGTTGGGTGAAGTGAGGGCTGCGCCAAAGAAAGTAATGAGTTTGATGCAGCGGTGTGGGAGAACGTTGTAAGAGTCCTCAAGAAACTTTTTGGAAGTTCGTCACGTCACCGAGGTCATCACATTTTAAAAAATGGACGTGTCGCGCAGGTATTCAAAAGCAACTGCGCGAAGCGGACGCGAACGAGTAAAGGAACGAGGAATTTCTTTGAGCTTCTGAGTGCTCTGAGAAGGAGAACTATGGCCACATCGATATCGTGGCGCAGCTGATCACTGAAGCGTTGGCAAAGAAGCTCTTCGCTGAGAGTGAGGCACTTGTGGACTTTGTGCGCACGCTCTATGCGACTGAGAACAAAAGGCGCGACCTCACAACAAGCTCCCACCCATTACCAAAATGTGTCACAATTTATGCGCCTCTTCCTCCTTTTCTCTTTCAACTTTATATTTTTAAGCGGCTTCCCACCAGCGCTGAGCACCGAAGCCGCTACGGGAAAACGTTTTACCGTTTGTTCAATCAGGAACTTATGTTGTGCTTCTGAACGTTTTTTTTTTCGTGCTCTGTCATTTTCGCTGCCAAAGATCAGGTCACGGTCAGACAAAAAGTAGCTTCGGAAGAAGTACGTAACTGCACGGCGCAGTTGGGGGAGCAAAGTGCGTGAGCGATAACGTAATTTACTCAAATACGCCACGTGTCCGTACGGACGCGGCTGCTGAGGGGGCCAACAGGCAAAAGACATTTAGTGCCGCCTACTGACGATCTCTTTGCAGTGCTGTATTGTTCTAGTGCTTCGCGAAAGGCGTGCGGCGTCGCCTGATCCTCGAGATGAAGCGCGCCCCTCTCGTTCTCTCATGTGCGTGCAGATGTGCAAATACACGCCGAAAGCAGGGAGGCCGTTAAGTAGAGGACAGTCAGTCCATCATCCATCTCGAAAGCTTGCACTAGTTCAGATAAAGTGCACCCTCACTCAGCATTCGCGTCGGCAGTATCGGTACATATCGCAGCGGTGAGTGGGGCCGCCTGTGCATCCCTGGTTGCGGTAATGTGGCCGTGACTTGGCTTTTTCTAGGCCCATCTCTCTGTGCTTCATGCGAATTACACAAGGCAGCGAGTGCCTGCTAGTTCACTTTTGCACGGGCATGTTACACCATTCGGAAGCCACACGCCACACTGCATGATCAGGAGGGCGAAATGCATGCCGCGCCTCACCTGCTTTTGTATCTCCTTGTAAAGTGGCGCGCGAGTCTTGATCACGAGCAAGAGGCGAGGAGAGGAGGAGAACGTAAAGCCGGATGCGAGTCCTCCACACGGCGAGCAGTTCAGTCATGCAAAAAATGGACTAGTGTTAAAACGTAACAACCAGCTACGCCGTGCAGGATTTTTTTTTATATATAAACAGGAAAAAACTCCGAAACGGTATACAAATAAACGAACAAAAACACAGAACGTTACAGCCTCGAGTACGACGTTCATGTTGTCAAGGTTTGTTGCAGTAGCCACCCAAAACAACAAGCGAGTTCTCCTGACGCACTACTGCTCGGGGAGGCAATAAAAAGCCACAAACGAAGAGAGAAAAAAACCGAAGCACCAACGTCGTAACTGAGAGAAAGGAAAAGGGAAAAAAAAGGAGGAAAATGGTTTCGAAACAAATTAGTTCAGTGAGAGCAGCCCTGCGGCGACAGTCAGGGACGCATTGGGAGGCAGAGGAGTGCGAACGATTGCAGATAAAAAGACGAATAAAAACACCTTCCAACACAACGTTTGAACGAGAAGCTCAATGGGGGTTAAAACGATCATACGGCGGAGGCACATAGTCCTCAGCGCTTTCCCCATCAACTCGCTTCGAGGCACGAAGGTACGTGAAAAGCAGGGCCAACACCAGTTCCAGAAATTATATATAAAGAAAAAAACAGGAACCAAACGTGGTATGAGGGAGAGCAAAGCCGAAAACTCGAGTGTCGCTCATGTACGTAAATAAACATAAATTTAAAAAACAACACATTTGCGAGCATGTGCGCCTGCCCAGGCGACGAGAGATTGGCATTTACGAAGCAAAATTAGTGAAGACGTGGTTGTGCAACTTTACCACCAGCCACTCAGCGCACTGAACAGCTGCTGGTGCAGCGGCAGGCAGCGTCGCCCCGCAGCATCCTCGCGTGCTCTTCGCACCGCTTCTGCCAACGCCTCGTTAGCCTCATCAGCTCGCACAGCCACCTTGTTCATGCGCTTAACAGCACCTTTCAGTTCGTCGCTCATCTTCGTAGCAAAACGATTGAGCTCCGTAATGACACTTGTGTCCCTCAGTAGGGAGAAGTCACCACTCTTCCCCTTTAGTTTCTGCACCAACTCAGATGTGGCATTCTGAGTGCACACATTTTCGTGTGGTTTCCCAGGGGTATCTGCAAAAATACCCAGAACAGCGTCACTGACAGCGTCAAAAACATTGGTGTTGCCGGCGTGCACCTCCTTGAGCTTCATGGCAGCGCGACTGGCGGTCATCATCTCAAGCCGTGCATTAGTACGCTGCAACTCCTTTTCGAGCAGAGCTGTCATTCTCATTGCAACAGTGAAACCCTCCTCGACGTACGGTGACGTGTCGGGCGAACCACTGGCGTTTTTCGATGCAGCAATAGCTTGCGCCTCCTCCTCCGAAACGCTCTTTTTGATGTTCGTTGCATTCGCACTGAGCAACGTCAAGTTTTTCCGCGTCACTCGGAGCTCAGCGGCAGTCGCGCACAGCTCACTCATCAGGTGCTTCAGCACATCAGCAACTTCGGCCTCTGCGGCCACTGAAGAACTGCGCATTAGTTCATTGACATTTTTCAAGTTCTGGACAGCCACTTCCAGATCCCTGCTGATGGAGGACACGTTTTTATTGATCTCTTCGGCCCGAGCCTCCAAATCTCTGAGAGTCTCGTTTGCCTTGAGCAATTCGTTTTTGTTTAGCTTCGAAGCATAAAGAAGTGCGTCTACGCTAAGCTCAGTGAAAAAGCCCAGCAGCTTGTCATTGCAGTCGCTGGTCTTCACATTACTAATCTTGCCGCTGATTTCGCTCAGACGCTTCCTTAAATCACTTTCTACAACTTTCAGCTTTTCGTACTCGCTTTCAATTTCCTTTTCAGTGAACTTCGTTCTCAGGTTCACTTCAGCAGAAAGTTGCACCGCGTGCTCTGCCGATTCCCTAGCGCCTTTCATATTTTCCATTACTGCCGTAGCGTTTCCTGAACTCGTCAATTTATTCAGAGCATACGAGCCACCAAGCTGCGGTATCTGTTCAACTTGTTTCAACGCGACACGCACCAATTCGCTCCTAACTGCGGCGTCCCTTTTTATATTGGCAGCACTTGTCAGTCCGCTTCTTGCACGCTGACTTGTTTCTTTCAGACGTTGTTTCGTTTCGTCGAGCTCGGACCACACGGCGCCATGTCGTCGCAGGATGCCGCACAGTTCAGCCCCGTCCTGCTTGAGAGAATTCAACATGTTAGCGGTCGCAGTCTCCATACTTTCATTTGCAGCAGCAATGTTTTTCCTTGCCCGATCCCTCGTCAGGATAGACATTTCGAGATGCTTAACCACTACGATGAGCTGCTCAGACAAGTTTCCGACAGCATTCATGACTTCGTTCACCTTTTCATGATTGTTAAAGACACTCTGACATGTTGTCGCGTTGCTCTGCGTGTCATTGTACGTGCTTTTAATTGTTTTCAGCATTTCTGTCTTCCATTCGGTCAAATTCGTCTCTTTGTTGTGTAGTTTTTCAGCATAAGCAATGAGATCTCGAGAAACATTATGCACCCGCGCACAGCCACCGTTCTTACTTATCATTATTTCACCAATTTTTGTACTCAATGCATCGTATTTCAACTCCTGCACATAGTCCCCTCCCTTGAATTTATGAACAACCAGTGAGATAGCACCATAGCCATCCCTTATAAAATTTCCCGTTATGTTTGACGTATTTGCTGCCTCAGTTGCATTGCGTTCAGATTCATTTGCCCACGTAATGGCGTCACTGATGTTTTTCATAACTTCTTTCATCCTATGGTGTTCCTCGTGGTTGCTGTCAAACTCATTCAGGAATTTTGTCGCATTAGCGAGTGCTATTTTCGCTTCTTTTCGAAGTTCCACGACCCCTTTTGCGATTTCAGATGCATTTTTATGGACCTCGTCAATCCTCACAGATATTTTGTTGATGACATGCAACCATCCCCAAAGAAGATCTCTTGTAGTACACTTCTGCGTGTCACTTGCATCCTTAGCCGTCGTTATTTTGCAAGTCGCCTTGGCATTTAGTGCAGCGCTGACAACAGACGGAACTCCGAATGGCAACAGCAAAAGCCAGAGATGAATTACCAGCATCAACGCGAATCGTTTTAAGGACTTACCTCCAATGCAGTAAATGAGAAAAGGGAGAGGACGGTCACAAAGGTGGAGGGGGCACAACACGACAGCAACAGCCAGGTAAGTGCGAGAGTGCAGGAGAGTAATGTGATGAGTTGCACCACAACCGCTGTGGACGGAATGCGAGCACAGTCCGCCTCAAAAGCACCTCTTCAGGGGCATACGAAGAACACAACTGAGCAACACTCAACACCGTCACTCAACGGTAGCACATCTCAAACAGTGCAGAGATACTCTACACTAAAAAAAGGTTACCATTCTTCCTGCTTATGCAAAAGACGCTGTGGTGCCCCACGTTTCACTCTCGCAAAGGAACAGTGCAAATGAGAGATAATCAACTACATGGTTCATTTCACAGACAACGGAGGACGCGTGTGAGATTTGCTGCGCCGAAAAGAATGTTGTTGACATATCCATAAACCTTAGCTCAACTCACCGGTAAATAACGAAAAAAAGAAAGAAAGAAAAACAAGCGCAACATAACTGGAATGCATTTTAGGGGACTGTTCGTTCGGCAGAGGTCGCACACTCAAAAGCGCTGCCATCAAAATAGTGTTCAGCTCAAAGATTTATCCTCATTTTTCACACAGCATTCGTACTCACCTCAGTCATGTGCTCATGTTGTACAACCACATTAAGAACGCCCACCCACACGTAACGTAGTTAAACCACCACTGCGTTTCCGACTACAGCAAAGTGGGCACACTACCAACAACATCAATAGTTTCCATTTATAGTGGAGAGCAAGTGTGATGTCTCAGTAACAACTGTCTTTGAAAACATCCACTTGCTGCACAGCGCTGGCGGCTTTAGTTGGCCCTCCCTTTCTGTTTGGGTGTGCTTGGAAGCGCCCTTACACCAACGCGAGTAATTCAACGCGCCATCCGTACTTCCATAAGCGCTGCAGGCATCCCGCGTTGGTTCCGCAATGCCACTTCACTTGCTGCAGTGCAACTGTCGCTGCGTTACGCAGCACTATCAATGGCCCATTCAACCGCTTCGCCACTTCACACACGGCTGCCCTGAAATGGCTTCACACAAGCTGCACTGCAACGTTACGGACTGTGCAGCTCGGCTCTGCTTCGTTCCGCTGTCCCAACTTCGTGCACAGCACACTTGCTGGTCATATCCCCCGTAACTTATCCAACTGCACGTCACCGTTTCCAATGGCGCGCGTCCATGGCGCTGCTGAGTTTCGCTGCAGCCACGCACTTCGATGTGACGGTCCGTTTTCATCTCTGAGGTGACACACAAGCAACTCAACGTGTTCCTGCACACACAACAGATACGCAAACACAAACCTTTGCTTCTTGTACCTGTCATGGCGCTCAGTGGCCGGCTTCGAAAGCTTTGTGCTGCAGCGCCTGACTGAAACCTCTCGACGGGCGTCAAGCTGCGACAAAAACGAAAGGCAAATCTTTGCACTGCAGTCAACGGGCGGGACACACTCGCAAACGCCTGACGTGCGCTAATAACAAGACCTTTTGGGTGAGCCACAAACCCGCTGTCGGCTCGTGTAGAAACGTCACACACTAAACTAAGTGAGCATTGACTGTACGCCCTTCGTGCCGAAATGTTCCCGCTTACGCAACTCGCACTGGAGCATCGTGCTGCGCAATCGCTCTGTTATGTTTCAGAAGAGCGTGGGCAGATGTTTAGATTGAACGACGGACAAATAGCACCGTAGCCATCAACAGCTGCCTCGTACACCGACTCCTTCACATTTTTTCCCACCTCTTCCGCTTTGCTTCGACACGTGTCCACATCGGCAATAACACTTTTTAACATATTCATTGCTTCCATAACCACGGCAACTTTATCTACGTTGCTTCCCTTCAAACGGCTAAGAGTGTCTTTTGCCATCACCAAGGACTATTTCGTCTTCATTTCCACCTTACTTGCATGCTCTCTTAACATTGTGGCATTTCGCATGACTTGCTCTGCTCTCACGGCAGTTTTTTTCGTCACGGTGAGCCAACCCCAAAGCAGCGCGGCTGCAGCGCAAAGATGCTCATTCGTTGCATGGCTTACATCGACATTACATTTAATTGCACAGCTAACGGGAAGCACGAAACAATGACAGAAGCAGTAAAAAACAGAGACGCATCGCTGCTATCTCACCTCAATAGCCTCGAACACCTTGTTTTAATCTCTCAAAACGTGAGAAGAGAGACAAAAAATAATGAAAAACAACGGATGCAAGCAACAAAAGGTATACACATTCCAGAAATTACATGCGAACACGAACGTTCGAGAAGGAAGCAGCACAGTATAAAATAAAAGCACTGCTACTGCATCGAAGGAAGATATGTGCACAAAAACATAAACACGAAATGAAAAACTTATTTCGTCAATAACGACTAGTAAGAACCCTCACGCTGTTTCTTTTTTTTTGTTGTTGTTGTTCATTGTGCTTTTATTCTGCTCGGGCTCCGTAGGGCTCGTGACTGCTCCCATGACTACGCAAACCAGCAGGGGACGTTGAGCGCAAGCGCGATCACATCCTCGCTTCACGCAGCGGAACATTGAAGCAGATTGCCTTGGATGGCGAGTCGGCTTCCCGGACACGCTTTCGCATGCCTCTTGCAGTACACACCCCAATCTGCTTCGCTGCCGCAGAGGGGGGGTAGGTGGTATCCAGCGCCGTGGGCGAGCGATGCCTCTTTACTGCTCGAGCAGGTCTCAATTCTGGTTCATCAGGTGCGGGGGCGGATGGGCTCCCTAGCTTGAAGAGTTCCTTCAAGAAGCTGGCCAGCTGAGCACTGAAGAACAACCTCCCCGTCCTTCAGGGCTTCCAGTCCGCGCTTCTTCCTTAGCTCTCGCAAGCTTGGGCACTCCAGGAGGTGCGCTGCAGACTCCTTTCACTCAACCTTCAGCGAGCTGTGCTCAGCCTCCCTTTTAAAAGAAAAATTATGTCTAAGCGAGCGCTGCATGAAAAAAACATCATGTGCATTTACCGACAGCAAGAAAACATTTGAGACTCACAACGTCGTCAACAAACCCCCGATAATCATCAGTCAAATGCGCTCATGGCGGCAGCAAACATTGACAAATAAACCAAACAACAAACAAAGCAAGCATCCGCCCTCATGCAATAGAAGGCAAAACAAGCCGCTGTAATGTGTACGAGTATTGGTGTTAGTGCACAGCAACGAAACAAAACCTTTTGCAACAGGCCACTAAAGGGCATACATAGAACGTCAGTAAATCCACAATCACACTCGCGCGAAGGCTTCATGCGCTGAAATGCACGCAAAGAGAGCAGCCACCTCACGGCACGTAACAGGCGCCGAAAAAGTGACATGCGCTCATGGCAGGTAGCCGAGTGGCACACCACAAAACAGGCATCCACGCGCACGCAGCCGCACTTGCAGACTTGAGATATCTGGGCGTTCATGCTGGGCGCGCTGAGCAGCGCACGGCAACACAAGACCAACCACTACCGCCAACATTTCACAATCAAATGCAGAGGGTGGCCAGACACACAACTCGTGCGTGCCAAAGAAACTCGCCGCGGGGTATACAAAGTTCAATGTGCAGTGCGGCGCAGTAGCGCCAGCAGCAAAGAAGAAACTCCCCAAGCTCGAAGAGCGAGACACTATGGCGCCACGCATTGCGGCTGTTGTCCGTGCGACCAACAAAAGCGCCGCGATTCCGCTCATTCAGTGCCTTTATTGCGTCGCACACATTTTCGACCTGCCTCTCCAGTACCTTCTTGGGAATAAAGCCCACGATTGTGCTCACCTCCTCGGCCTTTCTCATATCAACCGTCGCACTGTCAGCCATACTTGATGTGCCGATATTTGGGTGCGGAGTGCCACACAGCGTCAGAGCAGTTTTCTCGCTTACCTGAGCCCGCCAATAATAATAATAATAATAATAATAATAATCTCGGCAGCACTTTCACGTCTACACGCATCATCACATGGGGCGAAGGTACTATTGTTCACACATTGAAATATTCACACGAATGAGCCCACTGCCACCACTGATCTGCCCCGCTTATGTTCCCATAAAGTCTCACAGTTGTTGTATTTTTGTTTTTTGCATTTATCCTTTTTCCGATTTAAGTACAAAAGGCTTCAAAGACGTGTACTCCACCCTACACCATGCTCATACCTGTTCAGTACCTTCTTTCCTTTCACCTACACGACCACTGTTACTATTTAAATTCCCGCTTTTAGGTTGAACTCCTGCCCTCATCACTTTGGTCGCCAGGCACTCGACAGCTACAGCTCCACTCGCTGTGTCTTACGTGCTGTAATTAAGCACACGGCGTTGCTGAACAGCTAGCGGTCTTGAACGTGCCGAAGACCGTCAATACGCACATTCCGGTTGGCAAATCCTAGGCGCCGGGTGCTGTGCACAGTTGTGTCAATCACATATGCAAGGCTGCGCTGAGTCCCACACACGAACTGTCTGCTTGTCACTAGTAGTCATGCAGTGCCTCTCAGCACTATTTCTGTCACGTTATCAAGATAACGCACTTCAGCCACCACTAGTGGTTTTTCCCAAAAATGTGCACTGTTGAGCAGTATTTTTGTGTCACGTTTTCGTGCCACGCATCTTTTTTTATCGCTCCTGGGGTGCCCTGAACGTCACGCTCCACTTTGCAGGAAGACCCACGGCGTCATATGACACTATTTTGCCCGTGCCATTTCATGACCTGTTTTGCCACTAGCATTTGCAGAACAGCAACACGCGATACGTTGTGCCGCACCGAAAGCCATGTCAACGGGCGTAACATGGTCCACGCGAGCCAACGCTTCTCCATTACCAATGTTATTATCCACTCGCTTGGAAGGATGTGACTAAATAGCAACAGCAATAACAATGTCCAATGAGAGTATTGGCGGTGCTTTTGTTAATTTTCAACAAGACAACGGTGTACCACCTGACATTTGATTGACGAGTGTCTTCTAGTGCATCGCTAGCACAAACAGGCGTTGTTGATTAATAATTTCATTTTCCAGTTGGGCATGCACGTGTTTTAATGTTGTTGTTGTTGTTTTTCGCGCCATTCGTATTCCTTTCAGCACCAACTTGAACATCGCCATCGCCACCGCCACGCCACAGACTCCAACCGATCACTTCTCACTACAAATCAAAATTGTCGTCACACCCATCTCCATAACAAAACAAAGCCAGCTTCCACAGAAAATAGACACGTGGAATTGCAATTTTTTTTACACCCTCCCAAACTCCTTCGTTAGGGCCAAAAACCAAGTTAGTTATCAGTGTTGATCACGCTAACGAGTGTTGCGAACGTTGAGGGCGACTACACATTTTTTTCCGGAAACTTTTCTCTGTGCACGCAACTCTGACGGACTCCACAACACGTCATAATAGGTGATTTCCGACCAAATCTGATCTACTCGTGGCAATAAGCGTTTAAGGCGAAAATAAAAAAAAGAGGCGATCGATGGCAAGGTAAATGAGCGTGCTGGAAACGTCCAAGCACGACTACGTATGTTAATATGTTAGTATTTATTTATTTATTGTTCTGTAGTTATTTTTCCAAAAACCACCCATAACTTCATCCCATTGACGTGGGTTTGTATTCCCTTACTTGCATTAGGCACAAATGGCTTCCCCCTCAACGTAATCTCCATGCCGGTTGCCTTGTTACCAGCTCTTTACTAGCAAATTCAGCGGCTGATGATAAAACGGCGTGCATCGCGTTTCTTCGGCCATTCCTGACGCCTGTTCAGCAACTTCTTGGGCCTTAGCTGCGCGCAAAACAGCACGCGCCATTGTCCTCTCAACGACTTTCACATCCACGTCTAACTTCTTTGCAAGTTCTTTGAGGTCCTCGATTCCACCCACAAGCGCGGGTTGGTCTTCTGTGTAGCTTTTATTCTTTATTGACGTCACAAGTGCATTGATGCCTTCGATGGTACGGACGCTTTGAGGCGAGAAAGTTTTGATGGACGAAGTGATGCTTGCCACGAATTTCCAAGTGTCCTTGGGCCAGTTTCCGTTATTTTTTTCGCCTTCACTAGTGGCGTGTGACAACGCAGCGCCCGCGCGGTCGTACGCGTCATCAATGGCTTTCAGAGTTTCATTGAGCAACGCAATGTTTTTCGAGGCATATGTAAATACGTCCACGACTGTCATGGCGTTCGTCTGCAGATCAGAGCGTTCTGTTTTCCACTCAGTTGTCCATTTCCGGTATTCCATTGACACTGCTTCTGTGAGATCCACAGCGCGCCCTTTTAGCACTTCGGCGTTTTCCTTCAAATGGCCGAGTGCGATAGCGGAGGCACACAATCGTTCCATAGCACTTCGCACTTCCTTAGCGAAATGTTCGGCTCGCGCGATCGCCATCTCCTTTTTGAAGTGCTCTGCAGCTTCGCCGGCTGTTTTGATCGCTGCTTCTGCACGGGCGTGCTGTTCAGCTCTTTTTAAAACAAGTTGTTTCTGCTCTTTTTCATATTCTAATTTTGCCTCGTTTATTTCCGCCACAATTTCGCCGAGCGTGGCAATGGCTTCCAGAGTTTTCGCCAAGTTTTTCGGTTCTGTGTTCAGTGATCGTGCAATCTCACCGAGCTGTTTTTCGTCGCAATTGCCCACTAACGAGAAATCATCTAATGTCAAAGGCAGTTGCCGCACTAAGCGCCGAGTTTCATCCGATACATTTTGCATACGTGTTTGACCGGGAGCATTTATTTGCGATTCCAACTGCGCCAGGGTGTCTCTCTGCACCGCTTTTTCGTTGCTCAATATGTTTCCTAGGGCCTTAAGTTCCAACAAGGTTTCCTCTAGTGGGCTCAGCATTGGTTTTTGGATGTACGACACGTTCTTTGTTCTGTTGAGTTGTTCACTTGTATTTGTCACTGAACTGCATATCTTCTCATTGTCCTGCACTGTTTGTTTGGTTAACTGCGCATGAGCTATTCTCAACTGTTGCAGGTGTGTAGCAGATTCGCATGCTTTATTGAGCACCTGCTTGTATGCATTTTTGACAATAGCTTCGCAGAGCGCATGTGCCCTTTCATCCGCACTTGTTGTCTTTTGTATCCATGTGCTAACCTCACTGCTTAGTTCTTCGTTTTTTTTCAGGCGCTCACTGAGCGATTGCAGTTTCAGTTCTTGCTGCGCCTGGGACCCTTCAGTGGCCTGTAGCACGGATTCATTTACAACGAATTCCTGTGCGCTTGTATACCGAAGTAAGTCGTGCGTTTGGCCCAATCGATTCAGATCGCATCCGCCGGCAGTTAGATTGTGCTCTGCGTCATTGAGGTATCTGCCGCACTCCATCAGCGCGTCCGCTGTTTCAGATAATTTTTTCTTTTCTGCGAGCAGCGCGATGCCATACTGCTTCATGGCGGCCTCCAGCGTGTTTCCACGCTGCACAAGCGGTATGGCTTCAGTAGGCCAGGTGTGCTGTTGCGTTTGCCCCGAAGCTATTGATACATCTTTTTGTATGCTTATTCGCAGAGTGTCCCTCAATTTCAGTAACTTCTTCTCCGCGTATTGCATGTCTTTTGATGTTTGTTGCCCTTGATCCAGCGCTGTTCTCAATTCCACCGTGAGCTTTGAGTACTTGTCGTAGTTGCTTTTTAGCTTATTCGACAGCGCTTCGATAAGCTGTTGAAGCTCGAATTGCCCCCTCGCTGCTTGGCGCGTGCGTGCGCGGAGTGCCAGGTAAGTGAGTGCGGTGTCTGCATCCTTTTCAAGCGCTCGCCCCCTGTCTTTCGCAGTTGACGCAGCAATCTTAAGCTCCTCCTCAACTGCTTCATATGTGTTCATAGCAATTGTCAGCCTGTTCGCTATTCCTGTAATCGCTTCCTCCATAGAGGTCCTTTTTTCGGTTTCCAGGTCACTGATCGTGTTTTTGATGCACGCATTTTGTTTTTGAGCCAGTGCTCTTGAAGCACGAGCAAGCGTGTCTATCGCCGTGGTTTTCCATTTGTTCATTGTTTTACCAGTTCCAAGATCGTTTTTCGTTTTCATCAAAGTGGGTTTCACGCTCGATATCCCTGCACATCCAGCAAGAGCACCGGGCAGCCGTTCAAGGTGCTTTTGTAGGTCTTTATAGTTTTCAGTAGTCGGGCCGCGTATCGCGAAGTCCATTTTCATGCAGCTTAGCTTTATCATGTACTCCGCTATCCCTGCGTGCTCCTTTGATGCCTCGACTTCATCCTGAGCTTTGTGTAATTTCTCAGCACGGGCTTTAGCAGCCGCATTGTACTCTCGTTGTATGTTTTGTGCACGTTGCAGAAGATTTTCCACTTCCCGCACGCCTTCGTTCCCAGAATTTGTCAGGATGCTTTGAGTGCGCTCCTTTATTGCCCTGACTTGCGCGGCCAGTTGTACTTCATTCTGCTTTATACTGTCGATTTGTTTAACAATTTCCTCAATGCGCTCATGTGCTATTTTAGTGACCGCAAACCATTCTCAAAGCAGCCGCTCTGCCCCGCACTGCAGCGTATCGTGTTTTTTGACATTTGTCCAGGAGTTCGGAGGCACGCTCTCCGCCACGGCTCAAACAATCGAAATGAGCAAAGACCAAACATGCACCAGGCCACTTGCCTGCCTCATTTTTGAACGTAAGCCTTTGCAACTCTTCTTTTTACTATACCACAATTTCAAGGCAGGGAAAGAAAACAAATCGTTTTATGCCGACGTGAAGTGCTAACAAGTACCTATTTCAGGACTTTTTCGAACGGCAAGCAATATTCAGCAGGTGGTTCGTACGCACCGCACTTTCTGTCTTTGCCCACGCAGACACTCTCCTTAAAAACTGATGTTTTAACCACCCTCCTAGCGTTTAGCGCCCACCATGCGACCAGTGTTTTTGGGTCGCTCGGTTGCCCACGTAGGACATATACAAATTAGTGTGAAAGTCGCATGCTTAAGGCGCATAGATGAGCAAGACAAACGTCGTACTTGACATGTTGGCGCATTTAGTTTCCGTGTGAGCTGCCTCTCCCCCGATATGCAGCAGCATTTGCGGAACAGAACACATGATTCTACGCTTTGCGCAAGTGTCAGCGGTAGCAGCTATAACTTCAGAATAATTTTTTCGCGTTATTTGTGCGCACGCTGATCGCAACAAACAAAAAATATCACGTGCTACGTGCGCATTTTAAAGCATCCCGTGAAGCACGTACGACACGTGGTATTAACAGTCGCATTATGAACACGTATGAACTCATACAACCACAGACACACGCAACTGCAGCACAGTAGCATGGCACTGGGCACAATCAGAAACGAAACACGGAGAAAAACCCTCGCAGCGTCAAGGCACTGAACATTATCGGAAAGCGAATAAGCAGTAAAACGAAACGCCAAAATAAAACAAAAAGCACAACATCTTCGCACTTTATAAACAGGAAGTGTCTCCATGGTGGCTGTGCTGCGTCACAATTGCAGCCTCGGCCGCTGTGTGGCGAGTACAAAACCTGCACCGCCAGTTGGCGAATCAAACCAAAGCCACCATTGGCACTGCCGCGCGCGGCCAAAGCAGTGCGCTGCGCAAACGTAAGGTGAAGGTAAAGACTATCAACGCTCAAAAAAGGAGGGCAATGTCACTGCATTTGCTCTTTTGGCAAGACAAATCTTTATTGGACGTAAAAACATGAGGCTCACGACACAGGAGCGACCAGCAACTGGAAATGTCGTCCCTTGTCGTGCTTGTACGTGGTACGGAAGTTTGACCTACAAATGCAGGTTCTCACTCCGTTACAACTTCTTGTGTATAATTTTAAGCTCGGAGCTGCCGCTATAGCATTCTTGAAGGCATGCAAGTCTCTGCGATGTGCTCTTTATTTACCCCCACAGCTGCAGCCAACTTTTTAAACAAAGCGACAGCAACTTCGCTGCCCACAACCAGTGAAGCCACATTCCGAAGCAATGCCGTCCGCAAATATCACAGATTGGATAAGCGCTTCAATTTTCGTTAATTCTTGGTAATGGCAGATAAAAGACAAAACAATGCCGCTGGTCATACGGTGCTTGCACTGCACAAGCCAACATCTGCGGGGCTGATTTCCGGCACTTTTGGTTACGATCCGCTTTTGAAATTTCCACAACGTTTAGTTACGTCGGATAAAAATCTCATAATTGCAGCGGGAAAATAACAATCAAAAAACGTACTTGAATCCCACATAAATATGTTTTAGAGAATGTCGCTCATGCAAAACATGCGAAATCGAAATGGCACCAACCTCCACAGCTGTGGCGTGAAGCAGCGACACCAAACCAGCTGGCAAACGCCTCGAAAAATACCGCTGAGACGAGAATAAATCGCTCAGTTGTACACCACAGATCTTGGAGTGGTTCACCGCCTACAGAAATGCAGCGCTTTTATTGCGCACTCGGCACCAGGCAAGTGGAGCCGCCGTGTACCCGGACATTTTTTCACTGCACTCGTTTGAAAATGTCAGTGCGAACTCATTTGAGCTGGCGATTTCTCAATCAGCCGAATTCATGTCGGTGGTCGCCATGGCACGACGCCCTTCCGCGGGGACAAAATACCGGTGCCGCGTGCAAACAAAACGTGCACTCTCTCCGCGCAGTTCGCAGCAGCACCGCACACCTTCACAAACTCAATCGAAGGAGCGGCAAACACTGACAACAACGAACACACGCGCGGCATGCCAACAGGAAGGTCGCGCAGTGCTAAAACGTTCAACAGCTGAAAATGTGCGTTCCTGGTGGCGCGTGAGGAGCCTTCCGCAGCGTAAAAGAGAGCGCAGCAGAAAACAATGCAGACTGCTGTGGATGTTGTCGCACTGCGAAAGGGGGAAAAGAAATGGAAAAAAACAAGGTTGGGCAGTCACGGTGAATAACGCTAGGCAAATCCATGCTGCTTTATCGGGTGGCTGCAGGGAATTTCCACCGGTGGCAAAGGAGCAGCCACGAAACAAATTCGCATGGCTGACACTGCGATGCTCCGTCGTAAAAAGTCCCTTGGCCACATGTGACGCAGTAAACGCTCTGCACAAATGCTGTGGCTGTGCGGGCCATGTTGTGCTTGTTGAGCAGTCGCTGGCTCGACAAATGCTCTGCTGACACAAAAGCTCCTCCTTCACTGGACGCATGACAGTCACAACAGCTGCAAGTGCCTCAGGCGTTCATCCACTGAAAAGCAAATGAATCCGACGACGGGTGAATTTTACAACAAAAACACAATTGAAAGTATGCACGTCTGTGGCCAACACCGCTCAGTACTGGTGGGATGAACAAAAGTGCTCTCAACCACATCCAAATGCGCTACGAGTAGCAACTTTGGAACGACCAAGCAGATACCGTCCCGCCTGTACTCGCAAGATGCGCCAGTAGTGAGCGTGTGGCTACTTTCACTGGCAAGCTAGTCACGAACATGTGCACCACACGCTCGGGTAATGGAAAGCGACTAATAGCGGTGATAGAAGAGAACAGCACAGAAAGTAAGGGAGCACGGCCACTACGGCACGAGCACTCAACAGCAGTGGCAGTGAATGGAACGGACGTGACACACGCAAACGGACAAACTGGTGCACGTGCAGAACACAATTTATCAGAATGGGGCAGCGGACAAGCGAACAAAATCGGTTAAATCGCAGTTGCAACAAACGTGCACAGCAGTGCAGCAGCAAAAACAGAAAAGCAGAAAAGGCGAAGTGAGAGAGACAAAAATGGTTTTCAAGTAGTTGCTTTTTATTTCTTATTTGCCTTAAGTGAGGTGCGACAAAATCGCGTGAAACAAAATGCTCTTCGGACAAACTCAAGTGCGCGGCATGCGAAAAAAAGGGAAGCGTGGCACATGTTCCGGTGCGCGCTCGCCTTCACATTAAATTACATAACGTTTTGTGCCGCTTCCACCAGCTGTTTGAGTGCCACACAACACCGAAGTGGCAAAGCGCTTGAAAGGCCGACCATTAAAGCCAACACAAAACAGCAGCACAAAAGCGTAAAAATCGGCCTGCCGGTCACAATGACACCAGTGCTTTTTTAATTCATCTCCAGGCGCGCATAAACGGACAACAGCACCGACTACCGGAAGCGCAGCAAAACAGAAAAGCGTGCCATGTTATGGAAAATTAAAACAAAAGACATCAGACAATTCGCAGCTTCATTTACATCAAAAGAAATGAACAAACAAAACGAGTAAAAGTCACGGCCATTTAGCAGCAGCGCGGACGGCAGCACCAAATAACAGAGCAGGCGCAGTGCTACCAGTGAAGGCCCAGCGCACCCAACAGCTGTCGGTACAGCGCAGGGCACTGCGGCTTCCCACTCCTCTCCCGCGCCATTCTGATCGCCTCCTCCAGCGCCGCGTCCACCTGAGCAGAACTGGCACCTGCCACTCGCATCAGCCTGCGCCCCTTTAACACCTGGCCCTCCATGCTGTCAGCGAGCCTGTTCAGCTGCGCAACAACCTTCAAGCTGCTCATCACCGCGGTGTGATCTGTCCTGTTACCCAGAAGCTTCAGCGACTCGGACATGAGGCTCGCATTGCACACGTCCTTCGAGAAGGTCGCAGATACTCTCGAGGTGATGTTCGCAAGCACATCCCGAAGAGTTTTGTTAACTTGAGCGGCGCCGTTTCTGCTGCGCTCCGCCACCACCGCTGAAGCGGCGAGCTCTCCCGCCACCTTGCCACGCTGCTCATCAGCGCGGTGGAGAACCCGCTTCAGCACTTCCAGCCGCTTTTCTGCTGTCGCAAAGGCATCTTCAACGCTCGTGGGCAAGTCGACAAGGGCGTCACTTTCCTTCGCGGCGGTGTCAATGCGCGCAAGCCATTCAGAAACATTCGCACTTGCATTCGCTGCATGCGCACTGAACGCTTCCGATTTGTCGAGCAGCGCTCGCAGCTCACTCAGAGTGGCACACAACTTGGCAACAACGCCACTCATCACCTTTACGATGGTTTGCTTCACATTCTCAGTTGCTTGTTTCGCAAGCATAGAAGCATCACGTGCACTGCTCTCAGCCTCCTGCACTTGTTTGTTAACGCCTGACAAATTGCGTTCAATTACATCTGCTGTGCTGCCGATTTTATGCAACGAGGCGTTCAACTCGGTCAGCAAAGTTGTGTTAAACCTAGCGATATTGCGAATGACATCAGGCGATTTGTTTTTCAGTATCTCTGACACACCATCATTGCACGCTTCGAATGTTGCATTACTGATTTTGTTGCCTGCTGCAGCACTCATATTCGCCAACTGTGTCTGAAAAGACCTCAGCAACTCGGATTGAGCTTCCATCTTCCGTGCAATTTCTCCAATAATGGAATTGGCTTCGTCAGCAGTACGAACTGACGTACTCAGAGCGTCATTGGCTTCGGTAACATCGTGTGTGCCTGACAGCTTGTGAACAAGTGCTAAATAGTTACCCTCCAACCACGTCCCAACCTCCTTCACAAGTTCATCCGCAACCCCCACCTCCACCTGCACTCGTTCATTATAAGTTACCGCGTTTACCGCGCCTTGCGTTGCACCAGTCAATTTTTTTACCGCTGCCCTCAACCTCTCGCTACCATTCGAAAATCGGCCAACAACCTCACAAAGCATTTTCCCATTGGCAGAAGCCAACACGGAGTTGTTTGCTGCCTCTACCACGCTAGATGCGTTACTAACCTTCTTCACCGCATCATTTACAGTGGTACGGTACAACTCAAAATTTTGCACAGCAACTTCAAGGTGTCCGACAGCCTCCGCAACTGCTTTTCTTACCTCATTTATCTTGTCATCACTTGTCGTGACACTCCAATGGTACCTGCTCGTGTTCAACTTAATACCGTCATACGTTTTATTAAGCACTTCCAACGTTTTCTTCTTCCACTCAGCGAGGCTCACGGTGTCAATATTTTCCGTACTGCTGTTTAATATTTTTGATACGTTATACTTCTTCTTGCAATCATCGGTGTCGTGCACATCAAATGTTTCCTTCACACTTGCGTAGTTCCACGTACCATCAGAGTCAACAGCCCATAGGTAACACGCCACGCGCATAATGGCATTAAAACAATGCGTTGAACTTATTATGGATTCATCTGCTTTTTTCATTGCCTCGTTCGCCTTCTGTTCGGATTGGTTTATTTGGGCAATGGCTTCACTCACAGCTGCTATCGACTGACTTATAATTGCGAGTTCAGCGTTCGTACCAGAAGAAACCAGTGATGCACGAAGCTTTTTGTACTTTATGGCCTCATTTTCCGCTCTACTTCGCATGTCGCGAGCCCGCAGCATAACTTCCGACACATTTTTCTTCACTGCCTCTGCCCTTAATGCGGGCTGGTTTACAACATTTAGCCAGCCCCAGACTACATCTTGTGTGGCACACTTTTTTTCTCTGGATGTGATACGTTTATTCCAACAGTAATGAACATGTTTAGTAGTCGCATCACACCACGCAACTAAGAAGAACATCAAGAGCCAAAAACACTTTGAAGCCATCACTTCCTTCACCTTCAAACTTTCCCCTACGGAAATGATGACAAAACAAAATAAGGCAAACTCACAAATGGAACAGCAGATGTTCCAGCGGTGATGAAACGCGCGTCGTGAGAACATTTATGTGGCAGAGCAAGTTAAGCAAAACGGGGGCTAAAAAAGTCTGACAAAGAGAGGAGAGCAAGCAATTAAGGCGAAGTAAATCCGATGAGTAACGCGATGGCTGAATTAAGCCTTGCCACACCACTCAAAGCAAAAAACGTCGCGCTTCGAGCGTGCGGGGACATGGACACTCCGAAACAAAAAACAGAAAGAGAATCATCATGCCGCTGTGTGCTGCGCATGCGTGAAAAGCGCTCCAGAACAACACACATTAGAAAGTAAGTGGGGAAATAAAAGAAAACGAAAGGGAATTTCTTAAACTGTCCAATTGTTCGTTTACATCGCGAAAGGTGCAACGTAAGTCGCCCCAACGTCTGATCGTTGTGTCCACAAGTCAGAGCGCTGTGGGATGAGGGGCAAAGTATAAATGTCCCATGCATGTTTAGAAAACACTGAAAGGAACACTGAGAAGCTGCATGGATAAAACTGAACGTTTGCACACTTTCGAAAAAGCTGGCCCAACACAGTAAAGCGACAGCACAGCAATGACTGGTACTCACATACAATTCCAAGTTACAGGAGGAAGAGAAAGAAAGAAAGAAAGACAAGTACCGATTTTATGCGCTCGTCTGGATGTGTCGCCATGCACTGCTCAAGGTGTTCAGCAGCTGCTTGTACAGCGGTGTGCAGTGCTGTTTGGAAAACGCATCGCGCGCATTTTTTACCGCTTCCTCCACTGCCACAGTCGCCGCGTCGACGCCCGCTGCTGCCTTCTTCACGCTTTGATGCGCCATTACAACTTGGTCATTTATCTTTGCCAACAGCAGACTCAGCTGCGTGAGAATTGGCGACGCACTTAACATGGAAGAGCTCGAGACTTTATCTTTGAGCGTTTGCAGGATGTTGGCAACATAACCCGGGTCACACACATCTGCGTTGTTGATACGCGGAAGCGTTCGTACAGATATTTCGCATGAATTTCTGCACATCAACATAAACAGCGGCATCAAATACACCGCTCATCTCAACAGCTGCACGCAACTCCCATGTCACCTTTCCATTCGCTGCTTTGGAGCGTCTACGTGCCCTGTCCAGGGCCGCCAGCACTTTCCTTGCAACCAAGAGACCTTCCTCCACGTGCTGGAGCATTTCAGGTGCCTCGCTGGTGTTGTTCCACATTTCTTCAAAACCCGTGGCTTCCACCGCAAACTTCCCCTGTTGGATCAGCGCGCGTTCATCGATTGATGCGGAGTCGAAACGCACGCGGCGGAGTTCATGAGCTGTCTTGCAAAAGCCTCTCATCACAGCGCCGAATTCATCAACAAGAGCCGTTTTCGTCTTAAGTAAAACTTCGTCCCCAACACGGCCTGCTCGCTTTGCGCTTGAGACAGCGTGTCGAAGCTTGTTGTCAATATTTGCGAGAGTTGTTTTAATGTCTTTAATTTTGGACTCCAGTTACAACAGGGAGTTTTTGGTGCGAAGCAAAGCGGTCGCATTGAAGCCCACCGCACGACGAAGCGCATCCTTCCACGAATTGTCGGGCATTCTCAACAGACTTGCCTCACACTCCTCATGTGATAACGCAGAAGCGCTGATACAAAACTCATTCGGTTGGCGCAGTAACTCGGCCCCCATTCTCACCAGCGCTTCCCTCGCATGACTAACCTGACAGTAAGGGGAATTGCTTCAGATGGCATTCAGTTGCAATAAATGCGCTGATAAGCACAAAGAAATGTCAAAGTGCATTGCTTTTACAGGACAATAATGCAATATGACATGTTTGGCATGGAAAAGCATAAAATCAGTTAAAAGCCGGTCTGGTGGCTGTTTGCGTCGAATAGCAAAAGCTAACTGACACACTAAAAGCGAACCTAAGCCTAAACACTCATCAACGGCGAACCAACACGGGCATAAAAAGCTGTCCTTACATGAACACACACGCGCAGCAATGCAAAAATGACGCACAATGCGTGGCCAAGAGAACGAACAGCACAAATAAGCCAGCAAAACGAGCATGAATGCTCGTCAAAATACCAGCAGAAGTTGCACGCAGTGCACTAACAAACGGGGAATTCGTCAAAGGCAAAACGTTGAGATTATCGAACAAGAGTTCCACGCATCATTTATCAATGGAAGTTTATTCCAGGTTCAGCAGTTGAAGCCACAAGTAACGCATGAGCAAGTGAGCACAGAACGCCACTAGGCAAACCTCGTCTGCTCCAGTAGAGAGACACATCACTTCTCTATAAACACCTTCCTTGGCACAGACCGCTGCGCCGTTACTTGACCTTCACACGTTTCGTAATCCAACGCTGCAGCGACCTTTGGGACGCATTGGAGAAGAAAGATAGTGAGAGAGCCCACTCGTTTTGTACGAGCATGGGGCATGGAACACACGGGTCTGCTTTAGCGCTCGGGCGCGGAAGTGAACCGATTTCGAACTGCTTCCTGCGTTAAGCCAAGCGGCAAGGTGCGCATGCCATTAATAGAGACCACAACGTTGCCTTATGAGTGAGTGTGCGGCTATGACGGTGCAGAGGGTGTGCGTTGTGAAGAAAAACCAGACACGAGCTTCAGCACCTTAACTGCACCGTGCATGCATGCATGAGGTCACGCACTGTATTCGCATCATTGTTTAAACGCAAACCACACTAGTTGTATTGTTGTTCAAGACGAGCAGCGGGATTTCGCTTTTCATACAAGTATCTTATCAGTGAACTGAGGCACTACAACAGTGGGGCGAAAGAATCTCCCCCAGAATTCTGAGGCGCAGCCATGTGAACCGCCGGTGCACAACATGATCGCAGCATAAAGTGTAGTGCAGTTACGAACCACGTCATGAGCCTGCTGGCAGCAGTGAGACGACAAAGATGTCAGCGCACAGATAAGTGGAATGCCAAAATGTGAAGAGACGGGGCAGACGCTTGCTCCTCAACAAAAACACACAAGTCAGCTTATTTTCGGCTTTCATCCAACACCATTGTAAGTGGCAAGCTACAAAACTAGGCACGCCGTGAAAAAAAAGGCAAATCACATTCTTCGGAGTCATTTCGCTAGTGGAGTTGTAGCAGCGGCAGCAGCTTGTTGCTCTGTTAGTGCAAAGAGCAAAGGGCGCGCTTACAACATTGTAGTGGTTGAGTTGCAACAGATAATGGTACTTCTGCTCCCGTCACATCTGATGCAATGCATTTTCAGTGCACGTGCACGGCAACAGAGCTATGAGAAAACCTCACAGACGGCACGATAAGATATCCAAGGCAAATGTGTAATAGCAAAGGCGTGACCCATGTTGAACATTTGCAGAATACAAAGCGTGGCAACAACACGGCCAAAAAACACCAACACATACACGCATAGGATTCCAGCATTGAAATGTGCACGAAGCACAACTTCTTCATGGGATTCAGCGGGTGCTAGAAAAGTGGCAGGTGCTCATAGCGAACTTTGTGTTGCACACAATGCGAAGAATACCTCGATAAACGAAGCCACATTTCAGCTTCCATAATCATCCAGACATACATACAGGGCACGGAACGACGGGACGGGGAGGAGAATATCAGGCACCACCAACAAAAGGGGAAAGCAAAGCACGCCACTCGCACATACCAAAGATACTGGCTAGAACGGAACGACACAGCATAACATCGCAGGGTGGAATGGACTCAATATGTTTTACTACGCGAGTGTGCGAACAGTGTTGCAGGAATTCCGCAAGCTCGAAGGGCATAAGGACTTGGGTGACGGCAGTCACGAATGGAAAAGTTCTGCTTCCAGATCTGCAGCAAAGGCACGTCACGAAAACTTTGTGTGATGACTGCATTGGGCTGCAAAGTGCAAGAGCGTGTACACAACGCGGCACGGCTACAAACAACATGCACCAGCACACAAAGTGGCTAGTTGGCATAGAATCGTTCGCGCTTGAATCCAACTTTACCACGCACGCCAGTGGCACCATGGTGTTTGGCACTGTACCTTTGGTTCATGCGCTTTTAGTGGCATTCTACGATCCGTTAGATTTGCCACTTTTCGTATGGTTAGTGTGTATACAGATAGCCCTCTTTGCAAGGAGCCATCCACCCAAAACACAGAAGCCACCAAAACGGTAACGAACTCTCTTGCTTCTCTCGTGTACCAACATATACCGCAATAGCGCAGTTGCACCTCGCGAATACGCGCACAGGTATAACCTTTCAGTAAAGCCGCTACAGTTCATTCTGAAAGCCGCAGTGAAGATCGCCCCAACAAGTAACCGGTCCACCGGGGCAGCTCAGCGCCACGGTCTGTGATGCCGTTGGAATTTCATTTGCTTTGGCCTGCGCTACACATTGAGACTGCCGCGGGTCTGGGAGTGCGAGTCGCGTGCCTAAAGAAATCATCACCACAAACGCCCAGTGCAATGCATAACGCGTGGTAAATGTATGAGTATATTTATATATACTGAAGTGCGCAGGCATGTGCCAAGCAAGCACAACGCGGCTTCGCTTCATGCCGCTCAGCTCACGACCAAAAGGCACGTGCAGTTAGACGCCAGGTCATGTTAGGTGGAAACACAGCACAACTACAGTGACCACAAGCACGCACTGCAAGCGACAAAGCGACCAATAGTCCGTCGTTGGCATTAAAGCACAGCACTGTTGGACTCACCTCCTGCCGAGCAACATAGCGACGAAGTGGCGGTTCACCACCCATGTTGATGAGTGATCGAAAGCGTACGGAGGAGCACCATACAAAGCGACACCGACAGCAGTGCCACCAAAGCACAGCCGTTCGCCACTTCCACAGCGGTACATCTTTACAAGCTCAGCGATCCTGCGCATTTGCTCGTCACCTCCACCACACGCGTTGAGGCGCTTACACCTAAAACGCCGTGGCTCTGCTCCCTCTCTTGTGTCTGGCTACTTGTGTTTTCAATAAAGCAGCTTGTCTGTGAGGGGGCAGAAAGCAACGGGGCTTCAAAGTGGTGGATGAGCAGACGTGCGAAAGCGTAGGAGGGAATGAACCGCGTGACTTGCTATTGGCGCTTTTGTTGTCTGATATGTGAGTGCAGCAGCAGGTATGTGGAAGAAGCATTAACGCTCTCTTCATTTCGAACTGAGTAGCGGTGACTATCAAGCGAAAATTGGCAGCGTGTTGAAATAAAAAGAAAAGTACGCCTTGCATCACAAAGTGTTGAGGGGTATAGTGCTCGATGACGGTGAGACGACACAAAAGTTGGCTGGCCAGTCATCGGCGTGGCATGCTGAGCGTTCCCTGTACAAAAAGGGTTGACGAGGTGGCAACACTACTCACCATTCACCAGCCACTAGTGTCAGACGAATACTTAATGAATAAAGATGTGCAGCGTATTTGGTTGGGCTGTGGTATCACAACCCGGAGCACGGAGGTGACTTGCACTGAAGAGAACAGGAAGTAATGCGTATTTTTGTAACAAAAGAGACGCTAGCTGGCTCATAAAGTAATAAGTGCAAAAAAAAAAAAAAATGTTAATAGAAAAATAGATGGAAAGGTGTGATGGTGCCTTTACGACGCTGCAGCGAGTCAGTACACGAATTGCGTATGGCAGACTCAGCCTACTGTTGCCATCGCGCTCAATTTCAGGCGAGCGAGCGAACCCCCAGGATCAGCAATATCTTTCAAGCAGGTAAATACCTCCATTGCCTGCAACGACTTCTTTGTGGCAAATATTTGTCTCATTTGCTCCATTCATACGTGAACAGCCCGTGACACTGCAAGACACTGCTGAGCACTGCAGTTGTTTGCACAACCTTTTTTCTTATTTGCTGCCGGACTTTCTTCCATGCGTGTGGGGCTCCACACTCGCATTCTCGACACCGGTCAGCTTGTGCCCCTCAAAAGCATATTATACGTTTATTTCCGCAGCGGGCGTGCGTGCAAACAGCAAACACGCTGCTATTTGTCCCGTTCAGCGCCACCGGTGTACCGCACACATTCTCACCCTGCTTCTTTGGTCTCTTCTTTGGAATAAACATCACGAACGTAGTCGCCTCCTCAGTCTTCCCCATCACAAGCGTCACACAGCCACAGTAGCTATCGACATGCCGAGATTTGGGTGTGGAACGCCACTCAACGTCGGAGTGACTGCTCTTCGTCTTCTCAATCCCGCCAATGCAAATATATATATAAGCAGTACTTCAATGCTTGCACGCACCACCACATGGAGCGAAGGCGCTATCGTTCACACATCGAAATATTCACACGAACCTCTACGTTGCCTGTCGCCGCATCGTTTTAACCACACGACCACCGAGACTCAGGCACAAACTTCCTCACCATGGCATTCACTTCCTCTTCACCTTCCTCCCCCACAACCACTTATTTTCTCCGTTCTTCCTCAACGCATAGCGAAACACAACGCACCGCTCCATGCCAAAACCCAGTCAACAGAAGCAACGCTGTCCACGGAAAGCGAGCTCGCCGCCATTTCCAACACCACTTGCTTCTTGTGTCAAGCGACCTTACTATGAAACATGAAAATGATAATAACAATAGTAATGGGCAGTAGCAGTCGTGATAGCGCCCCTTAATAATGCAATAGCGCCTTGGCCAACAAGCGAGCGAGCAACACCAGTACACAGGGCGAACAAAAAGATATGACGTTAACAGCATACCCAGTCAAGTGCTTATACACGCATGTAGTTATTTGTGTGTTCACTTACACTCAAAACATCGTCTTCACCGTTGTCATCAGTAACAAAGAAAAGAAACCGAATACTTCCCCACGCGGCGCTCGCCTGTACATAGTTCTCAGCTTCACTTCCAAAGCATAAATTACATTCCGGCACCAGGCACGCCGACTGGCGACGCGAAAGCGGCAAAATTACGCCCTGATTGCCAGTGGCATTGTTTGTTCAGTGCAGGCTGTTGGGGAGGAAAAGATATAGTTCTCGAGCGCCCGCAGACCAAGGAGGAAAAGCCAAAAATGGAAGGGAGAGTACGTTCAAAAAAGAAAGAAAGAAAGAAAGCGAGAAAAGATCCGTGCCAGAGAAATGGCTTGTTATGATATGTTATTGCGTATTTATTTGCATTCACCGCATCCAGCAACAAATGTGGATGTGTCTCGTTGACCAAGAAAGGCGTGAGTCAGGAGAGGGATCGAAAGGAAAAGTAACATCTGGTCTGAGCGCCGTGTCACCAGATGTGCTGCAACAGGTTCAGCAGCTGCCGGTGCAGCGGTGTGCATCGCCGCCCCGCATTCGCATCGCGTGCTCGTCTGATCGCTTCCTCCACAGCCGCTTGAGCGTCAGCGGCGCTCGAAACAATTTTTTTCATTTGGTCACGTGCTGCAGTCACTCGCTCCCTTACCTTTGCGGCGAGCTCTCCGAGTGAGACAATAGCCGACACATTTTTCAGCATTGCGTCCTTGTCATTTACTAGCAACGTTACAACTTCATCGACACGGTCACCGCTACACACGCTTGGAAGCGACAAAGCGGTGAGGTTAGAATTGATGTCGCGTAGGAAGTTGACAACGGCAATGTAAATTTTTGCATCGCCCCCATCGGGTTTGGTCAGTTCTTTTTCCAACTCACTCGCCACTTTGGCATATTGCGCATCAACGCGCTGCAGCTGTTTCTCAAGCATCGCAACACTCCTCGAGGCATATGTGAAACCGTCCCCAACATCGTGTGGAATTTCAGACATAGCACTGTCACGTTTCCATGCAGCCTCAGCACGCCTTGACTCAACTGAAACGCTATTCCTGAGAACTTCCACTGTGGACTTGAAACCATTGTTTTTCTTGCGCAGTTCATGCAGTTCGGTCGCAGATACGCACATTTCCTTAATGAGACTTCGCAACACATCAGCAACAGCAGTTGCAGCAGCTGCCTTCGCCGTCTCTCTAATCTGCACCGCGTTGCTCATAGTCGCAGTAATGTCGTCCACATTGCTGTTTATTTCGGTCAAGTTTGATTCAATCAATTTGATTTGCACTTCCAACTGTTTGAGTGTTCTGTTCGTTTCCAGTAATGCGTTCACGTTGATATCTAATGCGCGATCAAACGCAACGTCCCACGAACTGTCGGACACTTCCGAAAACTTTTTATTGCATTCGTCAGCAGTAAGATTGTTGGTATTTAACCTCGCCTCGCTCAGCCTCGCTATAAGCTGTTCTTTTAGATGTTCGATCGTTTGCTTACCGTTTTTCATTTGACCCTCAACGTCAGCAGTGCTCCCTTTTGCTCTGGTAGCATTTTGCGCTGACAGGGATGCAACGTTTTCAAATCGTACCACACTTTCACTCGCCAAAGTGGCGTTTCCAGATGCAAACAAGGCGCTAGAAAACAACGACCGCGGTCCGATTTTTAGTAAATTCAAAATTTCGTCCACCACGGATTGCACTGCTCTACTTTCCTCGATGGCATTAGACAACAAATGTGCAGAGTCATTCTCTGTGCTGACAACCTGCAATTTGGTGCTTTCCAGGAGCTTCGCTGTTGCGTGCAACTGCGTGTCCATCTCCAGATGCCTCTTAAGCATCTCACACAACGCTCTTCCATTTTGTCTGAAGAGACCAAGCACGGTGGCATTCACGGTCTGAACATCATTCGTTGCACTTTCAACATTTTGTACGGCTTGCTGCAGTGTTGAATCAGCTACACCAAATTCCCTCAGGGCAGCCTCAAGCTTTTCTACCGCGATATTAATTGCATCTTTTACACCTTCGAACTTTTCAGGACCATTATTAAAGGTCCTATGGCAGGTGCTTTTATTTTGTGTTATTTGGTTGTAGGTGCTATTAAGTAACTTCAGCGTTTGGCTTTTCCACTCGCTTAAATTTCGCATTACGTCAATTTTGTTTGCCATTTCAGTTAAATTTCCGGACACAAACAACTGCTCAGGGCAGACACCATTTTCACCAATTTTTATCATACCGATTTTTTCCAACGTCTTTTCATAAAAAATTTCTTCGCCATTATTATTACCAGAAACTATTTTTGCTGCCATCAAAATTGCCCCATAGCCATTAACAGCTGCGTTCATCGAGCTATTCGCATTCTTCTCCGCACTGATCGCTTCTTTCCGAGAGGTATTCATCCTGGAAATAACGTTCTTCAACGTTTCCAGCGCCCGATGAACCGTGTAAAATTTTTCAGATTTTGTCTCTTTCAATCGGACCAGAACATTATTTGCCGCTTCCAAAGACTTCTGTGCCTTTACTTCAGTCTCGCCTAAGCGATCCCTTAATTTTGTGGCATTTTGTTTCACTTTTTCTGCTCTCACGGCAGTTTTGTTCGTCACGTTGAGCCAACCCCAAAGCAGGTCTTGTGCGGCGCACATTCGTGCAGGTGACTTATCCCTGTTGACGCTCTCAGGGCAATCATACCTACAGTTAACACACAGTACTGCACACAATGATAGAAGCAATAGAAAGCATAAACGCATCGCGAGCATCTCGCCTCAATCGACTATAGCAACTTACCTTAATCTGTTAAAACGTGAAATGGTAATGGAAAAAGTGAAACGGGGTAAATCGAAAGAAAGTACTCACACACTGGAAATTGCAAGAGAGCGTAAGCATTTGAGAAGGGACAAGCAATTCCCACGCGAAGAAGTAGGCACACACAAGAACATAGACGCACAGAATGAAAACTTTACACGTCACCAATGACTAGTTACGGATACCATCCTGATAAAGGAAAACAGCGTGACATGGCAAGCGGCTTATATGTAACAAAGGCGTTCAGTTACGACATTGTGCCATGCGTAAGGGACAACATGCTAATTAACAATGATAGCTGCCTGGAAGGCAGGGGGCGAGCAGACACACAACAGGGCAAGACAATTGTCTCGCCCGACGCACTACCGCGTGAGAGCAGTGCAGCGCGAGGTATTCGGAAAAATTAGCTGTTAAATGCAAGTGCGACGCGATGCCCGCACTTCCACAGACAGCGAAATATCTCCATCTTTTACAGAGAGAGAGAATGATTCCATGGCCCAAGTGCCGTCTCACTATGAGGGCCTCTGTCTTTGAACAGCCGCTCTTTTGACAAGACAAATCTTTTTTGCACGTAAAACAATGAGGCACATAAATCTGGATCGACCAGCGATTAGAAATGTCATTTACCATTGTGTTTCTACATGGTACAGCAGTTAAGCCTATATGTGTCAATCCCAAGTCCATTGCCACTTCCTAAGCACAAAGTTCAGTTTGGAGATGCTCCCATAACATCCCTGAAGGCATGCAAGTCTCTGAAATGTGTTCGTCATTTGCCTTCACAGATGCAGCCAACTTTTCACGCAAAAACACAAATAACTGCACTTCCCACCATTAGCGACATCACATTTGCAGTGACGCTATACACATAAATCATGAAGCGGATAAATGTTTCAGTTTTTGCCAGTCTTGTGTCCTGGTAGAAAAGACAATGC
The DNA here is from genome assembly GCA_021307395.1 of Trypanosoma vivax. NCBI lineage: Eukaryota > Euglenozoa > Kinetoplastea > Trypanosomatida > Trypanosomatidae > Trypanosoma > Trypanosoma vivax. The sequence goes on along the minus strand of SOPI01000027.1, from coordinate 459,111 downwards.
AATGCCACTGGTCCTACGGTGGCTACCCAATGGCCACCACGTCTGCCGCAGTGATTTCTAGCGATTTTGTTTACGGGCTGCCTATGTTACTTTCGCAACGTTTAGTTACGTCGGATAAAAATCTCATAAATGCAGCGGGAAAATAGCAATCAAAAAACGTACTTGAATCCCACATAAGTTTTAGAGCAATTTGCTCATGCAAAACATGCGAAATCGGAATGGCACCAACCTCCACAGCTGTGGCGTGAAGCAGCGACAGCAAACCAGCTGGCAAACGCCTCGAAAAATACCGCTGAGACGAGAATAAATCGCTCAGTTGTACACCACAGATCTTGGAGTGGTTCACCGCCTACAGAAATGCAGCGCTTTTATTGCGCACTCGGCACCAGGCAAGTGGAGCCGCCGTGTACCCGGACATTTTTTTATTGCACTCGTTTTAAAATGTCAGTGCGAACTCATTTGAGCTGGCAATTCCTCAATCAGCCGAATTCATGTCGGCGACCGCCATGGCACGACACCCTTCCGCGGGGACAAAATATCGGTGCCGCGTGTAAACAAAACGTGCACTCTCTCCGCGCAGTTCGCAGCAGCACCGCACACCTTCACAAACTCAATCGAAGGAGCGGCAAACACCGACAACAACGAACACACGCGCGGCATGCCAACAGGAAGGTCGCGCAGTGCTAAAACGTTCAACAGCTGAAAATGTGCGTTCCTGGTGGCGCGTGAGCAGCCTTCCGCAGCGTAAAAGAGAGCGCAACAGAAAACAGTGCAGACTGCTGCGGATGTTGTCGCACTGCGAAAGGGGGAATAGAAATGGAAAAAAACAAGGTTGGGCAGTCACGGTGAATAACGCTCAACACATCCATGCAGCTTTATCAGGTGGCTGCAGGGAATTTCCACCAGTGGCAAAGGAGCAGCCACGAAACAAATTCGCATGGCTGGCACTGCGATGCTCCACTGTAAAAACCCGCTTGGGCACACGTGACGCAGTAAACGCTCTGCACAAATGCCGTGGCTGTGCGAGCCATGTTGTGCTTGTTGAGCAGTCGCCGGCTCGACAAATGCTCTGCTGACACAAAAGCTCTCCCTTCACTGGACACATGACAGCCACAACAGCTGCAAGTGCCTCAGGCGTTCATCCACTGAAAAGCAAATGAATCCGACGACAGGTGAATTTTACAACGCAGGCGCGACTGAAGGCACGCATGTCTGAGGCCAACACCGCTCAGCACTGGTGCGATGAACAAAAGTGCTCTCAACCACATCCAAATGCGCTACAAGTAGCAACTTTGGAACGACCAGGCAGATACCGTCCCGCCTGTACTCGCAAGATGCGCCAGTAGTGAGCGTGTGGCTACTTTCACTGGCAAGCTAGTCACGAACATGTGCACCACACGCTCGGGTAATGGAAAGCGACTAATAGCGGTGATAGAAGAGAACAGCACAGAAAGTAAGGGAGCACGGCCACTACGGCACGAGCACTCAACAGCGGTGGAAGTGAATGGAACGGACGTGACACACGCAAACGGACAAACTGGCGCACGTGCAGAACATAATTTATCAGAATGGCGCAGCGGACAAACGAACAAAATCGGTTAAATCGCAGTTGCAACAAACGTGCACAGCAGTGCAGCAGTAAAAACAGAAAAGCAGAAAAGGCGAAGTGAGAGAGACAAAAATGGTTTTCAAGTAGTTGCTTTTTATTTCTTATTTGCCTTAAGTGAGGTGCGACAAAATCGCGTGAACCAAAATGCTCTTCGGACAAACTCAAGTGCGCGGCATGCGAAAAAAAGGGAGGCGTGGCACATGTTCCGGTGCGCGCTCGCCTTCAAGTAAAATTACATAACGTTTTGTGCCGCTTCCACCAGCTGTTTGAGTGCCACACAACACCGAAGTGGCAAAGCGCTTGAAAGGCCGACCATTAAAGCCAACACAAAACAGCAGCACAAAAACGTAAAAATCGGCCTGCCGGTCACAATGGGACCAGTGCTTTTTTAATTCATCTCCAGGCGCGCATAAACGGACAACAGCACCGGCCACCGGAAGCGCAGCCAAACAGAAAAGCGTGCCATGTTATGGAAAATTAAAACAAAAGACATCAGACAATTCGCAGCTTCATTTACATTAAAACGAATGAACAAACAAAACGAGTAGAAGTCACGGGCATTTAGCAACAGCGCAGGCAGCAGCAAATAACAGAGCAGGCCCAGTGCTACCAGTGAAGGCCCAGCGCACCCAACAGCTGTCGGTACAGCGCAGGGCACTGCGGCTTCCCACTCCTCTCCCGCGCCATTCTGATCGCCTCCTCCAGCGCCGCGTCCACCTGAGCAGAACTGGCAGCTGCCACTCGCATCAGCCTGCGCCCCTTCAACACCTGGCCCTCCATGCTGTCAGCGAGCCTGTTCAGCTGCGCAACAACCTGCAAGCTGCTCATCACCGCGGGGTGGTTTGTCATGTTACTCAGAAGATTCAGCGACTCGGACATGAGGCTCGCATTGCACACGTCCTTCGAGAAGGTCGCAGATACTCTCGAGGTGATGTTCGCAAGCACATCCCGAAGAGTTTTGTTAACTTGAGCGGCGCCGTTTCTGCTGCGCTCCGCCACCACCGCTGAGGCGGCGAGCTCTCCCGCCACTTTGCCACGCTGCTCATCAGCGCGGTGGAGAACCCGCCTCAGCACTGCCAGCCGCTTTTCTGCTGTCGCAAAGGCATCTTCAACGCTCGTGGACAAGTCGACAAGGGCGTCACTTTCCTTCGCGGTGGCGTCAATGCGCGCAAGCCATTCTGAAATATTCGCACTTGCATTCGCTGCATGCGCACTGAACGCTTCCGATTTGTCGAGCAGCGCTCGCAGCTCACTCAGAGTGGCACACAACTCGACAACAACGTCACTCAGCACCTTTACGATGGTTTGCTTCACATTCTCAGTTGTTTGCCTCGCAAGCATAGAAGCATCACGTGCAGTGCTGTTAGCCTCACTAACTTTGCTGTTAACGCCTGACAATTTGCGTACAATCACACCTGCTTCTCCATTAATTTCTTGCAACGTGACATTCAACTCGGTCAGCAAAGTTGTGTTAAACCTAGCGATACTGCGAATGACATCGGGAGATTTGCTTTTCAGTATTTCTGAAACACTGCCGCTGCACATCTCGAATGTTGCATTACTGATTTTGTTGCCTGCTGCGTCACCCATTTTCGCCAACTCTGTCCGAACACGCTCCAGCAACTCGCTTTGAGTCTTCACTTTCTGCTGTACTTCGTTAACGATGGTATTGGCTTCTGTAGCAGTGCGAACAGACGCATTCGCAGCAGCACTGGCCTTAGTAGCACTGCTTGCAACACCATCAAGATTATTCGCGATTGAAAATGTGCGAACAAACGTTGAACTGCCGCGCTGCAACCGCAAAACAGTGTCCTTCACCACTTTGTCCATGATCGTTACTTTTGCCCGCACTTGGTCGCTACTGGTTGCCATATCAACCACCTTTTGCTTTGCGTCCACCACAGTTTTCTCCACTGCTTTCAGTTCCCCGTCACTCTTCCAAAATTGCTCAACAATCTCACAAAACACTTTTCCGTTAGCAGAAGCCAACACGGAGTCATTCGCTGCCGTTGCACTTCGAGATGCGTCTTCCATTTTTTTATCCGCGTTATTTACAGCGGTTTGCAACAGCTCCAATTCTTTCACCGAAATTTCAAGGCGTTCCACAGCTCCCTTAACTGTATTTTTAACAACTTGTAACTTTTCATCGTTGTTAGTGATGATCCCGTCGTATTTACACTTATTCATCATCAAATTATTATATGTTTCTTGTAATAATTGCAACGTCTTGTGCTTCCAATCAGTGAGGCTCATGCTTTCCATATTTTCCGCATATTTACTTAATACTTTCGATATGTTATACTCCTTTTCGCAATCTTCGCCATATTGATCCAGTTTTTCTTTCACACTTGTGTAGTTCCACACACCGTTGGGATCAGCATTCCACACGAAATACGCCACGCGCATAACGGCATCAAAATATACAGTTGTACTGTTTAAGGAGCCCTTTGCCGCGCTATATGCCTCGTTTGCTTTCAGTTCAAACTCATTTGTCTTCGCAATGGTATCATTTACATCCGTTATTGCCTGACTGATAAGTTCAAAGTCATTTTTATTGTCAGCTGAATTCAATGACGCACGAAATATTTGATATTCTTTGTTTAATTTTTCCGCTTTACTTCGCATGTTACGAGCATGCCGCACAATTTCCGACGCATTTTTCATTAGTGCTTCGGCTCTCATTGCGGGCTTGTTTACCACGTTCATCCAACCCAAGAGCACATCTTTGGTTGGGCACCCTTCTTCCCTCGGTAATGGGCGCTTTTTCGAACACCGAAGAGCACTCGCTGTTGCGTCACGCAACAGGAGAGTGAAAAGCAACAGGAGGCAAAAACACTTTGAAACCATCGGTTATTTACTTTAAAACTTTACACTGCAAGACTGATGGGAAAAATTAGAAACAAAGCAGACACGTTAGTATAACAACAACAATATGCGTTTCGTTAACAACGAGGATCACGTTTTCAAAAATGCTCGCGCAGCACAGCAAGTATAAGGCAAAGGTGGTGCGAATAAGACAACGCGACGTATATGAAAACTAAAGAAAAAAGAGTTACGTGATATTGGAAGTACGTCTCGTCAAGCCAATCAGAAATAAGCGTCGAGTGTGCGGGCACGTAAACGCCCTCACTCCAAAGAACAGAAGAACTGCCATCCCTGAACACCACTTCAGGGCGGTACGCATCAGAAAGGGGCACGTCGTGGCACTGGTACTCTTGTGAGCAATGGGAGTTGGTGCGACAAAAACAGTGAGGTGTAGATGCCACTGACGATAAAAACTCGTCACTTCTATGAAGTCCCTCACGTTCATTTTATATTTTGATGAGCAGCCTTTGATACGTGAAATCGATTTCCATCCTGCAACACCCCTACGCCGTCACGTCTGTGTTTTCGCTGGGATGTCTGGTGCGTTTCTTATCCCTTCGTTTATCTGCCGAGTTATCTGCAAATAAATACTTTTTGTGGCGCTGTCTAACGCTTTCGTAAAGCTCAAATGATGGCCAGATGCACACTCCCTGCTCTCCTACGCAACAAAACTCGTGTGCTCGCGCGTCAGTTTCATTTTGAGTATTGGTCAAGAGCATGTGTTCAGCTATAGCATGACGTCACGCAAAGCCGCCGTTGAACACCTGATCGCGTTTCTGTATAACTAATTGAACTCGCTCGTAATAAATGCTTTGCAGTTTTGAAGGCGGCCCATTACGAACAAGCGCAGACTAAAGCATCAAAACGCATAACAGTAGCACTGCGGTCTTGAGCAACGTTGTGATGGCTTTGTGGAGTTGGCAGCTTTATCGTTACTTCCCTGCCAACTGGCGTGCAGCATGGAGGCAGGGTAAAGTGGGGAACCGCGATAACAAACGTTCGTATGGAGCTCATAAATGGACGCTCCCATGACATAAAAAATTAAAGGAAGAAGACTACTGCATAAGACACAGTGCGCAAACTGAAGTGCGATAAACGAAGGCGCAGCGTAGCGACGGGGATCAGGAGCTAAAGCGCATTTAACAGCAAGTCACAGTTGTCGGTGAAACGTCACCTCGTACCTGGCGTGCACAGCGCTGTGAATGCGTGCACGGTTATGTCGAGTTACTGCAGTGGTAGGCGAGTGCATGAATAAATGGCACAACTGGAGCGTAAAGTAACGGCAACAGAGATCAAAAGCTTGTCGTAGTAGTTACGACTAGCAAAAATCAAAGCACGCTACGCACTTGAATGTCAGTGTAATTTCACACAGTGTCGCTCAGTAACGTGCTGAGCAAGTGCCACTTTCAAAAACCACATTCAGCGTGTATTTTTACCGTGGATCCTCCACGTAACGAGGTAATGCTCACGAGAGAGGGAAAATGCCCTGCAGCATTGGCTGAGACAATACAGTTGCACACGACCACAGCTTAGTAAAATTGTGTAAGCACAATATTCGCCCACAACAGTGCGATGAAGATGGTAAATAACAAGATGCATGTCGACGGCATTCAACCACACGCATCTCAATGCGCCAAAAGTCTTGCCATCATGTCCGCTGTGACGTCTCTGTGGCATAGGCGCCGTGTTGTTGGACAACAAATTATGAAATGCAAAGAAACCCAACGGTGAGCACCACATCCACTTTTCACTGCAATAAGCTAAGGCGCACAAATCGTGGCGCGATACGCAGTACACGGTAGTGGAAGAAATAAGAAACACTTCCATAACCCCATCAAGTGCGAAAATGCGTATTTATGTTGACAAAAGGATTGAGGTGGCGCTTCAAGTGAACATTTTCAATTCCACCTGAAGGGCAATAAATAAGATATCGCTTTATTGCCGCCTTCTGCGGGCTCGTCTCCACCAGCAAGTCGTCGCGCAACAACACACTCCAGCAACCGTATTTCTACAGCGGCTTCACACCAAAAGCACAGGTAGTGAAACCTCATGAAGAGGACGAGTGAGCAGCGTTGGAGGATGTCAGAAAAGGAGACAAAAATGCACTCGTTTCTTAGCTCCCAACTTCAACGCGTGTTGAAACAAAAGCAATTGTCACAACGTCGGTTCGTTATTTTGTGCGCTGGCGTTATCAGGCGCCAATGGCCTCAACTCATTCCGTTGCCTTCACAGTCGCGTGCGCGTGCCCGCACACCTTCGGTTCAAACTCCCACGCAACAATAAGTAAATAAAAATCAGCTGTGCGTTGTGCCTGCGAGCGCTTGCCTCACCGGACCGTTGCTGAACAAGCACACTGTTACAACAACGTCCGTAGGCCAAGAGAGGCTGGCGCCTTGTAAAGCGACTTCAATTTAGGCTGAAGGCAACGTAAGTTCAGCAGACACACCCAAAGCGCCTTCGCAGCTCTGCAAAGTAACGTTCTTATTTCATTCAACGTGTCATGCAAAACACATTTCGCTCCACTCCCATCGAAAGTTTTCAACATGCTCAGAGCACTGTTTGTGCCACTAAGTGCTGAACAATTTGGCGTGACGAGTGAAGCCGTACTGTTCTTTACATAACTCTCCTGATATCCACCAGGGAGCCGTGCCGGAAACGAGTGGGTATTTCGTCGATGCAGAAGTCTGATAATAAAACAAAATAACCAAATGGATAGAACACACACACGCCTCGAAGGTCCACGGCCTCAAATAAGCACCGCTGAATGCTCAATGAGGAGCGACTGATATAAGTGTCACTGCAATTGCCTCGGAGTGTCACACAGGACAGCGAAGGCATCGTTTCCTGACAAACTACGAAGCACGTGGCACAGTCGCTTATGCCTCGCTGATCTGCTGCCTCACCCCTCGGCCCTGGCAGGCATTACTCGCCAAACACCTCCGCACTTTTTATTAAAAAATCTGATTAGAAGTAATTGCTCGCAGGCAAGATCCGTTTTTCTGGGCAACGCCCAGCGGCGAGTGTATCACCATCATTTCCATGACATCATCAAACGCTGTCAACATGACCGCCGGCAAATGCACACGGCCAGCAACACTGCACGAAGCACGTCCTTCGAAAACGGCACGGCCTGGGCATCTTGTAAGCCAATCAACGTAACAACGGAAAGAGCGTGCAACACCTGACGCATCTGACACTCGCCGTGTGTTTCCAGTAAAAATCAAACACGATATAACTCAAATACAGCACGCTGTGGAGGCTTCAAAAGACGTCTGCGTCAAGCCAGCAACTGGTGCCCGTGAAAAACGGGACAGCCGAACCGCAATATCACAATATCCCAGGGAAAAAGTGCACACTTGAAATTCGACCTAAAAAGCCGTGTGCCGATGTGTCCACGGGAATATGCTGAGCAGAACAGGCATGAGTTGCGTAAGCGGCTTGTTGTGAGCAAGCGCTAGCACAATACATAAGTACCAGCGAAAAGCAGCTGTGTCTGTGACGTCAGCTACCGAGTGGGTCTCAGCCGTAACGTAACGCGCTGTGTACTTGGGCATTGCACTTCACACACGCCACGTGACGTGTTGAACGGTATCGCTGACTACAGTCAAAGTAAGAAGTGGAGAAAACACTTGTAGACTTGAGTGGGGATGTTCAATGGCAGTAACGACATCGAAAGTGGGAAAAATATGTACCTCGACGCATCACAAATGTGGACACAATGGAGAAAATCACAGTTAGTTGAATGCCGCGGAACGGAAAGGCCCGCAAAATCATGGAAACATTTCATTCAAAAGAGACATGATTAAAAATTACATCAGTGTGGCCACCCGAGCAATTTAGAACAAAACATTTTGAAATGCCTCGTGACCACTCGATTTTCAGCAAGTGCAACCACAAGCTGCATATTTGATATGCAACACACGGCGAGCAAGTGCCAAAACTCTGAAGGAAAAATGCAGGCAGCCAATTCTTACATTAGGAAGTTTTCAGTAGTAAACACATGGAAGGGAAGAAGAAAGAAAATCAAGTCGCTGCAGATCAGCTTTACTTTTTTCTTTATTTTTTTAGAAGCAAATACGCACAAGAAAGTGCGTGGGAGAAGGGCTTATTTGTACATCTGTTCACTGCGGGAAATTTATTCGCTGCACCTCCTCTTCAGTTTGATCACACTCAGAAACAGGCGGAAGAAACACATCGGCAACTCGGAAAACCGAATCGAATTACGCGAAATGAGCGCCATGCCAACTAGTGATGACATGACCGTATTTTTTAGCCGAAACATAAACAAAAACAAAAACGATGGAGAATGAAGAAAGCAAGTGACATTACGCCATTTCGATTTAACACCGGAAATACAAAAGGACGAAAGAAGGAAAACACGGGCTCCGTATAACAAAAAGGAGGGGAGAAAAGACAGTTGAAAAGATTACTTACCATACCAAAATCGATAAATGAATACATGGAAAAAAAAAAAAATGAAAAATGAAAAGACGGCATAGGAGCGCTTTGTTATGACGTGGGAGAGATAAGTTACAGGACAAGGTGGGGAGGGGGGCGATGGCTGCTTTACAGGAACCGACGAACGGCGTTGAACAGCTGCGTGTACAATGGGGTGCAGCGCTGCCTCTCATTTTCCTGGAGCGCCGTTTCGATTGCTTCCTTTACTGCTGCCTCTGCGCTGCCTGAAATGGCGCTCGCCTTTTTCAGCGAGTCGTGCATCCTCGCGACCTTCAATTTGATGTTGTCAGCCACGGTCTTCAGTGCACTGATGTCTGTTAAATTCCAAAGCATCGAAAAGGCATCAACAGCTTTCACATTTGGCACATTAACACTCAGCCCCGGGTTACAGACACTGTCAACGAGCGTTGGAGAATTACCTTCAGTGGAAGAAGAGCCCTCGTTTGTGAAGAGTTTTTTCATAAACTCGGTACGAGTCGTATTGATATGGCTTTCGCGCTTCATTTCCTCCTCCAAAAAACTGGCGACATCGCTCCGCACCTCATTGCGCAGTTTTTCAATCTTCTTGGCAGCCCTCGCAAACACCGCCAGTTCTCTGTTCGCTACCCCAAAGTATTCCGCCACATTTGGTATGGTTCTTATTGCCTCACTCATCTTGTCTCGTGTTGCGTTGGACAACCGTGCCAAAACGGAAACGTTGCCTAAAATACCCCCTGCTTCTTCGTCAAGTGACGTGGAGCCAAGGCGCAACTTGTGGAGCTCCTCCACAGTCTCACACAAATCCTTCATTGCGCCATTCGCCGCCTCAACAATGGAACTGTTAACTGTACTCATAACGGCCTCCTTGAGTCGATCAACATCTTTCACGGCTCTCTCAGCCTCCTGCAAGCTGCCATTGATGTCATTCAATGTTGCATTGACAGGCGCAGCCTCTGCTTTCAATTTATTCAGCGCTTCTTGTGCCTTTACCACACCACTCGAATTAAGCCCAACAGCACGACCAAAAGCAACCGCTAAAGACCCATTAAGTAATTCTGATAAACTTTTATCACACGCCTCAGTTCTCAGACTGCTGATGTTGATGCCCGTCTCATTGAGATGTTTTAGAAGTTGAGATTTTATTGACTCCAGTGAACCAGTTTCGTGTTGGATTTTTCCCAATGCAGTGGAAGCACTTAAACGTGCATTGCCTAACGACTTCACCGCCATCAACGCAGCTGCATTGGCATCAGAAATATTGCGCGTCGTTTCACTTGTAACATCCAGCTTCGTCAACTGACGCGAAACTGATAAATAACCCGCACGCCACAAGAGCGATATGTTGCCATTTACGTATTTAACCAACAATTCCGTGGCTGACACGTCAGCAAGCGCCTTCTTGGCTGCATTTGCCGCACTATCGGCTTTCACCTCAACAATCGCCAATCGCCCGTTCGCTTCGTTTAGCTGCGAAGACGCTTCTGAATGTTGCCCTACTAACTGGCACAGTAATGTTCCATTTCCCTTAAGTGAGGAAAGTACAGTCTTATTTACCGTCTCCATATTGTTTACTGTACTGTTAACCGCTTTGCTTGCCTCATCAACAGATACACGAGTCGCTTTAAACAGTTTGATAGCAACCACGAGCTTATCAGTGGAACTTTCAATCGCTTCCATCACAGTTCTCACCTTTTCATTATCTTTGCTGATGGTCCAAAGCTTTTCTGAATGTACACTCGATTTAACCTCTTCGTGCGTTTTGTAAACGAGCTTTACCATCTCATTTTTCCATTCGGTCAAATTCTCCATTTCATCCAATTTGTTTGTATAGTTGCTCAGTTTCGCGAACACATCGTATTTTTTAGTGGTGTTGCATTTTGAGGAGGTTTGAATTTTCTCGAGCATTTCTTTTGTTCCAGTGTAATTGACATCAACAGTGCACGCGTATCCGGAAATAACTTGGGATGCGGTAATTATGTAGTAGAAGGAATCAAAAACCCCGCTCTCCAACGAGTTGTTCGCAGACTTTTCAGCAGCGCTTGCATTGACATACGAATGGTTCACCAGCGCAATGGCATTTTCCGCCTCCCCGATGGCCTTTCTAATATTGGAAGCGATATGACCTGCAGCATCAGCTTTAACAGCACTAAGAAGCTCCTTATATTCGCCAATCGCTTCTTTTGCCTTTGTTTCAACCTCTTTGGCACGCTTCCTTAGCTCCGTGACGTTTTGCAACACTTCCAAAGCCCTCACTCTGCACTTGTCTGTGACATTCAACCAACCCAAGAGAATGTCCTTGGCAAAACATTTGTCGTCACCGGACAAATCAATTATTTTAATATCTTTACAATTAACAGCGGACGCACCAACGTATTTTAAGGAAGTTGGTAGCACAAGAAAAACAAGTGCAGTAGCCAACATGAGCCTCAGTGTGTCAGACATCTAATAATTCAAAATAAAAATAAGTAAGCAGCAACAATGGATGTAGCGAGTAGCAAGCAGAAATAACCGACACTGCGAGGAGCGCAGAGTGACAACTTTTTATTCTTCGGTTTTGGTAATAACACTAACAATAATAAAGGCAATAAAAATGGCACAAAATGGGTAATCGCCACACGTTCAAAAAATGAACCACAACACGGGCGTTGTGAGTGACTGCCAGGCAAGTGACGCGCCCCTTCGTTGGCCCCTGGCTTTCGTTTCAAGCATCTTCGCGCCATTGCGGGCATCGTCCAGGAAGTGACACGGGGAGATGTGGGCATGTCAACCGACACCGTTCGTAACAGGAACGACAAGACAAGCCAGTCACACAGCTGCGCCCAGTTCGAGTACCTTTGAAAGAAGGTACGACATTAAGCGAATATAAAACGCTTCTGGCCTTCAACCGCAGTGCGTTGTGGTAATAAGTGACAAAAATGTTGGCTGTTCTGCGACTGCTACGGCACTGGACAGCGCTAAGAAAATAAAGCCATTGCCATACAAAATGGACCTGCGATCGTTGAGGAAAACATCCACAAAATTGCGCACCAAAATGGCCGCTTCCTTCGGAAAGATCAGACAAACAAGTGGTGCTACAGACGGGTTAGGTCATCGACAAACAGACGAAATTTCGTCGGTGATCAAAATTCCGTCCCTCACGTCAGCCGCCCGATATACGTCAACTCGCCTGCTGGCCAAACACCTTCTGCTACCAGATGGGCCGAGCACTCACCTCAACTCCACCGCATCTGTGGTAAATGAAAAACAACAAGACTGGTAACACCCACTGTGTTGCCACTGTTGAGCGTGGCACCGCCTGATTTCTTGCAGTGGTTTAGTACGAAATCGATGCATTTGTAAGCACGAGGCAAATATTTTGTTTCAACAAGCACTAACTAGTTGCGAACCGCCATCAAGGAACAGTGATGAGCCCGTACAATTTCAGTTTCACTGCCCCTGTGGTAACAAGCAGATCAAAAGCAACAGCCACACGTTCTCTGCAGAGCAGCAACAGTCAGCGCCCATCACTTCCTGCACATTCACTTCAAGACGCTGTGTATCGTCATGGAGCCGGTGAGAAGCCGCCACTCGGTGCAATTCCATTAGCAACGATATTTACAAGTTACGATGCAAAGAGATTGTGTGCAAAAGTGCAGTACAGCACGGCACGGCATCGTATGACATAATTAGCGCGTTTATCGAATGCTGACGACACCAAATGTTCAAATAAAAATATTTCTTGCGCTGTAAAAAAGAAATAAAAAAAAAGAAAAATAATTTCAACGTTTGTGAGCGCACAAGGAGTTATAACCGAGTTGAAAACTTTGTCGCTGCAGTTTCCCAAAGCGCTTGGCAGTAACAGTTGTGGAACGATTTACAATTATGTTCGAGTGAAGGAAAGTTAAATTATCAACGTACAACTGTTTGAAACGGTGCAGCACGCGACGATCGTTCACGGAGGAGTAAATAAATAAATAACGAAACGAAATGAAATGAAACTGTTGTCGAGCGACAACAAAATGTGCGATGGCATTTTATGCGAGGGGCGCATGTCCAAGAAGTGAACTCAACAGTACCAAAGACGCTGGAGAGGAGGAGGGTAAAACTTTAGAAAAATAATTCGCACAAATGAGGCTTCGCTGCGGCGAGCAGAAAGTCAGTTCATCGAGCTCCTCGAGAGGAGACACAAAAAACGCCAGCCTTCGGCCTTCATAAAACAAAATGTGAAAGGGCCACAGCTCGTAATAAACGGCATTCAAATGAAAGGAAGAAGAGAACCAAAAAACTCAAGGAAAGTAAAGTGAAGTGAAAAAAAAAAGTGCAGCAGAACAAGCGCATTTTTGTTCGTTCGCTTTTCTCTCCTTCTCAGCAGGTGGCTGTAAAGGTGTGGAACGATAGGCAATTAAAATGTGTTGCGGTAAAACTGGTAAAAGAAAGTGGAAAAAAAAGAGGGAAGCGATAAGAGCAGGTGATTTATTGATGAAAAATAAAACTTAGCGCAGACGCACAAGTTGGTTCTTCATTAATTGGAAACATACACAGCAACAGCAATAACAGCAATTGCCGCTGTTGTGGCAGTAAAAAACAAAACGGGGACAAAGCAAACCACACGGTGACGGCACAGTGTTCCCCCATTTGTAACTTTTGTGCTACCAACCGCCAGCCATGTCCAGCTCAATTTCACACGACTTGGAAAGGGCGTCATCGATCGCCTCACTGGGAACGTGGGAGATGTACTCGAAGCTTTCAGCCCTCGAACGTGCAATGGGGAGTTGTTTGATGCACTCAAATTCTTCACATTTTTCCTGTTTACCAAGACGCCGTATCAGTATGAAAACCAGCACCACTAGCAGGAGAAGTGGCGTGCTTGACGTGAGAATCCATGTAAGGATGTTCCCGCTTTTGTCCTGAACTGGCGTATTTGCTGACATTGCCACTCGTGCTTCATCGCCTTCGCTTGCGGCTTCAGGGCCGCTGGTCGTTGCGTCGGTGCTGTCCAGCGTGTCAGGTCCCATGCGCATTCCGCTGGTCTTCATTTCAGCGCCACCTGTGCGCAACACGGTTTCGCCACACGCTTTTAACTGCCGCAGCCACTTGACAAGTTCATCACGGAGACCTCCCTCGGTGTGCAAACGACCACCCGAACTCACAAGTCGTGCATATCGTGCGGCGGCGCTCATCAGGGAGTCCTCTGTAACACTCCCATCAAACAGCGCACAGTCGCTGACGTTCATTTTTGGATCACCCATGTCCACTGTGATTGAACTCAGACGCTTAGAGACAGCTTCGAGAAGTCCCGAAATATCTTTGATTGCCTTGTCGGCCGCCTCAACAGCCTCAGCAACAGTTGACGGTGGGCGAGCAGTTTCACTCCCAGGCGTGCCAACCAGCTCCACCGTCCCCTTCGCACGCGAGTGCTCGTTGCTTACTGATAGCTTCTCAGTATCACCAGGCAAATCTGTTTCCGTGCTCGCCTCAATTACACTTTGCACACGTACAAGCGCCTCTTTCCTGAGGGACGTGAACTGGGACTTGAGACTACCGACCACCACGAGTCAGCGCATGGCATTATTACAGCATTCATAGAAACGGCTGCAGCCACTCGGCTCCTTTCAGTAATAAGCACCAGGTTGTGACACGGCGTTGGAATGGCAGGCATGGCGAAGGGGCACCGCCGAAGCCAGCCAATTGTCATGCATTCGAGCGACAAAAAACAATCCTACCAGTGCCACGCAGACTGCAAGTGCGTAAAATAGCATCACCTAGTTCTTGCACTCTATAAATTCAGTTCATTTAACATTCACAAGCGTCTCATCACAGTGAATTGCTCCATACACCACAACGCGCGACCAATTGGGACTGCCAACTCGTCAGCAGTAGTGCCGCTTTTTTTTTTTGTCGGTCGCACACATGCGGAGAGAAAAATAACGTGCCATACGCTCCCGGGAGATATCCAAGATTCACGCAACGCCATGGCAGAAAAAGCTTCTCGCATGAGGCACGCTCACGCACAACGTGCACTCACAACTGCATGCTTCACCACCGCATCGGGTAAACCGAGTCGCACATGAAAGAATCGTGTTGTAAACGAACTACACTGTAACAACTAGTAGCGTTGCCAAGTGATGTGCTCTTTATTATGCTGGAAAGATACGCCTGGATTGTAGAAGTGACAACAGTAAGAAAAAAAGAGAATCTTGTGGGTGGGACAGAGCACAGTGCATCGCACCTGCGTCACAACACACAACCAGAGGGCGGCGTTCCGTGAACAGGATGAAAAACATATTGCAACTGCTTCTAGAAACACAAAAGTAAACGACCAACCGCATGAAGCTAACAAGGGCCCACGTGCATCCACCTCCAAGCGTGGACAGTCGACACACCTCCCTCAGCTGTGACGCAGAGGGAGGCACAAACAACGAAAGCAAAGCAGTTGAACACGAGCTCGCACGTTCTTTCAAGATAGGAAGAGTGACGCGCATTTTGTGTGGTAAATGAAAGTTCAAGCAATTACGTGTTCCACTGATTTCGTGCTAGGAGGTACCTGCCATGCTTTCGGTGCTCGGATCATTAAAGATTGACCTCTCTGAATTTTTCCACGTCAGGAAGCCATGCAGTGGCAGGCTCACAACATCAGCCAGGATGAGTGCTCACCACGCACATTTAGAGTGGACAGCAGAGCGTGCACTTAGGTGTACAGAAAAAAGTGGTGTTATGCGATGCAAAATTAGGTCGTGGAGGAGGTTTGCATCAACAGTTAACAGTCAGCCACGAAGAGATGTGGAAACAGTGAGCTGTGAAGATGGGGTGGCGTACGCGCGTGAGGTTTCGCGTCGCATGGTTTCGAGAACAACGAGCGGCAGGAAAGAAGTGCGCTAAAATCGGCCAAAAGCGGAGGCACAAGTTTGACCCCTACACATACAAAAAAAAAATAAATGAGAAGTTCAACTGAAGGGGGCACTGAAAAGAGCTCTGACAGCCATAGCATCGCTGCCCAACTGGGAAAGACAGTGAAAGAATGACCCCCCAACCAATTTGCCGCAAGGCATTCAAATATTGTCACAGAGATCAATGCCCTAGCAATGGTGTGTTAGTGCTGTCACTCCAGTGGACACGCTGCATATGTGCGCGTAATTCCTGAGCACATCAAAGGCATGCAATGCGAAGACAATCAGACGTGCACACACGGCGAGTAGAAACTGTAACAGGCGCGCAAATAAGTGGCAATGCGTTCAAATGGTCGATGTGGCCATGGAGTCACACAATTCCAATCCGGTCAATGATGAACCTCTCTCTCTTTCGCACACACAAACGCCTCTAATGTTCAGCCTTCAACTACGATCAAATACTGATGTTCCTTTAAGTGTACAGACGCATGAGTATTTCGGTAGACAATCGTAATAAGTGCCGAGAGAAATTTCATCCTTTTCCTCCTTCACTGCGAGAGGTGAAAGCAGACAAGCAACTACCGACACATTTATGCAGGAGTAAAACAACAGTTTATATATTCATCAGCACAGAGAAAAGGCATAAAGAAGTGCCGTCCGTCTCGTGTGCTCACCTAACCAAACATGAGCAGCGGCTATTTTATGTGCTGTGGACAATTCAAGACTCACCGCTCATCATCAAAGTGCAAAACTTGAATGGAATTGGCCAGCATTCGGCAATGTACCAAATTCAAAATATAAACTAAAAAAGAAAGTTTCACCTCGGATTTTTGCCACACCCGCCACCACTTCCTTTTCCAGCACAGCCGCCTCCATCGGGCTGAGCATCCACAAACACTTCCAAGCTGAGGTATCCAATTCGTATCAGCAACGTTTCGCTTCTCACCATCCATCAAACTTTTCGTCCACTAAAACACTGTAATACACACATTTGGCCAATTCTAATGCTCGCCAGCTCATTCTTCAACCAACAGCATCAACTGCATCAAAAATTTCTTCGGAGTTAGTAGTGGCCAATATCATGCCATAACCCACTGGCGCTACGCGTGCGACCAACTACTGTCTGTCACGAGCTCTTACACTTAATTCTTCAACGCCTCTCATTCTTCAAGTGCGTGATATTTTTTGGATGTGCTGAGTTTTATCGGACTGCGGTGACGCAACAACATGATAACAATTACTGTTCCTTTTCCACGCAGCCATCCAACTCACTGATCATTGACCCACTGACAATGAGCGTGCTCAAATGGCGCATCGCGTCTTCTCTTTTATAATGCGGAGGTTGCGTTCATGACCACTGCCATTTACGGAGCTCGTGCTGTCCGCCTGTCACTGCGGTGCGCATCCTCTCATTCGTACGAGGTGGCACTTAAGCCATTCACGGAGAGGTAACCCGACACCAGCAAATCAAACCACGTTGAAACTGCGCTGCCTCGCTCATTCCCACCTTCAACGCAATGACAACAGCACACGCCGCACTACACACGGAAACAAACTGAAGGAGTATGCCAAATCCATTAAAGTGCGCTGACCTCGCCATCCAAGGCAAACTGACGTATTTCTTAAGGAGAGTAATGCGCATTAAATTCCAATAACGTGAAGACGTACTCCGTGCAGTCCATTACTAACTTTAAGCAACCGCGCGTTCACTTCAGTGCGATCCCAACAGTAAACAGAAGCAAAATTGCACGAGTGGCTCCACCAACAATTCCTTTTGGCTATATTATTACAAACCGAGTGCATAAAGCGTGCAAGACACTTCTTTCTGCGGTGTTTTTTCTTTTGATCAAACTGACTGTGTGTCAATGGATGCATGTTACAAACAGGTGCACCTGTCACTCAATAATCTCGGGAATACCTAAAGGCGTGCACATCCAATAAGCAGTAGACTGGGATTATGTGAATGCCTCTGAAAGTTCATTTGTAACTAAATAAAATGTGAATAAAATAGTTTCTTCTCCGCCACTTGCTGACCACACAAGCAACTAATGTAACTGCAGCATAGTCCTTTAACCATGATGCACCCCACTTTGACATTTCTTTCATAACACAGCGGCCCTTACTCGCTCTGCATGTAGGATGGGCGCCATTATCATTGCTCGGGGCACTTACCTCCCACAACACACACACACACACACACACGCGTCACTCGCCAGTAGACGATTTTTTACAAGCAATTAGTAAAACAACCGCATCAGCACCTACAGCACGACACAATGGCGAGTTACAACGCCGCAGACATCATGTGATTTCCGAATTAAAGCCACATAAAACAGAAGCAAGACTTGACAGACGCCACGTTTCGCCAAAACCTTCGCATTATACCATAGATCCTGACAAGCCACGGTTCATTGCTCTAGATACCATTCACAAAACAACAATGGTGTGCAGGCACAGCATGAACTGTACACGGCGCCAAAAGAACGGCCTATAGTTCGCTTTGTATCACCAGCACGTGCCTCCATGCACAAAGTCATGCTCGGTTTAGTGGCATAAACGAAAGCACGCGGCACTTCACAGAAACACGTCACCGACACGAGAAATGCAGACATGAAAACATTTTTAACGTCAGCAGCAACACTGGCGCTTCAGTATGGAGACCCTTTTCACCACTACATTTCCATGCGAGCCTGTGACAGCAAGCAGCCAAGAGGCATCGTTTTGCGCTTCGTCTTCAACTACAAGAGATCACAACATCATGCAAGAGTGGAAAATAAAACAAAACGTCGATGGTAAAGAACATGCAGGAGCACACCATGAACGAACTGAAGGACACAAGACCTGCACCACACCCTCGCTTTAGAAGCGGAACATGCCAGTTGTCCGCAGGGGAAGTTACCTCGGCACATCACTTGTTGCCACCAAAACACGTTGCATTACAAAAGAGTGGAAACGAAGTAAAAAAATTAGTTTAAATACAACAGTTAAAAAGAGACATCACCAAGCACGAGTAAAAGCAAAGCAAATAAAAGTTTTTGGCAAAAAAAAAAAAAAAAAAAGTATTTATATTTACACCAAAGTTCTGCTGTTTGGCGGCCACGAGAAAGCACCAGCAGAAGACGTGCTGTTTATTTTCGTTTTTGCTGTTGTTACACTCTCGTCCCATCGTCTTTCGCTTTTTGAGTGGGAAGACTGTGAGATCTTGGCAAAAGTTTGACACCACAACTGAGCGCGCTGCTGGAGGGACAGCCAAGAAGAACCCCCAATTCCATTTCTTTACTTTAGCGTGTCATGAACCACCAAACCGCATCACCTGCAGGACAGTCGCGCGTTGCATTACCAGCGCGTGAAATTGGAATAAAAATGGAACTTTACCGTTTCAAATACTAGGCAGGAATTTAAAGAAAAGAAAGGAGGAGTAGTTTATCGAACAACTTGTGTTTTAATGTCATTGCAACAACTTAGTTTTGCATCGGAACGGTGCGCAGAGTGTGTGTGATCTTCCACTTTTTGCCTTTAAATTGGCTGCAGTCAATCTTAGTGACAGTGAGTTTCATCGGAATCAGGAGCAAACAAGAGCGAGGGTGTAAGTGCGGGCATACGATGTAATGCGCGGGCGCACAAAGGCCTGTGCGTCATTAGGAGAAAGAGCACACCACCTTATTTGTGCAGAACTGCACACCGTAATTATTCGACTTCCACTCCACAGGAATTGCAGGAGTTGCTTCCACACCTCTCGAAGTTTGACTGTTTTCGCACTTCATACTCAAGTTTCATTTCTAGTTTTGTTTTTATATTGCGAAGACTCGCAAGCAGTTAGTTACAACTTGCTGACTTTGCATGAAACACTTTCATAAACTTCGAACGTAAGGTGACACACACTGAGACCTTCAGTCATATTTGCAACCAACTGCGTTGCAATTAGGATGTTTTCAGTGGTGCCACGCTTGGGACAATTGAAATCGGATGTGTTTGTCGCGCTGTAAAACTGAGCCTTTTGCAGCAGTGGATTGACACGCAAAGAAACAATTACCAGCCACATTCAGTCTTGTGTGCGCTGGTGACCACTGGACCTGTTGTGCTTGTAACATCAAGAAACGCCCTCACGTCCACGTGCGTCGACCGTCGCCAGCTCGTTTTCCTCATCTTCAAAAGTGCACTGTGAGTTATCCACAATTGCGCAGAGTGTGCTTATTTCGTCCAGCATTTGGCGCCGCTGCTTCTTTAACTCCACGAACTTTAAGCATTCTCGGCCAACTTTCTTCTGAGCTGTGCATGTTTCATTCCGGGCGTAAACGATTTGTTCCACAATTGTCCATGTGTAAGTTTCTGGCAGAACTACCGCCTTCACGGTGAAGCTATAAGTAACACTGTCCAACTTATCATATCTTGAGTTTTCAATTTGAATGGCAAATGCAATGTTGTCTTTCGCAGTCGTTTTATTGAGTGCTGCGAAGTCACTCAGGAGCAACAGGATGTTTTTCGCGCGGTAAACATTGGTAGAGCTGTCGTACCTCACATGTTTTGTAACAATTCGACTTTCAACGCCATCAGCAAAGACTCACATCAGCTCTTCTGGCATAACAAGTTTTTCGCGTGTTCATTTGGTCAACGAAATTTTGTCCGCTGTACGCCTTCAGCCAACACTGCGTATTTTTGCTATTTTTTAAAGTCTTTTCCTTTTGTCCTCCGCCAACTGTGAAGTGCTGCTTTTCCATGTTTTCATTATGTTCGAGTTCACATTTGCATACCAAAATAATTTACAGACGTATACACTGTGTGCATCTGCATCGCTAGGCTTGCTTTCAGTGCACTTCCAATCGTGAGGGGGGATTCTTCACTGGACCGGCTCCAATGTTTTGGCAATATGGCAAAGCTGAATGGTATACAACTTCCTGACCGCTATCATTTTTTCCGGATATCATGCCATCATTTTGCACATGCCACAGCGCTTGATACTCATATCCTCCACTATCATGATGTAGTCATCTAATTTCTCTTCAGCGCCAGCAACAACAACAGCCACAGCTTTCTGTCTTTTTACTTTCAACCACTACATTTGTATGTACTTCGCCTTGACCCGCTGCTACTTCCGTGGTAGAGTGTGTGATTACTTTTTTCAGCAAACGACTCAATTGATTTTTGTAAATAACTTCGACAACTGTCAACCATCTCCTCTCTAAGTCTCTTTGTAACATTTCCCAGCAGCTTAACCAGCACTGTCCGCACTTCGGTCAAGTTGATCTCAGCAAGCAACGCCTTTTCGGCAACACCATTCGAAAAAGTTTCCTACTTAATACCCCCGTTTATATCTTTGAAGGCACTGCTGAGGTCTTGGAATCAACCACCGTATTTATGTTTAAGTTTTCATACATCCCTTGAGAAAGCATCGCGCATACCAAGTGCCTAATACTCAACTTGAGTAGTAATCTTCATTTTTGGCACAATTTCTATGGCACTCCAAAACATTCTGAAAAAGTTCAAATTACTTTTCCCAGTGCCGTGGCTTGACTTTCACGTCGCGGTCGCAGGCTCAGCTCCTTGTCTTTTTTCAGAAGCCTTCGGCACATCATTCAACGTCTTGTAACCGCACTGACCGCCTGCCTCTTTTGCCCACTTTTTTCGTTATTTCACGAGAAGCATTTAAAGTGAGCTGCTCTATTATCAAAAACGACACGTTGATAATGGCGCACACAATACACAGCAATTCAGATTCACAAGCTTCATTTTGAAAATAGCCTGAGCAGCCTGACCCTTCACTTCCCTATCGCCGCCAGCGCACACGATCACAACAGAAACGACAACTGAGCATATCTGGATATTAGCGTTGTTTGATGTCTTATTAAAAAGCAGTGCGTGAAGTAAAACAACATGACATCAGGCATATAGCCCCTTTGCTGTGTAGAAAGCGCGGATTCTTGCCACAGGAAGTCACTAGCACCAAAGGACTTTGGCAGCGTCAAAGTTGTTTCATTAACAGTCACAGGAAATTTTTTATCTATAAACAAGCGACCTCAGTGGCATACATCCTCTTGAAAAAAGGATACAAGTACCAACCACAGATCACCGTGAAATACAACAGAAAAACAAATATTTAAACTTACCGACGCATGTGGCAACGGCAGTGGCGAATGCAGATATGAAAGGCCAACTACATCTTAACGCGCTGTTGCTTTCAAGGAAAGTCTGAAAAGGGGGATTGGGAAAGGCCAATTCAACAAACAAGAAGACAATGTAAATTATTACAAGGAATTTCCAAAAGGCACCGCCAAGGTGTTTTTTGTATGACTATAACGACGAAAGGGGGAAGTGGGAAAAGCGTTTATCACCTCGCCGTCCGTGCTTCCGTTTGCAATGTTCATCTGCCAAAGTCCGTTCCCACGCGAAATCCCGTCAGCAGGGTTCTCGGAAGAGATGACGTAGACCCAAGATGCCTGAACACCTTGCTCTTCACAGCGCCTTTTTGATAAGCAACGGCTCACGCACCTGCGCGTTGGAATGTGCGTTGCCTTAATTTATTATGTTCATCACCGGCGCGTTGCTAATGCAAATCTGTTAATTTTTCGGCGTCGCTTCGGCAAAAGGAAGTAAGCGCCAGTGGCATGGCACGCGCCTCGCTCTCTGAGATGCAGTGCGGCTCTCGGTCCCGCGCGCCGCCCACCACTCACACCTCCCCGCTATCCTTAAACAGGAGCGCGCCTCATCCGCACATGGAAGCGTCTGTCGCCAACGTGGCCGACGTGGGCCGATGCCTTCGCGATGCGACAGGCCTGTTCTCCAGCAATGTGCTCGGCCAACGGTTCGCCTTGTCTACCTTCATGCGCTGGCTGGCCCGCGCCAACGTGAAGCCGCAATAGTCCCCTTTTAAGTTTTGAGAGCCTCCGGCGCACTACCTTTAGAAAAAAACAGTGGTGAACAGGGCGTCGTCGCGCACACCAGCGGCACGCATCATGCGTGGCGTAAGGCATTCCAACTCCGCCACCGTGAGTCTTTCCAGTGGCAGGGCCCCCTTGAGCTTCCTTATCGCTTTTGGCTCGCGCAAACAGTGTTGAATTCGCGGTCGAAAAGCATGCCAATATATTCACACTTCTTGATGAGGCAATTGCTCTCACCCAGCGCGGCGCCGCGTGACAGCTCCAGTGGGCCCGGGCGTTTCCCCTGCTGCGTCGGAGCTCTCGGGCCCAAATCGTGTTCGACCACAGCCGCGGCTGCGTGCACCAGCGCGCCCCATTTTATAGAGCGCACCGTCACGGCGTAAGGCTGTAAGATTTTTTGACTTCCAATAAGGCTCGCGAGCCATATTAGCATAACAAGCTGAACCGCAGCGCCCCATTCGCCCGCAGCGAAAGCGTCGCACGTTGCTCAGCACAGGCGTTTGTTGTTTCTGGGCCTTTGGATGCGCATGGTGATGCGGACCTTCCTCTTTTCGAGGCCCTTTCAGTGCTCCACCGAGCGACTCCGCTTGCATTCCTGGACGCGCGCTTTCCGCACGCAAGAGACGCCGTCGATTACAAACGCACCTGCCTAGCCGATTCAGGCCATCAACGAGACCCATTTCGCCAACAGTTCGTATCCATAAAGCCGTTTCACACCACGCGTCTTGTAACGAAAAACCGGGTTTTGTTGGCATTGGAAACATGGCGCGGAACGCTGCAAATAAGTGTTCGGGCGAGGTTGCCGCCAAATGCTCGAACGCGCCCTCGTAAGTGCGAATCTTTTCTTCTGGTCTGAAGGACGTCTCGCCGAGTTTATCGCGCAACACCTGGACTCCGCGAAATCCGACATTCGCCGCTAAAGGATTGTTTTTTCCTGCGGTCGCTGCTGTTCGCCGGTTGTGTGTGCATGAAAAACCGTCCCTGCTCACTGCTGTGGCGACTGCGCGTTGGGCTCGCTCCTCTATGCCATAGCGCATCGCGTTTCCGCCGCCGATTGGTCCCTCCCAGCTTTCAAAAGCCCATCCTCAGCTGCGAGCGCTCCGTTGGCGTCCTGGAAACTTTTGCCGTGCTCGACCATGTGTTGATTTTGTTCCTGTGGCTGGTAGACCCTTTGCCTCAAGTCGTTGCTTTCACCATCCGCAGCGGCAAAATGTGCTTGCATGATTTGGCGTTCTTCGTGAATTTGCTACCGTGCCGCTTCGCACTGCCGAAATAGCGCGGGCATGTTCTCTTCCAATGGGCGTCACTCATTCTGAAAGCATTCCTTTGTAGCTTCGAATGCGCAGATGAAATCACCACTCTTAGGCAACTCAAACGAAACCATCGCGTTTCGCAAATCCGTAAACTTCACCTGCTCATTTTCAAAGAATAAGAGGAGTTCTCCATTCTCCATCCGCAAGAAACCGTCAGCATGTGCAATGCCTACACCAGTTCGGGGTCGATAGTTAAAAGAAAAGGATGCTTGCCCGTGCTACTCAACAAAAGCACGCATAGCACACAGAAAATATTCCATTTTGCGTCCGCAATTGTTTGGGATGCGTTTGTCAACATGTTTCCTTCACTTACAAAAAACTGCTTGCTTTTCGTTAAAAACGCCATCCGCGAACACTAACCTTACAGAAAGCAGAAGAAGGATTTGTAAAGATTAGGTGAGGCCAGGCCATTCTTTTTACAAGCCCCTCAAAAAATGCTGCATTTGCAAAACGTTTCTTTACATAACCAACACGGGGAAGGGCGACGGAATCATACTTTTACTGGACGTTGTTATCGTCTGTCGGACATGACTGCCCTACACAAAAAGCGGAACACTGAGATTCCTTTTTGTCTTATTCAATGCTTCTGCTTGTGCGCTGGCAACAAGGGATTGATAAGAAAAACATGTCATCGGCCTCCTGCGGGGACAAAACGCAGGAAACCTTTCGCTGTTTTCCGCAGCGCTGGCTTAGCGTGAGCCCCGCAACGTCTAATTGCAGTTTGCTTTGGGCTTGTTTCTTGTTCAAGACGAGAAAGCGACGCGATTCCTATTGACGGGTTAGTTTTTGTCTTCTCTGGAAATATTGGCACCTACCTTCTTCTTCCCTAACGAATGTGTTGGTCCGTTTCTGATCTTTCTAGCCTTGGATCCCTCATTCTTTTCGATCTACAAACAAACAAAATTAGTTTTTATCGCTACAGTGCCAAGGCGTTCCGATAATGCACAATTCTCAGAGGAATGCCGTCAGTGACTTTCCGATATCATCGGTGAAAAAACATTGACGAAACGGCAGCCAGCCGACTTTGGGTTTTACACAGCGTCTCTTTCTCAGCCCCTTCCGGCCAACCAGCCCAATGCCTCAACTTCATAGCTATTTATCCCTACCCCATCTATTCCCTCCACTCTGGACTCCTCCATTTTACCGCCTCGTTACCTCCGTTCGTTCGCATGAGTCGTTTTGGTCGCGCCGCCTTGCTCTCCGCAACAGACCTTCACACCAGTCACGGATTTTCACCCGCGCCTCCCGTTGTTTTTCCCACAGAGGCTCCATTTTCGCCTCTTTGCCTCCTGCTTCACTTTATCGCCCTGCCCCCATTCCATCAACTCAAATCCCACTCCTCTGTTTCTTCCCCGGCGCGTCCCGTACTTCATTTCCCACTCACTGAGCCACGCTTTAAACCCTTCTTCGCTCACACTCCCAGTCTGCGTCACCGCCTTTTCCTAATCTCGCACGTGTTCAAAACTTCCCTGCCTTCGCACTATATCCGGAACATCGAATCCAACCCAAACATTTGCTGCTTTATACCGCGCTTGCCGTTCGCGCCATCGCCCCACTCGCGATCGACAAACAGTCCTTTCCACTCGCCCTTACCTTCAATCCGCTCTTCCTGTTTCCTTTTCCTATGCGCATTTAGACTACCAGGCGCCAATTGTAAGCCAGCACTCGGATAGCCGGTCTTCCGAAAACGGTTGAAAACCTAAACTTCCCGACGAGCAAATGGCACCGTTCCGTATTTAGAAATTCATTCGAGCCATTCACGTCAGACGCCCGCGACGAATCACCAGGGAGCGCGCGAACTTTTCCAGGGCCGCCCATATCCGCACATCCCACAAAACCCATCGCTCAAAAAACTCAGAAAGACGACATGGGCGCGTTCTCTCGCTAACATGTAGGTTGTAGGCGTCGCGGCGCGACGAAGCGGTATCTCGCCTTTGTTCCTCCACCTCCGGTCGCGAGGGCCTTTGTCATAATCCTTCCTATCTCTCCTTAGTTCCTTCAGATGTTAAAGCTTCCCATTGCCTATCTGTTGGTGTGCTGGTTCTTGTTCGCCACCAATCGCCAGGCAACGGGCCTACAAGGAATTCTGGACGACAAGAATATCCTCAAAGAATGCAACAACAATAAAAGTATCAAAGTTTTGTTCAACATTACCGAGATCCACGGCAAAGCGGCCTATAACTTCAGTTGCGTTGAAGCTAACTCTGGCGTTTGGGTGCGTCTTCTTATCGAGAGCAAAGAGGAGCAATTCGGGGGATGGCAAGCAGGGTGCTTCGCAGGAGACGAGGTGAACGAGACCACAAGAGACCTAGAGGTCAGATGCGACGCAGAGCATGGGCCGTTCGTCCAACCAAGGCGCTTTCCACCAAGAAATTGTACTTTCCGGAGCGGAAACGGGCGTCATTGGTTCGATGCGTTTGTTGAGGAAAAAGGGTCTTACAGCTGCGGAATCTGGAAGGAGAAAAACCAAATCGCACACAAATTCTCCTTCGGCATCTTCGGAGACGGCACCGCTGGCAGCCCGACTTCCTCGTCCGGAACGTCTGTGGCAACTGTTCCAGGTGACGGACAGCAAGCGGTCCGAACAGAACCTGAAGAATCGCCTACACGACCAGATGCGCACCCGGACGCGAGCAATGCTGTTCCAACTGCTGGAGGGGAAGAACTCGTTGCCACATTCTCTCCTGTCGCCACCGGGTCTTCAGGAGCTCAACGCGACGACGCTTTGAAGGAAAAGGATGTTCTCGAACAACTCAGCAACCAGAACAGCCATGGTCAGATCAACGAATCAATCGAAGGGTTGTACGAACAGGGCAATGTCAGCGGCGTTTTGGCACAAACAGCATTGCATTCGCCTCTTGCCCGAACATATTTTCTCATCCTCTTTTCGTTGTTGTCATGACCTGCCACCCTGCCAGGTGCATAGGCACCTTTATCCCCATCGACACTCCCAAACAAAACTCCTGCTCTTAAATTATTCTGCTCATGAGTTTTTTTTGAGACCCGGTTATTTAAACTCTTTGAGAAACCACGGACTACCGGTTTTATATTTTCCCTGGCCTTAGCCACAAACAGGGCCACGGTTCTTTGTTTCAACTAACGAGTGTTGAGAAACCAATGTTTTTTTCCAACTGTAAAGAAGGCCGCTCACCACCTCATCTTTTTAAGAGGCGAGCGGACGAAATATACAGGACCTTTGTTTGTTTCTTTCCTTTCGCAAAGCCTCTGGAACGTGGAGGCACTAATTTTAGCCAGAGGCAGTAGAGAGACGCCTTCTAACGCTTTGCAGCGCCTGTTTGATTGCTGAGAAGCGAAAAAGTCCGGGCTATCCCTGGACTGAAGAACACATTTCCCATTTGCACCATTGTCCTACCAGACGCGCAAGGAACGTTTTAGGAATGAAGGCCAAAGGGCTAGACAACACTAGCGGCAGACGCAGCGACATCTGCAGGCGCACGCCGCAAGAGCCGCGCAGGAACAGGGAGGAATCGCTCGATACGAGGGCAAACGGCGGTGGATTGCCTGAGGTCCCGAAAAGAACGAGGAGAACGTCGCTGAAGGATCTTTGTGTCAAATTGAACAATCCGGGGCGTGCCCACAAAAGACGTTTTGGCAAAAAGTCCTTCTAAGGGATGTTGTAAATAGGCGAACTGACGGCGACGGGCATCGGCGGAGGTATCGGCGGAGGTATCGGAAGAAAGATGAACAAGCCTTTTCAGCAGATTCGGGGAGAAATCGGGGCGCTCGCGAGGAGCAAGGGGGAGTAAAAACAACTCTTTTTCCCTTGCTACAGGGCGGTTTGCCGGCCGTCGCCGTCGACGCACGCTGCAAAAGCAGAAAATGACTGTCACAAATTTGCGTGAGCTGGAGCGCTTCTCGGAACAAGTGGCGCCATTCTGGAGCCCAGAAGAATGAAAGGGCAGATGAGACTCGCGCACGGCCCGCTGACGGGTTAAGGCGCGATGAGGCCAAAGACTACCCCATGTGTGGACCTGGAAGAAGCGGTGGTGTCTTTCGGTAATGCGGGGGCAGTTGGTCTGCGAAAATAACCGGGACGACCGAAAGCGCAACAGCATCGGACCAAATACAGAGCGAGAAAGCGGGACATGGGAACGAGGTTGTGATGGGAACAGGCAGCGGGTTGGACGGACGCATTTTTGAACAGTACGCGTGCAGGCGTTGGCCGCTCGACGAAATCATTGGCCGCGAAAGTTGATGGCCTGGCGCGCCAAATGTGACGACGCCTCTTTGATGGTTCAGAAAGGGAGCGGGTTCGTCTGACGGTTGGAAGCAAGAAAAGCGGAACGGTGACCAACATTGAATCGCGTTCGAATTGAGCGAAGTCGAGGAGCGGGTTCTCTTGGCTCACGGCATTAGGGGCATGAAGATAAAAACCTGGGAGCAGCAGGGGTGGAAACAGTTTGGGGGAGAATAGTGGATTTATAAGCCGGCGACAAAGCACTGGAACGAGGACATCAGCAACGTCGGTGAGGGCAGGCAGCCCAACGACAAGAAGCTGCCAAGGTATAGAGAGGGAGAAAGACAGACAAAAACACAAGCTGTCTAGAGAGAGGTTCCTGAAATAAAAGGGGAAATAGGCCAGGAGAGGAGAGTGAGCAACGATACGTGGAGGAACCGGCTCATCTAGCGGGTCGATGTTCGTTGAGACGGATCGGCTTCGCTAGATGAGTCATGGACCAAAATTGAAGGGACAGGTGTAGGTGTTCCGACAGAGACGCAAACAATGTGAACAGAAAGGCCGCTGTAACACGAACAGTGGGCAGTGGTTGAGCGTCCGGTCGCCAGCCAATAAACAGAGTCCAAGATCAGTAACGTATACATGGGGATTGCAACTGTAGCGCTGTAGGGGAAACAGGGTTAGCAAAGCCCCGTGAAAGGAAGTGCGCACCCCAACATGTGACAAAGGCGGTGGTCGCCCTGAGTGGGGCATCTTGCAGACTGCTAAGCGGCGTGGAGCGCGCACGTGAACAGCTCGTGTACCAAAGCAATGTGGGGAGCGGATTGGACGAGTACATTCAACTGTGGATTGCGAACCTGGGGAGAAGGTTGTGCCGTGCCCGGCTGTCGCCTGGTGGCCGATCCGGTATTGGCAATCACCAGGTCGCTCTGCACGCACCAGTCGACTATGCACTCTCCCTTGCCGTCGCTCTGGCGAAGCCGATCCCACAACACGTGGTGTGAGTTCACGTCCGCTCCTATTGACAATGGCCCGCTTGTTCCAAGTAAGGTCTCCAGCGAGTCGCTGGAAACGTCTGCCTTCCTGGGGTAGTACGCCGATGCGATCGTTAGACTCACATTGGCTGAGAACCTCAGTGTCACTGTCGCTCTCTCCGAACCTTCTTTTCTAGAACGCCCACCTCTACACCCACTCCGTCTCTAACCAAAATCGATGCCCCGCCCCCGTGAGGCGTTCTCGCCTGCTCCACGTGCTGGTATCCACCTATTTTAAGCGCGGCACACTCCGCCGACGCCAGGCGTCTCTCCTGCAAGAGACAAAACAAAACCGTGTCCTCACGAAGCTTCCTCTCCAGGGCAACCCGCTTCGGTTGGGAGAGACGCCCAGAGTTCCACTGGGCTCCGCGTATCCGGGGACCAGGCTTGCGCTCAACACCCCCGCTGATAAGCAGCAGGAGCCGCCGCGCATCTAACGCAGCACGCCCGCACGTGCGGGGAAGTATTCGAACAACTTCATTCACCCCAGATTGCCGGTGGTGCTGCATACTTCCTCTCTGGTAGCCGTCAGCCTCTTGCCCGCCCCAGTCGTGTCGGACCGGGCATGGTGCGGTTGCTTGGCTTCCTCCTTGACAGAGTACTACATCCTGGCACCGCTTTGGGGCAATTGAGGTCACCAGGCTTTATTTGTCTTTCGAAAAAACACAATGATTGAGCGCGCTCGGTGAAAGTGGAATCGCAACTTCTGGAAGCGAACGTGCGTCACCTTATTTTGATGAAAGGTGTTCGAGCGCACGCGCGCCAAGCCGCACGACCAACCATGGGCGCCACGCAGCACGACAGCGTAGCGCGATTACATGCCGGCGTGATTGGCGGCGTTCCCTGCACAGCCCGATGGGTGTGAACGCGACGAACGCTTTGCGTCGTCCAAAGTGTGTGTCAATTCGTCCCTTGGACGCATTTTCGCCTGTCCTTTTGTTTATCGCGTTTTCTCGTTAGCGGGACTGCGACAACTTGTCTGTGCGGCGGTTTGTGGCATTGGCACTCGTAGAAGCGCGCTCACAAAACGCAACCCACAAGTTAGTTGCGGTGTAGCGCTTCCATTTTCGAATTCTGTTGCGCAACGTCTTGCAATTAAAAGCAAACATTTGAGCCGCCGGACTTTGTGGGGCCACATCTTGATCAAACTGCCCCGACAACGCCCGATCAGCTGCAAACCCAACAGGGCCACAGCAATTAACGATGCGCGTGCTCTCTCAAACCCTCCGCTGACGATGCGCTCGATGGCGGAAACACGCGGCACAGATTGCAAAGCGTTTTTGGCGCGCGGTTGAGTGTTGCCATATGGCGAGGCACTGGCGCTCCATAGCTCGCGCCGTAGCGTTCTAATTTTGCAACAGGCGATGTGCGCGAGAACGAGGGCGTGGGTTGTTTTGTCACTCTGTTTTCCAAACGGCTTGGCACTGAACAGTGTAAGCGTGTGCCGGCGACGAACAGCGGTGCACAAAAGCGCGGCTAGCCGGGCGAGCGTGGAACTCTGAACGGCAAAATGCCTGTTATTTCCTTCGTCGGCAAGCCAGTGTCACCCTAGCGGTCTGTGCCTCAGTATGCGCCTTTTTGGCCCTTTGTTATGCAGGCGAGCCTTGCTGCAGCGAAAGCGTGTATGTGCTGTATTTTGCGTTGCGGTGTGTGTTGTGCGTGTGCTGCTTTCGGATTCCGGCTAGCACACGTGGCGCGTAAAACTCGCTCCTGCGCAGTGCTCTAGTGGACTTGAGTGTGCTCTAGTGGCGTGCGGCCTTTTCGCACTTCGGCTTTAGCCGCATGCGCCTTGTCACTGCGAGAGCTGCCGCCAGGTGCCACGTCGCTTTCCAAATGCCGCGCCGGGTAGTGGACTCCAAGGTGAAGAGACACATGTAGCTACGTACGGAACGAAACTGCCCAAAAAGACTAGCCAGAGCCTTTTTTGAACGTGACCCTCGTTGCAAGGCGCAAAGCGTAATTGCATTTAGAGGGAGGTAAAAAAAGACAGATGCGCGGCGTTGCTGCATTGCGAGGGCGGCGGCGCAGTGACAGGCCGAACAGTGACGGCGCTTATGTGGCCAAGAGTCCATTTCGGCAATTGCTGTTCACATTAAAAAGATGACAGCCGATGGAGTGGAGAAATAAAGCGGAGCTGAAGGACAGCGCCTCTGTACTTACTGCCGAGTCGGTGCCGAAGCGGGTGATCGGTGACCGACCAGCACCACAATGTGCGGCAGCAGAACATAAGCGCCTCGAATGAGCAGGTTGCGCGTGCCATAAAAGATAAAACTCAAATGGTTCAGCCCTGTCCTTGCCGCCAAGCGGCCGCAGTCGCATTGCGCGAAAGTGGGCAGCAGTAGGCCTGGGTTTATCTCCACTGAAAATGGCGATGCAGGCCGCACGCCTTTGTTATAATCGTGACCAGTGGTGTGAAGCAGCCCAAACTCTAATGAAAAAATGCCAAAAGTTGGCATTGGGCTCCAGGCGACTTTCGCGAGAAGGACAACGTAGCCCATGCAACTCTAATGGTATTGTTGGCTCTCAATCTCCAAAAGCACTACTAGTTTAATAAAAATGCGAACAAATGGCAAATTACAATTATAAAGCCACAACTGCATACAAGCGCACAAACACAGACCCAAAAATTAAATACATACAACGTAGCGAAGAAATCAGCGCAAGCGCTGTGAGCGCAACAGGTGGGGCAGCGTGGCGCACCGCGTGCCACAAACGCGAATAATCTCGTGCAACTATCTGTTTCCTCTCGTAAAAGAGGTTTAAAATGCTTGCCGACTACTCAGCAAAAATAAAAAAAAGTGACGAGCCGCGCGTCGTCTAATACAGTTGACTTGCTCACGGAGCAGAGCTGGATAAGGCAAAGAGCAAAGCAAAATGCGCTGCAATCTGAGACGTCATCGAAAAAAAACTTGTTGAAGACACGAGATTTGTGTCGTTCACGTCTGTTGGGCCATCAATGACCTTGTCGTTGTTATTGGGCACTTTGTTTGCTTCAGGCTGCTTGTTTTCACTGGCCACTGTGCTTGCTTCAGGCTGCTTGTTTTCACTGGCCACTGTGCTTGCTTCAGGCTGCTTGTTTTCACCGGCCACTGTGTTTGCTTCAGGCTGCTTGTTTTCACCGGCCACTGTGCTTGCTTCAGGCTGCTTGTTTTCACCGGCCACTGTGCTTGCTTCAGGCTGCTTGTTTTCACCGGCCACTGTGTTTGCTTCAGGCTGCTTGTTTTCACCGGCCACTGTGCTTGCTTCAGGCTGCTTGTTTTCACCGGCCACTGTGCTTGCTTCAGGCTGCTTGTTTTCACCGGCCACTGTGTTTGCATTAGTGCTTGTGCCTCCGCCGTCGCCGTCTTTCGTGCAGGTAACGTTCACCTCCTCCCAACTGTAGCTCGCACTGTTTTGCACAGCCTCCTTCGTGCAGGTCCATTCCTGCTCTTTCCGACGTCGCCATCCTTCGTGCAATTGGTCAGCTCCACTTTCTTTCCGGCGCCACCTCCCTCCTTCGTGCAGGCCAATTTGCTTCGGTAGTTCGTGCAGGTCCATTTGCTGTCGGCCGAACAGGCCGTCAGCGACAGCGTCATCAATAGCGCGGCGAGCGTTCCAATCATGCCGAGGGCGTGCAAATCAAAATAAAGTCGTCTCGCGCTTCTCATTTTGAGTTCTGTTCCTGCTTTTCGACCTGGCAAGAAGCTTTTTCCCCTTTTATAACTTTTCTCAAGAGACAAAGTGTTAGTACACTCCGCCCCTTCTCTTTTGTTTGCCTCGTTCGCTTTATTTTCGTCAGAACGCAAAGAGTGGCACTAAAACGCTGAGCCCTCAAAGCCAGTTTGTCACCTAATACTCGAAGCTTTTTTATACCTGCGCACATTGTAAAAAGATGGACAGCCACCGATGTGGACATAAGACGAGCCAAAAATTCCCAAAAACATGTCGCCGTCCAACTTTCAAAGCCTTATATTGCATAACAGCGTCTGGAACGGCATTGCGGCGCCTAATTTTTTCTTTGATCCGCGCATGGCTGGGTGGCCAAATCCTCGGCAAGAATTGGCAACGCACCCTGGCGGCGCAACGTAAGTTTCGCCAATGGGACATGTCTAGCTTTTCGTTCCCGGCCAAAGCGCGAAACGACGCGTGACTGTGCCACTGTTATTTTTCACTCTGAAAGCGCTGGCGGTTGAGTTGTCAAACAAAAAAGAGCGGTTGCGGACTGCATTCGCCAACTGCCAAGTGCACATTTCAGCATCGCAAAACATATGCATTGCAGGGGCGATGTGTGCTTTCAGCCGGTTTTGGCACGCCACCGCGTTCTAACGCGCCTGGCCCCGTGTTTTTGCAAAGCTTGTTTTGCGATGGCTGCTTTTCGCCAAGGCACTGGAACAGGCGGTGGCGTCTTTTGCCTTTTTGAACTTTGCTGTTGCTTTGCCTATCGTGTTTCGAGTTCGCGCTTCTTGCGGTTTCCGATTTGGAAAACACCACATCTTGTGTGCGAGCCATTCGCGCGCTCCAGGCTTCGCCCGCGCTCAAAGAACAGCCGATTCGTTGCCACCGCTGGTGCCGCTGTAGGCGTTAGCGCCGGTATCTTCTGTTTTGCCTTAATTTGACGCCTTTTTTGTGCCGCAATTAAACGCATCAAATTGAGGCAAAACGCAAGGAGAGGGCTTTGCAGCTTTTTAGCCGCCGCGCATGTGATTTTAATTAATCAAATACGCTTAAGCCCACGTTTTGAGTGCGGCTAGGCAGTCCAATGCGACGCAATTGATCGGCGATATCCGCGTTCTGCCTCGCAGCGGGGCCAAAGCGAACGGGAATATCTCCGTGGTGACGCCGGCCACCTCAACGAGCCACCAACCGCATTTCTTTGTTCAGGAGGAAGTCGAGCTCGCGAACTTCAACAGGTGCGGCTGGGCTGTGGCGGGTAAGAGGCTGACGGTTACCAGAGACGAAGTATGTAGCATCACTGACGCTCCGGGGCGAATGAAGTTGTTTGAATCCTTCCAAGTCCTGCCTCATTTGCTTGCCATTTTTGTGCGGGCCATCCATCGAACGTGTTGGGACGGCCCCTCCAGATGTACCGCGGACTGCCGAGGAACGTCCAAAAAGGACCATGGACGAAAACGCGTCCGACGATGGCAACGCGCTTAAGTGCCCCTGGTGTGTGAAGAAGTACGCCGCACACGCGTGGCTTCGCAAGCAAATTATACAGAGACGGACGGAAAAGCAGCTATCGAGAGGTGACACAGAGGCTCAGGACGAAACCGACAGCGATGGCGAGGCAGAGCAGGAGGAACATGAGCAAAGTGAATTTGTATGCCAGCAGTGCCACCGCGTCCTCAACGGCAAGACATGGCTCACCAGGCAAAAGTGCGAAACAACCTCTATCATAAACTCGGAGGACTCGAACGTGGCGGAGCAGTCGGTCACAGCAGCGCGCCCCATTTGTGGCAAGGAGTGCCGCTACAGATGATTGCTGCCGCAGATGCTGGCGAAGGATCCGTGTCACGACGAATCATTACGCCTTCAGCCGCGCGTGAAGCTCAAGCGAAGGAAACGAGAACAGAGGCTCTAACTCAGTCGCAGGGCGAGGGGAGTGGGCCACTGGAGTCGGCGGGAAGCGAGAACTGGGAAAGACCGCGGAAGCGTTCCCGGTTAGGTCGCCACACGGAAGGTGAAGAGGCAAGAGGCTATGTGTGTGGCGGGCGCGGCAGTGCGTGCAAGCAGTGGTACTCGCTTGTTTGGCACACGGGCACGCATCACAAACACGCTACGCAAGTGAAGCAGATGAAGGACGGTAGGGTAGCGGCGACACCCCTCCTGCAACGATCACTCCAGTGTCGCTACTGACCAATAAAGTGCTCACTCAAGCAGTACCTCACAATGCACCTGCAGGCGAAGCACGGCCAACCGAGACGGGAGGCCAGGCACAACTCGCTGAAGGTCGAGTGCAAGGAGTCTGCGGCGCCCCTTCTGGTGTGCCCAAGCTTGCGAGAGCTAAGGAAGAAGCGCGGACTGGAAACCCTGAAGGACAGGGAGTTGTTCTTCAGTGCTCAACTTGCCAGCTTCTTGAAGGAACTCTTCAAGCTAGGGAGCCCATCCGCCCCCAATCCCGATGAACCAAAATTGAGACCTGCTCGAGCCGTAAAAAGGCATCGCTCACCCACGGAGCTGGATACCGCCTACTCCCCCACTGCGGCAGCGAAGTTGATTTGGGTGTGCACTGCAAGCGGCATGCGAAAGCGTGTCCGAGAAGTCAACTCGCCATCCAAGGCAATCTGCTTCAATGTTCCGCTGCGTGAAGCGAGGGTGGGACCTGGGTTGCGTTCAACGTCCCCTGCTGGCTTGCAGAGCCACAAGAGCAGTCGCGAGTCTAGCGAAGCCCAAGCAGAATAAAAGCGTAATGAAAGAAAAGTACAGTAGCAAGGCGCCGTATGTGTGGATTACGCACGGACGTTCCATTGCAATTTGGTCGCACTCTCCCGCGAGTGGTCGTAAGACTCGGCGCTTGTGCCTTCGGAGGCAATCCATGTTGCCGCGCATTGTGCCATCCGCTTTAAACTAGGGCTAAGAGGTTGCAAAGAAATAAAGGAGTGGAATTTTATAGATTTGAAACTGGCGCAAATTATTTGTCGCACCGCTTTTTCGAGCTAAGAAGCTCGAGTGCACGTCACGTGCATCGGGCGCGTGGAGGATCGTGCCCCGATATTTCCAGAAGGAAACCGCACAGACAAGATGTAATAAATTTACCTATAAAGCAAATTGCAGCACTTCCTGCATTTGCAAATTGAAACGGAGCGTTTGGAGCAGATCTGCGTGAATATGGAAAAAATATCAAGAAATGTAAGTAATGCAACTGAGCCGGCCTTTGCTAAAGTTCAGTTCAGCATCAGACACCAAAGCACGCAAGAATGGCGAGCAACAAAACTGTGAGCGTTTTTCCGCTAAGGTTGGCGCTGCTTGTTTCCGCTGAGCCGTCCTTTCCGCTTCGACCTTCATTTGGCCCGATGGTGCTCTCCCACCCGTCACGCCCGCCCTTCGTTTCATCGTTATTTTCTGCCTTTTCTTTCTCAGAAGTGTCTCCATTCGATTCGGTTTTGTCCGCATTGTCTTTAGCTGGTTCGTCATTGTTGGTGGAGCCGAGTTGTTTGTCAGAGTCTTGAGGGACCTGCTGTTCCTTTTCCCCCGTGCCAGGCCTGTTCTCGGATGAGTTGCCTCCAACTTGTTCCGCCGCCGGCTTGCCGTTCGGTGTCTCAGGACTCCCTGATCCGCTCGCTGGACTGCCCTCTGCAGGTCCTTGGTTTCCTGTGTTTTCGCTGCCGTTCTCCAGGCCTTGCTGTGCTTCAACTGTTTTCTTTACCTGTTGTTCTTGTTGCTCCACATGCTCGCTATCTTGTACTTCCTGCTTCGGGTGAGCTGCTGAAGCTTGCGAAAGAGGGGAAAGAACTTCACTTTTGCTGGGGCTTGCGGTCTTGATTTCTTTATTTTTACATTTTGATTTGCACTTACCCTCCCTTTGCTCACTACAGTTGCAATCATCATTGCAACCACAATCTTCCGTTATCTCGCCCGGCCGCGAAACGGAGCCGCTACTCATAGTAGATGTGTTTTCATTTCCGTCAGCCGGTGGGACAGCGGGAACGCTCGAACTTGTACTGTTTGCACTGTCCGGTACAGGCACCAAAGGGGACCGCGGCTGTATTTTGGGATATTCCCTAGCTTCGCGATGGCGCGTAAGCACGACCAATCTTGAATCAGTTCTTGTTGTCCTGGCGCTTCCAGTGCCTTTGTCACCAAGGGCCGCCACCCCGAGCAGCGCAAGAAATACACACCGGAAAAACAGCGCCATACTTTGCAAAGGTTGCTTGCTACGAGAAAACGGAAGGAACACGCCAAGCTTATCGAGCGATTTGTGTGCGAATGAAAGGTGCAATTAACCCGAAACTTACACAAAGCGGAGGGCTTCAGGAGAAAAGAGCCTCCACCCACACTTTGCTATGCACATATTATTACTTACTTGCACACAATGCGTTGCCGCTCCTTGAGGTGTTCAGTGGGACGAAAAGCGGAACTTGCCTTAACTGTGCGTCCGGACTTTTTGTGTAAACTCCTTGCTATTCCAAGCAAGACCCTTTCGGGCCCAGCCGGATAGGTTCTGATGGTCGCGCGCGATGTGCGATGTTTGTGTTTCGGCCGCTTTGCGGTTGATTGTCGCAAAGACTGAGCGTCTGCATGTAGCATGCGCGTTCATTCACAGTGCCGCAAGCATGGTGTTGGCGTTGGCCTGCAGCGCGATTAAAGGCTTCGCGTTCCATAACGCGCTCTATGGGGATGTGCAGCAAGACCTGCACTGTGCAAAAGAGGAAGCGACACATTCTCCCCTTTAAACACGCGGTGCATCTTCTTTTTCGTCTCCGCCAAATGTCTTTTATGAAGCTTGCTGCAATGGAACGGCGCACCGCCTACAACATCCGCGGGGGAACGGTGTGCCTTCGCGGATTTGCTTCGCATACAAATGGGTGGGACAAAGTGCGAGCACACTTGTTCAAGCTTTTCTCATCGCCGGCTTCACCCAATCACAAGGTAATATCTGTAGGTTTAATCTATTATTGCACGACGTGGTAACCGAAAGCAAATGTGTAAAGGAGGCGCTGTTTCATGGAACGCAGGCGCACAGGAGCGGCACTATTTTTAAGCAACAGCGTCGCGCAATCGCTCGGCTGCTGACGTGGCGAGTGGCAGAAACCCATGAGACGCGCTGAGATGGCGACAATCAAAGCAAGCGTCGGCTGATGAGAAGAAAATGCGATGAAACAGAGGCACCGCAGAAAAGAAGGGCGAGGGAGGGCACTTTTAAGTCTTAGAAAATACGCTTGTGAGGGTCAGGTGAGCGCAGAGCAGACGCGGCTGGAAGGAAGAGCGCGGTGGACTGAAGATATGTCGCGGATAAGTGGCGATGCGAGAGGCGGTTGGGCGGGGAGGCTTTCGTCATGAGCACGGCGTTTGGGTAAGTGTGTTGCGTTTTTTGTGGCTGGGAAGGCAACTCAAGAAGAGACGTGCGGCGGGTGGACAATATGAAGGGATGAGACGAACACTGTGCGTGCGGATGTGTCAATTTGGCTTGAGTGTCGGAAAAAAACAGGTGCTTGAAGCACTGTGGTGTTTTTGTCGGGATGTGCGTGCGCTTGTGGATATAAAATCGAAGCGTGGTGGACAGATACGGATCGCAGAGAAGTGGTTGGAGCGATTAGCAAAATAGCGTGATTGTTGCAGCATTGTGCAACCAGTGGTGTGTGGATGGGTGCGTTCCTTTTTGCAAATGGAGGGATGCGAAGGCACATGAGCGAGTATGAAAAACCACACACGAAAAACTGCGACGGAAGTTTCTCAACAAACGAAAAGGGACATGAAAATCCGCCGATAGCATTTCTAGTGAAAATCGGATGTTTTTGTTGGCTTGCAAGGAGCAGCGCGCTTCTGGAAGGCTCTTCGCCATGGGCGTCAGCGAAAGCATGAAAAGGCCATCTGTACTGCCACTTCGCGAATACCTCGCAATTCGTTATGTCAAATAGCTTCGTCCACTCGGGGCCTAAATGCAAACAGCGCACTGAACAATAAGTTAGACACCGAACAGATCACTTTTTATCCTCCAACTTTCCCACTTTGCTTGCCCCGTTCGTTGTGCACACTAAAGCTGTCGCAGCATGTTGTGTCGCACTCGGTGGGCGAGCACCGCTTGTGCCTCAACGTTTTAAGCGCCGAAACGTGCCTCCTATAATGAGCCAACCCTCCAGCTGAGTTTTCGTTCTATTCCTCTGCGCCTTCTCCCCGTCCCACTTCGGGGTATTTCAGCGCACTTCCATATCGATTGCCTTTTCCGTCCTTCACAGCCGCCTCATGGAGCAGCAACTCGAATACCACCTCTGTTGCTATCAAATCCCAACCGCGCTGTGCCGACACACCATCACGCGCACGGCTACACGCCATTAAGTGGTCAACGTGGAGGACGAGGTGCGATAATCGTATTGAGTGCGCGAGGTCGTCACACAAAAGTGAGCACACGAAGCGTGTTAGCTCGTAGCACATCAGGTGGCAAACACGAGAATGTTTATCCGCCATTGTTGCCCTTCAGTGGGTCATGCGAGGTGGCGACGGAAAGGCAGCCCTGCGCATGAAACAGTTCAAAGGCATAACGGCACGCATAAACTTTGAAAACATTTGGCCTCGCTTCCATTTTCGTTCGTATTTTCCCAACAAGCCTTCTGAGGCTTTCCATTGGAGATCATCAAATTGTTTCGTAAATCACTGATCGGTCGAGCAGTTTTATCAGCCAGTAACTGTGCAGGTGGTCGCTTCCACGCTTCTCCGCAGCGCCGCGAACTGTGAGGAGGGGGAAGAGTTACACACCGCCACGCTGAGCAAGGACAAGGGACAACCGCCCTCATGACGCCAAGCAGAACAGAGCGCAGTGGACCTGCGGCCGTGAAGTTGTCCAAGTGCGGGAAGGGTGGCATTTCGATGTGCGCCACTGGAACATCGGCATGCGCTTCTGCAGTGCGTCGTGCCAAGTGCTAATGTGAAGAGTAGGGGAAATGAAGTTACAGCAAAAGAGGAGGAGCGGGCATGTCTTTCAAGCAAACAGGACGACGCATGATGCAGAAGAGGTCACCCACTGGTGTCTGGTCACACCATCGGAGAGAGTGTGTTGGTTTAGGGAATGCGCCGGCAATGGCGTACAAAATAAAAACAGTTATTACCCAGCAGCAACGGCCAACGATGTGACACGATGCGTGCCGCTGACGCTACGCAGACAAGCTGAAGGTAGCGTAGGGGCACAGTACCGAACACACTGCCGTTTGGTACGTTCGACGAGTTTAAGTGTGCCCCAGCAAACGCACGGGTGCAAAGGCAGAGAAAAGAGGGGGCGTGGACGAGATAACGCACTGCCGGCAGTGGCGGCGCCGGTGTGTCTTGCAGCCGCGTGTGAAATGCGCACACTCGCCAAGGTAGCAGCGACAATAAAGCAGGGAAAAACACCACTACCGCCGACAATAGAAAGATACTTATAGAGGCGTGTACGTACATTGGGTACTCCACACCAATAGCACAGCGCACGCGTTCAATTACACAGACATTGCCATGGAAGTGCGTGCGGCCTGCACGTCGTCAGTCTGGGGTCAAGAGGGCGACGTGAAAAAAGGAAGAGAAATCGTTTAAATGATCAAACAGAAACACGAACACAACAGCGGCAAAAGGGGGAAATGAGAAAAGTCCCTCAAATGGCACGAAGTGCGTGGAGTTGGTGCCATGGCGCTCTGTAAGTTACTTAATTTATTTATTTACTTATTTGCTGATTGTTTAGAAGTGGGCGACCTCCTTGTAAGTTGTCCTGCGCTTACGAACCACGAAAAGTGCCACCGCAGCAGCCGCAACGAGAGCAACCGACGCGACAGCCGCGACCGCGATCGTGGTGGAGCTTTTCCTGCTGTTCAACTCGGCATGAACACCGTTATCGAGTTCGAGATCGTCGTTGTCATTCACGTTTGCGTGCGCGGCGCTGTCAACCACGTCGTCGAGGTCTGCCACGACAGCGGCGGCCGGTTGCGGCGACTTTTCTTCCGGCTTCGCATCGGCCTCCGGTGCCACAGACTCATCCTTCGCTGACTCGTGCGGCCCCGCCACTTCCCCGCTCAGTGCGCTTTGCTTCTCCTTCCGGATTTGCTCCTGCAGCAGCCAGGCGTTGAGCTTCGCCTTCCCCAAAATAACTTGTTCCCGCACCGCTTCCAGAACTGCTATCGCCTCGCCCAACTTGCTTTCAATGCTGCCACGGCTTCGCCTCAGCACCTCGATAAGATCGTTCGTCTTCGCCAGGAGGTCAGTGCAGCTAACATTCTCCAAGCGCTCGCAGTTCACATGCGTGTGGTTCGTCATGTTCGTCACACTCGCCCAGAGGTTGTCCGCCGACGCCCTCCACGCACCAAAGTCGAAGTAGTAGTGCGTGCGTTCCTCACCCACCAGATGCAGGAGCACAACGCGATCCAAATACGTCGCATTCTGGCACTGTGCAACGTTGTGCTTAAAGTCATCGCCATAGCCGAGCAGTGCGTGCAGACCTTTGGAGCCGCTGCCGTACGTCGCATTCAGAACCATCTGCAGTGCTGTGGAAGCCTCTTTTTCGGCACTCGTAGCCGCCTCCACAGCGAGTAGCGTGTCATTCACTTCAGTCCCGTTCACACCATATTTACCCTCCTCCGCTCTGAGCTCCAAAACTTTGGCGGTTATCATCGACTCCTTTGCAACCACATCCCTCGCAATGTTCCCAAGCGCAACAAACGTGTCTTTCATAATGTTCAACCGCCTCTCGATCGCGCAGCCGGTCGCCACCTTCGCATCAAAAACGTCCCTCAGCGCCTTTGCCGTCACAAGCACCTGCTTCGTTGTGTTTATTTCCTTTCGCACCTGGCTTAACAGCGTGTAGGCGTTTTC
This sequence comes from Trypanosoma vivax, assembly GCA_021307395.1. NCBI lineage: Eukaryota > Euglenozoa > Kinetoplastea > Trypanosomatida > Trypanosomatidae > Trypanosoma > Trypanosoma vivax. The sequence continues at coordinate 417,443 of SOPI01000027.1, read as the reverse complement.
CGTCGCGTTGAGTGACTGGATGAGCTCAGAAAACTTCTTTTCGTGTCTCCTGTAGCTTTTATAATAGCCTCTCTTTGTTTCATTAGAGTGAAATAAGTCTTCTTTTGCCTTAGCAAGTGCACTGTAGAGCTCAGTGATATTTTCCGGTGGAGTGTAGCCTTCATTTGCTATAAGTACCTCGCAGCGGAAGATAACAGTGTCGTCCTCAACAGCATAAGCCTCTAACGCCTTCGTTTGCAGCAAAATCGAGACAACGTTCCGAGTAGCGTTGTCCACCAGTTGAATGACCTTCCAGAGAGCTTCACCGGCCTTGTTGCTCGCAGCCGTGACGTTCGGGTGTTGGCTGGCAGGCCATGCATCGGCCAGTTCTCCCCTGTACTCACTGTACTCCTTGCTGATGCCATCGCGCAAGCTAATCAGCTTTGTGCGCAACGCTGAAGCTGGACGATCGATCTCCTTCTTTTTCCTCCACCACTCGCATTTCTGTGCAGGCAACGTGTGGATGTCACTGGCAGAGACAGGGCGGCTTGCCGAAGCGCAGGAACTGCACACGCTGTGGCATAGTGCCACGAAAAGCAAAAGAAAAATGCGGTAACAAAATGACCACATGCCGTGCCCAAGGCGCTGACAGCGAAACACCTTCGTATCTACGAAACGCAACGAACAGTGAAGGAAAGAACTGAGATGCAGTGGCGATAGTGAAGCGCTTGGAAACGAAATTGCACAATATAATAGTAATAATAATAATAGCGAATAAACAAGTAATAAAACGACCGCTGTCTCGCCCACTGCGCTCCCGTCTTGCGGAGGCACGGACACACTCAGCAAAGACACACGAACACGCCTTGTGAGTTAAAACGTCAGTAGCCGACAAAACAAAAACGACGTGTTAGGCATCGTGGTGCCTTATTAATGCAGCAGGAAGTTTTATATTGCGGAGACGAAACTGAAAATAAAAAGCGATTGGGGTTGAGAGGGGCAAACATGCCAGTTCGCACTCGAGTGTGCAGTGCTCCTGGGCACGTTCAGTGCACAACAAAAAAAAAGAACAATAAAACGTGTAAAAATTGGGCTGGCCATCGCATGCCAGTGTGTGGCATACAACGGCACGGCGCCCGCCGCTTCGGAGAATGGAAGCGGAAAAGACACAGCTGCTGCCGATGCGCCTCATTTCACCAGCTCTGGACATAAAACAGCGACAGCGGCCAGCCAGTCCAATTTCGTGCAATAACTGGCGCTTCTGAGTGAAATTGCCAGCTCCCGTTCCATTTCGCGGTGTGGCGCCGAGTGTGGCACGAGGCCCATGGACGAACCGACTTCGTCAGCCCCCGCAGTGACGTCACCGCGGCCGTGTGCTGTGCCTGCCAAACCTTCCAGCAGCTTCGCTGTGCTCTTGTTGTTGATGCTCAAATGAGTACTTCCTGCGGTCACCAGATCGCCTGCCGACGGATGATCGCCATCATCGCTCTCATCACTTATTCGCTCCAGACCCTCATCGCTCTGTGTGCCGCTGTCAGGACGACTGATAGCTTGTGCCGTCGAAGTGACTGATTGAGCATTCGTGTTTGCCATGCAACCTTCTTCGCTACCTTTGCCCAACTCGGAGAAGTTTTCACGCAACTGTTTTAAAAGCGTTGCTCTGCCCAAGGAATTTTCAGCATCTGCGCCTATCCACTAAATTTTGGGCTTCGCATTATACGCGTAGTGCTTGTGGCATGAGCACTCGTTTTCAGAGCAAGACCCGTAGCCTTCGCCCACAATTTTCCACAGACCACCGTATACCCTTCCATACTGGTCAAGCTTGCCGCCGCAACGAGGAGCTGAGCTGGGTTTGTGCTGTGTTAGCGGGCAGCCTGCATCATTTCTCAGTCTGGAACCGAAAACACTTGACGTTCCTTGTTTCCAATCTACACCGCCGGCTCTTCCACCCGTGAAAGCGTTAATTCTTTCGTTCAGCTCCTCTGCAACGTCACTGTGATTGTAATTTCCGTTAAATTTCCAGTGGCTTGCGCATCCTCCCAGCCGGTCGTTTGGCAGCGACGCGCGCCTGTTGGGGACTGAATTGCCTGTCGCCAAACAAAATATGTCCTTGTCATCCTGATGGACACATTCAAACAAGGCGATGAACGCATCAATTTCGTTGGCTAACTTTTCTGCAGCACTTTTCACCTTTTCAGCAATTTGTTGCTTGCACCACGCGTGGTCACCGCGTTTGCGGAAAATTTCAGCAAACCAGTTCACCTTTAGTGCACCAGACAGGCCGTAGATCAACTCCGCCCCGCCCTCGACAAGCAGCGGGCCTCCCGGCACTCCACTTCCACCTACACTCACGAATATGTCAAGGGCTGTTCCACTGAGCACGACAGTGAGTAGCGCAACGCGCAGCAGCAAGTGCAAGTGCATTACTTCTCGCACGATTTGTGGCCGCTGTTGTGTGCGCGTGCGCGTGCAGCTAATTTCCTTCCGTTCCTTCTCTGATTGAGGCAGCACAAGAAGTAAAACCAAAAGACGTCGGAGGGCGAAACAAGTGCATTAGCACGCGGCAGTTGGTAGTGGAGCGGAGTTGGCGGCAGTGTGATGCCACACGGCGTCTCAGTTAAGCAAAAGACAACCGAGGAAGCGCACAGACGGGCCTGTGGGGGTGCCATGTGCGATGGAGTTGGTCCGCAAAAGAAAAACGCCAGTGCAGTGCGCGCCGCTTAATGCCTCCTACTCGAAAGATATACCCGCCTGCGAGCCACGCACTGCGGAGGCGTGCACCGCTGTGTCTTCTCGTCCTAACGTTTTTTCACGAGCGAACGGCATCAGTAGCACGCATTTCGGCGACTGGCACTTTGCAAAGGAACGGAAAAAAGCGAGGTTCCGTGCCCCACGTCGGCGACAACGGCAGAAGTGAGCCGCGACAAAACATCGTGTGCCGCCCGCACACTTCATGTAAAAACTGGCGCACTAGAAGGCACTCGCGGGGGTCAGCGCGGTGCCAGTTAACTCCTCCCAAGGCCCTCACCGCCTCGCCCCAACACGACGTTCAATAAAATGTTGTGCACCAACGTCCAGTAGGCTGGGGAGTAGCAGAAAAGACTCGCAGCCTCCGTAAGAACGGCAGCTGAATCAAAAAGTGGCACGCAAGCGGCCGCGAGGCGCAACGGAGCAACAAAATTGCGCCGCCGTCTCCAAATACGACAGCTGGCTTAACGCATTCACGGAAGTTAGTCAAGTGGAGACACTCGACTGGCGTGCCCACGCCATGTTGTGTGCGTTACGCAAGTGCCTTCAGTGTGGCGGTGCCAGCACTCTGCGCCAAACGCACGAAAAAACATGAGTAGAAGTCCATCAAGTGGGAAAGAAATGCGATGAACTGTGGTGCGAAGCTGATTTTTTCCGTTCAAACGAATGGAAAGCAAAATTAAAAAAATGTTAAAATAACGAAAGTGTGGCTATGAAAAAAGTCTGAATTGAATGCTGCTAGACACTCGCACATGACGCGAGTGCGCCGTTGTTTCCATTCCATGCTTCTACATGTCAAAGGCAGCAGAGGTGCGGGAGCGGCGCCAGCAAGTGGGAACGCGCGTCACCGGCGCTCTGCTCGTCGTGCTCGCTGATTCGCCACACCGAAAAAACAGAACATCACTCAAACGCCTCTTCGTACACGCGAGCAGCGCCGCGCCACACCTCAGCAGCAGCACATCTTCGCTGGCAAAATTGGTTGCTCTGAAAAACTCCTCTGCTTTTCTTTCGGGTGATGGCAAATGAGCGCCTTGCTCCGCTGGTCGGGATATTTACTGCCGAGGAATTCTCGTGCGCAAAGCTCCCCGTCGCGCATGAACTTCACGTCTCGGTGTGCCGCATCGAACACAACGGCATTATCATTGTTTTTCACACACGAGCCGAACGTGCTTGGGACTCCCTACTGTCTCCGTCCAAAGAGACATTCGCGGTCGGTTAATCCAAGTGGCATTCGACCTTAAATGCGGTGCCATCTTCCCCTCTCTTCGCAGCACGCCTTCTCCGCTAAACTAAGTTCATGTTTTCGGGTGCGCTATGGGTGTCGGTACACAACACTAAAAAACCGCACGGCGCCCGCGACAGCCGCTCTCACTGCAACACGTCCACCGCATGTCCGCTGTCCATTGCCGTCATTGATATTAACGAGCAAAAAAAAACAATCTAACGAGATTTGCCTTCTGTTGTAGCGCTCGCCGCTACAGACATCTTTCAAAAGCGTCGCAAACATTCCCCGGTGTTACCCGAGCAATCGGTGCGCGTGTTTGTCTGCTGCCAAAAATCGTTCTGTGCACCGGCCGTGTCGTTGGACTGCGTGATCAGCTTGCTGACATGAGCGACTTCCACCATTCCTCAGTTGTCACCCTCAAGTTGGTCACTGCGTCCTCAACGGCTGAAAGTGTCTTTGTGGCAGTGCTGAATACTTGTCATGTTACCGGTGGAGTCAAGCGCGCTATTCGCTCTTCCTCCTTTGGCCTGACTGTTCGGACTGACCTGCGTAGCCAAAGCGGCGATTTTCCTTGCGGTGTGCCGCGCTTTCAAACGCAATAAACACATTTCTGCAATGCCAATAATAAAAAACTCCATCGTCAGCACGCACGCACTTGAGCTTGTGCAGAAACACTTTGCACTTCGTGCTGTCCATTGTACGCCTCACTAGTTTCATCACGCGGGCCAACAGGTCTCAGTGGGTTTCCAACCTTCCACGACCTCCACGCCCCGCACGGCGAAGAGATTCAGAAGCTTGCAGACAACATTTCCACCCAGTGCCATGGGCGTGCGTTCACACACAGCACCTTTTCTTTCGTACCCCCACGCACCTTCCATTAGAAGCGTTGAATAAAACGAAGCCACAAACACACGCGCTAGCAAAGAGGCAGCAGGAGCGTTGTCATGACGGGCCTTATGCGCAGAATGCAAAGTTACAAAATGCGCGTGGTTAGGGACTCACTCATCATTCAAAGGAGACAGTCGGTGGAGGACTCCTTTTCCCACCGCTACTCATTTTCGTTTTCTCTTTTGCTCAGATCCGCTACCACGGAGCGCACCATCACGCACTCAACGAGCGAGAGAGTGCCATTGCATTTCCTTCAGTGTTAGGAGGGGGCGTCAGTAAAGGCCCACGCCAAGATACAAAGACACTCAGCGGCGCGGGCAGCAGTGTTAAGCGCTGTCTCACAGCACTCGCTGAATGAAGCACCACCGGGCGTGAGCAATGCACAAAAAAAAATCCCTGCAATGGCAGTTGAAAGATGTTAAGTGGAGCGGCTTCCCACAGAGGCACGCGAATAATAAACATTTTCGTTGTGCCGCTGCTGCACAACTAAATGAAGATGAGTAACAAATCCCACTGTTACCAACGCTGAACGTCCCCACGCTCGGTGGACCTGAAGACAGAAACACACGTAAGAGAGAAGGGAGAAGACACCGCATGAGAAGGCGCTACTAAGGCGTTTTAGTGTTAAGCGAAAAGGCGCACGGCTACACAGCAGCCCGCTCAAGCGCCCATTTTCTTATGGGCATTCTTCCTCTCTGATTTCGTGCTCGGGCTCAGGGCTCTGATGACGTCAAGCAAACGCGCTGCAGCACAGCAAAAGGCAGAAGCGTCCCGCTGTGTGTGAGGCAGTCATCAAGTGCATCGCTGTTAAACACAAAAAGCACGCGTGTATGCAACACGCTTCTTGCGTGCCGCTCTTCAATGCGACGAAAAATCACACAATTCGGCACATCCCCACACACAATAGCAGCGGCAGACAGACATGAAACCAACATGTACGCGACACACGCGCGTCACCAGCACCACAGCACTCGCACCTGTTCAACACTCCAGACACGCTACACACGTTTCAAACTTGTGTTGGGCGGCAGCAGGTCCGCACTGGAGAACTGACCGTGCCAGCGAGCCACACACCGCCAGAAACGGCAGGGGCGCAGACAAACCTCGTTTATTTAGTGTCTTTTTTTGCTTCGCCTCGCCCTCCAGTTTATCAAAAACAACCGCAGCAGCAACAAATACGGTGCACACAAGTTTCGAGGGTTCGCGTGCGCACAAAAGCAACCACGGCATGTGAAGGCCACAACGCAGTCAGGCAGTTCGGGTTCACTTGTCTTTTGTTTATTGGGCCACACACTTGTTGCTGCATCGTGCCACGCAACGCTACACGGCGGGCACGCTCACCGACTCGCTCACACACGCACTTTCTCGCTCCATCAAGCACCGAGGCCGTTACTTCACAATTTTGTTCGCCGTAGAAAGACACTTCTGCTCTGCACAACGCCACGTGGAAAAGATACGAACTGGGACTGAAGACGTAACGTTCATTTCCACACCACTGACCGCGTCGCGCCGGAGAGCTGCAGCTCAGCACCACACAAGACACTCACACGAATATGCAGCAGCGGCGACAAACAAGGCGAGAGGAACTGAGAGGAGGGAAAGTGAAAATAATCGAGTGATAAGGCGTGATGTTCGAACAGTTTAGAATTATGCCGCAGCGTCGGCCAACACGGTCAACTTTCCGCGCCCACACGCACTGACGACGTTTTCATGCGCCGACCACCGACCGCTCCTCGCCCCTCAAAAGTGGCAACGCCCCGCTGATTATGTCAAGAAGGTAACGCGTGGCGGAGCAACAACAAAAGGTGAGATAAATCGCGGGTGGAGAAGTAACCTGCAGAGAGGCATCCAGGAGCAACACGTTGTCCACGTGTCTGCACACCACATGCAAAGATGCGGCCGCGAGACCTCAATCCGCCGCAAGCTCCACAGCAAAAGAAAAAAGAAAGAGTGGGTGAGGACAAAAACACTCTCATTGTGCCTCACCCAGCCGCTGGCTCGCGTGACTAACGTGCTCCGGTTCGGCAGCACAGCTTGCACGCACGTGTTATTCCGTTGTGAGAATGGAATGAAGCTTCAGGCGATCCAACAACAGCAGCAGTGGTCTCAACAACGCCGAGAGCCGCACCAACACGTGGCAGCGACAAAAGCACACACAAACGCAGCCACTCAACGCGGTAACTTAAAGAAATAAAAAATGTACTTTGCGGCTGAAGGGGAGAGCAGGCAAACAAGACCCGCTGTCGCTGCTGGTGAGGGTTGCAGCTGAAGCTAAACTCCGACTGTTGTGATGCGGCGCTGTTGCGCGAGTAGAAACATCAGCCACACACCAGCGCGCTCAGCAGGTCGCACCGCCTCGCCAGTACTGTCACTTGTCACGCGGGCGCCTCTTTTTGCAGCAGCTGTTATTGTTGCAATCATTTATGTTTCGTTTGCCTGCCCACCTTCCACTCGCCCCACTCTTTTCACGCTTCGCCGGGCGTCACTCTCGTGTTATGGGCCAATACCAAAGGACTCGTTGGGACTATTTGGTTTTCTTACTTATTTGGCGCTGCCTTGCCTCACTGCGCTCCCTTGGCGATTCTTTTGTTCCTTGTTTTATTTTATTGTTGCTTCACGACGTCTATTCGCCACGGTGACTACTTCCACACTCCTGGCCAGAGCCGCTCCCGGGGCGCACAGGATAAAAGACCACATCGGCCCCGCGCACGCTCCACAACGCCACTAGCCATCACCCGCGCTTCCACGTCAACTGTGTTGCAAGAACGCAGGGGATACCGAAAGCAAGTGACGACCGAGACACTGAACTGCGCACCGCAGAGGGGCTGCCACTGCGTGCGGCCACTAACTAGAAAACATTCTAGACACACTTCCACCTGGCGACAGTCCCACTCGACAACGCAGGGACAAGCTGACGCAACAACGAAAAGACACGCGACCCCACGAATACAAGAGCGCGCCGTGCGCATGCAGCGTGGTGAGCAGGCGTCGCACTCCGAAACAGCACAAGGCACGGGGACTACACGGTCGCCATCACGCCAGCGCATGTTGCCAGCTCGCAAGGTGGAGCACGCATTTGGGGGAGCTGCTGTGATCTACTGCACTGATAAGAGCAAGGAAGAGATAGCTGTCAGTCACGCGGGGCAGCATCACACACCGGTGGAGGAGGCAACACTCAGCGGCGGCGCTGCACAACGGGAGGGCTGAAGAAAAGAAATACTTCTGCACACGGCCAACTACTCCTTAAAGGAATTGACAGGCAAAGCACACTGCCTTGCCAGCGCAACGCGCAGAAGAACAGAAAAACGTGGAAAGCGGGCACGCAGGAAAGCAACCTAAGCCTGATGTACGATCGCACACAAGACTCCCGTGCAGCACAGCGTCTATTACCATGGAACGCGTGTTGACATGGTGTTTGAGCACACCGCCAGCCTCTACACCGACAACCGAGCATGTCCTCGGCTTAAAACACCATTTCCTTTCGTCTCCTCCGTCACCTCAGTTGACCACAGCGCTTGGCAATGTCAAACGCGTGTGGCCCAGCGCCCGCACGCTAGCACTCAGCACCAACCATAAACGCACTGATCATGTTGTCGTCCACCTGCACCTCGTACTGCTCCACTCTGTTCCAGAACGCATGGGCGTCTCGGTGCTCCTGCCTCACCTCCCCGGCAGCCATCGCGCACACCTGCCGCCTGCTCATCGCCTCCGCGTCTCGGTGATGCACGTGAATCATCTCCCACGAGAGCCGGTCCTTCACCACGTCCCAGTCTCGAAAACATTCCCTCATACTTGCCATCAAACGAAGCACAGCATCTGTCGTCGTGTCGTGGCTATCGTTCCTCGTCATCCGCAGCACACAATCGTCCATTTCGCACAAGCACCTCGAGCACCCGCTTGACAAACAGCGCCAGCGTCTTGTGGAGGCACATCCACAAAATAAAACGCGTCCAGCACGGGGAAGTTGACAAGGTCTGGCACGTACAGCACACCTTTCCTCAGGACCTCGCCCTCCAACGACACGCCTCTTTGCCAGCCACCAATCTTGAGGGCGACTACTTGGTGGTACTGCGCATGCCGCGCAGCCGCTTTCAATCTTTTCAGCACACTCTCACGCGCGGGACAGGGCGATGCACTCGGGAGGCACTTCATCTTCTTCACCATCTTGTTCACAGCGCTCTCGGACATGAAGGCGCACAAACCGAACTCCCACAGCACTTCCGGAGCAAGGCCCGGCATCTCGAATGCCATCACCAGGTACGATCTCCTGAGGAAGTAGTTAACGACGAGAGTCTTCAACTTCGCGCCAATCGCTTCAGAGATGGGGAAGAACAGGCAGTCGTTAACCGGCCCATTCGCGACACGCACGAGCTTTATGATTTCGTCCGTCCTCCGATACTCCGTCCACTGAATCTTGCACAAAATAATGCTTGTGTAGCGCGCCATGTCACTCGCGCAGAAATACGACAACGCCACAGAAATATCATTGCACACCCTATGATAGCCCTTATCATCAAACACATAGCGCAACTGCGGACCCACCTCCTCAATGCGCCGCTCAACCACACTCCATCGCTGCTCGATTTCCGTCCCACGGACCTGGTAGCGCTCACTCGTCTTACAGCGACACCACTGCTGCCGCGCAAAAAACGCCCTCATCTCACGCGTGGTGTAGCAGTTGATGTAAATGGGAAGAGCCCCGATCCGGTCCATCCACCCCTCGTAGTAACTCTTGTTCGGCGCCGACAGCACAACGCAGCCCCATTCAGATGTCGACAGGTCCTGCTCAGGCCGATGCTTGTCACCCGCATCAAAAATGATGAAACCGCACTTCGCACGGCACTTTCGCGCTGCGTACTTCACGCCCTCAGATTCCTTTCGTTTGATCAACGCCTTTCGCCTCTCATTCGCCATATGCCACATCACAGTCAGTGCGTCATCCGCCTTCCTGTAAAGCACGACGCGTTCAGCCATGGCGCCGGTCTTGTGGAAGATGTACACGGAGCCACGCACAAAATACGCGACAGTAGGCACCTTCGCTGCATTGTACAGCAAAAGCTCGTGCAGCAGGTACGACGCGCAGCAAAACGACTTGCCGATCCCGGACGTCCCAACTAACACGTACGGCTGAGGATCAAATGTGCTGTCGTCATCGGGCCACCTCGCGAGCTCACGCCGGACAACATGCCACACACGCAACACCTCGCGGCGCACAAACACGTCACGTTCACTACACGGTCGAAACCCAGTGTACGGCCAACCCTTATCGGACGTCAGCACAAGCAACTCAAGAGCCTCACCACGCGCCTCATTGTCGTTTTCCGTTGGCCATGGAGCAGGTGTTTTGTTCACCTCAGCATCGGGCCACACGTTCTCTGGAAGACCGTCCAAACGCGCATGCCAAGCGCCATGCCTGACACGCCAGACAACACGTGACTCCATTTCGCATTCACCACGGACTCGAAGGCACCAGGGACCACCTCCGCTGCCACGTTCGAGGCAAAAACTCTCCTCTCCATTTCAGTTCTCTCCCTCGCCCCAGCGTCCTTAGCAGCACTAAACGCGGCGTCCAGCAGGCCACATGTCGTGTTCCACAGCCGTTCATCCACCAACGCATCTCTCACTGCACGCTTGGCGTCGGCACTTTCCTCAGCACCGCCCCACTGAAGGACAACTGCTATCCCTTTTTCAAGCAGTGGAACAACCCTGTGAACAAGCGCATACGTCTGACACTCGGGAAGGTCCAAGACGCCCCTGCGCACGTTTGCGTCGGGGATGAACCGCTCTGGCCTCCGGATCACGACATCCATCCTCACGTCGCCGTCAGGATCTGTTCCACGATGGCCAACACGCTCAAGACACTCGCTCAGCATGACCTCCTCAGGTGGTCAAGCACTGTGCAGTAGCACGTCCCTCACAGTACTGTTCAGCGTCCACCTTGTGGAGCCGCTCGCACCATGAAGCAGAAAAGGAAGCGTTCGATGATAGTGGCACCGCTGACTCGTCCACACGTGAGCGGTGATGCGCGCGTGCCGCACGCTCGGCAGTCGCAGAGAGTGCCTGAAGGCATGAAACATCGTTCAGCGACTCGGTAAGACGCAGCGCCTTTCCTCGGTGCGTATGGTGTGTGAAACGTGTTGGTAGGGGAGCAGAACGACAGGTGGCGTGCAAACAGCTACCGCACTTCAGGGATGCAGCAACAGAGGCACAAAAATGAAGATGGGCGCGAGGCACATGCGTGCGTTTGTACACGTGTGTCACGCAAGTTGAAATGAGAAAGAATGAGGGGTTTGGCGGGCACATTTCATGGGTGAGCAGGTGTGATACGCAGTGCACTCAACAACAGGGCACAAATACCGTGAAGCACCTGTGACTATCACACAACGGCCTGGGCCACTGCCCATTCCTCGTCCCACATGCAGGTGCATTTGTGGCGCTGCCGCGTGCCAGCACGTGCTCCCACTTAAGTGTCGTCGCAGCTCAACCACCCGTGTAACCACACGCATACACACGTCCAATGGCAGTGGCAAAGCGGTGCGCACGCGGAGGGCGTGCAAAATGCGACTCCAAGCGACTCACCCTACCAACAGTCACAAACACATCTGGTCGCGGGCGTAGTGCCAGCAGTGACAGCTGGGGCAGCACCCTGTTGAGGGCGAAAGGGACAGCTGTCGGTAAACTGAGTGCGCAGGACAAACAAACGCAGCGTGGCGCCAGCACTGTGCACCTGAGTACATCGCAAGCGATGGCAGCCACATCAACTGCGACTAGCAAGCGCATCTGAGTCTAAACGCGCGCTCGCTCCCTGTCGGGGCACGCACAACGTGAAGACACACTTGTGCAAAAGATCGTATCTGCGCTCACCATTAGTGAAGGCACATGGGCCACGGAGGCACGTTGGCATGCCGGTGGTTGATGCGACTGGTGCTGTGCCGGGCGTGAACCGCGCACTGTGCGACGCTCGATCAGGCTTCATGCCGCAGCACGTGTGTGCACAAAGACTGGTGTGCAAGGGAATGAGCAACGGCAGTATTGGCACAAGGCTTCACTGGAATGAGGCAACAGCTAACGTTTTCTGACACCGCTGCCAACCAGCCACTTGAAGCAGCGGGACTGGAAACATGGTGCCGCTCACCTGCATGGTGCCATCCAGCACACCTTCGCACCGCAACACCGGGCAGAAGCAAACAACGCGTGCGCACGCAAGGCTAGCCGCTACTGCTGGTGAGAGCAAGGTGCACATTGAGGCGGTGCTGGCATATTCATTTTTATTCACCGCACGACGAAGCCGGAAGGGCAGCCGGAGCGCTGCAAAAAGAAGGCCTCTGCCATCTGGTTGAACCCGAGAATGCATCGACACATCGCGTCCGCCACTGCGCCTCACAAACGCGCAAGGCAAGCCGCAATTGCAAGGCACGTCGCAGTTGCACACTACGAAGGAGAAAGTGGTGCAGGGGTGTAGTGTAAGTGGTGTCGGGATGCCGTGGCATGCGCGACTCCCACACATCGATACGAACCCCTGTGTTGGTATGTGGGAGATTGCAGGCCAAGCGAATTGCCAGTTCGTCCACCATCTAGGGCAAGTAAAGTGGCCGTTCCATTTCACCAAACGCATCTTACCGAAGCAACCCGTTATTTCGTGTGAGCAACTGACATGCGTGAGGGGAAACGTACTCCCAACACAGCAAGCGCACAATCCAAGATCAAAGCAGCGAATATCCCACAAAACCATTTCGGCCACAACCACACTGACAACACAAAAAGAGCGGGCACACACACACACACACACATGCAGTTGCATGCACCACTCCACTTCAACTTCCCTGCTCAAAAGGTTCGCCACAGTCACAACAAATGCTCGCACTTCCCAAACAGAACTTCCACAGGTGACCAAACTTGCGAAGGTCTCTTGCTTTCGTTGAGGTTGACACCCGCACAGTTTTTGTCTGGATTCGGCTCGCTCAGCCGTTCTGCAGTCCCGAGTTATCCAAAGCTGGCAAACCGCCACACTACACAAAAGGGGAAGCTACTCGAGACCAACGGGCACCGAGACGTTGAGCGTACTGGAGCAATCAATTGCGGGGCAGCAGCCTAGAGTGGCAAAGCTGATGTAACGCATAACGTTCTGTGGCATTTTTCCACGCAGCGCAATTCCTTCAGCGTCCACGCATTGCTCCTTAAATGCCACTCCCTCGCGGCTCTGCAGATGGAAACAGGTTTCAGGCACTCCTTCTTCAGCGCCATTTTGTTAGTAATAATCCAGGCAATGCGAAGCGCGTCATTCGTAACTGCGCTGAAATCACAACGAATAACCTCCTCACAAAAACAAGATGACCACAGCCGCGCTGTTTTCATTCCGCGTACTTCCTGGTTGGGTCGGTCGAACACTGCTTGGCATCGCGCGCACCCGCTGTAAGACCTCACATTTTCTAGGGGACGTGACACGTGGCTGGGAAAGCATAGCGCGCTGTGAATGCACCACCTTTTATTCGGTGGATATTCGCCCCTCCTCTTGATGCACTAAGCCTCGAAGAGGTCCCTTCCCAAGTAACCCGCACACACACTGCAGTGTGCGCGCTTATTCGTGCACCCCTAGTTTTAGCAGAGCATCCCTAAACCTCTCGAGTGGTGTGGCGTGATTGATCTAGCAAACGCTGCTGTGTGAGGTACGCAGACATGACCACTCGATTAGAGTTGATTGAGCACCCGGTCATTGTCGATGCCCGCCCTGGAGCTCGCTTTCATAATGGGACTAATCACATCCACACAACGTGTCAGCAAACTGAAGATACACAGCTTCACATGCCCCTCTTCAGCCTCAAGCGCGTGTGGGCAACTGCTTTCAGCGCACCGAGTTCGTCCAGCACTGAGAGCTTCATCTGCGCGACACGAAAAGTGTGCCAGCTCTCACAACACGTGCCTTCGGGGGCGCTTCCCTGCACGAGAGAATGCAGTACAGTTTCAGTGGCAACTGCAAATTACGTAAAACAGTCTTTTTGGACGATAGCCGAGTTCACTAACAGCACGAGCGTGCTGCACCTCTAGTGGGCCATGTTCGTGTCTACAGCTGGCACACCAACAGCCCAATTCAACAGCAGTGAAGGTGCTGCGCGTCGAGCATTCGGATGCTGAAATCCTTCTTGTCGTTTAAATATTTTTGGATCGACAGCGCCGTGTGGTTGTGACCTTCCAATTTAGGCATCATCGTTACAACATTTCCAGTGGTCGTCGTTTCCAAGTGATCTGAACTCCTGTCAGCGACACCTTTCAATCGCCCCACTAAATTGGGCCCCGGCACCGGAGGCGAATGTTTTCGAGGTTGCGTTTGCTGAGAAGTTTGCGCCTAACTTTTCACTTTCGCAAACAAACGAGCAGAAAACAAAAAAATGTTTTCGCCATTCCAATTTAACTTATTGCTTTGTAGCTCGGCGGTTCCTTTTTTGCGCTGATATCGCCCTCCGGGAAACTCTTCTCGACCTCCTTCATTTCCACCGCATCCTTCTCTTAACTAACTTCTCCGGCTGCTCCCTCGCCTTTTCATTCACGCGTAGCACTCGTCGCCACTTTAGGCGTCAGCTCCAACTCGCAATTCCACTCACTTACTTTATGGCACGCGCACGCTGTTTCGCGGAGTACTGTAAAGCAACAGAACGACATTAAGCCATTTCTTTCATGACAGCACTAAAAACAGCAGCGACATGTCCACCTGCAGCAAACTAAACAAAATAAAGTGCACAAGACAGTTAACAGCTCTCGGAGTGTGAAAATTCCAAAGCAGGAAAACAAAGTAAAGGAATAAAATGCGCTTTTTGCGCACAAAAATTGCCACACCACCGCGTCCCTTTTTCTCCGCCTTCTCACGCCCCTGACGGCAAGCTCGTTTGCGGTTATTTTCCTCCTCCACTTAAACGCGATGGAGAGGTTTCTTACTGGCACGGGCAGGCTGCCTTTCAAGCGCCACACATCCCTCTCCTGTCAGCACAACTTCACTCATCTTGGCCGCAAGTTTGTGCCTCATACCTCCGCCACCACGCCCACTCCCTCAGAGCGAAAAACGCGTGAATTAATTTGTCACAACATTTTGCCCAACTTATTTCGCTAAACTGCAACGCCTTTGGTCTTCATCCGTTCAGCCTCACCGTGCGCACAGCCAAAATGAGCGATTCCTCTGCCTTACTCGTCCGCATTTCCCAAACTCAAATGACACTCGCCTTCTCACTTGCAGCTCAACACCGGCGCACGTCATTTTACCTAAAAAACATTCACTTTCCCTTTTGCATGGCTGTTTCCCGCTCACAAACAAAACACCACTTCTCTCTTTATTTTTATTTTTTTTTCCTCTTCGTGTTTCTGCTTCTCTCATTCGTCACGCTTAACCTTATTTGGTTGCTCCCTTTTCATCATCACTCGGTAGCATACAACGTTTTCTGTGCTCTCCTCACTTCGCACATCCCTTTCATATGCATTTCCATTTCGCAGTATTGCTGTGGCGCGTGGGTTTGATCAGCCTTACTTGCAGCTCAGCTTGCTCTTTGGTGTTGGTAATTGAGGCACCATCACTGGCAACCGTCAAGGACGCACTTCACAAGACACTCAGATGCCAACACGCCTGAAGTTTACCAACTTCCCTGAACATTTCATCGCACTCTATGTTAAACCATGCAAACATCATCCTCCCTTCATGGGAGTTTTCATTGCTACTTCTTCATTCTCACGCGCCGATTCCCTCAAACAATACGGCCTCGCAAGTTGCAGCAGTGCCGCAGGCAGCCAACTATTCCCAGTTCCCACCGTATCCTCCCGCACTTGCTCCTGCCAGTAAACGCCGCTGCGCTTCGTTTTGCACGCTTGAGGCCAACCACCGACCATCTGCCGTCACGACTCGGCCTCCCACACTGGCAGCACAACCCTTTCTTACCGCACGTTTTTGCCCCTGAAAACGCAGCGGCATACGACGCAGCACAGCGACGCCGCTGCTTCGCACGATGCGAAAAGGCCAAACGCCAGTTGGGCTGCAAAGGAAAAGCGACAGGCCAAGAGCCGCGTCTCGTTTCCCATGTCGCGGTGCTCATGCTAGCAAAAACACGCCTCACAAGATAAAACGGAAAGGCCTTCTCGCAGGAGGCTCCGCTAATAAGGCGGTTCGCTGCCTGCCCGCGAGTCCCGTGCGAAGAAACGTTCCATTCGGCAAACAAACTGCGGAAAAAGTTGCGTTTTGACGTTGGTAAGGCAGTCACTGCTCACGCCGGCTGCCCTTGGAATTGTCTAAGTGAAGTGTGCGCTTGCTGCCGAATTCTCTGAGCACTGAAGCTTTTGCTTCCATCCATCAAGGACATAAAACCTCGCGGTAAACGCCTTCTTGCCTGTCCATGTGTGAAGCGCTTCGCTCTTTTGCCCTCAGTGGTGTTTCGGTTCGTGCGGAGAAGTGGCCTGTGCAGCGTCTGAAGGCGCCATGCGGAAGGGCACTTCCGTTCATCGCGCTCTTCAGATACAACCGCTACGGCCACAAAGTCTGAAAGCGATGAGTGCACTGCTTTCGCGCCTGCGATTTCTTTTTCACGAAACGCTGAACGGCCCAGCGATCACTCGTTCTCGGTTTCGGCGGAAAAACTGCGAAGCAAACCGCGTCTGCAGCGGACGGGCGCGAGGTTCAATGCCGAATTTTGTGCATTCGTGTCTTCCACAGCCGTGTACTGCTGCCTTTTGCAGTATGGGCTTAAGGCGCAGTTAAGTGCACACTTGCGGGTACGCTTTCTTTCACATTTTTTCTCACTGCTTACGCCATCGACTTCCGCGCTCTTTTGTTTGTAGGCAAATGATGTTTCTTCGTGGTGTGCTTGTGCTTGTCGTCTTGGTGGCAGCGGGAGATGCTCTCACTGGTGTGCCTATTGTGAAAGAACCAGAGGACTGCAGTTTTGTTGAAGCGCCGGGCAATTGCCCAAACAAGAACATGAGTCTTACAAAGGATGAACACAAGTCTTCCACGAAGGAGAACGTCAAGGTTCCTGAAGTTAAGGACGGTGCGGAAGGCCGCGGCAACGTGGGCAGTGACAGCGCAGCACCGACCAATGGCGCACAGCGCAGCGCTGGGACACGTGATGCAGAGGGAAGCACAGCAGACGCCGGAAGCGGCCGTGATGCAGTCAAGAATGCCGCGGGAAGTGAAGATGCAGTCGCCACGAACGAACGCGCCACACGCACCGGCAACGTGGTTGCAGCAGCGCTGGTTGCGGCACTCTGCGCGCCCTTCCTCGCGTAGCGTTCGTGTTGGGAGTACGTCCGGTACCGTCTGAAAGCGCGAAGGTCTTATTTAGGCGAGTTTACACTTTCCCCTCTTGAGTTCCGGCACCACACAAAAACGTGCTAATTTTTGGCAGCTTTCGACGCGGTGCCGGCTAACACATCCACCGTGGCACGGCGGTTTCGATGGGCGACGTAAAGCTCTAAGCGAAACATCGGCCGCCCTTCCTTTCTTTTTTTTTGATTTTTGTATGAGCGTTCCAGCACCTTGCGCAACGAGGTTTGGGTAAAGACTGTTTTAACTTTTTCGGCACGCCTCTCCGCCGCACATCATGTTAAAAACGACACGCAATAAAATTGTACGCCCCGAACAACACGAGCCATTAAAAGACACAGGCGCTCTCGGCCGTTGCGGTGTCGCATCCCTCTGCCCGTCTCGCCTTTTCACGTCATCGCATCGCTGCTCCGTTGAAAAGGCAAGTAGTGTGAACAATGGCCTCTTTAAAGCACAGGCACGCCGCGTGCGCAGCAACAAACATAAATGACACGCCTCAGGCCAACGACGCGGTGCGCCTTCATGCTGCGGTGGTTGGCTCCGCACCTTTGCGTCAAGCGCTTAGCATCGCGCTTCTTTGTTCGTTCGCTTTGTTATCCCTCATACCACCGATGTGTGCGCAAATGGCGCCCTCCGCCACAAACCGCCCACACAAAACACGGCACCCGCTTATACGGTAACGCACTCTCTTCTTTTTCGCGTGTGCCTGCAGCTGCACGTGTGTAGATGCGATCGAAATATGAGCGCGCTTTCCGTTTAGAGCTGAGCCGCGCGGACCGCCAAGTCACATTTGGAAGCGTGTTGGCATGGAAAGAAAGAGGCGCCTCACATTG
The DNA here is from genome assembly GCA_021307395.1 of Trypanosoma vivax. Taxonomy (NCBI): domain Eukaryota; phylum Euglenozoa; class Kinetoplastea; order Trypanosomatida; family Trypanosomatidae; genus Trypanosoma; species Trypanosoma vivax. The sequence goes on along the minus strand of SOPI01000027.1, from coordinate 399,475 downwards.
AAAAAACGCTGCTCGCTATAATGTCCAATGCCGGTGAAACGACACAAGAGTCGATTGGGCAGCCATCAGCGGGGCGTGCTGCACGCCCACCGCACAAAATGGCTCGTGATGCGTGACGCGTTGAGTGGGAGGGCGTTATTTATCACAACCCGGGGAACGGAGGCAACTCGCATTGAAGAAAAGGGAAGAAACGCAGCTTTTCCGAATAAATAAGTAAATGCGCCTGGCTCACCAACAAATAAGTAATGCAAACAAAAGAGTGCAAAAGGGGAGAAAAACTAAAGTGACGCCGCAAGACGTTGTGACGCAGCGAGAACGCGAGTTGCGTACGGCAGCCTCAGCCTCAGCCGCAAGTCGCACGCAACAGAAGCAGATGCAGAGGTGTGCACTCGGCGTCTTCCACCGGCCTCATGGCTGCCTGCGCAGCGCGATGGCCGCACTTGCCTTCACGCCTGCCACCGTCACACACTTCTCCGATGCCGCTGCGCTCAGCATCAGGTGAGCAAGCGTGTTCCCAACACCAGCAGTGTCTTTCAAGCACGCAACTCTTTTTCAGATGCCTGCAGTGACTTCCGTGTGGCAGACACTCGCCTCACTTGGTCCACTCGCACACGCACCGCCTGCAACGCTGCGAGGCGCGCTACTTAACGCGGCATCAATTCGTTTAATTGTTTTTATTATTTCCCGTCAAGGTCGCTGCCGCATTTTGTTCCATGTTCTGTCGCGCCGCATTCGAGCACATCATCGCCTCGCCACCCAACTTGCGCTTGTCAAAGGCGTCAGACGCGTTAGTCTTCGCAGCGGTTGGGCGTGCGAATAGCGAACACGCTACGCATTGTCCCATTCGGTGCCTTTATTGCACCACACACATTTGCGGTTTACTTCTCCAGCACCTTTTTGGGAATAAACCTCGCGAGCCCGGTCGCCTCGCCAGTCTTTCTCGTCCCAACCGTCGCATTGTCGGCCTTTCATGTCGTGTCGAGACTTGGATGCGGAGCGCCACACAGCGTCGGAGCAGTTTTACTTACCTTTTCGAAGCCGCGAAAAAAAAAAAAGGAAAGGAAAGAAACGTTGGAAACACAACCATGTTTACACGCATCACCGCATGGAACGAAGGCGCTATCGTTCACAATTTGAATTACTCACAAATTCCTCTCAAGCGCCTGTTGCCGCATCGTTTTTCCCACAAAAACAAACAGGCACAGGCGTCAATTTCCTTTTCGTTTCACGCGCAATTCCACATATTGTGGCGCTGGTGGCGGCGCCTCGCACTACTTCCGCAACGACCTCGTGCTCAACGGTTCAACAGCCACACTTTTGCACTCCAAAACAGACTCAACAGAAACAACGCTGTCGCCTTAAAGTGAGACTCCACATCATTCTCAACTCTATTTACTTCTTGCGTCGCGCAACCCTGCTATGAAATAGAATTAAAAAATCAATAACATTAACAATAACGGTCGAATTGTTGGCAACACTCTTCAATAATGCAGCAGCGCCTTAGATGGCAAGTGAGCGAGCAACATCAGTAAAAACGGCAGACAGCAAAACGCATTATCAATTAGCAACAAAATTTGTTACGCACTTATGCACGCGTGTGGTTGTTCGTGTGCTTGCCTGCTCTCAAAACATCGCCACCACCACCACAATCACACGCACAATTATCAGAAAAGGAAGCAGCACATTATAATAACATGAAAACGGAGCACGAACAACACGTGACGCTCGCCTGTACATCGTTTACAGCTTCACTCCCGAAGCACAAATTACATTCCGGCATTAAACGTGCCGACCAGCAACGCAAAAGCAGGGGAATCACGCCTTGCGTGTCGGCGACGTTGTTCGTCCAGTGCAGGAAGCTGGGGAGGAAGCAAAAATATAGTTCTCGAGCGGCCGAAGAGAACTGGGGGAAAGACAAAAAAAACAAAAGAAAACAGCTTTCAAAACAAAGGAGGGAAAAGTTATGTGCCAAAGAGACTACTCGTTTTGATATTTTTCAATTTTTTTAATATTCGCATCACTTGAGGCAGCAAGTTATCAATTTATCGAATTGGCGCGAAAAGGCGTTCGTTTAATGGCACAAGGCAGGAGTGGGAGCGAAAGGAAAGTAACGTTCGGTTTGAGCACCGTGTTACCAGATGTGCTGCAGCACGTTCAGGAGCTGCCGGTGCAGAGGCGTACAACGCCGCCCCGCAGCCGCCTCGTGTGCTCGTCTGGTCGCCTCCTCCACCGCCGCCTGCGCGTCAGCGGCACTTGAAACAACTTTGCCCATTCGACCGTTAGCTGCGGTCAACCGCGCCGTCACTCGGGCTTCAAGCTTTCGCAGTGCTTCAACCGCTGGCGCACTTTGTAGCATCGTTTCCGGCCGCTGTAGAAGCGACGCCACAAGTTCATTGATGCGGATTTTGTTACAGAGACTGTGAGAGGAGAAGTCAGTGAGGTTTAGAGTGATGCTTCGCACGAATCTTCCAACGGCATCATACATTTTTGCGTCACTTGTTGCAACGCCTTTCAGTCCTTCGACCAAGTCATTTACCGCGGCGGTGTATTGCGCATCAGCACGTTTCAGATGTTTCTCAAGCGCCGCAACACCTCTCGAGGCATATGTGAAACCGTCCTCGACTTCCTGCGAAATGCCCGAGACATCTTCGGCATCCCTCCACGCAGCCTCGGGACGCCTTGACTCCACTGAGACGTTATCTTTGAGAGCTTTCGCTGTAGCAATGAATCCATTCCCTATCGCTTTTATTGCATGGAGTTTAGTTACAGAGGCACATATTTTATCCATGATACTCTGCAACTCATGAGCGACAGAATCGGCCTGCTTTTTTATCTTTATACGCTCCACAGTCGTTTCCAAGTCTTTGATTCTCTGGAGCACGTTATTCGCTCTTTTTTTCTCTGCGTCTGCGCCCGAAGTAAGCCCATTCGTGTGGCTCCAGGTCTCCAATATCGTTCGGCGGACGTTTTTGACATACGTTTCGAGACCAGCAATGTGCCACACAGTCTTAAGCAGCGAATCCGGCTTTTCTGTTAGCGACGTCACAACTTCATTAAGGCTTTGTCCTTGACAAACGCGCGGACACGAGAGATCAGTGAGATCCAAATTAATCGTTCGCACGAATTGCCCAACAGCATCATGACTTTGGCCAGTGGCTTCGTCATGGGTTGCTGTTTTAACGCACATTTTTTCAACGAGATTTTGTGATTTCGCGAGATTCTCGTTCAGAGCGGCCGTAATCACCGCAGCAGTCTGCAATTCATTCTTCAGCTCGTTTTCAAGGTTCTGCGGCATGTCATACTCGTTTTTTGCAGCGTTCCACATATGTTGGGCTTTGCTTGCGGCGCCCGATATCTTATACTCGAGAGCATGCGAGTCTTTTTGAAAGGCGGCGTTTTGTCGTTGCAGTTCAGCTATTTCCTCAGCAGAATCGCACAGATTTTTCATCAGACTGCGTAACACACGAGCGACAGAAGCCGCGGTTTTTTCAACTTGCTCAGCCTCCAGGGCGGCAGCCAGCTGCATGGCGGCGTCAACCTCCGCGTGGTGTGTTGTCACTTGCTTTAAAGCAGCTTCAAGCAATGCAACTTTGCGTCCCAAGTCTTCGATTGTTTTTTTCTCGCTCATCAAAGCTGTCGCTCGCGCTCCAAATTGGCGAAGAGACGTATTCAGCAACGTACCGTTCTGTAGGAAAGAAAGTACTTCATCACAAGCATCTTCATCAAGATTTCCTACTAGTTGCTTGGTGTTGCTGAGCCAGGTTTTTAGTTCAGTGTCCACGCTCTTCAACAGTTTGGCAGCTACTTGTATCTTTTCTTTACCGTCGGCCGCGGCACGCTTCGCTGTACGCGAAAGCTCGACGAACACACCCACATTAAGAGCGAACGTTGGTTTTGTCTCCTTTGTGCTCAGCGGGGTTCCATACTTGTATGCCTCGCTTTTCAATGGCATTTGCAGACTGCCGTTCAATGCCGAAAACGTATCTCCCACAACGCTGAGGGTACGGGCCTTTTTCAATGCCCTATTTGTCAGGATTTCCGCTTTCTGTGTCAAGTTTGTTGCCTTGGCTTCCAACGATTCCATTACTATTCGCGCTTGAGCCAGTTTGTTTGCGATTCCTCGGCTCTTTTTGAGGTCCGTGCACAGATTCTTCGTGCCTTCGGTGACTTGTTCTATGATACGACTATCGACCTTGTCAACTTCACCGCTCTCTTGCTTTGCAACCAGTTCTAGCTTGCGCACTTCTTCGTCAAGTGTGTCATATTTCTCTAAACCTTTTTCTAGTGCTGCCAGTGTCCGCTCAATTGCTAGGCGTATGTCATTTGCCGATTCCTCAATGTCAGGTGTGTGTGTGATACAGCGGTAACCCTGACTTCCGACATTGGCTTCCGCCTGTTTAAGTACTGCCAGATTGGTCTGCTTCCAGTTGTGCAAATCGCTTCCGTTGTTAAGCCTGTGGTCCAGTCCCTGCAAAACAACGGACACGATACCGTTGTCTTCGCATGATCGCCGCGGCATCCCCATTTCGGCAAGGTCGTCTGCGACTTCTGTGTACGTCAGAAATTTCCCTTTCCAGAACCGGCCTGTTATGTAACGTCCTCTGCGTCGGATATCAAAGTACGCCGCTTGAGTCTGTTCCCGAGATTCATTTGCAAGTGCCCTCACCTCCTCCTCGTTCTGCGTTCTTTGCTTATAGCCAGCTATAGTCTCCTGCTCCAACACATTCAGCCGTCGTATCATCGCTTCCACGTTCGCAGTGTTTTGTCCGGGCCAGTCCGCAAGGACCGCTTTCGCGCGGACTAAAGCCTGGGCTAGTGTGTGTTGTGCATTCCGTCTTCGGATTTCCAAAGCCTCAAGATTAAGCATAACACTTTGCTCCCTTTCCTCAGCCTGCTTCGCAACGTCCATCCATCCCCAAAGCAGCCTTTCGGCGGCGCACTTTTCGGGCGCACTAGCCGTTGTTCGTCTACATCCGCGTGCAGCTGCTGCACAAGCACCAACAGTAAGCAGCAAAAGGAGTAGAACACGGTTATACATTTTCGGCCAGTAGTGTCGACCTTTGAAGGGCTTCCCAGTACAGCCGCGCGCTTCGATCTATCAAAGCGTAAAGGGAGAGGGAAAAAGAAACAAAGCCATAAAAAGCAAGCGCTTTCAAAGAGATTTGTTTGCGAACGAGGGCATAAAAACGGGAACAGCAGACTCGATGAAGGCAGTGCAATCGTTACGAAGGTACAGACAGCAACATAAATACAGAATGAAAGTGCGTTTTACCTCTAGCCGCCATGTGCCACCGTCATGCCGCTAACTGGACGGATGTGACATGTCAAGTGTTTTGCACCAACAGGTATGCCCACGTGTGATTTTGTGCCGCGCGCACCATATACCGATTGGCCTTAAGCCTTCCAGGCGAATGGACACACGGCAGGCCATAAAACACATCGTCAACGACACGTTACGACGATTGGCAGTTCAACATGCCACGCGAGCGTTCTGCAGCTTGCGCAACGACAAAGTCAGACGCCAAGTACACATCTGACAACGAGATGCGATGGCCGAGAGGACAGTTTTGATGCAGCGCGGCAGGCAAGTAACAGTGATCTCAGCAAGCAAAAATGAGCAAGTGGCATAAGCGCATTTGAATACGTTCCACAAAACATAAATGATAAGACGGGCTAGCAAACGCTTCAAATGCACATGTGAATGTATACAGCCACACGCGTGTAACTGCAATGCAGCAGTGCGGCGTCATGCTCCATCATAACTCGGAAACAGAACTACACTCGCAGAATCAGAACACTGCACACCATCCGAAAGCAAAGCAGCAATGCAAAGCAGAGCAATCCCCGCACCACCGGTGAAACAGCGTCTCCGTACTTTACAGACAGGAAATGCCTCCACCACTGCAGTGCAGCGGCACAATCAAGCCCTCAGTCACTCAATAACTCTTTTGACAAGACAAATCTTTCTTGCACTCAAAATCACAAGGCTCATGACGCAGAAGCGACCAGCGACTGGAAATGTCGTCTGCCATCTTGCTTGCGCATGGCACAACAGTTATGCCTATAAGTGATAATCCCAAGTCCATTGCCACTTCCTAAGCACAAAGTTCAGTTTGGAGATGCTCCCATAACATCCCTGAAGGCATGCAAGTCCCTGAAATGTGTTCGTCATTTGCCTTCACAGATGCAGCCAACTTTTCACGCAAAGCGCCAGCAACTACACTTCCCACCATTAGCGACATCACATTTCGCAGTGATGCTGTACACATAAATCATGAAGCGGATAAATGTTTCAGTTTTTGTCAGTCTTGTGTCCTGGTAGAAAAGACAAAGCAATGCCATTGGTCCTACGGTGGCTACCCTGCGCCCACCACGTTTGCCACAGCAACTTCTGGCGCCTTTGTTTACGGGCCACTTTTGTTATTTTCACAACGTTTAGTTACGTCACTGAGGTTGTTTAAAATGACCGCGGGAAAATAGCAATCAAAAAACGTACTTGAATCCCACATAAATAAGTTTTAGAGCAGTTTGCTCATGCAAAACATGTGAAATCGAAATGGCACCAACCTCCACAGCTGTGGCGTGAAGCAGCGACAAAAAACCGGCTGGCAAACACCTCGAAAAATACCGCTGAGACGACAATAAATCGCTCAGTTGTACACCACAGGCCTTGGAATGGTTCACCGCCTACAGAAATGCAGCGCTTTTATTGCGCACTCGGCACCAGGCAAGTGGAGCCGCCGTGTGCCCGGACATTTTTTTACTGCACTCGTTTGAAAATGTCAGTGCGAACTCATTTGAGCTGGCGATTCCACAATCAGCCGAATTCATGTCGGCGACCGCCATGGCACGACACCCTCCCGCGGGGACAAAATACCGGTGCCGCGTGTAAACAAAACGTGCACTCTCTCCGCGCAGTTCACAGCAGCACCGCACACCTTCGCAAACTCAATCGAAGGAGCGGCAAACACCGACAACAACGAACAAACACGCGCGGCATGCCAACAGGAATGTCACATCGTGCTAAAACGTTTAACAGCTGAAAATGTGCGTTCCTGGTGGCGCGTGAGGAGCCTTCCGCAGCGTAAATGAGAGTGCAACAGAAAACAATGCAGACTGCTGTGGATGTTGTCGCACTGCGAAAGGGGGAAGAGAAATGAAAAAGAAGGTTGGGCAGTCGCGGCAAATAACGCTCAACACATTTATGCAGCTTTATGAAGTGGTGGCAGGGAATTTCCACCAGTGGCGAACGAGCAACCACGAGACGAATTCGCATGGCTGACACTGCGACGCTCCATCGTAAAAAGTCGCTTGGCCACACATGACGCAGTAAACGCTTTGCACAAATGCTGTGGCTGTGCGGGCCATGTTGTGCTTGTTGAGCAGTCGCTGGTTCGACAAATGCTCTGCTGACACAAAAGCTTTTCCTTCACTGGGCGCATGAGAGTCACAGCAGCAGCAAGTGCCTCAGGCGTTCATCCACTGAAAAGCAAATGAATCCGACGACAGGTGAATTTTACAACGCAGGCGCGACTGAAGGCACGCATGTCTGAGGCCAACACCGCTCAGCACTGGTGCGATGAACAAAAGTGCTCTCAACCACATCCAAATGCGCTACAAGTAGCTACTTCGCAACGACCAAGCAGATACCGTCCCGCCTGTACTCACAAGGTGCGCCAGCAGTGAGCGCGTGGCTACTTTCACTGGCAAGCTAGTCACGAACATGTGCACCACACGCTCGGGCAATGGAAAGCAACTAATAGCGGCGATAGAGGGGAACAGCACAGAAAGTAAAGGAGCACGGCCAGCACGGCACGAGCACTCAACAGCGGTGGCAGTGAATGAAATGGACGTGACACACGCAAACACACAACATGGGGCACGTGCAGAACATAATTTATCAGAATGGCGCAGCGGGCAAACGAGCAAAATCGGTCAAATCGCAGTTGCAACAAACGTGCGCAGCAGTGCAGCAGCACAAAACAGAAAAGCAGAAAAGGCGAAGTGAGAGAGACAAAAATGGTTTTCAAGTTATTGTTTTTTATTTCTTATTTGCCTTAAGTGAGGTGCGACAAAATCGTGTGAAACAAAATGCTCTTCGGACACACTCAAGTGCGCGGCATGCGAAAAAAAGGGAAGCGTGGCACATGTTCCGGTGCGCGCTCGCCTTCACATTAAATTACATAACGTTTTGTGCCGCTTCCACCAGCTGTTTGAGTGCCACACAACACCGAAGTGGCAAAGCGCTTGAAAGGCCGACCATTAAAGCCAACACAAAACAGCAGCACAAAAGCGTAAAAATCGGCCTGCCGGTCACAATGACACCAGTGCTTTTTTAATTCATCTCCAGGCGCGCATAAACGGACAACAGCACCGACTACCGGAAGCGCAGCAAAACAGAAAAGCGTGCCATGTTATGGAAAATTAAAACAAAAGACATCAGACAATTCGCAGCTTCATTTACATCAAAAGAAATGAACAAACAAAACGAGTAAAAGTCACGGCCATTTAGCAGCAGCGCGGACGGCAGCACCAAATAACAGAGCAGGCGCAGTGCTACCAGTGAAGGCCCAGCGCACCCAACAGCTGTCGGTACAGCGCAGGGCACTGCGGCTTCCCACTCCTCTCCCGCGCCATTCTGATCGCCTCCTCCAGCGCCGCGTCCACCTGAGCAGAACTGGCACCTGCCACTCGCATCAGCTTGTGCGCCTTCAACACCTGGCCCTCCATGCTGTCAGCGAGCCTGTTCAGCTGCGCAACAACATGCAAGCTGCTCATCACCGCGGTGTGATCTGTCATGTTACCCAGAAGCTTCAGTGACTCGGACATGAGGCTCGCATTGCACACGTCCTTCGAGAAGGTCGCAGATACTCTCGAGGTGATGTTCGCAAGCACATCCCAAAGAGTCTTGTTAACTTGAGAGGCACCATTGCTGTTCCGCTCCGCCACCACCGCTGAGGCGGCGAGCTCTCCCGCCACTTTGCCACGCTGCTCATCAGCGCGGTGGAGAACCCGCTTCACCACTTCCAGCCGCTTTTCTGCTGTCGCAAAGGCATCTTCAACGCTCGTGGACAAGTCGACAAGGGCGTCACTTTCCTTCGCGGTGGTGTCAATGCGCACAAGCCATTCCGAAATATTCGCACTTGCATTCGCTGCACGCGCACTGAACGCCTCCGATTTGTCGTGCAGCGCTCGCAGCTCACTCAGAGCGGCACACAACTTGGCAACAACGCCACTCAGCACCTTTACGATGGTTTGCTTCACATTCTCAGTCGCTTGCTTCGCAAGCAGAGAGGCCTCACGTGCACTGCTCTGAGCCTCCCGCACTTGTTTGTTGACACCTGATAAATTGCGTTCAATCACATCTGTTGTGCTGCCGATTTCTTGCAACGTGACGTTCAACTTGCTTAGCAGAGACATGTTGAACTTAGCTATGTGGCGAATGGCGTCTGACGATTTGCTTTTCAGTATTTGCGACACACCATCATTGCACGCTTCGAATGTTGCACTACTGATTTTGTTGCCCGCTGCAGCACTCATATTCGCCAACTGCACCTGAACATGCTTCAGTGAATCAAATTGAGCCTTCACTTCCTTTTCAATTGTGCTAGCAGTTTTACTGGCCTGAGAAGCATCACGAACAGATTTACTCGCAGCTTCGCTGGCCTCAGCAATACTGCGCGTCGCAATCGAACTATCTGTGACTGACAACATAAGGATAGGTGGTAAATAATTTCGTTGAAACCACGCCACAACGTCAGTTACCAGTTTATCGGCTGCCTTGGCGTCATTATGCACTTGGTTACTGTTGTCTTCAGCAACAACTGCTTTTTGTTTTTCATAGTTTACATTTTTATCCACTGGCCCCAGTCTTTCGTTATGCTTCCGAAGTTGGCCAACAACTTCACAAAACGTTTTCCCAATGTCAGAGGCCAACAAGGAGTTGTTTGTCTCCTCCACCATGCGAGATGCGTTCTTCAATTTCGTCACTGCCTTTTCTACAGCCGCGAGAGACCACTCAAAATCGTGCTCAGCAGCTTTAAGACGCTCCACTGACTTCGCCACCGCATCCTTTACCAATTCAATTTTTTCGTCATCCCGAACATTGGGATGATACCTGCACGCGTTTATCATCATGTCATCATACGTTTTTTGCAATGCATCCAATGTTTTGTTCTTCCACTTGGTGAGGTTCATGCTGTCAATATCTCCCGTATTGTCGTCCAATATTTTCGAAATGTTGTATTCTTTTTCGCAACCTACGCCGTGCCGATACAGAACTGTTTTCACATTTATGTAGTTCCATTTGCCCTGTGGGTCGACACGCCACAAAAAATATGCCACACGCATAACGGCATCAAAATAGTTAATAGATGCTGCCTTGGATTCATTTGCCTTCTCCATTGCTCTTTCGGCGATGAGTTGACATTCCTTTGTCTGCGCAGCGCTTTTATTCGCTTCCTGTATTGCGCGATTAATAAGTTCAATCTCTTTTTCATTAACAGCGACGTCCAGCGACTCACGAAACTTCTGATAATCTAAAATCGCATTATACGCTTTTTCTTGTTGGCCACGCGCTAGCCGCACAATTTGCGACACGTTTTGCATTACCGCTTCTGCTCTCAGCGCAGGCTTGTTTACCACATTTATCCAACCCAAGAGAACATCTTTTGTAGCGCACTCCACTTCCTTGGACGGGAAACGGTAATAAGTACAATGCCTAATATGATTTTTCTTGGCACAGCACACAACTGTGAAAAGCAGCAGGTAGCAAAGATACTTTGAAAACATCGGTTCTTCACCTTCAAACTTTACACCACAAAAGTGATAGCCGAAAAGAAACGAATCAATAAGAGAAATAAGGCAACAGACGTTTCACTGACGATAAGCAACACGTTTTGGAAACCATTCGCGCTGAACATCAAAATAGACACAACGGTGACTAAAAGAGGGCATAAAAGAACAAGTGAGAAAAGAAAAAGGTAAAATGGTAACGTGGCGTTTAAAGTGAGCCTCACTATGACATCCACGAATAAGTGTTGCGTGTCGTGTGTACAGGGGCGTGGTCGCTCTCACACCACATCACAGCGGAAGGAAAACTGTCATGTTTCTGTACGCGCCGCATGCCTCAACGACACTCCAGGGCAGCACGCATAAGAAAGTGAGGGATAAAGGGGTTAAAAATAAAATAAAATAAAATAAAATAAATTCTCGGGCAGTGCAACTGTTCATGTACACCATGAAAGCGGAGACACACATGGCGTCAGCGCATAGTTGTTGCACTCACAATTCAGAGAACAAACGGGCGAGGGGCGGTGTAGAAAAATGGCCTGCAAACTGAGACAAAACAGTAAGGAACACGAAAGAAGCGCGTGCCCGAATTTGAACATTCGCGTGTTTTAAACATGACCGAGTCAACGAAATAAATTCGCAGCACCACAGCAGCGACTGGCACCGACTTTGCGCGCCCTCACAACCCCATCGTTTCTCCTTACTGACAGCAGGCGCCCCTGCATGACAATGAGCGACGCAGCCGATGCAGAAACTTTTGTTTTATCTTTGAGCAATTGTGTGGTGTCAGCAACGTGGTCCTTGTCACCCGTAGTGCAGGAGGGAGAAAAAAGCACACTTGCATCGCATGAATTTCTGTAAATTGGCACAAATGACGATATCAAGTGCGCCGCTCGCATGCGCAGTGGTACACAATTGCTTGCCACCGTTTCATGAGGCGTTTCGGAACATTGGTGCGGCTTTTCTAACACTGACTTCACTTTCCTCGCAACTATGACACCTCCCTCCACGTGCTGCGACATTTCTGGCAACACATCTGTTGCCCCACGTCGCCCCAATGCGTGCCGTATCTACAGAAAACTCCAGCTCATCCAAAACACGCAAACAGACTGACGCGGTGTAGAGATGCACAAACTCCGGCGAGATCAACCCTCATCATTGGCAAAAACTCCTTCTCAGAGTGGCCGAGCCGCTTCATGCTCGGGACGGCATGATGAGGGCATGTTGCCAACGCTTGCGAGAGCTGATTCAATTTCTTCAATGCCGCTCTCCAGTTCAAAAAGAGAACTCGTGCGCGGCAAAGCGGTCACATTGATCACCACGGCGCTATTGGGCACAACCTTCCACGAATTTCCAGGCACTTGCAGACAGCTGTAAGTAGTGGGAAAGTCATTGTGCGTGTTGTATTGATACGCAGTCAACTGTAAAGCACGGCAAGAGGAGAGATATGAAACTCGCTAGTGCAAGGCAAAGGCACCGCACTTCGCCAGCCGCATTGTTGACGGTGCACACTAACACACACTTTCGACCACTTAATGAGGCAGCGCACGAGCACATGTGTGCATGCAAGCACTAGGAGGCGCGAGCACTACCGATGAAACATTCACTCGAATGTCACTTGCGGGCAAACCGCTAACAAGCAAGAAGTAATAAATAAGTTAGCCGGCGATTTTGCACAATTTTTCTCCCAGCACGAGAAACATTACGCGGCGCAAACCCGTCACAATGCTAGGAGCTTTAAATCCACTGGAATCGGGGAGTCTTCATTCGTGTCAACTTTCTATATTTTAAAACGAAATAAGAGAGAGAGAGAGCACAGCAAGTACGAAATCACTGCAAAATTCGGATTCGCTCATAGCTCGCATGTTGTTCGCGCCACTGACACATCGCCTGCCAAAAAGAGCGCTCAACCGCAAATTCAAAAAACGTCAACTTGAGAAAAAATCCCAAACACGTAGTGCCTCAATGCGCTCTTATTTATATATCAAAAAGTGTGCAGTGCAACAGACGCTCAGAAAACCGCACACAACAAAACACCTCAAGTTACATCACGCTGTGCCGTGCAGTGGAACACAAGTCCAGGAGGGGCACACAACGTCCTCACAAAAACGCTTTTGTTGTTATTTCTGTCTTTCCGTGTTACAAAACCGGAACGAAAATCGCATTGGGTCAAGACGCGTGTGTCGAGTTTTTATTGTTTTTGCTTTACTTTTCAAAAGAGGGCGGAGGAAATAAAAAGGGAGGCGGCAGCACATTTCACGACAACTTTCATGGCCCCCAATTCGACTCCTTCATTTTGCACGTCGTTCTTCCTCGGCGTCGTCGTGGTATTTGAGGCGCTTAACTTTCCGCTTGTTCCATCGTGCTCGCTTGACTCGGGACCGCGTGGAGTTGAGTGGCTGCTGTCCCCATTTGTCTTTGAAGCCGCGGAGCCACTGCCAGGAGACGCCTTCAGTGCGCTTTCTACCTTGTGGGGCGAAGCCGACGAATTAGAACTGTTCCCATCTTGCCCAAATTGCTGTTGCAGTTCATTTGTTCGATTTTCACCGCTGATAAAGCCACAACATAATACACCACCACCGCCACAGTTTGAAGAGGTAAATTTAATTTTCCTTCCTCCACAACCTTCGTTACTGCCATCAGAAAGTACCAACGTGCAAGATGGCGCGCTGCATTGAGGTCTGTTTTTCAACGCATCTTCTGAAAAATTACATCCTGTAAGGACCTTGTTTTTCTCCTCACTGCCCACCGCTAAACATTTATTTGACGAACCTCCCGTGTTTCCTCCACATTCCTTCAATGTCAATCCCTCTCTTAAGGCAGTGCAATTCACCGTAAATATGGAAGGTTCTGGTGACGGGTATTCATTGCCACTACAAGAACAGTTGTCAAGAAAAACAGTGGCCTTAGGCCCAAGGACAACATCAGCGGTTGTGCCGCATGTCTTCCAAGGCAGTGGTGCCAACAAGGCAAAGGCAGAGCTGATGTAAACGGACATGTTTGAGCACCTTAAGTTCAACCGTTTTTTGGCATAAAAGGAAACAGGGAAGAGAGCGACAAGTAGCAACTGTGGAGAACTGATGCCCTTTGCACGCCTAGACACTGGCACTTAAATTCACGAGCGCAACTGCACGGCAACGTGAGTGACTTTCTACACTAAAAAACGCCTGTCAACCATTCCAACAGTGTGCGGTGCCACGGGCATTACTGCATGTAACTGGAGCACGCTCCGCAAAACAAACTAATAAAAAATGAAAATAAATAAAGCATGGAAAGACCTGGAGGGAATAACAAAGCGAGCTTGCGATGAACTTCGGTCTTGCACACAAGAGCCATCAGCAACAATATCATCAAGTGAAGTTTGTTGGCATTTGGAAACACACTTCGCACCGCCTTATCAACCTGCTCATTGTTGTTAATTTTTAGGTCGCTCATGTTATCGCAGGCGCTGCTGGGCTTTAAGTGAGCAATGGCACTTCACAACGAGTTGGCGTACCTGTTGAACACAGCGCTGTGGGCAGGTGTTGAAAACAGTCCTAAAAGGTTCGCTTGAAACAGAGCAATGGAATGGTGCGTGCTGGAACATTTCTTGATTTTCAGCAGCGAATCGAGAGAGGGCGCTGCAGTTCCATACTTTCCATGTGCAAAGTAAAAGGACGGGAAAGCCTGCACCACTGCGAGTTAGAGGCGGCACCAAAGCACAATCAAGTCTGGGCACAAAGGCAGCAACAAACGACTACAGAACGTGATGACGGCAAGCCTCGTAGTGAGGCGCGTTGTACGAACAAAATTCGCGCCAACTCTGCACGGGGCAATGGCAGTTAAACACGAGGTGCTTGCAGTAAAGATAGTGCCAACTACCTCATGAAAGCAAAATAAAGTTAATTTTTGCTCCTGAGGAGACAACAACATCGCCTCAGCACGCGTTAAGTTCACATTGCACAGATACGAACAGGGGGGCAAATAAAAACATAAAAAGCACCAAACATACTCCCAACATCGTGCGATCTTAAATCTACCGGTTTCATTCTAAGCGATGCCACTTGCTCAAAGCGGTGCGAACGGCCGTCACTTTGAGTGCTGCGAGTTTGGATGTGTGTAACGTGCAGCAGAACAATGAAGTGGTGAGGGGAAGGAATGAGACGCAAATGTGCAACCGTTTTGGTGTGGCAGTGGTGGGAAGAGCGGCGAGCGGTGTGACGCCGGAACACGGCGAAACAGCGCCCGCCCTTTTCAAGCTTTTTAAGCCTGACTTCTCACGAAAATGGGGAAATGCCGGTTACGGCACGCGTGACATGACCCTGACGCTTTGCTGGTTGCACGGGCTTCAGGTGGGGCACATTTGCTTCCTTTGCCAGTTGGGTGGCATCTCTCGCGTCGCTGCAAAACAGCCTCAATAAAAAGGCGCCACCTCGTAAAGCAGTGCCATTATCACCACACTGACCGCTGTTCGTCGCACTGACGTTCGCAAATGCAGCAGCAGCGCAGCACGCACCAGTTGTGGTTTTGCATGGTCCGCAGTGCTCATTCTCAGCAAGAAAGACTCATAGTGAACTCCTGAAGGTACACAAGTCCCACAGCTGCAACACGATACCGCGGTACGGTTAACGAGCGAGCACAGCTGCATGCACACATGTGCAATTATGGCACCGCGTGCTTTGGTGTGCTTTGTAGGAAATTTGCACCAATTTTCTGAGCAGCGCAGCTTGGGCCTACACGTCTGTTCCTCGACGAAAAGGCTGACTGCGCCTTGAACGAAATTCCCAACTTTGCGTCCGCCAGCAACTACGGCGGCACGTTGTTCGCCCAACGGCACACACCACTACACGCGAGACCGCATTGGTACAGCCACCCGCTTGTTTGAGGTCTTCCATGGCACGACTGCTGCGTACCGGTGCTCAACAAACGATTTACTGGAAAATGGCAGAGAAAAGAAAAAGAAGAAATGCAGCGAGTGAGGAGCGAAGTTGGTGGTGGCACAAATGTCAGCGGGGCCCTTTTCTTTGCTTCTCTTCTGTTGGTTACATTTGGCTGGAAGATGTGCGACAACAAACTGACGTTTTGGGCGCCCGTCCAAGTTCCGGACGAGTGTCACACATTTGAAGGCCACCGCGAGACAACACTGTCGTCGGGTTGGTAGTTTTGTGTTGACGTCACAAAAAATCGAGTGATATTTGTTTATTTATTTCCCCTTCTCCCCCGTTACAATAAAATAGTTATCAATTTGCTTACTTTACTTACTTACTTATTCAACGTATTTCAGCTGCGAGAGTGAAGGGAGGACTGCGCAAAAGGGAGTGCTGTGGAGAGTGAGAGGGAAGACATAAAATAAGGCGCCAAACTCCGCCTCATAATCGTCCTGTCTGGGCGCGTCACTTCCACGATATCGGTCGACAGACTACTGCTGGCTGGGCTTTTTACAGATCTTTGCTTGTGCATTTTTATAATTAACTTCATGCTCTCCATAACACAAACGTATAATTCCAGAGGAGGCAAAAAATACAAACGCGCGTCCACATGAGTCCAACGTCAAAGTAGAGCGCGGAAACTCGCATTCGGAGCACACTCGGCCACTCGATTTACTACATTTGCTGTTGTGTTCCATATGTAGTTTTATTTTGCCGGTGCGTGGGACAATGTTATTTAACGCACCACTTAAAAGTGTGGGAAATTATAATAAAACGTTCCAGAGTGAAAAAACAAAAACAAAAATCAATTCTGACCATTCACGTCGATACATCACTGTTACTCGCAAAGCGAGTTCTTGTTTGAAAGACTCTGACTCTGCTCTTATGTACATGTTGCAGCTTATTTCTGCTTTGCAATCGCTCGTTTCAAAGTTTGCCATGCAACGGTGCGCCATCCACCGCGGCGTAGCAATCACAGCGGCCGGGCCCCTCTCACGACAACACGGAAGTGGAAGACCACCGCAGCAGCAACGACTGCAGCTAACGAGGAATGAGCTCGAGTAGCTGTTGCCAAATGTCCTTGCACGTGTGCTTTGTGCTTCGTTGCTCAATGACGTCGCGTTGCCGCACTACCTCCGACTGGAGATCAAATTTCATCTTGTTGAGCGTGCTGAGGCACCTTTCCAGTTTGTCGACTTCTTCAATGCCTTGCCCAAGTTGAGTGGCGTAAGTTACAATCTTCTCGGCAAGCCGCTCAATTGCCGGCCCGCTGTTTGCACTGGAGCGTGCCACATCTGCACTGGGGCTCGCTGAAGACACACCTGTCATGTTGAAACTCAGTTCGATGACTGGAGCGAGGCAACCGCTTCCACTGCCATGCTGCGCGGCTGTGGCAGCAGATATTGACAGATAACCAGAGCATTCATTCGAGGCAGCACCAAAGTTGAAGACCTTTTCAACCTCCGTTTCCGCCTGCCGTGGCTTAAACTGAGCACATAGTTTTTCATACGCCCTCACCACCTCGCGTACATCCTCGGCCAACATGACCAAATGCCGCTGCTTGTGTAGCCGTCTCCTGCTCATCGCCGTCACTTTTTCCACAAGCACGCCTTCTGTGGCCCGCATTTTTGATAAAAGTGGAGTGCCGCTTGTTCCATCGTCAACATTTTGATTTTGAGAAGCGTGGTGTTCACTTACAAGTAGCAACGAGGCGTCCAGCAGCTTGCAGTTGTGTTCGTTTTGCTGTACATTGTTTTCAATGGCCCGCCAAACGGCAGTAAACCGCCAAATAGGCAAAAATGCGGCCACAACGCGCTTAACCTGCTTAATGTAATCCTCGAGCCAATCTTTCTTGCTGAGCAGCACGCTTCTCGCATTTTTACAAAATTCGCTTTCATTCACGCCCGGTACGAATTCAAAAAGTTCATTTAGCGCCTCTTGGCGCTCCGCCACCATACCATTTGTTTTTGCGTCCCACAGACAGTTAGAAATTGGCTCAATAGCGTCAAGTGCTGCCTGGTGCTCCACTGTCCATTTCGCAGCACTTCGAAGTTGATCACGGACATTCGCTGCGCGGCTGCCCCCCTCTCGTTGAAGCTCCGCCAACACACTCAACACCGCCTCGCGCGCAGTTTTTACGTACGCACTAGAACGACCGCTGCCAACAGACGTCTGAAGCAGCTGCCGCATCTGCCCCTCCAGTCGACCAAACGTTACGGCAATATTCGTGTCAACGTCTTCCAACCGCTCGAGGGTCTTCTGTAAACAGCCTCTGGTTCTGTTTAACAAGTAAACCCACTGCACCACAATTTTACTTGCTTGGGTCCTGTCTTGAGCCTTTTTAATATCTTTTTTGCACTTTTCAGTATCACTTAAATGGTCTCCGCAGACGGTCATAGCGAAGATGAATAACGTCTGCAGGCATATTGCCAAGGCGCTGTTTAATTCCACCTAAAATTAGAGGAAATAGGTGAATAAATGTTTCATTATTGTCAATGGAGGTTTAGGCCCTCATAAACACCGCCCAAAAGACCAGAGCAAGCCACTTTGTCACTGACATGCAAAGATCGACCAAGTCACTCGAAAAAAATAGTAAAGTAACAATAATGATGATGATGACAGAAAAAATAGAAATAACAACGTTATGAAAAAAAAAAATATTAACAAAAGCCACAACAAGCTGCCGTTTTTTTCACTGTAGGCGCGCGGAAAAGTAAATTCCACACAACAATAATAAAAATAACAAGCGCTCCCAGTAGCGAAGACACTCGCTTACGTTGTTAACAAAAGAAAAAATACGTTATTTTTGCAGCACACAGGCGCTACGAGGCGGCGTTGCACCAACACCACGTAGTTCGGTGTTAATGTGCGGGCCGGACAACTGAGCACAAGTGAGGAGGGCGCAAGCCGGTTTGTCATCGCACATTGAAATGGCGCTTGATTGATTCATGGCAGGGGAATGCCGGGGTAATATCCGCCTTCCTCCCCTCATCACCGCCGTCACGGCATGGCTTTGGCTTTCCGCACATCATTTTTCTCCTTTTGTAACGCGCCACTCTCACATGAAACTTTTGGTTCGCAGCACCGGACACACGCCAAGTCCAATCGGCAATTTGGTCTCATATAAGCAGCACTTTTCAGCTTGCTAGTCCACTACGCCCAAATAACAGCTGTTTCCGAAAAACTCACCCCACGAAAGCCATTCGCCACTGGCCATTAAGCAGCAGCACTTTATTGGTTTTACGTTAGCAACCGGTCACACTGCTTGTTATTCGCGCATCACTTGGTCTTTCGCAGTGACGGAAAGACGTTAAACCGCCACAAAGCACAAAACGACATCACTTTCGTCACTTGTCGGCACACCAACACCACCGTACGCACACGAAAATCTGTCACTTCCGGCTCTTGAAGCCATCTTCGTTGGCAGAACTGCGTGCAGCATTTCACCGTGCTTTTTATAAAAATAATAGACAGTTGCTTCTCTGCAGGTGTTTAAAACGAATTGAATCCGCTCCACAGAAATGCAAAGAAAAAAAGCGGCTTGGAAAATTGCTCCGTAGTCTTCGATGTATTTATTATTATTATTATCCTGCAAGGTGCCACAGGCGCCTCCGCTTTTACTACCTCACACTGCAAATGCAGCGGCCACGAGTAGATTGATGTCCTTCAAGCATCAAGAGGCAAGAGTTCCCGCTGTGGATGAAGAAAAGACAGATACACACACACACACAAAGACACTAAACAAGCCAAGCAAATCGAAGAGCTAGTTCGCACAATGGCACGCAGAAACTCGAATGAAGATTCTACTGCTTGATGCGCACAATTTTACACCTTTCCGTTGAGCTTCGCCGAAACTGTACCACAGCTCAGTGCCCAAGAAGATGTGGACTACAACGTGTGATGCGCCATAATCAAATGCAGCGTTGTGTGCGTGCCCGCCGCCGCAAAAGACACCGTCTACGATGTTGACCGGGCCGCAGGGCACAATCAGACCGGAAAAGCTCACGGGCTCCACAACACTGGGTGGAAGACGCAGGCTTTGCATCAAACTCCACCTCACGCGTGCCATTGTTCAGCGCAACGCGAATAAACCACCGTGACTCGCATCCACGACCCACGCACACAAAGTTGAGTTATCACAGCGGAATAAGCGCCAAAACAACACACGCGCCGCTCCGAGGCGCCCAAAACATCTTCGGACACACGCGCCACTGACGCTCCTGTACAGCATCGCACCAACGTCATAATTCCCACAAAAAGCCATCAGCAGAGCAGAATTACCACACTATGAGAAACGACTGCACTGGCCAAAGTGCCTCGACACGCGCAAAGCGAACATACGGGAACAATTGAAAAATGGGCGGCGCACGCCCGCCAGCGCCAGTTAACGTCCCACGACCCGTCTTCAGGTTGCCAATAACACAATCAACTCCGAAAGTTATAGCGATCAGGCACGCATCGGCGAATGCAACAAAATAGCCGCGTGGTCCAGTGTGGAGTTGCGTAGCTGAAGGAATAACGTTAAAATGAATATAAAAAATACGAAGAGGGCGAGGAGAAGAAAGAAAACAAGATGTGGTGAATAATAGTGACCAATCAGATTATGCACGGCCGCACACCCATGTCTTCCCGCAACGGGGAGACGCGCATGCGCTAGCAGAATCGAGTCATGGGCCACAGTTCCAGGTCTTCGGGAGGCTGCTTGTCAGATAAGCGCGACTTATCACACACAACCAATCTCATTGCACGCGGAGTGCGTCGCGTGGGGGCAGCGGCGACCGTCGTCAGCAATGAACCAGCAACACATCAATAATCTCCTCGTCCAACTGCACTTGCTGCTGCTCTGCTTCATCCCATAGGAGCCTCACATTCTCACAGTCCTCCTCAGACATGGCACCCTCCGTCACCAAGCACTCCTGCCTGCTTACCATCGCCGCGCTGCTGTGGTGCTGGAAGTACACCATCACCCATCGAAGACCGCCTCTCACCACGTTCCAGTCATCAAAACACTCCGCCATTCGCTCCGTGAACTGCACAACGGCACAAGCGGGGGTGCCGCCGACTTTACGCGGTGTCGCCAGCACACCCACAAGTACCAGTGGCCCTGACTTTTTCGCGTTCCTACCCCTTTTCCGCTTGCAACCAGCCGCTGTGGAGTTCGCACTGGAGCCCCTGGTAAAGTAGAAGGCGCTGAAGAGGGGAAAGCTCAACAGATCTGGTATGTACAGCACATCTGTCTTAACACTCATTTGCGTGGCGTTGGGCTTGTCATGCACACCGCAAGAAATTACCCTATACTTCTCTGGGAACTTGCTTAGTCGCGTTCCTCGCCTCGCCGCGTCGTCACGTGGGCAACCACACGCACGCGGGAGGGGGACCAGCTTCCTAACGATCAGTTCGGACACATCCCGGTGCAGCAGGATACAGACGCCGAACATCTCGAACAGCTTAACACATGTTTCCGGACACCACACCATCCGCCGCATCAGCCGCCCCAAGTAGTAGCAGTCTTTCAACAGCACACGCCTCAACTCAATCTCAACTGCGGAGGAGCACGGCCCCATCACAAAGTGTTCGCCGGCACCGTGCTTCACTCGCACTATCTTCAGCAGGCAATACACATGCACACGTGGAAGCCGCTTCACCCTGCACAAAAGGGTGTTGATTAGGAAATCCCTCTGATCGTCTGGGAAGCACCGTATACATTCACGTATAGATAAGCACTCATTATTGTAGGGAATTTCATCACGTAGATAACGTGGCACGGGTCCAACAGTTTCTGCCTGAGACTCGATTACGGACCAATTCGAGGAGCACAGTATCGGAAGAAAACCAGAGCCACGCTTGTGCTGATCCCATGCATGCAGGGCCATTAGCTCTCGTCTGTTATAGCCGTTGAACAAAATATAGTTCACAACAGTTTGTTCCTCAATTTTATAGAATATTTTTTCATCAGGTGCATTGAAAACGATGACCTCCCACGTCCCGATGGGGAGGTTCGTCATGCTCTCGGGTTCACACCGGTCGTATATAGCGCACCCCTGGACGCCCTCATCCGCCAGCACGTTCACAACTGCCAACGCGTCGCACACATAGTGGAACTCCTTTACGGTACCTGCGCGACTCCCAAGGTTGAAGAACACATACCCAGAATCGCACACAACATACAGCACTGCGCCGATCGTGTCAGCGCTGCAGTGAAGCAGCTGGTGCAAAAAAAATGGTGCCACAGCAGCCGTCTTGCCAGTGCCTGGCGTCCCCAGCAAACTATACAACCTCCTGGGAGAAGTGCCGCCATTCGCTCGCCTGTTATCGATGCCGCGCTTCAGGATGTTCCACGCGCGAACAACCTCCCTGCGGACAATGGCATCACACTTTCTCTCTCTAAACAAATGAGATGGCCACCCCCATTCGGAAATGAGCACCAGCAACTCGAGACCATCATCAGTTCCGGGCACAACGGCATCCACCTCGCCAGGAAAAGGAGTGACATCCACCTCGCGCTCCTCCCACATGCGCGGCGGCTCACCAACGCACTCCGTGTCCACAACAATCATCCCCATTGGCGCGGATGCGTGGCCAGACTCCACAAAGCTCCATGATGCGTTGTAGACTGAACGGTATCGCGACCGCTCATCAGCTAGCTTGCAGTGCTCGTCGCTCACCGGCGCAGCCGGACGTTATCTGGACACACAACGCAGCGCCTCGTCGAGCAGCGCCTGTGTGGCATCCGACACAGCACGCCTCGTTGCCGAAGCTACCATGTTCCAGCCACCGAACGTGACAACATTTCGTGCCCTCAGTGCACGCACGTCGCGCCACAGCTGGGTAATCCTGTACTGCTCAAGCCCAAGGATCTTGCCAAGCAGACGCTCGTCAGAAACGTAACGCGCAGGCTCGCGCATAAATGTCGTCATGGTCACCTGGCTGTCGGCGTAGGAAAGCGCTTCACCGGGTAAATATGTGCGCAGGAAGTTTCGCAGAAGCACCGTTTCGGGGTTGCCACAGCCAGGTGGCAATGCATTCTCCAAGCTGTCAGAATAACTCCACTTCGCCTGCACGTCCGCATTCTCGTTTGTCTGCTCGGACTGTTCTGTCGCAGCTGCCATTCCGAACTGAAAACCCGGGACGACAGCGCCAGGAAACTCGACACGTTGCAAGCGACGGTGGTCTATTGCTTTTGTGTAAAAGGGGCGGAAAAGAAACACTGTGTGAGCAGCAGCGCGCGAACAAGGGCAGCATTGGTTCCTACATAGCAATGACTACGAAGGGGCGAGAGAGAGGCCTTTCTTTCTATGCAAAACAGGCGCTAACCCTAACCACATAAATTTCCAAGCGGTTCATGGAGACACGTCTAAGTGCGCACACGGCAATCCAGCTGCACCAAATACTGAGCAACCCACCGATATGCGTAAAAGCAGCGCGTGCGACACGGTCCCGCAACCACCAGCCACAGACGCCCTCCAACAGGATGTGTGGCAATTGGCGGCACACAACGTAGCAGTCACCGATGGGCATTCAATGAAATTTCTGTGTTACCCTCACATCATACTGATAGGAACGCACTGCTCCGTTTTATCAGAGCATTTAAGATGCCTTGATGCATATGGCAAACGCCTCATTGCGGCACTATGGAATAGAACCGAGGAAGTTCACTGGATTTCTTAGGGAAACGGAGCTTTACCACAATACAAAATCACTGACCCATCGAACGCATGCGAAGTGTGACGTGGAGCCAGCGCCAGCGCGTCCCGACATCTTACCGCAGCAAATCGAGTGCAGTGCAAGCCGGTCGACGGAGCTGTGGTTGCTGTGTATTTCGTGGTCCATTGCCCTGACTGTGGGGACACGACAAAAGTCGGGTGCGTGCCGCCGCCCTCACGGTAAGGGGTGACCTCACACGGTGAAACACCGCGTCAGCTAGTAGCGGGATGCGTGCTGCAGTGGCGAGTGTCCCTCCAGACCAGCGCGCGACACGCCGTCATCCGCTGCTGGAGCGGGCAAGCCCAGTCACCACTTGAGGTGACTTTATTGCACGGCGCCTCCCCCGAGACGATCAGAAATCATAGAACAATTGAAGCCCCTTCAATGCATCTCATTTCTTTTACAAAATCGTGGCTGTCAAAGCCGCCGCTACAACTTCATTACGCAATGCAGAAAAGTGAGAAACGCGCAAAAAGTGTTGTAGCGCAATTTGTGAAGGCAACAAACAGCGTGTGGCGTTATCAAGCAATAAGCCGAGGTAGTGCAGCAACCTCTGAAAACAAAAAAGACCTCACATGGAGCCGAGCAAAAACACTCTTGTACATTCACTACCCCATAAACTGGAAGCGCACACACTGTCGGCACCAATGGCTCATCCTTCTGAGCACAAGATTAATACAACTCCCCTTAACAGCGTTGCACAGTGGACGTGGTGACGGTTTGCCTCCAGGGAGACGCAGCCGTGCTACTTACACACCGCGTGCGCTGTCATAAAGGTAAAAACATGAAATTAGGTACACCGACAGGAGTACATACTTACACAGAGCCAACCAAATCAACAGCGGGAGTGTTAGCACAGCCTTCCGCCAAACCTTCATTTGCAAAGGCGCTCGCATTGACCAGTCTGGTCGCATAAAACGCGCCTCGGCACCACGTCATGAAATTGGGCCCATTCTGTGAGGGGGCACGTTAAAGGCGGTGGTTTATTCAGTTAGTCATTTAGTTGGAGAGCGGTGGTATCTGGACAGGAATGAAGTGAAAGCAGTGGCTGAGTTACACCACAACTACTGCGTTACAAGGGGAAAAATACGTATGCACATGGCGTGAGGAGTTAAACGTGAGGGGAAAAGGAGAGAGTCAGTGAGAGATATGAATTGGTTTTACTGAGGCATCAGATATGCCACAACGAAATGTACAACACGCGTGTGAAATGAAAATTGGCAGAAGAACACAAATTGCCGCGGTGACACTTGTGTTTTTTCCTTGCCATTTTCAATCATCAGCGGCACTTTTGGAGGGCTGCCTTTGGTTGCGCAGCATAAACAACGCCACCATAGCAGAGGCAGCTACAGCAATCGGCACCACAACCAGGAGCACGATCGTTGTTACACTTTTACCGCCCCTAACCGCGGTCGTAGCACCAGTGTCAAACTCATAATCATCGTCTCCACCCACATGGCCCTCGGCAGTACCCTCCGTTGCCCGGGCGTCAGCCTTCATCACGGTGTCAGTGGGCCACATCTCGCTTTGCACCGCCCGCTCCCTCAGTGCGGCCTCCAAAATCGACTTGCCACGTTTTATCTGTTCATCTACAGGCACGAGGATTCTGGTGGCATCACCCAACGTTTTCTCGGCGTTTTCACAGCTCTTCATGGATGACTCGACAAGAGAATTCACTTGCGTAAAAACACCCTCGCAGCTTATGCCTTTCTAGCTTTTGCAATGCGTGTGCTCATGGTTCACCACGAGTGACACTTCCGCCCACAAAGTTGCTGCGGTGTTCCCCCACATGTCGAAGTCGTCAAAGTGGCTCCTGCGCTCGTCAGCCACCAAATGCAGCAGCACGAACCGCTCCATTTGCGTGCCACTCTTACAATGTGAAATATTGTGATGAAGCTCACCGCCATACTGCAAAAGTGTGTGTGGGCTTGCCTGCGTGCCGGTGTACCTTGCGGCCAGCACCCTTGTCAACGCTGAGGGGACCTCCACTACTGCGCTTACTGACTCCATACGCATAGCCTCCGTGTCCACGACGTCTAGAACCCCCACATCAAGCTTTGCTGCACTCTCCCGTAGCAACACCGCCCTCTTTAGCCGCACGCCTTCCCTTGCAAGCACACCCTTTAGCATGGACTCCAGTGCAACAAAAATGTCCTTCATTATATCCAGATTCTTCACCAGCAAACAGCCAAGCACAACCTTTCCACCAAACGCATGCTTACGCTCACGCCCCTCCATCAAAGCACACAGTGTTGTGTTGAACCCCACTCACACTTCCTGTGCAAGCAGAGAAGTTCTTCCCTTCATCGAGTAGGTTGACACTCTTTTCAAGTTAGCCCTGAAAATTCTTCCGATAAGTCTCATTGTGCATGCTGAAGTTCATAAGCTGCCCAGTGCTGCTTTCAAGTTCGTCGTGGTGGCCGTAGAAGGTGCGGTTTGCGTAATATTTAAATTCGGCAAGCAACTCTTTACACTTCCGACAATAGAACTTGTTCTCAAAGAGGTGACCCTGCAGCAGTTCAATGCCGGACAGAAATTGCGTTACCAGCATGGTCACTCCGGACATGAGCCAAAAGGAAGCCAATAACTCTGCGTCAGCCCTGTGGTGCTGCAGTCCAACATCTTGGAAGTTCTCAGCCACACCCGTTTCGGCAACATGTGCGGCGTAGTTGCTGTGCTACCTGCAGAGTGTCTCGCGCTCTCGCTCAGCATTTGTCTTCATAGCAACGCTGCAGTGTCTTGCACCCAATTTCTTTTACCACCACTCACAATGACGTTGCTTGGCGACGTTCCCGTGAGACAATGTGACATTTTCTTCATCTTTTTAACCAACTCCAGTTGCACAGACGCCTGTGCATAGCGACCCTGATGCAACTGATGAAAAATTACTCGGGAGCACCCTCACTACTCGTGTCGCGCTTCTTGCTGCTTCAATGGTTTCAGTGTCTTAAAGAGCAGAAAGATGAGAAAAAAAAAGGGAAATGCGCACGATGCTGAAGCACGGGGATAATAAAACAAAAAAGAGTGATAGAAAAGAAGAAAGTAAAAATTATAAGCGAAAAGTGCAGAGAATGGGTAGGTTGGCCACATTCAAAAGGAGCATGATGCGCAACTATAGCACCACGATTCGCGCGGTGACTGGCACTGGCCAATCACAGAAACATAAACCACCGTGGCACAAAGGTGCTGCTATTTGTTTGACTGCACCTCAATCAGCGGCGCCACATAACTTCCTCAGGGGCACAAAGCCACGTTGCACCGTTTTGTTACTTTTTCTAACAAAAAGGGGAGAAAGTTAGAAAAGGAAAAACATGAGCACTGCAGTACGGACAAGCATGACACTTGTTGTGTGATGGAAATATTATTCGGCTTCCCCATGAGGCGCCGCAATGTGCCCGTAAAATCGCAGCGCAGTATGAAATGCACAGCCATCGGAGTTCCCGCACCATCAGGCGAGCGGGTGCTTGCAGTGCAAATAGCTGTCTAGAAGTGAAAAAAGGCGGGCACTGCTGCAGTTGGCATGTTACCAATCTCCACCTGCACGTCTACCACAAGCAGGCGCTGTTGCTTTCAGCCTCAGCATCGGTACCGACAGCACACACCAACACAGCTCATGGGAACGCTATGAAACCCAAATGCAGCCCATCGCTTACTTTAGCAGGGCACCCATGCGCTACTCATTCGAGTCACCTACCAACAACGCACGGCGGCGCTCATTAACCGCAGAAGCGTTACGTGCACTGCTCACGGCGCGTGCCTCGTGGATACTTCACGTCAACAGAGTGGTCTGCCTTAACGTTGCACCAGTGCCGGGACGGCAGCACTATCCTCATTCTCTGAGCCTGCCTTAACGAGAGGCTCACGCGCCATCGTGATGCCACACTCACAATGACGAGCAGGAGCAGCGCAGCAGTCACATCACAATGTCTGTTCATCGTTTGGCAAGCCACAGGAGGCGGGTGCGCACGGACGCACAAGTTGATGCTGAGCGCAATCAGAATACTTCTGCGGCTTTAGACACCAATGTATTTCTACCGGTTGTGACACATCTCTCTTGAGTCACGCACCCACCTCGTAGAAAGCGCACAACAAGGGATTTTGCATTGCAATCGCATGCCCTGTGCTGGTCAATCCCATGGTACATTCAAAGAGGCCAACTGCAGGCACAAAACAACGCAGCCAACAAACGCACAACTTTACCAGCGTTGTGCACCTCCACAGCTCAGAAAACAGCGAAGGCTCTTACTGCTCCTCACTTTTGGCCACCACATCACCCGTTACAAAGCCGGCACAACAGCATCCGTGACACCGCTTCACTTCATGTTCTTCCTACAACCTCGCAAAGTAACCACAGATAGAAACAGGACGAACTTCCAAGGACAATGTCGTAGACAACAAACGAGGCGGGACGAGCATTCATCTACAGAGCAGACAAATAAGCACGCACACGCACTTCTAACCATTCATTAACGCTTTTGCCACACAAGTTCGACTGCAGTGCAAACTGAATGGCCAAGCTGGAGAACATGAAAAGAACGATTGGCATGAATTTTCGTTCGCCTTGTTTTACTTTTACTTTCTCCCTCGTTTGCTCCCATTTTTGTGGAAGTGAGGGAGAAAGGGAGAAGTGAGAAGAATGCGATTAACACAGGTGGCATGAGGGCATTCTCACATTGCCTAGCTTCACTCCGGTGACAAAGTAGTACGCTGACCTTGTCTGAGGCCACGCACGGCCACTTGCCTTTCCACAAAAGTAGCAAGCACAAAAACGACAACCAGCACCTACTTCCTTGTGAAAATTTAGATAAAGTGAGCAGGTGCATGTTTTTTTGGTTGGGAGCTCCTCCACGCGAATAGCTGTCACGCCTGCTGCCCCTCAATTCCACGTATGGGGGTGGACGCGTGCCAGGTGCTTGCGTGTCTCTCTTGTGGAGCGTGGTGCGCTACATTTGCATGCGCAGTTGCACCGCATTACATCCACCTTCTACGTTCCTCACCCAACACGCACAGACACAGAATGGCGCCATGATCGCACGGCTGCAGCTCGTAAAATTAAAAACAAATAAGCAAGCCAAGGTAGTTAAGCACAGGGACAAACCTCAATCACTGGTATGCCTTACGCGCCTGTTTGCCTTACCTGGAGGAGCACGGCATTCAGGCACGCCGAGTACAGGCACTTGTGTGCTGCGCAGTACGAAACGATGGGCCGCCAAACGTCAAGGGCTGTGTGAGAGGCAAATAAGTTGAGCTCTGGAAGAATAAGGTGCCATAGTTTTCCTCTATACAAGCTGCAAGACATAAACACACGTGAATAGTGAATGTTGGAAAAACTAAGGTCACTGTGCGGCAAGAAACTAGCGAGAGGAAGCACCCAACGAGCGACACTGAGCAGGCACATGGTTTCCGACCACGGGTCACGTCATCCCACTATTGGTGGCCGCAGTAGCACCTCTTCCTGGAAAAAAACAAGAACCAAACCACACTTGGTGGCGCTTGGATTTGAAGCATGCACTCTTCTGCCAAATGTCTTTTCGTGAAGCGACTGGGAGAGGGCATTGTAAAGGACTGTAAAAGTTGCGTGCGGCCCGCCCTTGCATAAATAGGCTTAGCGTATCGGTGTACGTCTAAAATGGTGGACTAAGTGGCAGCTGCTCACTGAGCCAGCCGGCCGTTGTTGCGTAGCGAAACGAGCTGCTGCTACAACGAGCAACAACATGTCTGTACACCGCAACCACAGCAACTGCCGTAAACGGACAGCCCATCCTGTTAACTGGCCGGTTGGAAGGGGTTGAAGAACGCAACAACCGGGACAAGCCAAGGGCGCAGTGCGAACACGGTACTCCGTCACGCTGCCTCCACAGAAATACGCGCCACGCGGCAGAAGGGCAGCACAAGCCCGTGCACGTGACCTGCAATCCCTTGAAAAGAGTGATATTGCGAATACTCAGCTGATGCGCTGCGTTAGTAGGACAGGATTACTCGGAATCATTTGAGGTGCCCAGCACTCGATGACAGAGGTCTGGCACCAGCACCGCCATTGCAACGCTTTTCGTCAACGTCTTGGTGAAGAGCAAACTGTTACGCTATAGGCAAGCAAAGAACAGCGTTTGACATTCATTTAAGGTAAAGAGAAGTCATGAGAGGAATATGCTATGAGCCTCTGTAGCTGCACGCAAGTCCCGGTGCACAAGCACGTTGTGAAAGGCAGCACAAAGAAGGGAGGAATGGCAAAGCAGTAGGATGAGCACTGCCCACGCATTTCAATCAGCGAAGTATGTTATTAAATGTTTACATGATCAAGTTGTTCGTCAAGCGTGCAACGCAACGCAAGTGTCAAGTCCGTTGCAGGGCACCACTCGCAGTAGGGGATGAGACGAAGCACATATGGAGGACAGCAATACCGATATTGTTACATTGTTCACAGAAGAGTGCAAGTGCCCAAGTTAGCTTGAAGGAGGGGAGGTGACCTCATTTAGCGCATAGCACCTCAATCCCGCGTACACACACACAAAGAGAGAAAGAAAGAGATACGCACCAGGCATTTTTACGTCATGCCCCATTGTCTCACTGAGAGCAAAGGGAGCGTAAGCGAGAATGGCGTGGCAACGCTAATTTAGACATGCCGCAATAGCTGCAGAAATAGCAACGAAAAAGCAACACAACAACAATAAAGGGCTGGTATCAATCTTTTTCAAAGGGGGCCAGCGCCTCCGTCCTTGCAATAACATGGCCTTCAGCACACGTGAGCCCGCCAACTCCGGGGCAAAACAAAAAAGGCACTTAAAGCGAGCGGCGAACGAAACCGATTTGTGCACGCGAATGCATTTTGTCATCGCTCTTATCATTAATTTCACAAACAGATGGGGAAGAGGTATTACAACACGCTGACGCAGTCGGCAGCGGCACGCAATTGCCTTGTCTCAAGAGGGAGTAGATATCTTCCTTTAATTAAAGAACTTGCGCACAACATGCCCAGGCAATGAAAGTGGGCGTGCTGAGAAAATAAATTTGTTGCACTGAGAATTTGCTTACAAAATGGCTTACATCCAGAAACAACATCTTCTTTAGCCTCCTGCGCCACGTGCTCGGCATGCCCAGCTGCCTCACGAATTGTCCTCGTGTTGGATCTGGTCAAAGACCTTATTGCTCTCGCTCGTTCTCTTTTAGACTTCACCTCCGCCACATTTTTATCCACATCCTCCAGGGCGTCACGAAGCTGCTGGCCATTTGCTCGCAGCACTCCAAAGGAGATGCTTTGCAATCTCTTCCTCGGAATTGTTGGCAAACTGCAGCAGCTTTGTTACATCAAAAAGAAACATTTTAGTTGGACCATCCATCACCTTTACTGCCGCACCGCTGCACTCGAGCAAGTGCTCACGCGAATTTAATTTGCTTAACGAGGTGACAGCTTCGTTAAATGTCTTCTCAACACGCTTCGCAGCACTGCCAATGTTCTGCAGGGCACTCGATATGTTTTCATTTGCATGGACGGCGGTCCTTTGGCCTTCGATACTTCGCTTCACTGAGGCATCAGCGAAAGCGCGGACATCGTCCGCACTGGCTTCGTAACCCACAACAGTGCCAGCCATTTCTCATGCTCTGCGTCTCTCACCAACTGCCGTTTCAGCATGCCCGCAAGCGCCTGCCGCAGTCGCTTGAGCCTCCTCATCTTTTTCTGCGGCCACCATCTGCACAGTCTCACACGCTTCAGTGGACTCCGCAACTGCCTTTTCAATTTTTGCCCTTGCACCAACAAACCGTCGAATGTCCTCATGCACCGTTTTCACTTCACCGCATATTCGTATTCCACGCTCCTGCGCGCGAAGAGCATCGCATAGCGCCTTGTTGGCATGTGCATCCAATGAACTGTGGCATTTCTTCAACGCATCAAGGTGAGCCTTTACTGCACAGAGCTCGCTTCGCTTGCCTGTCAGAACATCCACGCAACGCTTCTTTGACTCTTCCACTTCCTTCTCTATCGGTGCCAGAGAAGATTCAACAGCCCTTATTTTCTTATCGGCTTCGTTTAATTGCCTCGTTACCTCTTTCCACTCCGTCGAGATGGACACCAAACTTGCCCTCAGTTTCTCAACCTCAGATACGCTCATCAGGTCACTGTGGAATAGCGCGATAATATCGTACATTGCCTCTGCTGTTACATTCTTGGAGCTATCATCGCAGCGCTCTTCTAGTTTTCGAGCGCGCTCCGCTCCACAAATGTTTTTTACATTTTCCCTGATGCGGCCCAATCGGGCATGTAAGGCGTTCAGTGGCTCTCCCACCGTATCATTTGTTGACTTCACATTCCCCAACACCTTGTCGGTAATGCCAGCACTGATGCTGCGCCAGCAAGCGCACTCTTTGACTGACAATTCACCATTTCAAGCTTATGCTTAGTCACACCACTCGTGCTACCGGAGTTCAAAGCAGGAAGGATGGTGTCAAGGGCCTTTGTGAATTGTCCAGTTGTTTGTACCTTCTCATTTGCCTTCTCGCTGAGGCTCTTGACCGTCGCGCTGTAACGAACAGCCTTTTCCTTCAATGAATTCATCACCGATGGTAAAGCGGTGAGTAACCTGCTTGCGCCACAAAGACTGTCGCGCTCATGAACAAGTTTTCGAGTGGCATCTTCAAGCATGGTGACCACTAGCTTATCTGATTCGTTAATGTCTTCCTCTGTCACGCTTCAATTTGACGTTACACACCCAAGAGGCATCACCCCCATGTTCAAATGTTTTTTCAGCTCCGTCAAGACACCGTCCCAATCTTGTTTTACGTTTGCTCCCGTACTGGCATTTTTTGTGGCAATCCACGCCTCCTCAGAAGAGCGGTCCCACAACATCACTGTTTCATTTCCACCGCTTGGCTAGAGAAGTGAGATTTCACTCAATTTCAACCCTTACCACCTCCAGAGGCGATGAGGTCACATTGTGAATTGGCCCGCATACGGTCAAGTTCTCCAACGACTGCTTTTACTCGCTCCTCCTTTTCATTGCCACCATCAAGTTTCGAACTAGCGACAGTCATTTTTCTTTTAATAGCTTCTCAGCCCTCCTTTGTCGCTTTTTGGCACTTGGCTATATACACCTCTGCCAAAAACAACGCGGCCTCTGATATTTTTCACTTTCTCACTTATGGTCACGTTACTGGGAGCAACAAAAGCAGCTTTTGCTTTAGTTCCTTCAGCAGTGAACTTGAGTTTGACAACTTCGTGGCTTCCCTTCAAAGCCAAACCACCATTGACAGAAAAAGTGGTATTTACCGTCCGCCACAACCCCGCCCACATACATGCTTCCTTCACCCACTTGTCAGTGTCCTGTGTGTCAGGACGCTTTGTGCTTGCAACTGCAACGCCCGTGCTTGTCGCACAGCGTGGCAGCAGCACAACCGCCACAAAAGGAAGAGGTGGTTGATTACAGCCAACTTCCCATTCATGCTTCTATTGCTTTGTGCTGTCTTCTAGGCGGTTAGCAGTATTCACGGGAAAGCAAGGAGCGGATGCCAGGCGAAAAGAAAAGCAGAGGGGTTGCAGGCTAGTGAGCGGTAAACGGGGATGAAATCAGCACTTGCAAGCAACGCGGTCCATTAAAGTGCATACACGGAACGTAACAATAATAACTAAATCAATCGGATAGCATACACACAAATACGCAGGCATGCACGTGTACGAATAAAAGAGCAGCTGTCCGGTCAAAGTGGTGCTAAATGCACGCAATGCGTTCAAAGCGCAAAAGGTAACAAGTAAATACAGCGGGGCTAAGCACAAGCAAAAAGCGGGATGGCGGCGTCAGTAGCGTTGCAGAGAAAAAATATTATAAAGCAGCCACCCCATCAACTTCACGTGCAAGCAATTTGACTGAGACGCTATGCGGACACATTTCCCATGGGAATGCACTACACGCCGGTGTTATGAAGCAACAGCGCCTTTGTAAGTTTAGGAAAAAATAAAGGCCAAAACTGAGAGCAATTAGGGGGAAGTCGAACACTCGGCCAGAGAAAAGTAACACATTTTCATGTAGCGAGGGGAGCTGGCTGGCATGGAAACAAAGCGCGCCATTCAGTGGGCAACCAATACGAACGTATTGGCAGATTGGTTGGTGGACAGAAGAAAAAAGAAATGGGGCACGGTGCTTGACCGCCTTCAGTGGCAGTAGTTATGAGCGATGAAATTGGTTGGAGAGCCGTTAAAGCGCTTTGAAGTGGAGGTGCCCAGCAATAGTGCCGAAGCTGCGCTCTTCCCAATGCCTCCCAACATTGCAAGGGGGAGTAAGTCCCCACACTTCGCTGGGATGATCGGCTTGAGTACGATGAACGAGAAACTATGAACAAAACAGGTCTGAAAAAAATCTCCAAAGTCGATACGGTTCTTGCGGACCAGAGGACGCACAGCCAAAACATCCGCTGCGCATCCTTCGTAAAAGGCAAATTTGTTGCTGGACCTGTAACCGGGATAAAGAGCCACTCTAACAGCGCAGAACGGTGGGCAATTAACTCGCAACGCAAAAGCACACTGCTGGTAGCACTGACGCATCATTAAAACACTCACCTCCAAAAGAACAGACATTCAAAACAAACAAACAAACAAAGTGATCAAGTGCGAAAGCATGCAACGCTGTACCCGCAAGGTAAAAAATCGCTGAGACACATGCAACGCGACGCATAAACTAGGCATTGAATGTTAATGGAAGGTGCTACAGTTCAACCAGTAACACAGAAACAGAAAAGCAAGTCAGCTGTATTACACCACTCGGTGGGCTGCCCACACGTACCGACCAGCCCGCATGCAGAAATACGCTGTGCGCATACGGATGTCCGTAAGTACATAAACGCGTGCTGCGCCACATTCTGTGCAGGCACCAGTGGCACTTGCAGGCTCAGTACAAGAAGTAAGGCGCAAAAGCGCCAGGTGCACCACAGCACTTAATGTGGGCACCGCATCGTTGACAAACGGCGATGAGTCTCAGTAGCGAGCACACCGGCGCAAATGAACACAGCGTGACACACAAGCAGTAAACTACAATGACAACCACTAGGCGAAATATGGAAAAGGCACTGGTGGGGAATGCCGCACTCAGCATGACGTGCCAATGGTTTTAGCCACAGATAAAGGCGTCCGGACTACGACGCCGCACAGTACGATGGAAATAGACAGAGTTGTAAAGGCAGCTGGGGAAGGCACCGCGCCATGATGTAGAAGGTGAAGGCACACTTTTGAGAATGTTATGTAAACTAACAAGCGACGAAAGAAGTCCGTGTAGTGATGGATGTGCCGATTCGCAACAACGTCGATGGAGCGGGACAGTGTGAGCTGGTACGTTATATGCGAAGCAAATTCACCTGATGAAAAGCCTGCAAAAAACAAGATATGTCGTTTGAACCACACATCGCACACGAGACGCCGTGTAAGGGCGAATAACAACACCTCGCACACTCCTTCGCACTCGTTGTCGGTCAGTTGTCGCACAAATATCCGCCACTTTTGGTCACCACGGCGAAGCCCAGGAACGTGTAAAGTTCTGCGCGGTAACGCAAACTGCCTGCGCCTGCAGGCACGACCTTGCCGTTGCTCGGTGGAGGCGAGTGCCATCACATTTCGTTGAGGAGGCCATTCGCACACGCGGCTTATTGCTGCCAGGCACTTGACTTGAAAGGAAAGGTGTGGGAAACAACACTGAAAAACCTGAAGCGCTGCCCGCGTAAAAGCAACGACAGTAATAAAGGCGTTTCAAAAAAGTTGCGAATTGTGTCAAATAAAAAAAAAGAGGGCGCACTTATGTACGCAAATATGTCTGTCTTAAAAGGAGGGGAAGTTGTTGTTCCATCGTTCATTGGCATTTAAGTTTTGTGTAACTTACATCGACGTCTGAAATGTCTTTCAGCACAAAAGCAAGTCGAATGCGACTGGACGAATTTTGGAAATCATTTATTTCACTTACGGGGCAACTTCAGAACAGGCTGGTCACGCGTGTTTACATCCGCAAAAGGGGGAGGGGTGGGGGAAATAAAAAGGGGGGAAACATCTCGCGCCGCTTTGGGCACAATTATTTTTGTCGTTTACATTCGGCTTTCAGCCGCAGCAACTTATTTCTGTTTTAATTACTTTTTCTTCACGCAACTGCAGTGGCGCACGCAAAATCGTCAGCGTTACAAATCGGCGCACTGTTTTATTCGCACGAAAGAAACACCAGACAAAGCAGAAACAAAAAAGAAAAAAAGTGAAGGGGTCACCTCATCGCGGTGAGGAATTTACGGCAAAAGGCGGACGACACATTAGCGCTCGCATGGCAGGGAATAGAAACACCGACAATTATTACCACCTCTCAGCAGAGAGTCACGATGGCCAATTAAACGGCGGTGTTATGACAAAATATTCACATTCTTCCGCCGTTACATTGGCTGGCGAGCAAATGCACAGCAAGCAAGTTATGTTCACGCGCTCACGTTACCTTACAGTTTTGCGTTCACAAAGAAGGGGAGAAGTTACTTTTTCCGCGCTCACAGTAGCACTCAAGTTGTTACTTGTAAAAAATGAAATCACACATAAAAAACACAAACACGAGCCTCAGCTGCGGTTGTCCACCGCACGAAGCAGCTGCAGGTACAGCGGCGTGCACTTCGAGCCCTCAGCTGCCTTTAGCGCCGCAGCCGCAGCAGCCTCGGCCGCGCTGGCACGCCTGCTCGTCTCTTGCATCAGTTCTTTAACGCTTTTATCGCTCAGCGAAAGGCGTTTTAGCGCTTCCTCCTCGAGAGTGATATTCATCAGCGCAGTTAAGCTTTGAATTTCGCGCAGCGACTCCTCAAGGCCTGACGTTACGTTGCATGTGACAGCAGATTTGTATACGTTAATTTCAGTTTTGCAATGGTGACTCGACACTGCTTTCACGGCGTAAGTAAAGTTGTTATTTATCTTTTTGATGTGTTCCTCATTGGCCTGCAATGACGCGGCTGCGTTCTTCACAAGATGTTTGGCTTCAATCCGCGCGCTCCGAAATGCCTCGCCAGTCAGCTGATACTGCGCAGTGGCTTCAGCCGCGTGTGGCTCAGCGGCCACAGCACGGGTCACGGCGTCCTCAGCACGTTGGTTTGCGGCTGATGCGCGCTTCAATTGTGCAGCCTCACTTTCCCTCACTGCAATTGCTTCTTTCTGAAGTGCTGTTGTTTTGTTGTTTATTTCTGTGAGCTGTTTTACAGTGTCGCACAGTCTGGCTCGTTGTTTCTCCAGCGCTTTCTTGAGGACAGCCCTGGTCTCCTCCTCCACCTCTTTGGCTTTTGTTTCAGCAAGTGTTACGTTGTCTGCGGCTCCTTTTTGATGCACAACCGCGACGGTCAGATTGGATGAAATACCAGCAACAACATTTCCGAACGATGTCAGGCTTTCTTCAATACGCGAAGCATTAAATGCGGTGATGCTTCGTAACTTTGTATAAATCTTTGTCGCGTTTTCAAGAGACAACTTCGACACATTTATATTGGCAGGAAAGCGTGCGCTGCCAAACAACACCAAATGACCACCATTTGTAAATTCAGACAATGCAGTGAAATTCCTCTTCATTTGCTCCAACTGAGACTTACCCGCAGCCAACGATGTGTTAACGTCCCCGTGCAATTTCCCAACGTGTACTTTTGTCGCTTTCGTGTCTCTCAACACTCGTTGAACAGCCCCGTCCTCGTTGATCACATTCGCATAAGCCTTTGCACAGCTGCTGTTTGCATCAACGACACGGCCGGTTTCATTCGTCGTCTTCAGCACCGTAGTCATCGCTTCCATGGCAATTGCGGCTGCCGCTGTGCAATTCCGCACCGCGACCAGTGCCTTGTTCATTGTCTTATTTGACAACTCCGCCACAACTGAAAGGTTTTTGTAAAGATGATCCCGCTGCCTCTCTAACTCAGTAACTTTTCGGGACAACGCGGTCATGTTGCCTTCAGCAGCGTATATTTCGCTCCATTTCTCATTTATTTCACTTTTCACGACGTCGATTGCTCTTTCCTCGGCTTCTTTTGCACTTTGCTCTGCCGCATCAGCATGCTGAAGGGCCTTTGATGCGTTGTCTCTCGTGGCATTGCTGTACACACCAATCTCTTCAACGAGTCGACCAAGAGCCTCCACTTTTTGAGTACAGTTCCCCAATAATTTGCCATCACTTGCCGAGTCTGCAGAAAAGTTAATGGCAACCAACTGAGCAAAGACATCCTCCGCAGCATAAATGGAAACATTGGGCGCAACGAAACTGCTGACATCACACACATTGTTGATATTTTCGCTACGCTGCACTGATGTCAACGCGCTGCTGAAATTCTTCGAAATTGTTTCAAGGTGACTCCCTTTTTTCTTACGTGCAGCATTAAGCTCATCACGGACTTTCTTCAGTTCTTCACGACTGGTTTCAGTTTTGCTAATAACCTCACGCGCCGCTATTTCGGACTCTTTCATTGCTCTTTCAGCGGATTTAACACCAACATCTGCTCTTTTTGTTTTGTCAAACTCCGTCGAGACGGCATTCGTAATGTTCTGCGCCATTGACGCACGCTCCAGGGCCGCATCACTTTTATTCCGCGCCTCAGTGATGTTATGAACAGCTGAAACAAGCGATGCATTCGCAGACTTAATATCCGCTTCACATGAAGCATCGCTCTCCACCATCATGTCAAAAGTGGTATTCATTTTGCCCATAACGCGCGTTTCGTCACAAAGTACCTCACGCCTGGAGACGAAAAGATCCTCAAATGTCCCAACGACAAGCTTCTCCGCCTCCATCAACTGTACCAGCGACTTGCTCAGCCTTTCGATAATCTCAGGCACAGTTATGTCAAAGCGGTGCCTCAGCCACTCAACCGATGTTCTGTTCGTTGTGCAGGTGTGGTTTTGCAAAGTTTCATTTAACTTTTTGCATATTTCTTGGATTTTGTTCTTGCTCTTCGTAACGTTACCAAAAACTACACCAGAGATATTTTCTTTGAAAAGTTTGTGCATCGAGTTGCATCCATTTTCTTCAAGGGAATTGTTGACGACGGTTTTATTGGCAATATCGTCAAGGTGTCTCATTACGTTCATATAGGCCGAATTGATGATGTTTGGTACCTTACTTCCTTTGCTGCTATTTCGATGAATTTTATCACAGTCTTCAACGATAATATCACGAATGGAAACACTGTTCTTCCATACGTTTTTTCTCGTTTCACTGTGGTTGTAACTCTTCATGCCATCCAACCAAGTTGTCACATTCGCCAGTGTTGCATTCCACTTATCACGTTGCTCCGCTTCCCACTCGGTGAGGTTGGCCGTCTCATTGTCAACTTCAGCCATAATTTTTTTCTCTAACGAGTCAATCGTCACATTCTCATTTGTCCTGTTTTTGCACTTGACAAATAACATCGTGACGTTCTTGAAAAATTTCAATATTTCACTTTCCCGCTTCCCATCACGTTCCAAGTTGCTGTGTCCAAATGTAAAGTTATCCGGATAATCTTTTACGGCCTCAAATGCGTTGAAGAAGTCCCGTTCAATGCCGTCCATAAACCCGCGGCTCGCATTCAACGCCGCACTCGTGTTGCTCATCACGCCTTTCACCATTTCTATAGCTACTGTTGCGGCTTGTTCCATGCCTGTGCGGTTCGTGTACAGCTCGGGGTTTTGCAGTATTTTTGTGGCGGTCGTGTTAACCTTCACTTCTCTTTTGTGCAGGGCACCAAACGTCACGTTCCACTCGACAAAAAGATCGGCTGCACCACACAGAAATACCTCCTCCTTATTTTTCTGCTCCGGATTACCACGACTAGCTGAAGCACGGCATACCACTGCGAACCACAGCACAGTCAACAGACGAAGCGCAACGCAGCGAGGCGAATTCTTTTTCATTTTTGATGTCTTCTCTTTTGTGTGTAGTTTTAATTTTGAAGGCAACGAATCAAGTAATAGAAACGTTGGTGAAAGTAACATTCATTGACAGTCACACCAAAACAGATGAAATGATATGCAGTTTTTATTTTTATCATAAAAAGTGAAGTGTCTGCGCGTTTGGGAAGGGAGGCAACTGGTGTCACAGATCGCCATTAGAACAAGAGAAATAACTAATTTTCAAAGAGAATAAGCACCGTCACATTTCGTGTGTGAAATATTTCAGACGCATTGCAACAGTCTACGAGACACCGGTCCGCTGCTGTTTTTGGACGCGTGTTTACGTCAGCGGCCTTTCACACACACACAGGCACACGCACACGCGTACCAGCCTTCATTTGGGCAGCATACAGTTGCAAATACCAATAAAGTGGAAGGTTTAAACGACACTGGAGTGCATGCACCAGCTCATACTTCGACCACCACCAACCGGCACATTTCACACACTTTCGCATTCGTGAGCGACACGTGGACTCAAACGGCACAACAATGTCGCTGAAATCAGCTTTGCTTTTCAGGGCTTGCACGGAATCTGTAAGCACACTCAAAGCAGCCACACACATACAGGGGCACAGCAAACATTCTTCTCAGTTGTACCGTGTGCAAAGGTTTCCGCACTTTGAGCACTTAATTCGATATGGCGCTTCTCAGCAAAAGGCTGTCGTTCGCTTGTCAGATAAGCGACCGCACATGCCTTCAAATGAGATAACGCAGTCAAAACCCTAAAAAGGACCAATCATGAACCAAAAGTAGAAAAGACACAGTCGATTGCAATTTTCCCGCACACTGTCATTTGGTTACCGCGCTCTCAGCGTGCGGTCAAGCAAAATGTTTCCCATAAAAGCGGCACACGCATGTTTTTGCTATGCCCTGACGTCAAAGAACACAAAAAATTAAATTCAAAAAAGTAACTGCGAAGTCTAAAGAAACGGTTGCAGGAGCATGGTGCAATCGCACAAACTCGAGTCATAAAAGTTTGTAAGGGACACAGAAAGAGCACGGCAACACGCAATTTCATGGCACTATGATGGCCCACGCACAAGTAATTCCGAATAAAAATGACAGACGTGCATGCGAAATGCAGTTGAACTGATGCAGTTGTTATTATTAAATGTGAGAGCACTTCATAGAGCGCCTTCGAGTACCAACAACTAAAAGAGATGGCAGTATGATACAGGCCTACACAAACTTGCGTGCACGTGCTTCAGTTACGTCTGTGGAATGACCTCCAGCTGAGTGCCACCACACATCAGAGCAAACTGCAGCAAAAGTCTTACACGGTTGCGAATGAGCTTTGATGTCGTGTGCGAATCGTTGTCATACATCCGTGTTGGGCTCTCCCGTGGTGCTACATCGTCAGCATGTGAGGCTTCTGGCTCATTCAACGCAGGTAAACCTTCAGTGTTTTCCGGTTTATTTACATGCTCCTTGTGGGAATCGCATCGCACTTCTCACAATGCTCCCAACAAATTCATATTTACAGCACGTTTCGTCGTATTGGTGAGTCGCTTTTATTCCTTGATGAGCGATGTCCTCTTACAAATTGCTGCCTTTCTTTCAGCACTCGCCTTCCCCGTCATTTAAGCCCTTCTGCGAAGCTTCCCAGGCTTGTTCATTGCGCTCGTGTTCGCCGTTTCTTCCAGCGGCTCTGTCCTAACTGAAGCCACAAACACGCATGCGTTTTATGTTAATGCCAAGCACTGGACGGCAACTGTTAGCCATGACGCCACCGGTCGCATCACAATCATGAAAGCGTGGGGAGCAATGCCATCGTGGTGCGCTTTATCCTTTTCTTCAAAGTAGAAACCACGCAAGTCATTCACGCGGGCGTTGTTGTAGTGCAAATATTAAAGAAAAATAAGCGAGGAGGCGTGCACATCGCTGAAAGACATGTGAGTGCCTGAAGACGCAGCGTCACTGATGTGGTGACTGCCACCAAAGACACCCCGGTGCTCTGGAGCTGCTTCAACCGAAGTCGCAGACAACAGCTCAATACCTCCGTGTTTCACATAAGCAAGCGAAATGGCGTGACTGGCTCGTTTACTGCCACTTTCTGTTTGAAATGCCGCTGCCACTGAAAATTCCATGCCACCAACTTGTGAAGCATTTTCCATCCTCGTAGTGCAAGTGGCTCTTGCCATCTTGTCGTGATGTTGGAGGCGCGTCCACTTCCCATTTCCGAGTTTGGGATTTCAAATGCCCTGCGCACAATTTCCCAGACACGCTTTCGAGAAAACTAACATTTCCCACCAGCAATTTTATTTTGTCCTCCGGCCTGCCTCCATCAGTCCAAAAGATTCGGGAACAGTTGTCTCCACTCCAACTGCCAAAGTTCGCGTGACACGTAAAGTTCAAACACACCCCCAAAAGACAAAGATGAAACTCGAAGCCGCTAAAGTCGCACTTTAAGCGCCACATTGCACAGTTTGATGACATTTTTTTTTCTGATTGTGCCAAATGCACTCACCTCAGCGAGCCAACTGTTTAAACGTTTTTCATCGCTGACACAAGACAGCTCCAACC
Source organism: Trypanosoma vivax (assembly GCA_021307395.1). NCBI lineage: Eukaryota > Euglenozoa > Kinetoplastea > Trypanosomatida > Trypanosomatidae > Trypanosoma > Trypanosoma vivax. The sequence goes on along the minus strand of SOPI01000027.1, from coordinate 357,652 downwards.
TCTCTTGGAAAGAACGCTTCGCGTCCAGAAAATGGCACTATGGCCAGGCCGCTTATTCGCACGGCCAGGCAGTGATGACTCCAAGCTGCCCGTTAGTGGCCACACACCATAACTACTAGCCACAGCCAAAAAAACTACCGCGTCGTCCTCATTCCTGTGCTTGAACAAAATGGCGTAGACAATGCTTTTCGAGTGCCAGCACAAGCAAGCGTGCGGTTCTTTGTCAAACAGACCGCATTCCTCGTGGGCATTGCAGCGCTTTTCAATGCGCTCGATAGGTTATTAACACTGTCAGCTCAATTTTGAATCAGAACTCGAGTGAATTGACTGTATTTTCCAATTTCCCTCAGAGCGTCATCCAAGATGGAGTAGAGGCTGAAGAGCACCTGCCAAGAATACAGCGATAAAGCGCCAGCTTCAGCCTTTTAAAAGGAAACGTTCCTTCCTCCGTACTTTGAAACGGCGGTGCAGCGTGCAGCAACACGAGAATAATACGCCTGCAGGCAGAGGCTCAGTGTGGCATCGGCACAATAAGGCCACTTTTTTCTTTGACGGAAAGGCGGCTACCTTTGGAGCTTTTCATGTTTTTTGTCCCTCTCCTTCACAGAAGCAAAATAGAGAGATGTAAGCGAGAGCGAGGCGCGAGATCGTAAAGTACGAAATGCCGAAAATGCGATAGCGGTGGCGTGTTAGCAACTTGACCTCTGCTTCAGTTCCAGTGCCATTCCAGCAGCTCATAAGACGCAGTAAAGAAAGGGAGAAAGAAAAAAGATCCACAACAATCACAACAACAACAACAAAAAGGATCATTTTATGACTTTTAGGGCGCTTGGGTATTTTTGCCTTCTTTTCAAAAAAATATCTGTCTGTTTCTTATTAGTTAAACCATTAATATTAATTTTCGTACTGAGCGTGTCGAATAAAAAACTCGGCAGCGCGCACAAACAACATGCCATCACTTCAGCGCGTGAAGAAAATGCTCAAACGGTGGAACACGCGCAGTCCGGGTGTCCTCCTCCTGCTGCGCCTTCATGGCTTCCATAACTGCAGCGTCTGCATGCTTTTTAACCCTATTGCGCAGGCGCCTGACACCCTCCACATTGTGCTGTATGTTGTCAATCTTTGCCTGAAGGTCTGTCACGCTGTGCAATGACGCAGGAGACAAAAAAGATTCCGGCGCGTGTCTCAGCTCTGTTTTAATTGCATAAACGTTACTACTGCCGCAGATCTTTTCATTCTCTTTAATTGAATCACCGGTGATGTTGAGGATAGCTTTCGAAAAGGTGTCGCTAATCGTTTTGATTTGTCTTTTACTCCGCTAAGTGGCAGCCTCTGTCTGCCTGATAACAGCCAGCACGCCATACTCCACATCTGAGCTGGTAGCCTTTACACGGTTACATTCATCCCTAACTATCGAAAGCAGATCCAATGAACTTTCTACATGTGTGCCTTCTTTATTTGCTCTCTCTTCAGCTTCCGTAGCTCTTTTGTGGTGCCTGGCAGCGCTATCCCTCACAAGCACCGCTCTTTGTCGTAACTTTGCTGTCTTTTCCCCCATCTTCTCAACACCCAAGACGGTTGCGCACAACTGCGTTTTTTGCTTTCCCAATAGGTCTATAAAAACTCCCTTTACAGAGGTCAGTGCAGCATCTGAGCATTGGGAAACTTCTGTGGCTTCCTTGATCGAGTTACCTGCGCCAGCACGCACGCCACTCATAACCCTGTTCAGTTCCAGTTGTCGGTTTTTACATTCAGACAAAACAGCCCCGACACCATTGGCATTGCCATAACTTCCCACTTTCACGAGTGCAGAAAGCAGTACATCCACATCACCAATGGGCGTGCTAGGAGCAGTTAAATTAGGCATATATTTGCATTCTGAAAACGTTTCACTGTCATACTTCACAAAAGCGTTAACAAGACCATCAATGATCTGCTTTTTAACATTCTCCAACCACGCACTTCTCTCATTTGTTATCATTTCAAACTTTTGGTGTCTCTCAGAAAGTAAATGCGCAGCGCCGGACGCCTTCTCGACGAGAGACACCGCAGCCACAGCTGCCACGGACGCACTTTTACAGCGTTCCGTGGTTTGTCCGTAAGCAACACGCACCTGATGCGTGGATCCCTTTACACTTGGCATAACTTTATTAACGCTCTCCATAACCTCCATAACTTCTAAGATCTTTAACGTCACCAGAGACACCTTCTCAGCACTAAGACACAACTCCCTTCGAACTTCCCAAGCCTCCTTTTGGTCGCATCAATCCACTTCTTGAGCTCATCAACAGCGGGCACTTCTCTGAGCAAAAAAGTGTTCCGCATGCAGAGAGTTTCCCTAGCCTCACTGACTGCCTCAAGGAGAGCACCTTTTACTTGTGATTCAGCTTCATTCAGGTTGTTTAGCGCCAATGTGAACTGCCTCTTCATAAAGTTCAGCACCGTGTCAAAGCGCAGCCGCAACCACCCTACGGCACTGTTGGTCTCAGTGCATTCCAACTTGTGGAGCGCGGCACTTACTGAAATCAATTCATCACTCAACCCTGTTTCGCGCCTCGAGCAGTCGGGAAAACTGGCACACATATCCAACAAATTTTTGCAACCGTAACCAAACATGCTTTCACGGAACTCAAAATTGTCAGTGAGTCCCAATTCATCACCGAGGCCACTTTTTGCAATCACCTCGCTCACTCCGCAGATTCCTCGTCGTAGACTGCAGCATGCCTCAAGACGAGGGCCTACACGATCTTCAGAATCACCAGCTCTTGTGCAGCTTCTCCGTATGATGTCTGTCAAGTTAATAACACCCTGGGGCCACATATTTTGTGTCAGAATTCCTCTGATCCCTTTTTGTGAAATATGCGTAGAGACATTCACTCCCTTAATGGCACATCGGGCGTCATGGGCAACCTCGTCCCACAAACAAATTTTACTGTTGCTAAGATGCACTAGATCACCATGCATGTGCACAGCAGTGCCTTCAGAGAGGTCAAGCGGCCTGTCAGCAGTGCCATCATTATCAACGCCGCAGTTGTCTGTATCAACTGCACCCGAATCATCCACTTGACGATCATAGTAATCATCGCCATCGTCTTTGTTGACCTTGGCATCACCATCATGATCGCTACTCGTGCCAGGTGTCATATCACTGCAGCTGCTAAAGTCATTTGTGAGCCATTCAAATGTTTCCTGTGCATTCTCTGTTCTTTTGCCATTCCTCACAACGTTTTTGTGCTCCAAAAGTAAAATCTCCGCCCATTCCTTGCACGGACTCGAATGCCGTATAAAAATCCAGCAAAACACTCGCACGAAAAACAGTGTTGGAAGCCAAGGCAGCATTCACGCTTCGGAGTACAGTCTCAATTTTCTCTACCGTGGCGACTAGGGAAGCACGTTCTCTGACAAGGGTATTGCCATTGTGTGGGAATATCGCTCGAACAGATTCGTTTTATTTTTCGGCGCTGTCGCTCACAACTTCTTTCACGCGCTCTGATTTTCTCCAGCGGATTATGGCGCACTTGGTGGCACCACGCTCCAACAGCAACAAAGGGCAACGAGTGCGCTTTGACTAAATTCAGTAGTTGTGAAAGGACGCGTCTGTCATTCACACAGTACGCGTAGCGTTGACGAGCGCACACATACACGCTAGGGCGACACACAGCAAGGGGGTCAAAATGTATGGAACAGCTGCCGGGCACACGCTACGCCCTTCATTGAGCCGAGGTCTGGTAACGCCACGTTCGAATCAACGGGACGCACGGATGGTCGGTCGCTATGCATCTTAATCCCCAACGGTAGTGCTCGTTCAAGCAGAAAACGCTTCTCTCGCACGGTAAGCACGCTGGGAGCGCTACTGATAACGTCATCCCCAAGGAAATTCACACGATGATCACTAGCAGCGGTGCAAAAGCGCTGCGAGTTGTTGAGATCGTGCGTGAAGGTGCGAGTTTGGATGGGTTGCCACTCCTTTTAAGCGTCTCCTTGGCCCCCTGCCTCCTGCGAGCCTATGAGTCCTGCCCCGTTTGCCGAAGGGCGCGACACCACAAGCGCTGCCGGAACTGATTACCTGGATGGGGAATTCCTGTCTGGAGCACAAGCAACCGACTCACCATTCAGTCTTGGTGTATGCACCGCAATGGATATAGTAAACTTTCCGCGCGCGGAAGTGGACGGAAATGCCGAGGGTGTAACTTGGTGTGCCCGCACTGCCTTGACCACGCAGTTCATTGTCGGAAACAAAACAAGCACCACTGCGCCGTATAAAAGGCAATGCATTAAAATGACAAGCGCATGGTCGTCATGAAATTCTTCACTTTGTAGGCGTGAGACGCTGATGAGGCTCAGCAATGTGTGAGAGGGTAAATGCGTTCAGTAGCGTGGTATAACATGTGGAGCAATGCAGGATGACGCAGCGCCTCCTGCAACGTCACGATCAACGGTTAGCGGCAAGTGTGCAATCGTTTCGTGGTTGTCGAGGCAGCGGAAATTACATGCAACAGGATGAACCGAACGAGGCAATGCACGAAGAGGCAAGATGGTCTCAGCAGCGAAATTTGAATTGACGTGACGAAAAAAGGAGAGAGGGAGAGCTCTACGGCCATCACAAGCCAAGTGCTTGTCTCGATAAAAGTTAGGGCATTTCGCTTGCAAAAGGCTCCACAAGGTCATTTGGCAATGGAGCACCAATGGAATGTAAACAAGCACAGCTGTCACAAAGTTCGAATTTCCACGCGAAAATAAAAGCGCGGTGCGTAGAATAATTAACTATGCAGCAACATCAGACACTGGATCCATTCAAGAGAGAAATATTTCAACTCTATTTTGTAGCAATACGTTGATCAGCAGTTTTTGTAAAATTATGCGTTTGCACGTATATTTCATTTACCCCTTGCTTACTGGATTGCCTGGTGACGTAATAAGCACTGTCTTCCCACGTCATCTGCCAACGCAGCAACCCAACATTCTGGCATCCCAATAGGCACCCGCGATCAGAACAACAAGTCGCTACGAGTGAGTCACGCACACAATGATCGCAACTGTGAGTTGGCACATACTGGATGATGTACACTCGTTAACGTTTCGTGTGTAAATCCTCGCCCTCATCTCGTCACAGAGACGATGGGAAAGAAGCAGAATTAAAACGCTCCACGTAAATTTAGCCTTGTGTCAGCACACCTTCAAGCACACTCCACGCGACATGCTTCACCCCTCAGAATAATTTGTTTAGAATCAAAGAGCATGTCACGCGTGCTATTGGGCGTTAGTGGGATGCTAAAGCTAACTTTGCACGTAAATCGCAGCAGCCAATTCACGTCCAAGTGCACAGCACTACCTCGTAACGAAGCACTGCACGGCAAGCGCGTGCAAAGCGCACATCTATAAATCTGCTCAACTCACGCACTACAACTTCGGTAGTAGGGGTGTACTAGTCACACGCAATCCACTTGACCACCAACACGATGGTGGACAACACAAAAACATACGGCCACCGTAAAACTGCCTTGTGTTTTTCCACTTGCATACCCTTCTAGGAACCTTGAGCTTGTCTGGCGCTCAAAAAGCTAATTTAGCATTCCTCAGTCACGCAACAAATAGAGGAGTGCTTAAAAGGTAAATGTTAAATTTTAACAATGCTGCTGTGATAAGAGAGCAAGCACACAGTGTTCTAACTGATTTGTTTTACCTTCACAACTAATAAAACAGGCACCTGCAGAAGAGACAAGACTCTGTGCGTTGGTTACACTGTCAAGGAGAGCAGTAGAGGAAAGTCACTAGATGCACGGTACCGGAGCTTGCAGGATAAGCAAAGACAAAAACACTTGCGCGTGCAGGCGTGAGACAAAAATAAGTCTCACCCAAAAGCGCTTCAGTGCTAGGTGTCACTGTCAGAAGAGGGAAACCACAACAACCCTAAGCAACACAGCTCACACACATTCGACTGTAATTACACGAAGGAACTGTTAACATTTACCAGACATGGATGTACGCTCACATTACACCTAACGCCCCAAATTCGATTTGTTCGCGAAAGAGGGGCACAAAACAGAGCACAGTAGAAAAAAACACACTTATTTACTATTCCTTCCCTCAGCAGGGCTTCACATTCTCGCTCACCGTTCGGCAGACGATGAGCGTACCTGTTTCCAAACAAACCACCTGGGAACTGCGTTTATGCACCAATTCAATATTTGCATGAAGAAGTATAAAATCAGGAAATGGGGAAATTGTTTTTACATTAGCTTATCAGGGCATTGCTAAAAGCAAGCACAAAAGACAGGTACATGATGGACGCTACACTCCCAAGCGTCGTCGCTGCGGATGTTCGGTGTCTCCTCCGCTGTCTCACAGGGCGTTTGTGATTAGTTGTTTTTACTGTGGTCGTGTTGGTCGGCCGCTCAGCTGCCTCTGTCTCAATGCCAATCCTATCTACCAAGTCTTCAGCAAATGACAATGTTTTCCCTCCCTGACCTGGCAAAACAAGTGACGCATGAACAGCGTCCGCAAGTTTCGGAATTGTCTTTGTGGCCCTTCGTCCTCTGCGCCGTGATCTGCTTGTGCTATTGAACAGCTGCAGCTCCAGTTCACCAAATGCACGTGCAAGACCTACGAGCATGTGCCGTTTTTCTCTGTTGAACCTAACCTCAGTGAATCCCCCTGAATTTTTCATCGTCCAGAACCCGCCCCAAGCCATCGTTTTCCCACCTTTCAGTAGAAATTCCTTAAGCAAAAAGGGGCAGGTTTCAGGAACGGACGAAGGCGTTTTAAAACTTTTGCCTGCTCCCAATATAAGCATACCATCCTCACCAAGTGTCACAACATCATCTACAGCTGTGATAGTGATGTTCTGAGGCCTGTTTAAGGTGTAATTCTCATGTGTGCAGCCTATGAGCTCGTTTTGCAACGTGGCGGCAACGTGGGGATCACTCCCGCTTTTACGTTTTTTCAAATAAGGGTCACTCGTATTCATGATGCAGGTATTCTGATCAGAAAACTCAGTGGTGGCGAACGCGGCAATAAAGTTGTCAATCCTACCAGCAGCGGTAGTGGCATTCGCGGCAATAGCAATCGCACTTCGTGCAACCGCCCTCACTCCTGAACGAAGCGCATCAAACTTACTCCATGCTGCGTTCACTGCCAATTCAGCGCCCATGAGGTCCTGCTGGAGCCTGCGCAGCGGCTCCGTTGCCTTCTCAACCCTCATGTCGGCCTCTGTTATCTTCTCCGTGGCATCACGCAGCACAATCTCAGTGTCCTTTATTCTCTCCAGAGCGGCTTTCTCAATTCGCAAGGCCTGCTCCACAACATCCACACAAGCCTTCGCGGTAAACTTGAGGGAAGAGGACATCTCGCATATTTTCACTGCATTGTAAGTCCTCACGTTGTCTCCGGCAACTATACGGGTAAACATAGTTACCACGGGGACACTAAAGAGACATAGGACCGCTGTCAATTGAGAGCACACGCGCATCTCGAAGTCCGTGGAGACGAGTAAAAGCTGGAATAAGAGAGAAGGCAGCAACGGGTATTGTTACAATTTGGAGTACGGCCATGCTGTCGCGCAGGTGGAACAAACAGGCAAGGTGACAGTAGTGAACTTAGTTTGCGAAACAGGTCCAAAATTCCTTCAGAAATTAAGATGCTGGACACGCAAGCGCTCTGTTGATGTGCTTACATACACATTGATGCAAAGCCTGACATGGAGAGCAGGACGCCAGCACTTCAGAAGTTAACATTAGCGCAACTCAGACACCCAGCCTGTGCGTTTGAAACACAAGTAGCGTGTGCAGTCAAAATTGAATGTAAAATACAAAATGGGGAAAATACAAGCATTTAAAACGATTACAAAGATGTCTTGCAACCACGCGCGGAAAACAGTTCCGCAACGGCATTACTTAAAAGCACGCATGTCGTGCAGCGTGTTCTGTTCATGACTACTAGAAGAGAGCTGGTCGCACACGTCACACGCGAGTGGCTATCAAACCTGAGCCGGCACGTGACCACACTGCAGTTACGCAAACGGCAATAGATTGCTCGATGCAATCAAACTGGCAGTGCAAGCACTTGACGGTATTGTGTGGTGAGTTTATAGCACTCGACCAGCATCTCCAACTCGCTTTCGATTCACGTTAATGTGCTGCGCACTCAGCCATTATTGCACATCGGAGCTGTGCAACGGAGGTGGGTTGGAGCAAAAGCAGTGAAAACAAAAGCGTGCGTACCGTCAAAAGGTATCTTGCTCGAAGACTGCCGGTTAAAACATACATTCATCATGCGCGAACGCTCGCTAGCTTGTTTCTTCTGGTTACACAACAACGCAGTTTAAAAGCCATTGACAGTGGCACAACAAATAGCCCGTAACTTCCGAACCAAGTCCGCTGCCTCACTGACACCGGTCTGCAATTGCGTGGGGAGGGCCTTTTTCTCGTGGCAGAGCGGCGTGTGATTTGTGTTTTGCTCGCAAACGACCATATTTCATCTTGCAACAACAGTTACGCCACACATAACAAAACCCAGCTGTGTGCTGAGGTTGCCACAGTGGATGCTTCATGCACAAGTATAACAACACAACGAAATAGTAGCTGCTGCCGCTGTGGAATAGAGAGCAATACTCCACCCAGATTATAAATACCTTTTACACTGACCCTCAGGCATGCATGCAGGTTAAGCAACAGATGATAGGGCTCAGCGAAAAGTCGTCACACAGTGAAACACAATAAGCGTGTCGCGATGGTTAGTGTGCAACGATGACGTGACAAAGCCTTAATAGCGAAAATAAAGCAATGCGCCGTGCAGGTATGAATGGTGAACACGAGCAAATGGAGAGTGACCAGGTTGCAACACGCGTCTGTGTTGCTTGCCCCACTCGACACCAAGGCAGCGAATGCAACAATATCTAAACAATCGCGTGCAAGGCAAGTGAATGCGAAAATGACACTGCACAGAAGCAAATGACGCTGGAATGACGTTCCACATATGTCAGATATTTGCCTCAACAACTCAAGCCGGCATACACTCCAAGTGACAGCAGCGTGCTTTGGACGCGAATTCGTGTTGCCATATCAAGTGCATTCTGCTTCACTGTGATATCATGCAACTCACAGCGTCATGGGCGAGTGGTCAAGGAACGGTACGGGCGCCAAAAGTTCATTGCTAGTTATTCGTTCATTGCCAGCAATAGGGCGGCCACACTGACTTTGCCACTCAGTTGCAACGTGAGGACGTGCTTAGGCACATGCAGGGTGACAGATGCAGCACATCATAAATGGCACACGTCGCACATGCACGAGGACAGTTAAGTTCATAACGGCAGCGCAAGTTATCATTCCGTAGCAGCAACTTCCACAACACAGACTGCTGTGCAAAGCCGTCAGGCTGGCTCTCCGCCGCAACGGAAATCGGGTGACACACGGAGCACCGTGGCATTAAGGGAGTGTTTATGAGAGTATTCCAAGTGCTGCTGTCTGACCGCACAAGAATGTGCAAGTGCTGATGCACGGCATCTGTTGGCCTGCAAAACATGTCACGGGTATCTAAAAGCGGTAAGGTGTAAGAAAGGCAAAGCAAAGCAAATAAGAGTGTCGCCAATGGTGCCCTGCGCACTGCACGCATAAAGTAAAAACTATTCACTGTGTCAGTGCTCACAAAATGAGATGAAGGAACAGCAGAGTGTGTAGAAAATCAGCCTGTGACAGCTTGCAATTGTGACATAGCATGCATTCCATTGAAAGTAAGAGCACTAATACAAACAGTTTACTTTGCACAACTCTGATAAATCCTCGCGAAAACACGTGACATGTTGTTTTAAGCTTCAAGTTTACAAGTCTCAGAATAGAATGGGGAAAATAATAAATCGCAATGAACAGGAAGCGTCGCACACTCTGCCCAATGTTCGTGTTGCGTTTGAAACGCTTCCCATGAAATACAGGACGTGAAATAACAGCTCAAATCACACCACATCGACAGCTGGTATGCTGTCCATTATTGACATTGTCGAAAAGGAATCAGCAATTGTCGACATATCATCTGATTGTTCCAGATGTCATGTCACAAAGTATTGCTCAACATGTAACGTGCATACACGCCAAAAAATACAACAGCAAGATATAACTAATTTGTGTATTTGTTTATATATATTTAATAAAATGAAACGATATTCAGGTGCTTTGTCGTCCTGTTGATACACATTCGTTGCAACCTGCTAAAATAAATAAAAATAAACATGAATAGCGACAAATAATGAAGAAACTCTAATGTTATCTCAGCGTCGAAGTTTGAAAGACATCAAGCAGAGTAGGGGCATAAACACAGTGCACCATCATTGGTTCGCAGGGGAAATAATGTGCACAATGGAAACATATTCTTATAACATCCATGAAGCGATAACGTTTTAATACAGAAGTCTTCATTACCACGTGGCCTTGCACTAGATGTATAAAATGCGCTCAACAAAGTTAACTCAGCTGCGCCTTCTCAGCATCCAAAACACGCGCAGATCTACTCGGTAACTAACGAATGGCCAACAACCTGATACCGTCCGGTCGATAAGAGCGACAAAGTGGCTATTCACTCTCCGTTTCATTGTCCTGTGATCCGGAATCCTTTTTATTGTACTTTTACTTAGTATTTATTTGTTTATTGCAGTCAAGGTGCGAAGTGGTGGAACACCATTGGACCCCTGCACAAAGCAAGGCGCCAGAGTCAGCAGCATAATTGGGCAACGCATTTCTCTTGTTTGTAGAGCTCTGAGCGAAGGGACCACTAACACACCTTGAATCTCGAAAACGCTTTTCCATCGTACCGTCGCATCCCTCCGAATATCACTTCACCGCCTTAGCGAAGTGAGATGTGGCACAGCAAGCCGTGCAGAAGCTCGGTGCGATTACGCTGCGTTGCTCGCTGTGTTTGTCGATTGCTTTTAGCTGCAGTGATTTCAGGCCAAGCAAGACGCTGTCTTCAAGTCTTGTTCCTAAGCGCTTTACTTTCGCTCCCTTGAAGAAGCTTGAAGCAGGTAAGGAAAAGAAATAAATGATTTTGATTCTCCAGACACCAATGGACAGTGTTCTCCATTAGGAACGCGCTATTGCTTTTGCAAAACAGCACTGAATAAACCACTTACTCGGGGTATTTTTTTTCTAACATAACAAAATCACAGAAATATTTCACCACAGAGCTCAAAAATATTATCATTAACCTTCTGCGAGTTGAAAACTATGCATCGTGCTTTTATTGCATTTGGGAAGAGAATAAAATGCACATTTAAAAGATATGAGACAATGGTAGCAGCGCTAGCAAAGAAGTACCTAGGCAAGCTTTGCTTTCTGCACCCACTAGAACTCGGTGTTGCGAACGCAACTGCCAAATCGATGATCAAACGAAGACACGGCAAACCGCCAAAAGCACCAAGAGCAGCGCAACAAAATTCCTCACGAGGCACTGTGCGGCACTATCTTCGGATAAAGGTGACTCGCTTTGGCTTTCCGTAGCCATTTGTTCGTTTACTTTTGGTGTGCCATCTTTGCTGGCTTCGCCCGCTGGCGTTGAATCGCTCCCTTCATTTTTCAATGCTTCTTGCTCGAACCGCCCGCCGGAAGTCACTTTCGCCTCACCACCGTTGGGGTCGGCCCCCTTTACGCCACCGTTCGGCGAATGTCCGTTACCGGGTTTTCTTGTCGCATCCTTTTCTGAAACCTCCTTCTTTTTTCTTCCAAAAGTTTCTTCACCGTTGGTGGCTGAAGCGCCGGAATTTATAATGCTTGCTGACGATCCACTTCCAGGAGTCGAGGCCCCGACGCTCACCGCGGTTTGTTGTTGCTGACTCACGCCGGGCGAAGCTTGCTTGACCTTATCTTCCTCCGACGAAACTTGTTCATGATGTTCGTTCGTGGCTTGATCTGCGCCGCCGTCTGACGAAACAGCTTTGCTTACCACTGACGGCTTCCTTCTCCCCGTATTGCATTCGCTCGGCGTTGGAATGGCGCCTCCCGTCGCGGCGATAAACGGCGCATCGAGGCATTTGAGCTCTTCCTTTTCTCTATCTGATTGATTTCGGTTTAAGTAAGCGGTTATGCCGCCCAGCCATCTCGCTTGAATCTGTAAAGTGTTTTCCTTTTTTATCTCGCTCTCTGGCCTGTTAACTTCACGGTGCGTTTTTGAAAGGCCACCCTCTGCTTTAACAATGCCGTGTCGCTCCTTAGCCGAGCCTGGAATGACAAGCGGCACAAACAGGACAAGGAAACGGACAAACACCATGTTTCTTAAAACTTCCTTGCGAAGAAAAAAATGGAAAACAACTGGTGTTGTGTTAGGGAAACGTTTTAAGAAACAAGTGTCACGAAGATAACCCAGGTAGTTGCAAAGGCGATTCATTCGTTGGGCAAGGTGCACATTACAAGAACAGAAAGCATTATTTGAAGGGAACGCTTCGATGTTTTTTTAACGCAATGCACGGCTGACGGACGCTAAAAAACAATTGCTTACAGAATAAGCCGAAGCAACAAGCGAACAAGATCAACGCCGAAAATATACAAACCACCACCCGCGGCATTAATGTGTGTGTATTTGTACTCTTTCGTCCACAGAGCTTATTTACTGTTTAAGGCGTTGGGAAATGAATGTTTATGCTACATGGTCCCAGGGAGGCAATATCGATAGTAGGTGGTGTGTTTTGGTGCCTTCGGTAGGTGTTGGTCACTGGACGCTGTACTTTCAATCACAGTATGTTAGATGATGCCTTAATTATTTATGGTGTCCTCTGCCCACCATCGCAGATTTTCAGTTGAATATTGGTCACCAAATCCCGCAATGAGTCTTTACATTTTGCACTCGCTTTTTGACATTGCCTTGTAGTGCGGCAATTCATTTCGAACAGAGATGTTTCTTTTGCTGCTGTTGCAAATGGTCGATGTGTATTGCGCTGTGCATTCAAGTATTTTTTATTGGAATTTTTGTGACCAACGTGCTTGTAGATGGATGAAATTTACGATAGCTGCACTTACCATAATGCTTTTTACCACGAGTTCATTTGGTTAGTGTTTTACATTTTACTAATCATTTGCGCCCATGTTAAGTGAACATTATTGATAGTTGGCGGAGTTGTGTGCGCATCACAACTGTTCAAACGAGTCTGACCCGCGCCACTATTCTCACTGCCCTCTAAACTTATGTGAATTTCTTCCCGCCCTTTTACATTCTTTCAGTTCTATGTTTGCGACATGCAAGTAGATTGTACTTTTTGATTAATAAAATTTCATCATTAACTTTGCCAACTGCAAGCTGAGACGGGTTTACATTGTGAAATTAGTCTGCACGCAATTCAGTGTTTTACGGTGCTCACTGGAATTGTGTTTCGCTTTTGATTTATTTTTCAGTCGTATTACCGTCCAAATGAACCCATTGTACAGAGGTTAGTTAAATAAAATGACGTGAATAATTCTACGCCATCCAAGTGTTTCGTGCGAATGTGGAAGCTATTTGACTATGCATACCGTAACTTGACTACTGTTACAACGACAATGGGTATCAAAGTCTTGCAATTTCAACGTGCCTGGTAAGGTTCGCACACAAGTGTGATTTGTTTGGTGTGTTTGCCTCAAGTCGGCTTTTATATTTGTTTTGCGACCCTTACTACGCTGCCACTGATTACGCGTTGAATTATTTGCTTTGCTTGATTCAGCACCATGTCGTCTGTGCTTGTTCAGTTGAATGCGTGTTTTGATCTGCTTTATATTCGTACCTTGTTTTTGTGTGTTGCACGAAGCAAAGCAGAGCTGACTTATTGCTTCCTAAAGAAGTGCATTGTGAAGGTCACTCGACCACGTTGTCCAAGTTTTTAAAACCTCAAAGTATGGAGCTTTGATGGGATGTTTTACCGGATCTTACTACAAGTCGAGCAAAAAATACGATGGTGGTTGCGCCGCTGATGCTGCAGTTTAGCTATGATGTTGTTTCTGAGCTGAAGCTGAACATGCTAACCAGTACAAAATAAAAGTAAATTAGGCATGGAATTACACGTATTTTTAATGTAATCATATAAGTATTCCCTTGATGTTTAAATTTCCTGTGCATTCAAATTTCAAAACATATATGCGATCTTTATTGGGATGTCTGCCATCACGAACAGGACTGCTCTTTAATATCGTCACAACATTACGGACATACTTCAATTTCGACATGAAATATTTTCGGTGCAAGCAGCATATAATTCATTTGCGTAACCGCCGAACATCATTTATATTTTATCGGCTTAATGCGCGTATACTGGCCGTCTGTGACACGCCGCTGATGGCACACACTGCTACAGCACACGGTGTAACGCAGCGGTGCTTTGCCGTTGAAAACGGTCTGTCTGTGTAACCACTGCAAATGTGTCGTATTCCTGCTAGTAGCAGCACAAAACTTACTGCCACCTGTAACAGCATGCTGTTATCTGTGTTCTACATTGCACGGTGCTTTCATCCCTTCATTCACCTCTTTTATGCGTTATCGAATGAGAACTGCCAACACGAAATTCTTGTATCGTGCTCCACGCCACTGTATCACTTACGTGATCCTCTTCTTGAGCAAGCTTTGGGTCTGCACATATTCACATGGGCTGGGAGAGAGAATTGTGAAAGCCCAACGAGTTTACTTGACTGAGTTGCCTTTCGTATACTATGCATTTTGTCTTGCTCCTTAGCACTTACATGTTAGCGGTCCCTTGTTGGAATCTTTATTCGACAACAGGGATGCTTGTAATGCATCGCAGTGTTTGCACTCGGCAAATGATGGTCGCTAGTGCATTTCAAATATGTGCAACAGTCTGTGTGTTCCCGTCTCCGGCTACCTTGGCGTCCCTGCGCCTGTTGAGGCAGCTGGCCTAATGTTGTGAACACCTGTGGTGCTGTGGACAATGCAGACTCGTAGGCAAGTGCTACTTCTGTTTTCCCTTGCTTTTGTTCTTGCTTCACTCTTAAGTGCTCATGCCTTTTCTTGCTTAGCACAGTCGTACGTGAACGAGGACTAGCAGTTCGGATCGTTGTATGCAGCAATGTATGTTGCTGATGAAGTTGTCAACCTTGTAAACTGGAAAACTGCCGGTGACTGGAGAGTAAACAGCAGCACAGAAGCCATTTTGACGTTGCCAAGCGACACCAAGCGTATCACTAATGGTGTAAAGGTCGTCATGTCATGTTCCAATATATCAACATCGGATGGGAGCAAAAATCATATTAAGCAGACGTGAGATATGCAAGTGCGTTCACAGGGTTAAATAGCAATTCCGTTGCATGTCCGTGATCGTGCTGGGATATTTTGATCTCACTCCTGAGGCGAAGCTGGCAGAGACACATCAAGTAGCGAGATTCCTGCAATCTCTTCGAGATACTTCTATGGACCGTGATGCGAATTTGACAAACTTGTGAACTTATTGCCTATTTAGACACGTCGGCATGCATTGGATGGCATTCAAATATTAGCATGCTGATGGATGTGGAGTACTTGAATGGACGTTGGCAGAGTCTGCCCAAAATGGCGTAACTTTGATATTGTGCTTAGTGGATGTTGTCAAAGGGTTCAGTGACATGTTTTGTTGTTTTGATGTTTGCTCTCTGTTGCCTTGTAGTTGTAAGCGGGTATTGTGTAAAATGCGTGGGTGCTCGTGTTTGTGTCATGGCACTGGGCGACTGCTTGCATTTTTCGAGCGTGCTAGCAGCTAGTGCGCTATGGATGCTGAGGATGAGGCCGTTTGAGTAGAGGGTGTCGTGGTAAGAGATTAGCCGTTTGCGCGCGCTGACAGTTTGCACAAAGCGAGTCATACCAGTGCACAATTTACTAAGGTTCCTCAATCACTGGATGAAGAAGGGAATTGCAATATTTGCGCGCATAGCATCGATGGAAGCGGCTATTTGAGTCCATTGATGTCGCAAGGAATTTCGCTGAAGCTGCGTGTGCGTTTCGCTAAAGGCAACGTACGACCTGGAAGTATGTTTTGTTGTGGATGACTATCTTGCCCATGTGCCTTAAGCCATGCGTGCAGAGTGCGGCATCCTCAACGTTGGTTCATTTGTGAAGCAGAGGCAGCCACGGCACGCTCGGGTGGCGTTTTCACCGCTGACGCTGTGCGTTTTGCATTTTATGTGGCGCGATGGCTCTAAGGCCGCAGTTTACACAACCAGGTCACCGTGTGAATGAGCTGTGTGTGATGTGCCAATGCCCGCAACGCGTAGCCCTTACCAGATGCGACGCAGTGGAGACAATGTGGACACTTTTTTTTGTTGTTACAGTAATTTTCTGAAGATTGTGAAAGGAATCACGCGATGTTTTGATCGGTTGGAAGCAACGAGTTAAGGTATTTTTTCACTGGAGATGTTGGGTCTGGATATACGACGTGCCTCGGTGCTGCTGTGGAGGTGTATCGAGTGCTGGCGAAACCACACACAATGGTGGAACACGCTTTGCTTTCATCAGTGCCTGTGCTTGTGACGTGGCTAGGATGCGTCTGAACTGCAATAGGAAGGAGTATGTGCGTGTGTGTGTTGTAGATATTGTGTGCGAGGCAAAATGGTGTTTCGAAAGTGGAATGAATCCAAAGCGTGGGCGATTAGCGTCACGGCATGCAGTGTTGCCAAGAATGCTACCAACCTGCTGCGTGAAGATGACGCGCAACTGTTTAACGAAGATCCAGAATTTACGTTGCGTTAGGCCATTTGCCACGCCTGTGCACGTCGTTAGAATGTGCGTTGCCTTGGTAAGCGTGCTTGTGCCAATTTTATGCTGCATGGGCCATGGAGTGCAGCTCAGGAAGGACGGAGTTGCCTTTCAGGAATGCGACCTGCCATAATGAAGGTGCTGTGATGTGAGTGATCACCATAGTTCAGGCATTCAACAAGACTCATTGTCCACCATGCAGCTTGTTGTTTATGAAAGTGTTATAGCTCGTGCTGTGCCTGGTGCGCATGATTTAGAGGCTCACTGAATCATTGTATTATTGTCAGGCAACACGGTAAATCGCTTTGTTGCTTTTCCGAGTTTGTCTGATTCACTTTTTCCAATGCTTGAGTGCCATATCCGTTGATGTTATCTGCTGTATATTTGTGTGTTGTGGTTCCAGGCACCATGAGCTGCATGAAAAGCGTGGCGGCACATACCCGACTTTCACACTTTTGTATCTTGTGCGAAGCTCTGGCCACGGCACTGTTACTGCTTGTTGTGTGACCGATTCTGCAGAGGGGTGACATTTCGTTAGCTGGCCAAGTACGAGCTTGTGCTGCTTTGTTCACGTTCCGACAAAGGCACTCTTTTATACTGGCCTCGACACCGCTTGAATGAAGAAGCAGCTCGCCGCACGCGATACCCCTCGATGAAGGTTTATCGCGTTGATGTGCTGTTGACGTCTGAAATCAAGGTAGCAACCGAGGCTCAACAACTGGGCAAGCGGGTTGATTTTGATTGTGTCTGTTTGATTATCCTCCTCGTGACGTGCCGGCATGTGCTTGCGCCTGCGGCGTGTTGCAGGTTGTGATCCGCGCTCTGAGTGCAACTGCTGTGGCGCTGAGTGTGTCCTGTGACCAACTCCAGTGGCCTGGCACACCTATTGGAGAGCTCATTGCTGGACACTCGTCGATGGTGTGTTGCATTCCTTGCAATCATCCTATGTTTGATGGACGAGGCTGGTGACTGAATTTTTAGTTTGTGGCCTTGTCCCCTCGCGCACCGCCAAGCATGTTGCTTACTTCCATTTTTCATTTGCCAAACGTCCAGGCAACGATAAGCTTGTGGTTATCACGCCAGCTATGCCCGGTTTCGTGAGGATGTGCACGCTTCGTCACCGCGTGCTGCGCTGCCAGTCGCTAGCGCCACCGGACAGCATGTGCGTGGATTTCTTGTAGAAAGTATGCATCACATACGATCAACCGAACAATTTCGTTTCAGACGATCGGTGCTTCTTGAGGCCTGTGCAGAGGGACGCTTCCTGGATTGCTTGCAGAAGCGAAAGGAAACAACCACGCCTTCAACCAATTTTGTGACAGAATGAAGTTCACTGACGGCGGTGGAGTGAGACTTGAAAATGTGACGGCATTGGAGGAGAATGGAGGAGATGCTGAGTTGACGAGTCAAATGATGTGTTCGTTTGTGGGCGCCCTATCGCTGTCCCGCTGCACCGCGTGGTGTCCTCTGTACACCTGACACGTACCTTTGTTTGTGCTGCGGACGAGCTCAAGACACATGCGGCATGATGCGAACATGTAGTAAAGCAATGTTTGCCGCTCTCGCTGGACGCTTTATCTAAAATGCGTGCCCGCTTGCAGTTTATTTTCATGGTGTCACAGTTTCCATGCATCTTATCTTGTGCCTGCTCAACTGGCTTATCGCTCGTGCCCTTTTCACGCACAGCGATTACATACTTGCATGGCCATGTTGTTTCCTCGTCCGTCGAGCCTAATGTGGCACTGCGTCAGCACACCTCTTTTTCCTTATGTGCCTTCGTTCTTTTGCACCGCTGTATCTTAGTTATCTGTTGCCGTCCTGTGCACCTTTACCGAAACGCTTCGCCTCAATACGACTGGTGCTGTCCTGCTCTTCTTCCGCCTGCGGCGTGCTACTGAAGCCGAGCACCCGTTGTGATGGAGGCACGTTTGGAATCAATTTGTGTGGAGAGCTGCTAAGCACATTTTATGCCCGCTGCGTTTCGTTTCGGAGTGCGTTGCGTGTATTTCCGAGGAGGTGGCACGCTGCAGACACGAGGGGAAGCTCTACTTGCGAAGTGTGTTGGCTGATGCACAGGCACATAGATTGATGCAGTTGAGTTGATGTATCAATGGTGCTGGCTGTCCACCATCATTTATTGGACAACTCGAAGGACTACAGGCGACTTTAGCCTTCTTTTGAATTGACGGTCTTTTTGAAGGAGAGCTCGGAGCACTGGCGAAGGGGCCCATTGGTCTGAGCATTGCAACCTCAGGACCCGAAAGTGAATTTATGCGACTTACGAGCTTTTGCTGAATGCCTCGATGGGAGAGGCGAACATCTTGGTATTTGGCGTTGAGGTGCAATGGCACTGACGTTCGTTAGGACGGTGGTATACGCCAGTGTCTGCTGGCGACTTATCAAAGTGAGAATAAATATGGGGAGGGTGGCGTGTTGTGAGAGGAATCGGGGGCGTGGTGGCACGGAGTGCGAATGCCAAAAAAACATTTGATGAGGACGAGTGTGGCACGGCACAGCGCCACTGACACGAGCGGCTGGCTCCACACTAACACAGTGAACCAACATTGGTGGTGTAAGATGAAGCCGACATCCGGGCAGTGACAGAAGATAATATTTCCGACACCGACAATCCGACTGAGAAGCCAAACAACGAAGAGGCACTGGTCACGACTGGTTACACAAGCGGTGCCGTGCATCGCTTCCCATGGTTGCTGACTTGTTCGTTTCCCAAACTGTAGCTGTTAAACTGATTCGTAAAGCCGTGGAACATGATGCGGGTAAATTGCGTTGCAGTGAGCTATTGTGTGTGTCACTGTTGGACAGGCTCACGTGAGTTGATGGCGCGTGTGGAATATCGTTTCCGTGCACACAACACACACAGCAATGGACTGTGCGAACGTTTTTGAGTAAGGCAACACATTCTTCTTGCAAGTACCTTACCTCTGTTTTACTTTCCTTCGCTTTGTGTCTCCTGTCGGCCCATGACCGTCTGCGTCCATAACACGGTACAGTTGCGCATGTGCCTGCTTCGGCTTGATAGTGCCACCGTGCTGTGATGCGATTGCAGGCACCAACGGTGTAGCGTGGATGTGTGTCACACCGCCTGTTGCTGTGCTGCGTGAGACGTTAGCACTAGCCCGGACAGCAGCCGTACTGGCTAGTTGCCGTTGCCAACAACTTGTGCGCGGCTTTCATATGGCGCATTCGAGTGTCAAGAGAGGGCTACTAATATTTTTTCATAAGCGTCAAACACCTCTGAACGGTTGACGCTGTGTTGAGCCACAGGCACAAAGAGTGTTGCCCCTGTGCTAAGGCGCCGCGTGTTGAGACTGAACGTGGCCTCCTACTTGGTTAGCAGTGTGATGCTTACTTTTTGTGTTTTGCTTTCTCACTTTTTCTCTTGTCTCACCACCCTGCACTTTATCCGCATGTAAAAGACAAGAGCCTTTAAAGTGATCACCCGCACAAAATGGCGCGTCAGCATTTGCTTCCTGTACTCGCATGCGCTATGCTCTGTGGCGGGGTATTGGCGTCCTCTTCCGCATCGAGGCTGGCGACGACTTCGCGTAAGAATGATGTGTTAAATGAAACGCTGTGTGAATGGTGGCGGAACAAGGCACGAGTGCGGCGTCGTGCTGTGGTACTACAAAGCCACCTGCTGCAGAAGCGTGATAATCTTACCACGAAATACCAACGTTTTGTGAATAAAGTGGGAGATATTGGTGCGGCTGCCCAGCATTCTGCCGTGGACAAGGCGTGGAATGAGATTCGCACGAAGTACTGGGAAGGATTCCTGCTAACGAGTGAGGGCAGCGGAAAGGCAAGTGCCATTGCGGCACATATGATGTTATGGCAGAGATATCTTCCACCTCGATGGAGGCGTTTTAGCCAAAACTCGTCGTGTAACTTGGTGCCACACATGGCAGACAGGAACATCACGCTTCTGCACGATAGCCTTGCGAAGGATGTGAATGTGTTGTTTAACTTGTGCAAGCAGCATAACATCGAGCACTGCGATTTCTACGAGCAAAAAACCGACCCACAGATCAGCTGGCTGAACAAAATAAAGACATTTGATGCGCTTGAGGCGAAGCTGGACGAGTTGTACCGCTCAGCGGAGGAGACGCTGAAGAAAGCACAAATGGAAAAGAATGTGTTCGATGAAAAAGTTTTCATCGGTTGTGAATTGGAGAAAAAGCTGGACATCGTAAGGGACACGTTCCTGGGGCTGAAGAAGATCGCCGAGGACGTGGTGGCAATGGAGGCAGGGTTGACGAAAATTGCTGATGAACTGCAAGCGAGGGCGAAGTCGCTTGGGATGAGTGACGTTGCGGTGGCAGACACTCAACATGTCAGGCATATGGCAGATGAAGTGGTGGAGAACATTTCTCCTGCACTGCAGCGCATATTGGCCGCGATGTACGGCAGCACGAACAGCTTTCACACGTTGCTCAACTACGGGAAAGAGTTCAAGCACGATTTCTCGAACTGCAGGAGCGAGATGGTGGAGCGAACTGTGCTTTTGCGATTGGTGAATGAGGAGCGGGAGCACCACTTCGACGACTTTGAGGAGTGGAGGAAGGCCACCGAGGTGATGTGGACATCCGTGACGAATATGATACTTCCTCATAATGCCAACTGCAGCACGTGGGGAGCTGTTGGCTGTGAAGCACTTCTTAATGCCGCCAACGATTTGTTTGAAGCATCAAGGAGCAGTCGCAAGGACGCTGAAGCCAAACTGGATGAGATGATCAAAGGCACGTTGATGATTGAAGGGCAGGTGAAGGAGGGAATGGTACGGCTGGCCGCCAAGGAAGAGGAGCAGAAGCGGATGAAGCAGGCGCACACCACCACCACGCAGAATAAGCAGGCTGAGGTACAGAAAGCGGATACTCCTGTTGTTTATGAGCACCCGAGTCACACCGACGATGGTGCTGGTCGCGCAGCTGCCAACACCGACAAGCAGGCGGGGAGTGAGGCGGATGCAACGACTGCTGCGGGAGTGAAAGGGGCGGAGTCAAATACAGTGACGAGCGTTGTGGATCAAATGCTGCAGGATCTCTCTGAAGGAGCCCATTCCGATGCATCTGCACCGCCAGCGGAAGAGGTGGACAGGAAGCTCAGAGAGTTGGAGGATGTGATGATTGGTGTGGTCCCAGGCGAAGAGGACGATGAATTGCTTGAAGCGGAGGCCGGTGATGTTGGCGGAATGAGTGGCAGCAAACGACCCAGCACAATCGTACTTGCAGTTGTCGTACCAATTGTCGTTGCGACGATCGCTGCTGTCGGGCTGTTTGTGTTCTTGAGACGCAGGCGCGTTGTGAAGGACGTTGCTTCCGCGTAAGGGCGTGCAGGAACGAGTCGGCTGCGTCGCACTATTCCTGGCACTGCCTTCCGCGGTGCTGTTGGCCAGTAACGCTTCATGTAAATGCATATTATGTCTGTATGGAGGCACAAGTATGTGTGGGAAAAACACTTTCTTCCATATCGGCTGATGGGCCGGTTGCATGTCCGCTTGCAGCGACACTTGTGCAGTGGCATGCGAATGTTAATATATGAAGCAGTGCCTCTGCTGTTGGGTATTTTTAATAATAATTGTTTTCTCTAAATAAATGCACCGTAAGCCACACTGATGGCACTGCTATCAGTTGCTTTTTCTTGTGTGTGTGTTTGGCCATGCACAGATGCTTTTCAACTCCCCTTCTTTTATATTTGTGTTCGCATTCTGAACATGTGCACACGCTAATTCATGCTTTGTAAATCTGACTAGCGCTGTGCGCGACACGCCAGTATGCAACCGTATTTTCTGGTGCGCCGCTCTGTTAAGAGCATGCCACCCGAGTTGCCTAATTTCTTCCCTTTTTCTCAAATGTTGTTTTGACGCTGCACCTGAAATTTCGCATGCTTTGCGCGATACAACAGTGTTCTGCATCGTGCCTGTGTCCGGCTGCTCGCGGTGACATTTGCGGTCACTTCCTACGCCCTCCATTCCTGTTTCCCCTTCTGCTTGTGTGCTTCTTTTCGGATGTCTAAAGAGACGCCATTATGTAAATAGTGCAACAAGGCTCTTCACTCCAATCAATGAGCTTCCCTTCATGTTGTGAGGTGTTGGCCCATTTCTTCTGCCTTTGCCCTTGCGACGTGTGCAGCAGCTGACGTGCAGTTGCGAGAGCGCTGTTGGGCGGCTGCATCCCTCTGATTGCTGTCGCACAGCACACCTTCGCCTCAATCACTTTGTGCAGCAGGGTAACACAGCCAAACGTGCTCTTCGTGGCCGTATGCCGTGCGGCCGCTAGGGCAGCAAAGATTTTGTGTGGCATTCCGTCGCCTACACACACAGTAGTTTGCTGCACGAAAGCATGATGCTCATGAAGGGTCACAGACGCTTGGCTGGCGATATGCACAGTACAGCAGTCGCTGTTCGGCGACTGAATGTTATGAGTGTGCAGGGCAGTGACCATAAAGAGTGTCTTAACACCTTGTTAGTAAAGAGCATCTGTACATGCCCCTGACAGCACGCGAGGGCGCAACACTTGTTGGGAGCGGTACGTTGTGAGTGAGCGGAATGCTTTAAACATCAAACGTTGTCCGCACGCGACGTATGAAACAAGGCAGAATACTGTTTCTCTCAGAAACGAACTCAGCGCTGGTCTGTGTGTTTTTTGTGTGGTTGTGTGAATGTGAGCCTGTGATGTGGAGATGTTGAAGTGAGGACTGAACAGCGTTGAGACGAAGTTATGCACCACGATGATAGCTTTGGAGACTGCCTGTGGGTAGATGAGGGTGGAGAGAGCGAGGTTGCGGCTAGTGGAGCACAAGTATATTGCGAGTGACTAATTGTTTACCAGCCCAATCTGGCAGGCGTCGCTACCACTTAACGTGGGACGCGTGTTGCACTACTGAATGAAGGTGTGGGTTCTGTTGCTTTGGATTACGCCAAGCCAATTCTGCGTGTCGTTCTCGTGATTGGCTTCGTGATGGAAGAGACTGAGCAAGCAGCACGACAGGCAATGGCGTTACGTCTTCTTAGTCGCTGCGCCCTTGTTGGCTTCGGTGTCGCGCCTATAAATACCCTCGCAAGGTGGTGGTGAAAATGTCACTCAACGCACTGGTGTGTTTTTCCATCAGTTTCACCATCAACGGTGCCCTGCAGTCGATTGTTGGCTGTTGTAGTGCACGCCTTTCCTGGCGCCTGTTCAAATGCACTGGTGCAGTCAGCGTTCAAAGCGCTCATAAATGCCACAAATTGGTCTCATGCCAGGTTGCCTGCTTCTTGCGGGACTGTGTGTTGAAATCAAGTCAGCCCTGCGCAGTTGTTCGAGCTGCTGCTTTTCGCGCGCCAAAGCGCAATCCTCATCTCCGCGTTTGAGCAGCGCCCTGCTTCTTTGGCTTAATCCACAAATTTGTTCACTTCGAATCGCATTAGTTATTTGCAACCTTTTCTGGTGTGTCTCGCATTTGGTGCTGCGACTGTTTTGTGTGCAATAGTGCACAGTCTCCCTGCAGAGTGCGAGCGGGATGGAAGTGCGAGAGCAAAGTGGCCTTGACGCAGACTGTGAAGTTCCGCCTGGTTCGTTGTGCGCATTTGCCCATCCGGCTATGCAGGCGCCGCTGCTTTAAATCTGTGTGCACTACATATCAACAGGTCTTCCTGTAAATTCGTGCTGTAAACATTTTTCAAAACGTTCGCACAGCTGCTACATGCATGTCCTTACCACGTTTGATGAACACTTTTCATTACGTGCACAGTCCAATTGCTTTATTCCCCTCCTGCCAAGGCGCAATCCAAGACATTCCCCTTGGGCAATACAGATCTGCTTTACGATTCCCTTTTCCTTTTCTTTGCCTTTTTGTGTTGAATTTAGCGCTCATTTACCGCCTAGCTTTATAACTGAAGACGTGCCTCCAAACAAAGGCGCAACAATGTTGTGCGTGGCGAAGGTTCGAGCAGTGCCTTGGCTCCCTGTTTTGTTGTCCGCTTGCTGCATTTATGCCAGCACGGTGTTTGTGACTGCACACAGTCCTGCCACTGCTTCAAGTAATCTGAACTGCAATCACAAGTGCTGCAAGAATGACACAATGCAACAATTTATGAACATGTCCTGCACGCTTGGGAAGCTGGTCGGCAGAGCGAACGTCACGTTCAGCACACTAAAAAACGTTGGCACGATGGCGCTTGAGGAGTTGGCCGCTTTGACCGGGAGCACCGCCAAGCGATCTCTTATGAGGGCCCTCGACCGCACCGAAACTGTCCTTTCAGACATCGAGCGGTGCGTGAACAGCACTATTCCTTCAGAAATATTCGACACAGAACATAATTTATGCGATGACTTGTGCCTTCAGGTGTTAAAAAAAAGATACGAACGCTGCAAGACCGACGCTGAAAACAACAAACGTTTCTTAACTGGCGCGTTTCATGCGGGTGGTCGTGACTTCGCTGAGCAATTTGGTGGACTAAAAAAGAGCTGTGGAGCTACTGGAATGAAACGTACAAACTTGCCGGAGTCTCCCATCATGAGGCAGAAAGTGCTCCAGAATTTATGCCAAAAGAACTTGAAAGCGAGGATGGTTCAGGTGCAAGGAGTTCAGACTGTGAGGAACCTTCTTTTTCTAAATTCAGTGAAGGGATGCGAACGATCTACCTTGGTTGCGGCGGTAGCGAAGAACCATTCAAAGGTTTTGACAATAACGTTACAGATGTCATGGGGTCGGTACTGACCAGTGCAATGAAGGCGCATGAAATAGCAGCGAAGTTAAAGGCGCGCCAAGCCGAAGCCGAGGCGATGAAGAAGGACCGCGAGTGTGTGCCGCTGTTCAAACAGTTTTTGAGCATGTTTCGCAGTTGGTGATGTTGTGGGTACTTCCAACCCGCAGTGAGTCAGCTGCGCCATGTAACTATTTTTGCCCTCCTGCACCACAGCGGGGTGTGCTTTTGTTAGCGGTGTTTTGTTTTGAAATAACTTCCGCTTCTTGTCATTTCCCTCCCTCCCCCCTCCACGTTTCGTTAAAGTTGAGTGTGCTTGTGAGTACCATGCGCCACACATGTAAATTAGTGTCCCAAACATGTCTCATTCTCCGTCGTGTGCTGTCAACAAGAACTAAAGCACTCGCGGGTTCTACGATGTAAAAATGTTTCTGCTGTTCCTCCGTGGCATGCCGGCGAGAGAGTTTTTTTTTTTGTCCCCCCTTCGTTGAATTTTGACACTCGTTTCCCGCCTTTCTGTGCTTTTAATTTCAGACTGCGCAAAAATAACCATAAAAATGCGAAACATATGTTTGTTGCACTTGACTGTTGACTCGCTTCACGCCTCGCGGCTTGCTGCTCACGTTGATACCGCAATGAGTGGGCCATGTAATCCAAATGCTGATTGTGCAAACAGGCACGAAATATTTGCTGCCCTGCTTTGTCCCCTTACATATTCGACGATGCGTTGAGTGACACCACGTGATTGTTGAGCATTTTATTTTTATTGTGTGCTTATTGTCTTTCCCTCGTTTCGTCCTCTCTTGCGTCTGCATTCAGCAAGCAAGTGTGCTGGCTCGCTGCAAGACATCGCGTGCGACTCGCCACCCGGCGCGCAGCATCAAAGCTCTTGACAGGACAGAGGTGGCACTTCCAGCAGCGCAGAGAGGCTGGTGCAGTCGCAAACGTGCCTTTAGTGTTGTGCTCCGCAAGTGATGTGCTCCGCGGTAAAGGCGCTAGTCCCTCTTACCTCTTTGTTTCTAAGGCATGCACAGCTGTTGGGCAGTTGCTTGGTGCAGTAGGCTGCACTGCGCTCCCTTGTGTGCTGCGAATTACAGGTGCAGACGGCTGTTTCCTTCCATGATGCATGTGTCCATTGTTGCTGCCATGCACTCACGAAAGACCTCACTCCGCTCAGACATGAAACCCGCACTCGATGGCTCGGGGCTGCTGCTGCCGCTTTTGATGTGCAGTTTGTGCGTATCATTTTTTTTTCTGAGCGAGCATTTCGACCACTCAATTATTGCTGCTCAAGTTGCATTACTGGACTGTACAGCACCCCATTGTCATCCTGCAATGTGGCCGACATGTGTTCCATGGCTTTCTAGCTGTCAATTTTCTTCACTGCACTGCTCGCTGCATATTGGAAGTTTATCAGATGTAACGAAGGGTTATTTGCCCGTTGCGGGGCGGTGACTGAACTTTATTGCTTTCATCGCGCGATGACAGCACGATGTGCGAAGCAGTTTCTCTTGGCGTTGCTGCTCTCACCGCCCAGCTCGCACGTTTCGAGTGCGCAGAGCGCGGAGAGCGCTACCCAACCACAAGCCGCTTGCAAAAACACGCCGTGACGGAATTTTGCGCTTAATTATTTTGTCTGCAGACGCGGTGCGAGTTCGGCAGCACGGTAAGCTGACGTGGTTGCACGCCTGCGTGTCTGTTATGCCATTTCCGAGTACATTTGCGGTTGAGTGGCACCTTGCTACGAAACGGTTTGTGAATGGTGCCATGTTTCTTCTGGATGTGGCTGCTGGTGCTGTTGAAGACGGCTTGTAAAGCACACGGTGGCCATAAAAGCACGGAGCGCTGCTTTTTCACAGTCCGCCCCTCTGCTTTTTCTACTTTAACTCTTCTTAGTTTGCTTGAAAGCTAGTTTCCCTGTTTTACTGTCCAAGCTTGCTTGCTATCGTGCTTAGTTTGCAGATCAATTTGCCATTTTTTATTTCGTGTGATTCCCCGCCTGAGTTTTGTTGCTATTGAGTACATCCTGCACTTTGATGTTGCGGCGTGTTTTGGTATTACACGCACTGGCTTTTTGACTGCTAAGGCCTTTTCTTTTTTCCACCTTTAATATTCCACAAGAGAGGCATGACCCCGCGAATTGCTCTGCTAGTGATGTGTCTCTCGCTTTGCGCGACAGCGGCGCATGGGGAGATGAGCGCTGAAACGGACCCCCTCGCGCTCATCAGCGACAAATTTGATAAACTGGAAAAAGAAACTTGTGCCACCGCACTCATGTGCCTGTGGTTTGAACTTGCACAACTTCCTCGCAGGCGAATGATTGAGCGAATTGACTCGATTTTCGAGCGGTTTCGTGCGTTGGTGAACATCAGTGCCGAGCGAGCCATGTTGGAGAATGACGGGACGTTTAAAAACACAAACGATGCCCGGGAAGTGCTGAGTGACATTTACACCAAGTTGGAAGCGGCACAAAAACTTGAGAGCAAGCTTGAAGGAGCAAAGCAGAAATTGCATGCAGGACTCGAGAAGGATGACACCGTCGTTTTTAATTTGAACAATGCGCTGGTGACCATTAGCATTGTTGTTTCGGCATTACTGGAGAAACAGGGTCTTCAAACGGTCTCATTAACGAGTATAAGGAAAGACATGCAGAACATGACGAATTACACTCAGGGAATGGGAATAGCGAACACTGCAGTCAAGTCAATTATGGAAACCTGGTGGAATGGCAACACGGCGTCCCTGATAAATAACCTGACGAAATTAATTAAAAACTCGTCGACATTATGCGACAAACATGTAAAACAGTGGTATTTGAGAAACAAAAACGCGTATCAGTATGTTCCCAAAGGTGACTACTCGAAGGTGATCGTATTTATTCGCAATAATCCGGATGAACTCATTAATTACATGGGGACGATTGGCAGCATTGACAAGTTTGATGAACGGCAGCCCGGCGCTTCTGGCAACATCACGAAAAAACTTCAGGGTGATAAGTTTGCAAAGCAACTCGAGGACCTTTTGAGTGGCATGAATGCCTTGAAGGTGTCTGTGAGAGAAATACGGAAAGAAAGAGCCCAGCTGCTTGCCGCCAAGCAGAAGAACGAGGAGGAGCGCCGGCACAGCTGCACCGACCTGTGGAGCCAGCTGCTCACGCTAGTGAAGTTGAAGTGATGAGCAATGCGGACCTGCTGCAAGGGAGTTATCTCTCATGCCCTTTTGAAATTGTTTTAAATAAAATGTAAAATAGCCGTTGGAAGTGGTGCTGCCTTCCCTCTCTTATGAAGTGAAATATTATAACTATGGAACCGTGTTCGAATGTCGCCACGGTGCTGCCAGTAAGCAGCGCTTCAGTTGTAAGGCGTTGTGTGTCGGTGTTGCGGATGTGCTTATACGGCGAACTGCCTGGAGAGTGTAAGAAGCCAAACATGTTGGAGTTGTGCCTGTGGTGATGTGATTATTAAGATAATTTTCGTGTCTGTGTGCTTGAGTGCTTTGTTGAGTTGTTTGCTTCAGTGGCAGCTTCACTTCCGAGACAAAGGCCCGCCGCTTTGTGTGCGTGCTGCCTGTTGTGTCTTCCTTACTATGCCTTTTCGTCTGCTTCCCTCAGCCTTTTGCCTTCACCTTCACACTAGACTCATGCAGCAGGCATTTTGAATGAGCTACACAGAATAGAAAGCAACTGTCGCTCGTCTTTGTTGGACCGTAGCTATGGGCACGGTAAACCGCACGCGCGCGCTGGTGGTTGTCAACACCTTCACACACTGCTGCGTTTATCAGAATTTCGTGCCGCTAGTTGTGGCTTTGCGGCAGTGCTGCAAAAACCTTTGGGCCGTTGCTGCTAATGAAGGCACGCGAGGTGCGGAGCGTGCCGCAGTGTGACTTGGCTGAAGCGCTGCATGCGTGCGCAGCAGAGCATTTAGTGGTGCGCCCTTCGCTGGCAATGGTGTCCTTGCACCGCCTGCCTTTGTTGTCGGTTCTGATGAAATTCGAAGCTGCTGCAGTGTGCCGCTTCACGCTGCGCGAGTCACGGGTGTGTTGTGCTTCCGCACCTTAGCGCCCTGCAAACTATTCCAGCCGCACCGGATGTTGAGTGGCACTACGCAGCTTGTTTGTTTGATTAGAGGCCAACAACTCCTTGTTTGTTCGAGGTGGTGCGTGACCGCGTTTGTTCCCGGTGAAGTCCGTGTGGCACTTGGTAAAAATTAGGTTGTGCCGCCCTGCAAAGCAGTGCGCCCGTTCGCTGACCGGGATGCCACTTATCGTGCGGTGCAACAGAGATGACAATGGACGTTGGTGCCTGGCGGGTGCCTGCTGAGTGTCTGGCAACGCAGTGCCGTATAAAAATGATTCTGAAGACTGACGGAACGGTCGGAGAGATGGGAGTGATGGCAGCTAAAATGCCGGCTGTTGTGGATGTTAACCGAAGGCCTACGATCAGATGTGAGCAGCGCATCTCCCGTGCCTTCGAAGCGATTGAACGCGAGCCGAACGTGTACGCATGTCAGCACCGTAGCTGGGCAGTTGGTGATGGGCGTTGCAGGAAGTTTTTGACTCCTTTGAACAGCGACATGAAGCTTTAGACTGGCTGCCGAAGCAAAAGTGGAGTGAAGGCGGGTGGTTAGGCAGGTGAAGGCAGAGCTGAGGAATTATGTTCGGTGCCTGTGCGAGATCGAGTTGTACGTGCATTCCCCGGTGCGCCGAGTGGTATCAGAGAGTGGCTGGCGTGACGGTGTTGCTGGAGCGCATGCATGAGTTTGAAATGACTGGGATGAAAAACGTTTGGTCGCGCAGTCAAGCGCCCCTCGTGTATCATCAAAGCTGATTTCGAGTGGATAGCAAATATGAGAAATGCGCAGGCCACTTTCGCACTCAGCATGTGGACCGCGACGTGCGTGCGCATGTTGAGTAACTTGATTGACGCTGTGAATAAGCATGCCAGCACCAGTCACGGAAAGCAGCCGCAACGTGGCGCACGGTTTATTTGTGAAAATAGCGGAGGCTTCCAGCACGAGTGCTATTGAGGTAAAACGACAAGGCGCGCACCGTGTGCCAAACACCGCTGAGTGAGTCCAGAATGTGCGACAAGCGCGTGGCGAACACGATGTGCGCAGAGTGGACAAAGCTCCTTCTTGAGGACGCCACACGTGTTGTGTGTGACTGAACCGCTTTCAACGCTGCTGAGGTGTGCCGAGGTGGCCAATGCAGTCGGTGGCACCGTGGAAGTAACAGAGGGAGTGCTGTGCGATTCGCCGAACAAGTTGGAGGAAGCACGTGCCGTCCTCAATGAATTGAATAGGCACGTTTTTTGTAGGGATTTCGTGCTGGCCTTGCACTGGTTGCACGCCCCATGAGGGGAACAGACAACTAAGGCATTAGGGCAAATGTGAAGTGGCAGTGGAATTCAAGGCGTGTGCTGAGAGTAGCATTGGGTTTCTTGAAATGAACGACGGGCTGCGACAGCTTTATGTTGCTAGTGCGGGAGCGAAAACATGAATGTACGCAGGAATGCCCATTGGTACTGTGAAGGTTCTCTTGCTGGAACCCGATAGAGCACAAGAACTCGCCCCGGAACTTCTAGGAATTTGTCACGCTGTGGATGTGCTGCCAATGCTGAGATGGCAGAGCCCCGCCTGCTGGCTGATGGTTCGTCCTTGGCTGTAAAGTGTTTGTGAGTACACAGAAGGGGGAGACACGAGTCACGTGTGGAGGCGTTGCTGTGAGTGCGAGTGCGAGTGTGCGTGTGTGTGTGTTCTGTTCCTCGTATTTGTTGCGGAATTACGGCTTGCATGTGTGATGCCGGCTAACCACACGGATGCCTGCTCGCATGCGATCTTGGCACGCTGCCCTCAGGCACGGCCACTGCGGTTGACCAGGATGATCAACTGTGCATGGTGCCTCGGTCAGCGCCCTTGCTGTTGTGGTATCTTATTGCCTTTGTTGACTGCTGTGTAGCATTGAGCTTCGCGCTGTTTTTCCTTTGCTCATATCCGTGTGATATCCGCGCACCTTTTGCACTCACTTAGTTGAAGATGAGTGTGCGTCGTGCGAAGTGGGCGCGGAGCGTGCGGAGGGCAGTGTTGCTTCTCGTGGAGTTCGGACACATCAGGTCACGTGTGGCAGGGCCAAGACACTGCGAGGTCGCCGCTCTGCCGCTGCCTGTCCGGACAATGGGCACGCGGGTGGCACTGCAGGGGCCCTGACAAGGGAGCATGAGGTGCCGTGTTCTCGCATTGTGCTTCAAGGACGCAAAGCACAGCAGTTGAAGCGGCTCAAGGCGGGGCAACGAGGCAACGCGTTGGGCACACCTCCCTGTGAACCGGCACGCCTTCATAACAAATGCGCCAATGGTGTGCTGTCCAGGTCGATGCCACTCACGACAACAGAGCTCACGTTCGTGACGATGGTTCTGTCTGAGTGTGACCCACGTGCGCTGTAGGCGTGTGCTGTGTTGAGGAGCTGAGCATTGTCGGCAGCTCGTGTGCATCATGCCTTGTGCCGATATTCGCGTTGGCATTCACGAGCTGCCAAGGCTTCGTGTGTTGGACCTGAGCGAGACCACCGCTTGGACCGCGTGCGTGCGCATACTTGGCAAGTGTAAGGGCCTTGTGTCGCCGTTTCTGCGATCGTGCCTGTGCGAACCCGACTACTCGGGCCTCGTAAACATGGCCGTTCTTGAGGAGATGAATATGAATGGTTCGTGCAGTTTTGAGGCGTGTGTGCGCACTCTTGCAGCTGCCGCGCCTGCGCGTTCTGAGCTTGAACACACTTGTCACCAATTATTGCCTTGTGGTGCTCGGCAAGTCGCGCAGTCTTGTGAAGCTCGACTTGTCGTCGTGCCTCCACGTCAGCGACATTACGCCGGTCCTTGGGATAGCGACGTTGTGTGAGTTGAATGTGCCGGGCTGCAGGAACAGTCGGTCTACGAAACACAACTTCCCTTGTCTCCCAAACCTGCGCTCACTCGCGATTGGGCGCGTGGACTCCTCGAAGTACGAGAGGCACGTCATCAAGTACCCACAAGGACTCACAAGTCTGAAGCTACGCCGTGATGACTCACGAGCAATCAAGTCATCGTTCACTGAAAGGATCCAAACACCCGTCGTACTTGAACGTGACGCTAATAAGATGCGCGTGATTCTCGACAGGGTATTCGAATTGCCACACCTGCGTATCCTCTCGCTCCGCTGTCCGGGGCCATCCTCCAATGCGAAGTTTTTGCCTAAGTATGCCTCCATGGTGAAGCTTTCTCTGGCACAGTGCCGCAAACCAACGACCTGCATCCTTCGGCGAATATGGAGTCGCTGGACGAGCTTGACCTCAGCTGTTTCAAGCTGCCGAGGAAAGGCGTGATTGGCTCGCCGCCTCCGCTGCGGCACCTCGTAGTGTCATAGTGCAACGCCGCTAATGACTCCTTCAGCCAAATTCGAGAATCCAGCACCCTCGAGTGTTTGTGTATTTCGAATTGTAAGTGTATCGAAGATCTGTCTCTCATACACAAGATGGATCGGCTGGAGAAGCTTTCACTTGTTGGTTGCGAAAGCGTTTGCAGTTACTGGGAGTGTCTCCCCAAGCTGCAGCCGCTGCGCTTCGCATACACTCCGGATGCGGATCTGTCACCGTTTATTTGCTTTACAGCAGAAGGACGTTACTTTGGTCAATGAACGTGTGTATTACCTTGAGCGCCCATGATGTTGGCACCACATGAACTTCTGCTCTGAGTTTTCGCTTCGCCCTTGTTTTCTCTGAGTTATGTTACATCACGTGGAGCCTCACAGCACACTCCACAACGCAACGCAATGCATCCATCGTGTTCCTCAACGGTGCACCAGCTGTCATTGTGCGCGGCTTTCGCGTGTAGTGCCACGGCCACACTGCCCTCTATTTTTGAGACAACGAACAGCTTGCAGGCCCTGTGGTGTGCCGTGCTCGTTTTGCTCAGTTACTTGTGGCGACTGGTGAAGGCACTTTTGTCTCACCGCGCAGCTTAGCGGGCAAC
Source organism: Trypanosoma vivax (assembly GCA_021307395.1). Taxonomy (NCBI): domain Eukaryota; phylum Euglenozoa; class Kinetoplastea; order Trypanosomatida; family Trypanosomatidae; genus Trypanosoma; species Trypanosoma vivax. The sequence goes on along the minus strand of SOPI01000027.1, from coordinate 324,266 downwards.
TGGGCGACTCTCCGCGCCGAGCAGCTTTAACCATTTCTTTTAAACCTTTTATCGTAAATGTGAGTGTTTGCTGCGCTGACTCTCGCGACCCTCCAGCGGCGCAGAGGTGCCGTGGTGACAAGTGAAGGTAAAGGCACACAGGACGGTGACACGTGGCCGCGTAGCCGGGTCGCCAACGCCTCCCTCGCGCAGCTCCGTCCTTTGCTAGACATTTGGTGTTGTTTTTGTTTCATTTGTTTCTCCAATTCTTCACGCGCTGTGGTCTGCAGTGGTCTCGTGTGCTGTTTAGAATTAATAGCACGCCACACATCGAAGACACCAGCCACCATGTGTGCGCACTTGCATCTGTTCTCAACGAGAGCTGCCGTGTTGCGCACTGCCACACGGCGCGCGGCACGCATGCTACATCTCTACTTACTTGGTGACAACATTTGAGCCACATGTGTAGTTGCCTTACGCCTGTGCGCTGTCACTCCGTCTCCCACACACCCACTGTCCCAATGTTTTTTTACACGCAGCTGCTTTCTGCTGTGCTTGTCCGCACATGCAGCAAAAAGTCTGCCCAATCCACTGTGTCCCTTTCACATCTTTTTTCTTTAGGGAAAGTGCCAGGTGTGCACGCTGCCAGTGTGCGGAGTGCGCTTTGAGTGTCTGTGCGCCCTTTCAGAGCAACAACGGGAAGCGTTGCCGTGGCGAATGTGCTCCCTTTTGCCTGCAAGTGCAATGCGACTCACTTGATTGTGCTTGCTGTCACACTGTGTGGCATGGTGTGCTCGCTGCCAGTGCCTGACTGTTTTACTGGTCAGTGGCGTTTCTATTCGTCCTGCACCCTGACAATGTCGTGTGATCACGCGCACCACTAACGTACGTGGCTACAACATTGGCCTTTGCTGCGAGGCGGGAGGCACCGACAAGTGCCTGTTATGCGTCAGGTGCGGCATACGGATGCAAGAGCTGGCCGCGTCGCCCTCCAAACTATTCACACCGCTGCAGTCAACGGAAATACCCCTTACCGTGTGCTGCACCGCATCGCAACCATGATGGGTGATTGCCACACCTGCTGAGAACCACACCAGTCCTGCTTGCTGCGCACGCGCTCAGGCTGCTCGGTGCTGTGCCTATGTGTCGCCGCGCGTGTAAGCAATAAGAATTACGTGGCTGATAGCGCTGTGTGGCAGGCATGCCGCCAATATCATCGTGGTTTGTGATGCCGTTGATGCATGATGTGCCAACAAATATCCAGCTTGCTTGTGCCCGAGTGTTTCTCGCACGTTGCCGAGTGCGCCGTTCCTGCAGCTCAACAGCTCCTCGTTACGGCACTTGGCGTTCATCTTGTGCGTCTGCACAACCAGCAGTGAAGCTCGTTGAACCCAACGTGGAATAAAGTGGCAACGCGCAGCACTATCAGCACGACGTTGCGTTTGTTCGGCGAGCCACTGTTTGCTTTTGCGTCGCTGTTGCGGAGCGCGCTCGCCTATAGTAACTTCAGCTCTTACCATGGAGAGTGATTTGTGCCATTACACAGTGGCTCTGGCCTATGTGTGTGAGTGGCCCGTCAATGACAGGAGTGTGGTGGCCCTTTTATTTTCAATTGGCACGTGGTCGGTGCTGATGCGCCACGAGTTGTACCGCAGACACAAGCCGTGTGAGAGGACAGTGGCTAATGCAGGGTTTCTCGGCCAATGGCCTGCCTGGCGCAAGGCGCACCGAGAAGCCAGCGACAGTTTCTCGAGTGCCGTGAGGAGCGTGGAAGGTGCCACGTGCTGGTGTTGGTCGTTTGCGGTCAAGCTGGAGGCTTGGTAGAGGTTTGTCGCTCTGGACGGCATGGCCCCTCGCAGCTGCAGGTATGTTACGGCGCGATGGCGGCACGACCCGGCGCTCAGCCTTGTCACACTTCACGACCAGCCCACATAAGCGGTGAATGAGCTGCTGAGCATTGGCGACCGCGTGGCTGAGAACCGTGCTTGTGTGCAGTCAGTGCCTTCGACGCTGCTGAGCTGTTTTGGAGAGCTGAGTGGCTGACACACTCTTCGCGCGCACTAATGTGCTTCGTGCTGGTCACGAGAACGCTGTCTGGTATCAGGTGGCGCGAGCGCATGTTGAGCGAGAAGGCGGAAGTGAGCTGTGAGACACTGAAGCCCGTGGAGGTGACTTTTGTTGCGCTGAAAGTGTCCGCCAGTAGCGTCGCTTGTATGGTGACTAGCGTGCCAAGAAGAGTTGGGGCACTGAGGGCGAAGGCAAGCCGAGCAGTCGAGAAGGGCATTGGCGTGTGTGGTGCGCGGCTCCTCGTGGAAATGACTGATGGTTTGATGGTTGAGGCCTCTGCCGCTTTACAGAAGATGTCACTCGCCGCGCGCGGTGGCATGTCGGGAAGTCTTTGCACGTTAATGGGTCATGACAGCGAATTCGAGCATAGCGTCTCGCAGTGGTGTTGCGAAGGCGCAGCTTGGCAGTCACACTGGACAATTGGAAAGCCGCTGAAAGGGGCACAGCATTTTGACTCATGTGCCTTGTGTGAGTTATTATTATCATCGTGAAAAATCGCAGACGCCTGTCACGCTAACATTAATGATTGACTTTTTCCCTGCACGGTTATTGCTAACGCGGAAAAGCGTCTTGAATTTCAGTTAATTAATGACGGAGGAGACGAACTGAACCGGCGATTGTGCGTGGCAGTCGTTGTGGTCGCCTGTTACGTTTGCAGCACCTTATTTTGCTGCCCACTGCTTACCCGCCAAGCCAGGTGGCATTAGTTTGTGCCTTTTTGTGTGTGAGGCCCCAGTAGATGTGGTGCCACCTGCGGTCTCGTAGTGGTGCCGTTATGGAGGAGCGGTGCAAAGCGAATTGTGAAGGCGTTGATTTGTGTGTGATACGAGTGAGGGCGAAGTGAAAGGAGGAAGAGAAACATGCCTCGTCATAACAGCGACGCGACTGCAGCCCTTTTTCGAGATATTTGTTGTGCTGAACGCGACCGCCGCGACGGTGCCGTTGCTCCTCCTTTAATTTGCGTTGACGACCGAAATGTGGCAGGCCGTCGTGGCGCACCACACCACCCGGACATTTTGCTCCTCCTCTCTCTTTTTTTCTGTTCTGTCACAGCGAAGGAAAAAATGGCGGTGCTGCGAGTTGCTTTGCTTTTGTCGTGCTGCACAGTTTGTGCTTTTGCTTTTGCAGCGGGAAGAAAGGCTGAGAACGAAAATACGACGATGGAGCCGCTTCAGAATGTAAACAATTCATTTTCTGCACTGGACACAAAAACATGTGCGACTGCGCTGCTGTGCCTGTGGCTGGAGGTGGCGCAGCTCCCTCGCAAGCGGATGATTGAGCGAATTGACACCGTTTTCAAGCAGTTCAGAGGCCTTGTGAACGTCAGTGCCGAGCGAGCGATGCTGGAGGAGGACGACACGTTCACGAATTCGCTGGAAGCACGTGAGGTGGTGCGCGGTATGCGCTCCAAGCTGGAGACCGCAGAGCAGCTGACAAAGAAATTAGAAAGCGGCAAGGCACAGTTGCTGGCTATGCTCGAAAAGAGCGATGCCGTAGTTGGTAACCTGTCTAACGCATTACTTTCTGTCAGTGTTCCCGCTGCTGCGTTTGCACTTAAACAACTAGAAGTTATATCCATCCCCAACGTAAGGCTGATGGTCAAAGGGATGAACAACCTTACGTTGGGGGAACAAATAGCAAACAGTATTACAACACTAATAATGCAGCAGTGGTGGAATGAAAGTACGAGCTCTTTGGTTAATAACCTCCAAACTCTCATCAACAAATCTTCAGATATCTGTAGTGATAAGCTTGCATCAGATAAAAAAAAACGGTCGATGTGTTCGTTAACTCAATGTTACAATCATGTGATGGGAGCAGCTTCTTCTGAGAAGGGTTGCCTCACGAAGTACATGGAAACAATTAGTGACATTGATGGCCTTGACGCGCGGGACCGCAACGTTTCCGCGTCGCTTACAAAACTGCTGCCAAGTGGCAACCTGTCGAGCATCATCAACGCGACTGCTCGCGACATGGTACTGCTGCGGGATGTGAAAGCACAGCTACGGAAGGCGAAGGCCATTTACGTGGCCACGGTTCAACGGGAGAGAGGAACGGTGCGGCTGAGTGGCTGCACTGATCTGTGGAAGCAGTTGCTCACGTTTGTTGGGTGGAGATGAGCCGACAACGCGGTGCTGCAGCGCGACAGTTTCGCGCCCTTGCTTTGTTTTGCTTTTTTGTTTTTTGGTTTTCCTTTCGATGAAGTGCGAATGGATAATGTTGGTGTAACTTGTCGTGCATAGTGATACGTAACTGTGTCACCCCGCCGCCAGTAATGCGACTCCCTTCTGGGGTTAAGTGAATGTGAATATGCATGCTTCGTGCTATGTGGAAAAACACAAAACGGTCAGTAAACTGGAGCTGTGTTATTTGCCTAAAACGGAAAAGCGTGAGTGTTTGTGTGGAACTGGTGTTTTGTGTTGTGCTTTTGTGTGACTGTTGCCTGTTGTGAGGCTGGCGCACGTGTTGCTGCCTCCCTTGTGTGAGTTGCATGGCTTCCTCACCTTCACCTCCCCAGCAAGGTAGCGAAGTTGCACGTTGATGTGAGGTGTGCCTGTGGCGCGTGCTTCCCACTCACAGGTTATGTGTTCGACCACCTCTCAGCGCTCGGTGCGTGCCGCTTGTGGAGGGTGAAGCTTCTAAATTGCTGAGCATTGTTGGCCTGCCGTCTCGCCGCATGTGCACGCGCACATTGTCGATGCGGGTGGAAGTGTTGTGGGTTGTTCGCAGATGGTGCTGCAGATGGCGAGCGCGCACACATTTGCGGTGCTGTGTGCCAGCTGCCTCCTCTTTTGCGACTGACGAGTGTTTGTGTGGGTCACAGCTCAGGTCACATCAGGAGCTATCGACAATCGGCTCCGTGTCGTGTTGCGTGTCGGTTTGACACAACGTTGCTACCAGCACCTCTAAACACGACACTTTGCCTACTGACCCATTTATTTACCGGAATAACACGTGTGGATTGAAACAATAAAAACTTCCGATGTGGCACCGCATTTTCATTTGTATGTTTCTTTGTGTTCAAGCGCACGTCTGCTGCGTGGCGATTGCTGGCCTCACGACGCTCCTCGTCGATCCATCCATGGAACAGTTTATTCCTATTGTGCCACATGCGCGTGAAGCGTGGCGATACAGTTCCTGGAATATCACCTGCTACTCCTGCGTCGCTCCGTCACCAAATTTTTTCAACGTGACAATTAATCGGGGAATGGCATTCGTCAAACAACGCTTCCCGCCACAGCCGTGAAACTTCACGGTAGGAATTGGTAGAAACGAATTCGCAATCGTTTTGCATGCCTGCTTTTCCGTGTTAGCGCACCGCCACTGGTGCGATGGTGTTTGTCGTGACACTTCAGTGTGTTAATTGTTCTGCTGCGCGCTGGGGACCACATGAGCTGTCGCACGCAGGAACCGACTTGAGATGCCCATGTTCGCCCGTTGTGAGAAGCTCACTTTCTGCTGCGCGACGGTTGCCAGACGCAAGGAAGTGAACTGCAGTGCAAGGTGCATGTGCGACGGCGCGAGGCGCTCACTCACCAAACCAGCCTCGGCATTTTGGCATCGGGTGCAGTGAAGTGTCGTGATAGCGATGGGAGCCGTTGAGTGAGCACGAAGGCACGAGGCGAGTTTGAGGCGGGGACGCCGCGTCGCAAATGCTGGTGTGCAGTTTTCACACGCCGTGCCTGACGTGTTGAGCACATTTTTATCGCACTTCCCCGTGGCGCTCAACGACTGTTTCAAATGGCTGAAGAATTGAACTAATTGGCACGCGGCTCTAATGGCAACATTGCTCCTCCATTAGTTCGATTCGCCACTACGGTAGCCCGCACGCGAGCGAAGCAAAAAATAATTGAGAAAGTGACGTGTGCGGTGTTGGCAACTCGCTTGAGTGTTCCTCGCTTTCAGTGTTTCACAGTCGTCTCCTTTTCTGAAGGTGTTGCTCGCACACGATGCCCGTGCAAATGAAAATGAACTTCCAAATTTCGTGTTTTTGTCCTGACATCGCCACCCCAGTCGCTGCTTTGACACACAGTGTTTTTGTTTGTATTTATTTGTGTCGTCTGCTCCTGATGAATTAGTTTCACTTGACAGAATTCTGCTGCTTTTTTTTAGTTGCCCATCACAAGCTCTTTTAACATAATATGTCACTTCGTTTCAATCTCGGGCTCCTGGCGGCAATTTTGCTGAATGGCGCGGTGCTTGGCGATGACTCGACTTCCAGTGACGCCCTTGCGGGACATGATGGAGAGCGGAACGCGCCTTCACGCGGAGGAGACGCCGTTCGCAACAGCGAGGGTCGCGCTCGCAACGGTGACAAGTTGGTTGTGTTGGACTCTGCGCGCACGACACCTTCTGAAACTGTGCGGAAAAGTGTTTCAGTTATGAGACGAATGAGCGGTCAATCGTCACTCCGCAACCGCAATGAGGTCAGAAACGATCACGTGGGCGTTGAGGATAAGCACGGAATGAAATTGCCGCGTGCGAGACGCCCAGCCACCTCACGGCACAGTGAAGGAGGCCTCACCTCGAAGAGTCCAAAGGAGTTTGTAGGAGTATTAGACCGCAAGAAGGAGTTCGAAAATATGGTTAGCGGTATTATTGCTGAGGAAGCAGAAGGTCAAATGGGATATGTCGATAATTTGGGGAGAGAATATGACGAATGCCCCTATAAAGATTATGGGTACGATTGTGTAGATGGCAGTGACGAACCGGGTGCCGGCGATCCGCCTGGTAGCAGTAGTCCTCCAGAACAAAAAAATAACTCGACTTCAGGGACAGCATCCAGCAGTAATCAAAGCGCTGCTTCAAGTTCTGTCGGTGAGCAAAACTCTGTAACGGGTAACAAAGACGAGGGCAACACAAGTAATGGAGAAGCACCAAAAAATGGGCAGGAGAAGGAAAGGGATACGGACAAGGAGAAGGAAGACGCAAATAACGACAAAGCGCCAAAAGATGAGGGGAAGGAGAAGAAGAAGGAGGAAGATGGTAAAGAAAAGGGAGAAAAACAACTGGAGCAAAAGAGCAACGAAAATAGCGATGGGCAGGAGACTAACAGTTCAAGTGAAGACGCTGAAAACAAAAAGGTTCCACCTTCGGGGAACTCTGCCTTTCTGTGTGGCAGTTATTCGTCGGTGTTGCTTGTGGCTGTGGTGTGTGTTTGTGCGTGTGCGTGTTGAGTTTAGATCAGAAGCTGTGCGAGCCACAACGCTGTGCACGAGTGTACAGCGATATTTGTAACTATTTGCACCATTTTTATTTCATCCTCTCAAATGGCCTGCTTCAGTGACACGCTCACTTTCTGCATTTAACTGCTGGCACAAACTCGCATTTTTTGCTGTGCGTCAAATTCGTTTTGGCACTGCTTACCTCAACTTCTGCTTTGGTGTGTGGACGTTTGGGCCACTTCGTTTGGCTCCGGTGTGTGCAATGTGTGGCGACTGCACAACAAAAGCCTCAGAGCGAAATAACTGACTTCTTGTCGCGAACTTGCATCGCTTTTTATTTTTTTATTTTTGACTTTTAGAAGACTGTGCTGCATTATGCCGAGTGATGCCTGTTCAGTTTGGGGTGGCGCTGCGAAAAGAAGAAGAGGCAGCACTCCTAACAAGAGTTGCGCTTCCAGTGTAACATGTGGGACGCATTTTTATGAGTAGCCAAATGCGGACAAACCGCTTCTTCTGACAGCGTGCTTTTTCAGTGCAAGCCACACTGAGCGCCTCACCGCGCACGTCAGTTCGGCTGCATCATATTTCCCCGCGGCAGAGTGCCATGTCCGTACAAAAGAGTCCACCAGCAATTAAGTGGCACTCCACTGCACTGCGTGCTCGGTAACTGGGTCAACGCATCTTCTTGGCAATAACTGTGGTATACGAGTGGCTCATAGAACGGGAGAAGGGCTAGTAATAAAATGGCTAGGAGTGGCACGATAGAAGAGGGAAACAACGTTCTAAAAGATAATAAAAATAACACATGGATAGTATTACGCAACCGTCGAACGGACGAGTGTTGTTTGCGATTGCGGCTGTTCCTTCACGCAAGTGGCCAGTTTGTTGTTGGCACCATGATGGTTGCATGTTCGTTGCGCATCAGAGGTGCGTGCTGTTATGTTCCTTTTCGTGTCCATGCACACCTGTTTGTAACAACTCACGACCCCTAAAAAATATATTTCCTTTTATTTATTTTTTTTTTGTTTTTCTTCATGAAGGCAAATACTGGACTAAACGGGTAACATCAGGATTGCGGACAAACGCACACAGCGACGCTGCCCGGTTGCTGTTGTTGCTTTTCTGTTGTGTGGGGACGTGTCGAGTCACATGCGGTCAGAGCAACATTGACAAGAAGTCGATTGAAGAGCAAAAGAAACGGGAGAAGTTGTTCCTTTGTGGCGCGTCTGACTTGTACGTGCGTTGGAATGTGACTTTTGGTGCCCTCCACAAGAGAGCGGAAAACGTGACTGCAGCTGCAAAGAAGATGCCGGACAATCGCCAACTTTATGTGAATGAGACGGAGGCCGTGACGGTGGCTAATGATACGATCAGTAAGATGGTGAATGTGCTGAGTAACACGTCGAAGGCGCTGAACGCCAGCCGCGGCTTCATGGACGGGGTTGAGCGAGACTTCTTCAATGCGTTCGAGGCCATTAAGGACGACCCCGAAAAATATGTTTATGGTCACAGCAATTTGAATGACGAGATGATGTCGAAGCGAACGAGTGAGGTGTTGGAATTTTTCAAGGACATCTCGAAACTCTATACCGATTGCAAAAATGAGTCGGGTTCGAATGTGACGGTGGAATCATTGGAAAGGAAGGTGATGGCTGAAGTTGACAATGTGAGCGATGAGCTGTCCAAGTGGAAGGACCAACAAGTGGAACAGTGGGAAGCGACGCGGCAGAAAGTGCCAGTTTGGCTCGAGAACATGAACAACACGGATTATTCAGGTAGCGGCAGACGTACAAACATTTGGCAGTACAACGAGACTATTTGGAATATCATCCAAAATGATTGCAACCGCGTGCACAAAGTTGGTCATTCAGGTAGTTTTGTTGGACCCACGATTGTGAACTCTTCAAGGCTGAATGTGTTGAGGCATCTGAATGACATTGCGAATAATGCGACGATCGACAGTAGCATTATGGAAAATGGCTGCAACACGATGTACGAGCACTTTCGTGGGTATGTTTCGACTATCAACAAGACGGAGAAAGCAAATGAAACATTGGTGAAAGATTTGTGCGAAAAAATAGAAAAAGAACACAATAAAATGAAAAATTGCACAGTGAATAGGACCTCTGTACAGTGGATGGAACACCGTTTTAATGAAGCTGTGCGCGAGATGGTAGAGCGGATGAACAACACCGTGACGCAGTTGATTGAGGTTGAGAAGAAGGTTTTAACTACAGTTGGGGCCATGATTGTGAGCAAACGAGAGGCAATATGTAATGATTCCACGCGCCTCAAGAGCATGAACGTTACTTTGCGTGACATGGAGAACAAGAAACTTTCTGATGCACATTCCATTAATGCTTTGAATACCTCAATTGCGAAAGCTCATTCAAAAGCAGCTAAAGCGCTGAGTTCAAGTAAGGCCGCATTGGAGAAGATTTCAATGATCGAAAAGGTTGTGGATGGTTCGCATACAAAGATAAATCAGGCACGCTATGGGTATGCCGAAGTTAAAGGAACGGTGCATCAGGTGGTGGAAATAAAAGCGGAGGCTGAAAAGCTTCTTAATGAGGCCAATGGCAAACATGAAAAAGTTGATGGTGAAAAAAGAGATCTCGAAAGCGCTTTGTGGACGGAAGAAAGCCATTTGAAGACCAATGGAGACAAAGTCATCAAGGTTTTGCGATTGCTAAATGGAAATAAGGCGGAATTCGATAACGTTGAAAAACTATGTGATGCCGGTTTCACAGCGCCGAGCGTTCCCATTGACGTTGCTACGAATATTATGTCGGAATTGTTGAGCGTAAACTCCTCTGCAAGTCTGAAGGCCACTGAAGAAAAGGCAAAGGACTACAAAAAATATGTTGAGCGACTGAAGGCACTTTCCACGAAACTGGATGAATACAACCGCACAATAAATGGCAACGCGACAGAAGCGGTGAAGAGCGCTGCGAAAACTGAAGAGATGTCGAAAACGACACAAGACGCTGCTGCCGTAACTGTCAGAAGTCAAATAGAAGAAAAAAGAGAAATGTTGTGCACAGCTGAGAGCGGTTTGGCAGCACTCTCTTCTAAAATTAATGAAGTTGCCAAGCAGCAAGGGGATTTGTCGTTGAAACTTCCCCAAGTAAGCGCACTATCAGCGACAGCAGTGTATAACGCTACTGAGGCGAGAAAGTCATGCCAAATAAGTTCGAAAGTGGTCGAGGGTGCAAAACGATATGTGGTCGCGGTTGACGATGCGAAGTTAGTGCACGCAACAAATGCCAGCTGCATGTCAGCTATTGCAAGTGTGACTGATAAAAGCGGCGAGGCTGTGAACGTTCTTGTGTCGGTTAATAAAACGGTGCGAACTGCAGAGAATGGACAGAAGAATGCAAGTGCCTTTTTGAATGAAGAAAGCGCCCGACTCAAGTCGGGAAAATCAAACTTCACGGAAATGCTGAAAAGCGTTGGCGTGGTATCAAGCGAGTCTGTGAACGTGTGCGATACGGATCATTTCGAGAACGTGACGGCCGCACTTGAGAATTTGACGGTGGCTGTTCCGCTGTTGCGAAGTATTGAAAAGATAAATGTTGAAAATGTTAATAGGAGTGTTGAAAAGTACGCCGCGCTGATTGCTAATGCTTCGGCTGGTGCAGATATCGCGACCTCGCACATCAGAGAAGCCCAGGAAAGTGCAGAAAACTCCACGAAATTCGCTGCGGAAGCAGATAAAACAGCAAGGAGTGTGCTGAAGCAGGCGCTAGCAAAACAAAAAGAGCGCTTGTGCAACGCAGCAGCGAAGCTCAAGGAAGTGAACCGCAACGCGACAGCGTTACGAGATCACGCAAGTTCCATGAAGACCGACGCCACTGAGCATTGGAGACGTGCAACTGCGGCAAGCCGCAGTGCTGGGGACGCCGTCGCGCACGCTGTTGCTGCTGAGGTGCATGCTGGGAAGGTGGCTGAGGAGCACCAGTTGACAACTGAGGCCGTGAAGAAGACAAAAGCGGAGGTCAGGCACGCGATGAAAAGCGCAGCGGTTTTGCTGAAGAAAAACGAGGAGCACCTAAACACGATAAACAGCAGCTTTGAAGGTGCATTAAAGAATGTCTCCAACGGAACGTGCAACACTGTTGTCAATGTTTGCAGCACAGCAACTGAGCACTGCGCCATAGTGGCTGAGTTGGAAGAGTCACTCCGCACTATCGAAGGCATTGACGCCTTGATGAACGTCACGGCTGCGATAAATGGGCTTGCACGACTGACGATGAATGACGCCTTGATAGAAAGTCAGCTAAAAGCCGCTGACGCACACGCTAGCGCGGCTGAAGCTGCCGCGGCCGCAGCGCATGCGGCTGCTAAGAACGCCCGGTGCACGCCACTGTACATGCAGTTGCTGCACGCCTTCGGTAACTTTAGTTCGGTCTAATAATTTCTTTTTTTTTTTTCTTCCCTGCTAAGACGTTCATACGTTCATGTAAATAAATATCAACGTCATATACGCCCATCCGCCTTCTAAAAAGAAGGAGAGGAAGAAAAAACCGTAAAAGTCTGTAATGTCCTCATGAGGAACGGGGAATTCCACTTTCCGCTTTTTTTCTTGTTTGTTTGCTTGTTTATAAGAGCTGCGATATACACAAAATAATCGGCTTTCCTGCTTAGCCAAATAAATGCAGTAAACGGTTGCTTTTTTTGCCTGTTGCTTTTCATCTTCAACTATTAACATTTGTGACGCCCTGATGGCTGTGCGGTTGCTATTGTGCTAATAAAACCCCGTTGGTGTGTGAGAACTTCAGCCCTCTCCCTCTCCCCCACCTCCCCCCTCGCCCTTCACTTCACGTGCACGCGTGTGGCTCGTAATAAACTCAAATAATAATAAGCACTCGAATTCGTGAACGAAATATCCACTCGCGCGCCTACCAGCAGGAAAGGCGGCAGGTAAAAAGACGTGAAATATTGACGTCCGTACTTGTAAAAGTTTGATTGCGGAAGAAACGGTAACGAACTGTGAAGCTGTGAGAGTTACAACGACACCCCTGTTTGCCAATTGCTACAAATACCAGAGCGATACCCGTTTTATTGTTGGTTTGTTTTTATTGCCGGTTATTTCTGCCAGCCAACAGTGCTCCAAACTCGGTCCTATTCGCCACGCTTCTGCGCGATTGTGCAAGACAACTGCGAAGGGTGGAAAGGTTAGCTGAGAAATGCGATTAGAAAGCAGTTCACTTGCACACCAACTGCGCGTTGCCGCCAAGTTTTCATTTGAGCGCTGATTAGGTCGCCTTGGCCTTTTGGAAGCCGTTGCACTTTCTGCTGCACACTCGTTACTTTCATGTGCTCCAGCGTGCCGACAGGTCATCACTTGACGATTATTTTTATCATTATTTCAATGCCGGCGAAACTGCACTGCTTGGACGAGCAGCTCTCACTTCAAGCGCCAATGGTGCAGTTTCTTAGTCCTTTGAGTGCAGCCGCGAAAACATTTGGCAAACATGGCGACTGTGGCTTTTCCGTGCTGGCATGCGTTCGGAAGAGTGGCGCAAGTCCCACTGTCGCAACGAGGCTATTGACTGCGTCACTACTTTATCGCGTGACTGGCTGTCGACATGCCACATGCCGTTAGCAGCGTGAACAGGGAAACGTTTGCCGGAGAGTTTTTGCGAGGATTCGCGTGGGTGTTGGTGGGAAGTGCCTCGCACAGGAGGTTGAGCACGCCCCGTGTGTGAGTGTGCGCTCGGTTACTCTGACGGAGGTGGTTCCACGAGGACCGCGTCAGGCGAAGCGCATGACTGCGTGCGACAGCTGACTAAGGCAGTCGTGTATTTTAGGGCATAAACAATAACGGCTGCTGTTGAAGAAAAGAAGCGAAAAGAAAAGAAGCATTAACCGAGTGGCACGTTGGCGCTTAACCTAAATTTGCGACCCAGCACCCCGTTGAGGTGCGCGATGCGAAGATGAACTTCACACAAGCCGGTGAACTGTCAGCGCTAAGGTGGTGGCGCCGGCCACATCGCGATTAGAGAGACGCAATTGGCGCGTCGACGGTATATCTCGGGATGGACGTCAATGCAAGTTTCCTTGAAAATGTTTGTGTTGTTATGTGGTCTTCTTCATTTTTTGAACCATCGCGCGCTGATGCCGGCAATTTGGATATTTTCAATATCATAAAATATGATGAGTAGTTCATTCAGGAGGCAAAAAATATGATATGCTCAATTGGAGTGGTGTTCTTGCCAAACGAGAAGCGACGTTTTCCCGACTCTCAAATTTGACTTTGCTCATTGAAGCTCTCGAAAAGGCACTGTTTATGTAACACACTGCTGTAAACAACGCCACGGAGTAAGCGGAAAATGCCACACGGAAGGCACTGCAAATGATTCCAGACTTTGATGCTAATAAAGTGGCTACGTGTGCTTTCTGCGCTTATGAATGGAGCCATTTCCTGTTTGCAATTGGGGACGACGAATGAAACGTTCTAATCCCGTTACTCTCCGAGTTGTGGAGCTGTGGATTCGAAGCTGAATTCAACTCGGAACGAGTCAGGAATCGAAGAGCATTACCGCCGTGCGTTGAGTTTGCGGGATGAGGCGAGCGCGGGGATCAATGCCACTGAGACATTCATGTGCCGCTACAATGTCCAAATTGGTGTTGAATAACTCCAGGGACATTTTAGACAAAAAGCCCAAACGTATTTGTCGGTCTTGCGGTTCTCAACAAAATTACTGAATTTTTACACCAAAGTGCTTCACTGCTTCTCGTGTGAGAGCGGCCGTCATGCGCGTCTTAATGTGCAAGCCGCCCTGGAAAAGTTGGAGTTGTTAGCCGCCACTGCGAATGTGGCTGAAGTTGCCAGGAAGGAGCGGAAGAATGCGGCCCATCACCGCCTGTCCAAAGTGAACATGGCGCGGCACGCGATGCGAGCGGAGAAAACGAATGAAAATATCAAAGTGAGTCAAAAGAAAAAAAACGAACATATTTCGGTTGCTTGCGGGGGACTTACTTGGAGCAGATACAAATTTGAGGTGCTACTGCCATTTTCACCGCACCTTTGGCAGGCAACATCGAATATTGGAACGGAGCACGTCGGAAGTGCAACCAGAAAAAGCTAACAGAAATCAACAACAGGTCGATCGTACTGAAAGAACGGCATATTTCTGCTCCCCATGAAATTTACAGCGCGAGCAGAAGGCAGCAGAAACAAGTTCGTGGGCAGCCTTTTAATGTGGTTCGAATATGCGATTGTTGGGTGAAGTGAGGGCTGCGCCAAAGAAAGTAATGAGCTTGATGCAGCGGTGTGGGAGAACGTTGGAAGAGTGCTCAAGAAACTTTTTGGAAGTTCGTCACGTCACCGAGGTCATCACATTTTAAAAAATGAACGTGTCGCGCAGGTATTCAGAAGCAACTGCGCGAAGCGGACGCGAACGAGTGAAGGAACGAGGAATTTCTTTGAGCTTCTGAGTGCTCTGAGAAGGAGAACTATGGCCACATCGGTATCGTGGCGCAGCTGATCACTGAAGCGTTGGCAAAGAAGCTCTTCGCTGAGAGTGAGGCACTTGTGGACTTTGTGCGCACGCTCTATGCGACTGAGGAGAAAAGGCGCGACCTCACAACAAGCTGCCACCCATTACCAAAATGTGTCCCAACTTATGTTCCTCTTCCTCCTTTTCTCTTTCAACTTTGTATTTTTAAACGGCTTCCCACCAGCGCTGAGCACCGAAGCCGCTACGGGCAAACATTTTACCGTTTGTTCAATCAGGAACTTATGTTGTGCTTCTGAACGTTTTTTTTTTTTTTTTGTTTTTTTTTTTTTTTTTTTTTTTTTTTTTGTGCTCTGCCTTTTTCGCTGCCAAAGATCAGGTCACTGTCAGACAAAAAGTAGCTTTGGAAGAAGTACGTAACTGCACGGCCCAGTTGGGGGAGCAAAGTGCGTGAGCGACAACATAATTTACACAAATACGCCACGTGTCCGTACGGACGCGGCTGCTCTGAGGGGGCCAACAGGCAACAGACATTTAGTGCCGCCTACTGACGATCTCTTTGCAGTGCTGTATTGTTCTAGTGCTTCGCGAAAGGCGTGCGGCGTCGCCTGATCCTCGAGATGAAGCGCGCCCCTCTCGTTCTCTCATGTGCGTGCAGATGTGCAAATACACGCCGAAAGCAGGAAGCCGTTAAGTAGAGCGCAGTCAGCCCATCAACCATCTCGAAAGCTTGCACTAGTTCAGATAAAGTGCGCCCTCACTCAGCATTCGCGTCGGCAGTATCGGTACATATCGCAGCGGTGAGTGGGGCCGCCTGTGCATCCCTGGTTGCGGTAATGTGGGCGCGGCTTGGCTTTTTCTAGGCCCATCTCTCTGCACTTCATGCGAATTACACAAAGCAGCGAGTGCCTGCTAGTTCACTTTTGCACGGGCATGTTACACCATTCGGAAGCCACACGCCACACTGCATGATCAGGAGGGCGAAATGCATGCCGCGCCTCACCTGCTTTTGTGTCTCCTTTTAGTGGCGCGCGAGTCTTGATCACAGGCAAGAGGCGAGGAGAGGAGGAGAACGTAAAACCGGATGCGAGTCCTCCACACGGCGAGCAGTTCAGCCATGCCGTGCAGGGATTTTTTTATATAAACAGGAAAAAACTCCAAAACGGTATACAAATAAACGAACAATAACACAGAACGTTACAGCCTCGAGTACGACGTTCATGTTGTCAAGGTGTGTTGCAGTAGCCACCCAAAACAACAAGCGAGTTCTCCTGACGCACTACTGCTCGGGGAGCCAATAAAAAGCCACAAACGAAGAGAAAAAAAACCGAAGCACCAACGTCGTAACTGAGAGAAAGGAGGGGGGAAAAGGAGGAAAATGGTCTCGAAACAAATTAGTTCAGTGAGAGCAGTGCTGCAGCGACAGTCAGGGGCGCATTAAGAGACCGAAGAGTGCGAGCGACTGCAGATAAAAAAGACGAGTAAAAACACCTTCCAGCACAACGTTTGAAAGAGAAGCTCAATGGGGGTTAAAACGATCATACGGCGGAGGCACATAGTCCTCAGCGCTTTCCCCATCAACTCGCTTCGAGGCACGAAGGTACGTGAAAAGCAGGGCCAACATCAGTTCCAGAAATTATATATAAAGAAAAAAACAGGAACCAAACGTGGTATGAGGGAGAGCAAAGCCGAAAACTCGAGTGTCGCTCATGTACGTAAATAAACATAAATTTAAAAAACAACACACTTGCGAGCATGTGCGCCTGCTCAGGCGGCGAGAGATTGGCATTTAAGAAGCAAAATCAGTGAAGACGTGATTGTGCAACTTTACCACCAGCCACTCAGCACATTGAACAGCTGCTGGTGCAGCGGCAGGCAGCGTCGCCCCGCAGCATCCTCGCGTGCTCTTCGCACCGCCTCTGCCAACGCCTCGTTAGCCTCAGCAGCTCGCACAACCACATTGTTCATGCGCTTAACAGCACCTTTCAGTTCGTCGCTCATCTTCGTAGCAAAACGATTGAGCTCCGTAATGACACTTGTGTCCCTCAGTAAGGGGAAGTCACCACTCTTCCCCTTTAGTTTCTGCACCAACTCAGATGTGGCATTCCGAGTGCACACATTTTCGTGTGGTTTCCCAGGAGTGTCTGCAAAAATACCCACAACAGCGTCACTGACAGCGTCAAAAACATTGGTGTTGCCGGCGTGCACCTCCTTGAGCTTCATGGCAGCGCGACTGGCGGTCATCATCTCAAGCCGTGCATTAGTACGCTGCAACTCCTTTTCGAGCAGAACTGTCATTCTCACTGCAACAGTGAAACCCTCCTCGACGTACGGTGACATGTCAGGCGAACCACTGGCGTTTTTCGATGCAGCAATAGCTTGCGCCTCCTCCTCCGAAACGCTTTTTTTGATGCTCGTTGCATTCGCACTGAGCAACGTCAAGTTTTTCCGCGTCGCTCGGAGCTCAGCGGCAGTCGCGCACAGCTCACTCATCAGGTGCTTCAGCACATCAGCAACTTCGGCCTCTGCGGCCACTGAAGAACTGCGCATTAGTTCATTGACATTTTTCAAGTTCTGGACAGCCACTTCCAGATCCCTGCTGATGGACGACACGTTTTTATTGATCTCTTCGGCCCGAGCCTCCAAATCTCTGAGAGTCTCGTTTGCCTTGAGCAATTCGTTTTTGTTTAGCTTCGAAGCATAAAGAAGTGCGTCTACGCTAAGCTCAGTGAAAAAGCCCAGCAGCTTGTCATTGCAGTCGCTGGTCTTCACATTACTAATCTTGCCGCTGATTTCGCTCAGACGCTTCCTTAAATCACTTTCTACAACTTTCAGCTTTTCGTACTCGCTTTCAATTTCCTTTTCAGTGAACTTCGTTCTCAGGTTCACTTCAGCAGAAAGTTGCACCGCGTGCTCTGCCGATTCCCTAGCGCCTTTCATATTTTCCATTACTGCCGTAGCGTTTCCTGAACTCGTCAATTTATTCAGAGCATACGAGCCACCAAGCTGCGGTATCTGTTCAACTTGTTTCAACGCGACACGCACCAATTCGCTCCTAACTGCGGCGTCCCTTTTTATATTGGCAGCACTTGTCAGTCCGCTTCTTGCACGCTGACTTGTTTCTTTCAGACGTTGTTTCGTTTCGTCGAGCTCGGACCACACGGCGCCATGTCGTCGCAGGATGCCGCACAGTTCAGCCCCGTCCTGCTTGAGAGAATTCAACATGTTAGCGGTCGCAGTCTCCATACTTTCATTTGCAGCAGCAATGTTTTTCCTTGCCCGATCCCTCGTCAGGATAGACATTTCGAGATGCTTAACCACTACGATGAGCTGCTCAGACAAGTTTCCGACAGCATTCATGACTTCGTTCACCTTTTCATGATTGTTAAAGACACTCTGACATGTTGTCGCGTTGCTCTGCGTGTCATTGTACGTGCTTTTAATTGTTTTCAGCATTTCTGTCTTCCATTCGGTCAAATTCGTCTCTTTGTTGTGTAGTTTTTCAGCATAAGCAATGAGATCTCGAGAAACATTATGCACCCGCGCACAGCCACCGTTCTTACTTATCATTATTTCACCAATTTTTGTACTCAATGCATCGTATTTCAACTCCTGCACATAGTCCCCTCCCTTGAATTTATGAACAACCAGTGAGATAGCACCATAGCCATCCCTTATAAAATTTCCCGTTATGTTTGACGTATTTGCTGCCTCAGTTGCATTGCGTTCAGATTCATTTGCCCACGTAATGGCGTCACTGATGTTTTTCATAACTTCTTTCATCCTATGGTGTTCCTCGTGGTTGCTGTCAAACTCATTCAGGAATTTTGTCGCATTAGCGAGTGCTATTTTCGCTTCTTTTCGAAGTTCCACGACCCCTTTTGCGATTTCAGATGCATTTTTATGGACCTCGTCAATCCTCACAGATATTTTGTTGATGACATGCAACCATCCCCAAAGAAGATCTCTTGTAGTACACTTCTGCGTGTCACTTGCATCCTTAGCCGTCGTTATTTTGCAAGTCGCCTTGGCATTTAGTGCAGCGCTGACAACAGACGGAACTCCGAATGGCAACAGCAAAAGCCAGAGATGAATTACCAGCATCAACGCGAATCGTTTTAAGGACTTACCTCCAATGCAGTAAATGAGAAAAGGGAGAGGACGGTCACAAAGGTGGAGGGGGCACAACACGACAGCAACAGCCAGGTAAGTGCGAGAGTGCAGGAGAGTAATGTGATGAGTTGCACCACAACCGCTGTGGACGGAATGCGAGCACAGTCCGCCTCAAAAGCACCTCTTCAGGGGCATACGAAGAACACAACTGAGCAACACTCAACACCGTCACTCAACGGTAGCACATCTCAAACAGTGCAGAGATACTCTACACTAAAAAAAGGTTACCATTCTTCCTGCTTATGCAAAAGACGCTGTGGTGCCCCACGTTTCACTCTCGCAAAGGAACAGTGCAAATGAGAGATAATCAACTACATGGTTCATTTCACAGACAACGGAGGACGCGTGTGAGATTTGCTGCGCCGAAAAGAATGTTGTTGACATATCCATAAACCTTAGCTCAACTCACCGGTAAATAACGAAAAAAAGAAAGAAAGAAAAACAAGCGCAACATAACTGGAATGCATTTTAGGGGACTGTTCGTTCGGCAGAGGTCGCACACTCAAAAGCGCTGCCATCAAAATAGTGTTCAGCTCAAAGATTTATCCTCATTTTTCACACAGCATTCGTACTCACCTCAGTCATGTGCTCATGTTGTACAACCACATTAAGAACGCCCACCCACACGTAACGTAGTTAAACCACCACTGCGTTTCCGACTACAGCAAAGTGGGCACACTACCAACAACATCAATAGTTTCCATTTATAGTGGAGAGCAAGTGTGATGTCTCAGTAACAACTGTCTTTGAAAACATCCACTTGCTGCACAGCGCTGGCGGCTTTAGTTGGCCCTCCCTTTCTGTTTGGGTGTGCTTGGAAGCGCCCTTACACCAACGCGAGTAATTCAACGCGCCATCCGTACTTCCATAAGCGCTGCAGGCATCCCGCGTTGGTTCCGCAATGCCACTTCACTTGCTGCAGTGCAACTGTCGCTGCGTTACGCAGCACTATCAATGGCCCATTCAACCGCTTCGCCACTTCACACACGGCTGCCCTGAAATGGCTTCACACAAGCTGCACTGCAACGTTACGGACTGTGCAGCTCGGCTCTGCTTCGTTCCGCTGTCCCAACTTCGTGCACAGCACACTTGCTGGTCATATCCCCCGTAACTTATCCAACTGCACGTCACCGTTTCCAATGGCGCGCGTCCATGGCGCTGCTGAGTTTCGCTGCAGCCACGCACTTCGATGTGACGGTCCGTTTTCATCTCTGAGGTGACACACAAGCAACTCAACGTGTTCCTGCACACACAACAGATACGCAAACACAAACCTTTGCTTCTTGTACCTGTCATGGCGCTCAGTGGCCGGCTTCGAAAGCTTTGTGCTGCAGCGCCTGACTGAAACCTCTCGACGGGCGTCAAGCTGCGACAAAAACGAAAGGCAAATCTTTGCACTGCAGTCAACGGGCGGGACACACTCGCAAACGCCTGACGTGCGCTAATAACAAGACCTTTTGGGTGAGCCACAAACCCGCTGTCGGCTCGTGTAGAAACGTCACACACTAAACTAAGTGAGCATTGACTGTACGCCCTTCGTGCCGAAATGTTCCCGCTTACGCAACTCGCACTGGAGCATCGTGCTGCGCAATCGCTCTGTTATGTTTCAGAAGAGCGTGGGCAGATGTTTAGATTGAACGACGGACAAATAGCACCGTAGCCATCAACAGCTGCCTCGTACACCGACTCCTTCACATTTTTTCCCACCTCTTCCGCTTTGCTTCGACACGTGTCCACATCGGCAATAACACTTTTTAACATATTCATTGCTTCCATAACCACGGCAACTTTATCTACGTTGCTTCCCTTCAAACGGCTAAGAGTGTCTTTTGCCATCACCAAGGACTATTTCGTCTTCATTTCCACCTTACTTGCATGCTCTCTTAACATTGTGGCATTTCGCATGACTTGCTCTGCTCTCACGGCAGTTTTTTTCGTCACGGTGAGCCAACCCCAAAGCAGCGCGGCTGCAGCGCAAAGATGCTCATTCGTTGCATGGCTTACATCGACATTACATTTAATTGCACAGCTAACGGGAAGCACGAAACAATGACAGAAGCAGTAAAAAACAGAGACGCATCGCTGCTATCTCACCTCAATAGCCTCGAACACCTTGTTTTAATCTCTCAAAACGTGAGAAGAGAGACAAAAAATAATGAAAAACAACGGATGCAAGCAACAAAAGGTATACACATTCCAGAAATTACATGCGAACACGAACGTTCGAGAAGGAAGCAGCACAGTATAAAATAAAAGCACTGCTACTGCATCGAAGGAAGATATGTGCACAAAAACATAAACACGAAATGAAAAACTTATTTCGTCAATAACGACTAGTAAGAACCCTCACGCTGTTTCTTTTTTTTTTGTTGTTGTTGTTCATTGTGCTTTTATTCTGCTCGGGCTCCGTAGGGCTCGTGACTGCTCCCATGACTACGCAAACCAGCAGGGGACGTTGAGCGCAAGCGCGATCACATCCTCGCTTCACGCAGCGGAACATTGAAGCAGATTGCCTTGGATGGCGAGTCGGCTTCCCGGACACGCTTTCGCATGCCTCTTGCAGTACACACCCCAATCCGCTTCGCCGCCGCAGAGGGGGGGTAGGTGGTATCCAGCGCCGTGGGCGAGCGATGCCTCTTTACTGCTCGAGCAGGTCTCAATTCTGGTTCATCAGGTGCGGGGGCGGATGGGCTCCCTAGCTTGAAGAGTTCCTTCAAGAAGCTGGCAAGTTGAGCACTGAAGAACAACCTCCCCGTCCTTCAGGGTTTCCAGTCCGTGCTTCTTCCTTAGCTCTCGCAAGCTTGGGCACTCCAGGAGGTGCGCTGCAGACTCCTTTCACTCAACCTTCAGCGAGCTGTGCTCAGCCTCCCTTTTAAAAGAAAAATTATGTCTAAGCGAGCGCTGCATGAAAAAAACATCATGTGCATTTACCGACAGCAAGAAAACATTTGAGACTCACAACGTCGTCAACAAACCCCCGATAATCATCAGTCAAATGCGCTCATGGCGGCAGCAAACATTGACAAATAAACCAAACAACAAACAAAGCAAGCATCCGCCCTCATGCAATAGAAGGCAAAACAAGCCGCTGTAATGTGTACGAGTATTGGTGTTAGTGCACAGCAACGAAACAAAACCTTTTGCAACAGGCCACTAAAGGGCATACATAGAACGTCAGTAAATCCACAATCACACTCGCGCGAAGGCTTCATGCGCTGAAATGCACGCAAAGAGAGCAGCCACCTCACGGCACGTAACAGGCGCCGAAAAAGTGACATGCGCTCATGGCAGGTAGCCGAGTGGCACACCACAAAACAGGCATCCACGCGCACGCAGCCGCACTTGCAGACTTGAGATATCTGGGCGTTCATGCTGGGCGCGCTGAGCAGCGCACGGCAACACAAGACCAACCACTACCGCCAACATTTCACAATCAAATGCAGAGGGTGGCCAGACACACAACTCACGCGTGCCAAAGAAACTCGCCGCACGGTATACAAAGTTCAATGTGCAGTGCGGCGCAGTAGCGCCAGCAGCAAAGAAGAAACTCCCCAAGCTCGAAGAGCGAGACACTATGGCGCCACGCATTGCGGCTGTTGTCCGTGCGACCAACAAAAGCGCCGCGATTCCGCTCATTCAGTGCCTTTATTGCGTCGCACACATTTTCGACCTGCCTCTCCAGTACCTTCTTGGGAATAAAGCCCACGATTGTGCTCACCTCCTCGGCCTTTCTCATATCAACCGTCGCACTGTCAGCCATACTTGATGTGCCGATATTTGGGTGCGGAGTGCCACACAGCGTCAGAGCAGTTTTCTCGCTTACCTGAGCCCGCCAATAATAATAATAATAATAATAATAATAATAATAATAATAATAATAATCTCGGCAGCACTTTCACGTCTACACGCATCATCACATGGGGCGAAGGTACTATTGTTCACACATTGAAATATTCACACGAATGAGCCCACTGCCACCACTGATCTGCCCCGCCTATGTTCCCATAAAGTCTCACAGTTGCTGTACTTTTGTTGTTTGCATCTATCCTTTTTCCGATTTAAGTACAAAAGGCTTCAAAGACGTGTACTCCACCCTACACCATGCTCATACCTGTTCAGTACCTTCTTTCCTTTCACCTACACGACCACTGTTACTATTTAAATTCCCGCTTTTAGGTTGAACTCCTGCCCTCATCACTTTGGTCGCCAGGCACTCGACAGCTACAGCTCCACTCGCTGTGTCTTACGTGCTGTAATTAAGTACACGGCGTTGCTGAACAGCTAGCGGTCTTGAACGTGCCGAAGACCGTCAATACGCACATTCCGGCTGCCAAATCCTAGGCGCCGGGTGCTGTGCACAGTTGTGTCAATCACATATGCAAGGCTGCGCTGAGTCCCACACACGAACTGTCTGTTTGTCACCAGTAGTCATGCAGTGCCTCTCAGCACTATTTCTGTCACGTTATCAAGATAACGCACTTCAGCCACCACTAGTGGTTTTTCTCTAAGATGTGCACTGTTGAGCAGTATTTTTGTGTCACGTTTTCGTGCCATGCATCTTTTTTTATTGCTCCTGGGGTGCCCTGAACGTCACGCTCCACTTTGCAGGAAGACCCACGGCGTCATATGACACTATTTTGCCCGTGCCATTTCATGACCTGTTTTGCCACTAGCATTTGCGGAACAGCAACACGCGATACGTTGTGCCGCACCGAAAGCCATGTCAACGGGCGTAACATGGTCCACGCGAGCCAACGCTTCTCCATTACCAATGTTATTATCCACTCGCTTGGAAGGATGTGACTAAATAGCAACAGCAATAACAATGTCCAATGAGAGTATTGGCGGTGCTTTTGTTAATTTTCAACAAGACAACGGTGTACCACCTGACATTTGATTGACGAGTGTCTTCTAGTGCATCGCTAGCACAAACAGGCGTTGTTGATTAATAATTTCATTTTCCAGTTGGGCATGCACGTGTTTTAATGTTGTTGTTGTTGTTTTTCGCGCCATTCGTATTCCTTTCAGCACCAACTTGAACATCGCCACCGCCACCGCCACGCCACAGACTCCAACCGATCACTTCTCACTACCCATCAAAATTGTCGTCACACCCATCTCCATAACAAAACAAAGCCAGCTTCCACAGAAAATAGACACGTGGAATTGCAATTTTTTTTTACACCCTCCCAAACTCCTTCGTTAGGGCCAAAAACCAAGTTAGTTATCAGTGTTGATCACGCTAACGAGTGTTGCGAACGTTGAGGGCGACTACACATTTTTTTCCGGAAACTTTTCTCTGTGCACGCAACTCTGACGGACTCCACAACACGTCATAATAGGTGATTTCCGACCAAATCTGATCTACTCGTGGCAATAAGCGTTTAAGGCGAAAATAAAAAAAAGAGGCGATCGATGGCAAGGTAAATGAGCGTGCTGGAAACGTCCAAGCACGACTACGTATGTTAATATGTTAGTATTTATTTATTTATTGTTCTGTAGTTATTTTTCCAAAAACCACCCATAACTTCATCCCATTGACGTGGGTTTGTATTCCCTTACTTGCATTAGGCATAAATGGCTTCCCCCTCAACGTAATCTCCATGCCGGTTGCCTTGTTACCAGCTCTTTACTAGCAAATTCAGCGGCTGATGATAAAACGGCGTGCATCGCGTTTCTTCGGCCATTCCTGACGCCTGTTCAGCAACTTCTTGGGCCTTAGCTGCACGCAAAACAGCACGCGCCATTGTCCTCTCAACGACTTTCACATGCACGTCTAACTTCTTTGCCAGTTCTTTGAGGTCCTCGATTCCACCCACAAGCGCGGGTTGGTCTTCTGTGTAGCTTTTATTCTTTATTGACGTCACAAGTGCATTGATGCCTTCGATGGTACAGACGCTTTGAGGCGAGAAAGTTTTGATGGACGAAGTGATGCTTGCCACGAATTTCCAAGTGTCCTCGGACCAGTTTCCGTTATTTTTTTCGCCTTCATTAGTGGCGTGTGACAACACAGCGCCCGCGCGGTCGTACGTGTCATCAATGGCTTTCAGAGTTTCATTGAGCAACGCAATGTTTTTCGAGGCATATGTAAATACGTCCACGACTGTCATGGCGTTCGTCTGCAGATCAGAGCGTTCTGTTTTCCACTCAGTTGTCCATTTCCGGTATTCCATTGACACTGCTTCTGTGAGATCCACAGCGCGCCCTTTTAGCACTTCGGCGTTTTCCTTCAAATGGCCGAGTGCGATAGCGGAGGCACACAATCGTTCCATAGCACTTCGCACTTCCTTAGCGAAATGTTCGGCTCGCGCGATCGCCATCTCCTTTTTGAAGTGCTCTGCAGCTTCGCCGGCTGTTTTGATCGCTGCTTCTGCACGGGCGTGCTGTTCAGCTCTTTTTAAAACAAGCTGTTTCTGCTCTTTTTCATATTCTAATATTGCCTCGATTATTTCCGCCACAATTTCGCCGAGCGTGGCAATGGCTTCCACCGTTTTCGCCAAGTTTTTCGGTTCTGTGTTCAGTGATCGTGCAATCTCACCGAGCTGTTTTTCGTCGCAATTGCCCACTAACGAGAAATCATCTAATGTCAAAGGCAGTTGCCGCACTAAGCGCCGAGTTTCATCCGATACGTTTTGCATATGTGTTTGACCGGGAGCATTTATTTGCGATTCCAACTGCGCCAGGGTGTCTCTCTGCACCGCTTTTTCGTTGCTCAATATGTTTCCTAGGGCCTTAAGTTCCAACAAGGTTTCTTCTAGTGGGCTCAGCATTGATTTTTGGATGTACGACACGTTCTTTGTTCTGTTGAGTTGTTCACTTGTATTTGTCACTGAACTGCATATCTTCTCATTGTCCTGCACTGTTTGTTTGGTTAACTGCGCATGAGCTATTCTCAACTGTTGCAGGTGTGTAGCAGATTCGCATGCTTTATTGAGCACCTGCTTGTATGCATTTTTGACGATAGCTTCGCAGAGCGCATGTGCCCTTTCATCCGCACTTGTTATCTCTTGTATCCATGTGCTAACCTCGCTGCTTAGTTCTTCGTTTTTTTTTCAGGCACTCACTGAGCGATTGCAGTTTCCGTTCTTGCTGCGCCTGGGACCCTTCAGTGGCCTGTAGCACGGATTCATTTACAACGAATTCCTGTGCGCTTGTATACCGAAGTAAGTCGTGCGTTTGGCCCAATCGATTCAGATCGCATCCGCCGGCAGTTAGATTGTGCTCTGCGTCATTGAGGTATCTGCCGCATTCCATCAGCGCGTCCGCTGTTTCAGATAATTTTTTCTTTTCTGCGAGCAGCGCGATTCCATACTGCTTCATGGTGGCCTCCAGCGTGTTTCCACGCTGCACAAGCGGTATGGCTTCAGCAGGCCAGGTGTGCTGTTGCGTTTGTCCCGAAGCTATCGATACATCTTTTTGTATGCTTATTCGCAGAGTGTCCCTCAATTTCAGTAACTTCTTTTCCGCGTATTGCATGTCTTTTGATGTTTGTTGCCCTTGATCCAGCGCTGTTCTCAATTCCACCGTGAGCTTTGAGTACTTGTCGTAGTTGCTTTTTAGCTTATTCGACAGCGCTTCGATAAGCTGTTGAAGCTCGAATTGCCCCCTCGCTGCTTGGCACATGCGCGCGCGGAGTGCCAGGTAAGTGAGTGCGGTGTCTGCATCCTTTTCAAGCGCTCGCCCCCTGTCTTTCGCAGTTGACGCAGCAATCTTAAGCTCCTCCTCAACTGTTTCATATGTGTTCATAGCAATTGTCAGCCTGTTCGCTATTCCTGTAATCGCTTCCTCCATAGAGGTCCTTTTTTCGGTTTCCAGGTCACTGATCGTGTTTTTGATGCACGCATTTTGTTTTTGAGCCAGTGCTCTTGAAGCACGAGCAAGCGTGTCTATCGCCGTGGTTTTCCATTTGTTCATTGTTTTACCAGTTCCAAGATCGTTTTTCGTTTTCATCAAAGTGGGTTTCACGCTCGATATCCCTGCACATCCAGCAAGAGCACCGGGCAGCCGTTCAAGGCGCTTTTGTAGGTCTTTATAGTTTTCAGTAGTCGGGCCGCGTATCGCGAAGTCCATTTTCATGCAGCTTAGCTTTATCATGTACTCCGCCATCCCTGCGTGCTCCTTTGATGCCTCGACTTCATCCTGAGCTTTGTGTAATTTCTCAGCACGGGCTTTAGCAGCCGCATTGTACTCTCGTTGTATGTTTTGTGCACGTTGCAGAAGATTTTCCACTTCCCGCACGCCTTCGTTCCCAGAATTTGTCAGGATGCTTTGAGTGCGCTCCTTTATTGCCCTGACTTGCGCGGCCAGTTGTACTTCATTCTGCTTTATACTGTCGATTTGTTTAACAATTTCCTCAATGCGCTCATGTGCTATTTTAGTGACCGCAAACCATTCTCAAAGCAGCCGCTCTGCCCCGCACTGCAGCGTATCGTGTTTTTTGACATTTGTGCAGGAGTTCGGAGGCATGCTCTCCGCCACGGCTCAAACAATCGAAATGAGCAAAGACCAAACTTGCACCAGGCCACTTGCCTGCCTCATTTTTGAACGTAAGCCTTTGCAACTCTTCTTTTTACTATGCCACAATTTCAAGGCAGGGAAAGAAAACAAATCGTTTTATGCCGACGTGAAGTGCTAACAAGTACCTATTTCAGGACTTTTTCGAACGGCAAGCAATATTCAGCAGGTGGTTCGTACGCACCGCACTTTCTGTCTTTGCCCACGCAGACACTCTCCTTAAAAACTGATGTTTTAACCACCCTCCTAGCGTTTAGCGCCCACCATGCGACCAGTGTTTTTGGGTCGTTCGGTTGCCCACGTAGGACATATACAAATTAGTGTGAAAGTCGCATGCTTAAGGCGCATAGATGAGCAAGACAAACGTCGTACTTGACATGTTGGCGCATTTAGTTTCCGTGTGAGCTGCCTCTCCCCCGATATGCAGCAGCATTTGCGGAACAGAACACATGATGCTACGCTTTGCGCAAGTGTCAGCGGTAGCAGCTATAACTTCAGAATAATTTTTTCGCGTTATTTGTGCGCACGCTGATCGCAACAAACAAAAAATATCACGTGCTACGTGCGCATTTTAAAGCATCCCGTGAAGCACGTACGACACGTGGTATTAACAGTCGCGTTATGAACACGTATGAACTCATACAACCACAGACACACGCAACTGCAGCACAGTAGCATGGCACTGCGCACAATCAGAAACGAAACAAGGAGAAGCACACTCGCAGCACCAAGGCACTGAACGCTATCGGAGAGTAAAGCGGTAGTCCAATGCAACGTCTGCACTAACACACAAAAACCAACAACATCTTCGCACTTTACAAATAGAAAAAAGGCTTCCATGGCGGCTGTGCTGTGTCACAATTGCAGCCTCGGCCGCTGTGTGGCGAGTACAAAACCTGCACCATCAGTTGGCAAATCAAACCAAAGCCACCATTGGCACTGCCGCGCGCGGCCAAAGCAGTGCGCTGCGTAAACGTAAGGTGAAGGTAAAGACTATCAACGCTCAAAAAAGGAGGGCAATGTCACTGCATTTGCTCTTTTGGCAAGACAAATCTTTATTGGACGTAAAAACATGAGGCTCACGACACAGGAGCGACCAGCAACTGGAAATGTCGTCCCTTGTCGTGCTTGTACGTGGTACGGAAGTTTGACCTACGAATGCAGGTTCTCACTCCGTTACAACTTCTTGTGTATAATTTTAAGCTCGGAGCTGCCGCTATAGCATTCTTGAAGGCATGCAAGTCTCTGCGATGCGCTCTTTATTTACCCCCACAGCTGCAGCCAACTTTTCAAACAAAACGCCAGCAACTTCGCTGCCTACAACCAGTGAAACCACATTCCGAAGCAATGCCGTCCGCAAATATCACAGATTGGATAAGCACTTCAGTTTTCGTCAATCGTGATCAACAGAAAAGAAAAGACAAAACAATGCCGCTGGTCATACGGTGCTTGCACTGCACAAGTCAACATCTGCGGGGCTGATTTCCGGCACTTTTGGTTACGATCCGCTTTTGAAATTTCCACAACGTTTAGTTACGTCGGATAAAAATCTCATAAATGCAGCGGGAAAATAACAATCAAAAAACGTACTTGAATCCCACATAAATATGTTTTAGAGAATGTCGCTCATGCAAAACATGCGAAATCGAAATGGCACCGACCTCCACAGCTGTGGCGTGAAGCAGCGACAGCAAACCAGCTGGCAAACGCCTCGAAAAATACCGCTGAGACGACAATAAATCGCTCAGTTGTACACCACAGATCTTGGAATGGTTCACCGCCTACAGAAATGCAGCGCTTTTATTGCGCACTCGGCACCAGGCAAGTGGAGCCGCCGTGTACCCGGACATTTTTTCACTGCACTCGTTTGAAAATGTCAGTGCGAGCTCATTTGAGCTGGCGACTCCTCAATCAGCCGAATTCATGTCGGCGACCGCCATGGCACGACGCCCTCCCACGGGGACAAAATATCGGTGCCGCGTGTAAACAAAACGTGCACTCTCTCCGCGCAGTTCGCAGCAGCACCGCACACCTTCGCAAACTCAATCGAAGGAGCGGCAAACACTGACAACAACAAACATGCGCGCGGCATGCCAACAGGAAGGTCGCGCAGTGCCAAAACGTTTAACAGCTGAAAATGTGCGTTCCTGGTGGCGCGTGAGGAGCCTTCCGCAGCGTAAAAGAGAGCGCAACAGAAAACAATGCAGACTGCTGTGGATGTTGTCGCACTGCGAAAGGGGGAAAAGAAACGGAAAAAACAAGGTTGGGCAGTCACAGTGAATAACGCTAGGCAAATCCATGCAGCTTTATCAGGTGGCTGCAGGGAATTTCCACCAGTGGCGAACGAGCAGCCACAAAACGAATTCGCATGGCTGACACTGCGACGCTCCGTCGTAAAAACTCGCTTGGCCACATGTGACTTAGTGAACGCTCTGCACAAATGCCGTGGCTGTGCGGGCCATGTTGTGCTTGTTGAGCAGTCGCCGGCTCGACAAATGCCCTGCTGACACAAAAGCTCCTCCTTCACTGGACGCATGACAGCCACAACAGCAGCAAGTGCCTCAGGCGTTCAGCTACTGAAAAGCAAATGAATCCGACGACGGGTGAATTTTACAACAAAAACACAATTGAAAGCGTGCACGTCTGTGGCCAACACCGCTCAGTACTGGTGGGATGAACAAAAGTGCTCTCAACCACATCCAAATGCGCTACAAGTAGCAACTTCGCAACGACCAGGCAGATACCGTCCCGCCTGTACTCGCAAGATGCGCCAGTAGTGAGCGTGTGGCTACTTTCACTGGCAAGCTAGTCACGAACATGTGCACCACACGCTCGGGTAATGGAAAGCAACTAATAGCGGTGATAGAAGAGAACAGCACAGAAAGTAAAGGAGCACGGCCACTACGGCACGAGCACTCAACAGCGGTGGAAGTGAATGGAACGGACGTGACACACGCAAACGGACAAACTGGTGCACGTGCAGAACACAATTTATCAGAATGGCGCAGCGGGCAAGCGAAGAAAATCGGTTAAATCGCAGTTGCAACAAACGTGCACAGCAGTGCAGCAGTACAAAAGCAGAAGCAGAAAAGGCGAAGTGAGAGAGACAAAAATGGTTTTCAAGTAGTTGCTTTTTATTTTTTATTTGCCTTAAGTGAGGTGCGACAAAATCGCGTGAACCAAAATGCTCTTCGGACACACTCAAGTGCGCGGCATGCGAAAAAAAGGGAGGCGTGGCACATGTTCCGGTGCGCGCTCGCCTTCACATTAAATTACATAACGTTTTGTGCCGCTTCCACCAGCTGTTTGAGTGCCACACAACACCGAAGTGGCAAAGCGCTTGAAAGGCCGACCATTAAAGCCAACATAAAACAGCAGCACAAAAACGTGAAAATCGGCCTGCCGGTCACAATGACACCAGTGCTTTTTTAATTCATCTCCAGGCGCGCATAAACGGACAACAGCACCGACTACCGGAAGCGCAGCAAAACAGAAAAGCGTGCCATGTTATGGAAAATTAAAACAAAAGACATCAGACAATTCGCAGCTTTATTTACATCAAAAGAAATGAACAAACAAAACGAGTAAAAGTCACGGCCATTTAGCAACAGCGCGGGCGGCAGCACCAAATAACAGAGCAGGCGCAGTGCTACCAGTGAAGGCCCAGCGCACCCAACAGCTGTCGGTACAGCGCAGGGCACTGCGGCTTCCCACTCCTCTCCCGCGCCATTCTGATCGCCTCCTCCAGCGCCGCGTCCACCTGAGCAGAACTGGCAGCTGCCACTCGCATCAGCCTGCGCCCCTTCAACACCTGGCCCTCCATGCTGTCAGCGAGCCTGTTCAGCTGCGCAACAACCTTCAAGCTGCTCATCACTGCGGTGTGATCTGTCATGTTACTCAGAAGATTCAGCGACTCGGACATGAGGCTCGCATTGCACACGTCCTTCGAGAAGGTCGCAGAGGCCGTCGAGGTGATGTTCGCAAGCACATCCCGAAGAGTTTTGTTAACTTGAGCGGCGCCGTTTCTGCTGCGCTCCGCCACCACCGCTGAAGCGGCGAGCTCTCCCGCCACTTTGCCACGCTGCTCATCAGCGCGGTGGAGAACCCGCTTCACCACTTCCAGCCGCTTTTCTGCTGTCGCAAAGGCATCTTCAACGCTCGTGGGCAAGTCGACAAGGGCGTCACTTTCCTTCGCGGCGGTGTCAATGCGCGCAACCCATTCTGAAACATTCGCACTTGCATTCGCTGCATGGGCACTGAACGCTTCCGATTTGTCGAGCAGCGCTCGCAGCTCACTCAGAGTGGCACACAACTTGGCAACAACGCCACTCATCACCTTTACGATGGTTTGCTTCACATTCTCAGTTGCTTGTTTCGCAAGCATAGAAGCATCACGTGCACTGCTCTCAGCCTCCTGCACTTGTTTGTTAACGCCTGACAAATTGCGTTCAATTACATCTGCTGTGCTGCCGATTTTATGCAACGAGGCGTTCAACTCGGTCAGCAAAGTTGTGTTAAACCTAGCGATATTGCGAATGACATCAGGCGATTTGTTTTTCAGTATCTCTGACACACCATCATTGCACGCTTCGAATGTTGCATTACTGATTTTGTTGCCTGCTGCAGCACTCATATTCGCCAACTGTGTCTGAAAAGACCTCAGCAACTCGGATTGAGCTTCCATCTTCCGTGCAATTTCTCCAATAATGGAATTGGCTTCGTCAGCAGTACGAACTGACGTACTCAGAGCGTCATTGGCTTCGGTAACATCGTGTGTGCCTGACAGCTTGTGAACAAGTGCTAAATAGTTACCCTCCAACCACGTCCCAACCTCCTTCACAAGTTCATCCGCAACCCCCACCTCCACCTGCACTCGTTCATTATAAGTTACCGCGTTTACCGCGCCTTGCGTTGCACCAGTCAATTTTTTTACCGCTGCCCTCAACCTCTCGCTACCATTCGAAAATCGGCCAACAACCTCACAAAGCATTTTCCCATTGGCAGAAGCCAACACGGAGTTGTTTGCTGCCTCTACCACGCTAGATGCGTTACTAACCTTCTTCACCGCATCATTTACAGTGGTACGGTACAACTCAAAATTTTGCACAGCAACTTCAAGGTGTCCGACAGCCTCCGCAACTGCTTTTCTTACCTCATTTATCTTGTCATCACTTGTCGTGACACTCCAATGGTACCTGCTCGTGTTCAACTTAATACCGTCATACGTTTTATTAAGCACTTCCAACGTTTTCTTCTTCCACTCAGCGAGGCTCACGGTGTCAATATTTTCCGTACTGCTGTTTAATATTTTTGATACGTTATACTTCTTCTTGCAATCATCGGTGTCGTGCACATCAAATGTTTCCTTCACACTTGCGTAGTTCCACGTACCATCAGAGTCAACAGCCCATAGGTAACACGCCACGCGCATAATGGCATTAAAACAATGCGTTGAACTTATTATGGATTCATCTGCTTTTTTCATTGCCTCGTTCGCCTTCTGTTCGGATTGGTTTATTTGGGCAATGGCTTCACTCACAGCTGCTATCGACTGACTTATAATTGCGAGTTCAGCGTTCGTACCAGAAGAAACCAGTGATGCACGAAGCTTTTTGTACTTTATGGCCTCATTTTCCGCTCTACTTCGCATGTCGCGAGCCCGCAGCATAACTTCCGACACATTTTTCTTCACTGCCTCTGCCCTTAATGCGGGCTGGTTTACAACATTTAGCCAGCCCCAGACTACATCTTGTGTGGCACACTTTTTTTCTCTGGATGTGATACGTTTATTCCAACAGTAATGAACATGTTTAGTAGTCGCATCACACCACGCAACTAAGAAGAACATCAAGAGCCAAAAACACTTTGAAGCCATCACTTCCTTCACCTTCAAACTTTCCCCTACGGAAATGATGACAAAACAAAATAAGGCAAACTCACAAATGGAACAGCAGATGTTCCAGCGGTGATGAAACGCGCGTCGTGAGAACATTTATGTGGCAGAGCAAGTTAAGCAAAACGGGGGCTAAAAAAGTCTGACAAAGAGAGGAGAGCAAGCAATTAAGGCGAAGTAAATCCGATGAGTAACGCGATGGCTGAATTAAGCCTTGCCACACCACTCAAAGCAAAAAACGTCGCGCTTCGAGCGTGCGGGGACATGGACACTCCGAAACAAAAAACAGAAAGAGAATCATCATGCCGCTGTGTGCTGCGCATGCGTGAAAAGCGCTCCAGAACAACACACATTAGAAAGTAAGTGGGGAAATAAAAGAAAACGAAAGGGAATTTCTTAAACTGTCCAATTGTTCGTTTACATCGCGAAAGGTGCAACGTAAGTCGCCCCAACGTCTGATCGTTGTGTCCACAAGTCAGAGCGCTGTGGGATGAGGGGCAAAGTATAAATGTCCCATGCATGTTTAGAAAACACTGAAAGGAACACTGAGAAGCTGCATGGATAAAACTGAACGTTTGCACACTTTCGAAAAAGCTGGCCCAACACAGTAAAGCGACAGCACAGCAATGACTGGTACTCACATACAATTCCAAGTTACAGGAGGAAGAGAAAGAAAGAAAGAAAGACAAGTACCGATTTTATGCGCTCGTCTGGATGTGTCGCCATGCACTGCTCAAGGTGTTCAGCAGCTGCTTGTACAGCGGTGTGCAGTGCTGTTTGGAAAACGCATCGCGCGCATTTTTTACCGCTTCCTCCACTGCCACAGTCGCCGCGTCGACGCCCGCTGCTGCCTTCTTCACGCTTTGATGCGCCATTACAACTTGGTCATTTATCTTTGCCAACAGCAGACTCAGCTGCGTGAGAATTGGCGACGCACTTAACATGGAAGAGCTCGAGACTTTATCTTTGAGCGTTTGCAGGATGTTGGCAACATAACCCGGGTCACACACATCTGCGTTGTTGATACGCGGAAGCGTTCGTACAGATATTTCGCATGAATTTCTGCACATCAACATAAACAGCGGCATCAAATACACCGCTCATCTCAACAGCTGCACGCAACTCCCATGTCACCTTTCCATTCGCTGCTTTGGAGCGTCTACGTGCCCTGTCCAGGGCCGCCAGCACTTTCCTTGCAACCAAGAGACCTTCCTCCACGTGCTGGAGCATTTCAGGTGCCTCGCTGGTGTTGTTCCACATTTCTTCAAAACCCGTGGCTTCCACCGCAAACTTCCCCTGTTGGATCAGCGCGCGTTCATCGATTGATGCGGAGTCGAAACGCACGCGGCGGAGTTCATGAGCTGTCTTGCAAAAGCCTCTCATCACAGCGCCGAATTCATCAACAAGAGCCGTTTTCGTCTTAAGTAAAACTTCGTCCCCAACACGGCCTGCTCGCTTTGCGCTTGAGACAGCGTGTCGAAGCTTGTTGTCAATATTTGCGAGAGTTGTTTTAATGTCTTTAATTTTGGACTCCAGTTACAACAGGGAGTTTTTGGTGCGAAGCAAAGCGGTCGCATTGAAGCCCACCGCACGACGAAGCGCATCCTTCCACGAATTGTCGGGCATTCTCAACAGACTTGCCTCACACTCCTCATGTGATAACGCAGAAGCGCTGATACAAAACTCATTCGGTTGGCGCAGTAACTCGGCCCCCATTCTCACCAGCGCTTCCCTCGCATGACTAACCTGACAGTAAGGGGAATTGCTTCAGATGGCATTCAGTTGCAATAAATGCGCTGATAAGCACAAAGAAATGTCAAAGTGCATTGCTTTTACAGGACAATAATGCAATATGACATGTTTGGCATGGAAAGGCGTAAAATCAGTTAAAAGCCGGTCTGGTGGCTGTTTGCGTCGAATAGCAAAAGCTAACTGACACACTAAAAGCGAACCTAAGCCTAAACACTCATCAACGGCGAACCAACACGGGCATAAAAAGCTGTCCTTACATGAACACACACGCGCAGCAATGCAAAAATGACGCACAATGCGTGGCCAAGAGAACGAACAGCACAAATAAGCCAGCAAAACGAGCATGAATGCTCGTCAAAATACCAGCAGAAGTTGCACGCAGTGCACTAACAAACGGGGAATTCGTCAAAGGCAAAACGTTGAGATTATCGAACAAGAGTTCCACGCATCATTTATCAATGGAAGTTTATTCCAGGTTCAGCAGTTGAAGCCACAAGTAACGCATGAGCAAGTGAGCACAGAACGCCACTAGGCAAACCTCGTCTGCTCCAGTAGAGAGACACATCACTTCTCTATAAACACCTTCCTTGGCACAGACCGCTGCGCCGTTACTTGACCTTCACACGTTTCGTAATCCAACGCTGCAGCGACCTTTGGGACGCATTGGAGAAGAAAGATAGTGAGAGAGCCCACTCGTTTTGTACGAGCATGGGGCATGGAACACACGGGTCTGCTTTAGCGCTCGGGCGCGGAAGTGAACCGATTTCGAACTGCTTCCTGCGTTAAGCCAAGCGGCAAGGTGCGCATGCCATTAATAGAGACCACAACGTTGCCTTATGAGTGAGTGTGCGGCTATGACGGTGCAGAGGGTGTGCGTTGTGAAGAAAAACCAGACACGAGCTTCAGCACCTTAACTGCACCGTGCATGCATGCATGAGGTCACGCACTGTATTCGCATCATTGTTTAAACGCAAACCACACTAGTTGTATTGTTGTTCAAGACGAGCAGCGGGATTTCGCTTTTCATACAAGTATCTTATCAGTGAACTGAGGCACTACAACAGTGGGGCGAAAGAATCTCCCCCAGAATTCTGAGGCGCAGCCATGTGAACCGCCGGTGCACAACATGATCGCAGCATAAAGTGTAGTGCAGTTACGAACCACGTCATGAGCCTGCTGGCAGCAGTGAGACGACAAAGATGTCAGCGCACAGATAAGTGGAATGCCAAAATGTGAAGAGACGGGGCAGACGCTTGCTCCTCAACAAAAACACACAAGTCAGCTTATTTTCGGCTTTCATCCAACACCATTGTAAGTGGCAAGCTACAAAACTAGGCACGCCGTGAAAAAAAAGGCAAATCACATTCTTCGGAGTCATTTCGCGAGTGGAGTTGTAGCAGCGGCAGCAGCTTGTTGCTCTGTTAGTGCAAAGAGCAAAGGGCGCGCTTACAACATTGTAGTGGTTGAGTTGCAACAGATAATGGTACTTCTGCTCCCGTCACATCTGATGCAATGCATTTTCAGTGCACGTGCACGGCAACAGAGCTATGAGAAAACCTCACAGACGGCACGATAAGATATCCAAGGCAAATGTGTAATAGCAAAGGCGTGACCCATGTTGAACATTTGCAGAATACAAAGCGTGGCAACAACACGCCCAAAAAACACCAACACATACACGCATAGGATTCCAGCATTGAAACGTGCACGAAGCACAACTTCTTCATGGGATTCAGCGGGTGCTAGAAAAGTGGCAGGTGCTCATAGCGAACTTTGTGTTGCACACAATGCGAAGAATACCTCGATAAACGAAGCCACATTTCAGCTTCCATAATCATCCAGACATACATACAGGGCACGGAACGACGGGACGGGGAGGAGAATATCAGGCACCACCAACAAAAGGGGAAAGCAAAGCACGCCACTCGCACATACCAAAGATACTGGCTAGAACGGAACGACACAGCATAACATCGCAGGGTGGAATGGACTCAATATGTTTTACTACGCGAGTGTGCGAACAGTGTTGCAGGAATTCCGCAAGCTCGAAGGGCATAAGGACTTGGGTGACGGCAGTCACGAATGGAAAAGTTCTGCTTCCAGATCTGCAGCAAAGGCACGTCACGAAAACTTTGTGTGATGACTGCATTGGGCTGCAAAGTGCAAGAGCGTGTACACAACGCGGCACGGCTACAAACAACATGCACCAGCACACAAAGTGGCTAGTTGGCATAGAATCGTTCGCGCTTGAATCCAACTTTACCACGCACGCCAGTGGCACCATGGTGTTTGGCACTGTACCTTTGGTTCATGCGCTTTTAGTGGCATTCTACGATCCGTTAGATTTGCCACTTTTCGTATGGTTAGTGTGTATACAGATAGCCCTCTTTGCAAGGAGCCATCCACCCAAAACACAGAAGCCACCAAAACGGTAACGAACTCTCTTGCTTCTCTCGTGTACCAACATATACCGCAATAGCGCAGTTGCACCTCGCGAATACGCGCACAGGTATAACCTTTCAGTAAAGCCGCTACAGTTCATTCTGAAAGCCGCAGTGAAGATCGCCCCAACAAGTAACCGGTCCACCGGGGCAGCTCAGCGCCACGGTCTGTGATGCCGTTGGAATTTCATTTGCTTTGGCCTGCGCTACACATTGAGACTGCCGCGGGTCTGGGAGTGCGAGTCGCGTGCCTAAAGAAATCATCACCACAAACGCCCAGTGCAATGCATAACGCGTGGTAAATGTATGAGTATATTTATATATACTGAAGTGCGCAGGCATGTGCCAAGCAAGCACAACGCGGCTTCGCTTCATGCCGCTCAGCTCACGACCAAAAGGCACGTGCAGTTAGACGCCAGGTCATGTTAGGTGGAAACACAGCACAACTACAGTGACCACAAGCACGCACTGCAAGCGACAAAGCGACCAATAGTCCGTCGTTGGCATTAAAGCACAGCACTGTTGCACTTACCTCCTACCGAGCAACATGGCGACGAAGTGGCGGTTCACCACCCATGTTGATGAGTGATCGAAACCGTACGGAGGAGCACCATACAAAGCGACACCGACAGCAGTGCCACCAAAGCACAGCCGTTCGCCACTTCCACAGCGGTACATCTTTACAAGCTCAGCGATCCTGCGCACTTGCTCGTCACCTCCACCACACGCGTTGAGGCGCTTACACCTAAAACGCCGTGGCTCTGCTCCCTCTCTTGTGTCTGGCTACTTGTGTTTTCAATAAAGCAGCTTGTCTGTGAGGGGGCAGAAAGCAACGGGGCTTCAAAGTGGTGGATGAGCAGACGTGCGAAAGCGTAGGAGGGAATGAACCGCGTGACTTGCTATTGGCGCTTTTGTTGTCTGATATGTGAGTGCAGCAGCAGGTGTGTGGAAGAAGCATTAACGCTCTCTTCATTTCGAACTGAGTAGCGGTGACTATCAAGCGAAAATTGGCAGCGTGTTGAAATAAAAAGAAAAGTACGCCTTGCATCACAAAGTGTTGAGGGGTATAGTGCTCGATGACGGTGAGACGACACAAAAGTTGGCTGGCCAGTCATCGGCGTGGCATGCTGAGCGTTCCCTGTACAAAAAGGGTTGACGAGGTGGCAACACTACTCACCATTCACCAGCCACTAGTGTCAGACGAATACTTAATGAATAAAGATGTGCAGCGTATTTGGTTGGGCTGTGGTATCACAACCCGGAGCACGGAGGTGACTTGCACTGAAGAGAACAGGAAGTAATGCGTATTTTTGTAACAAAAGAGACGCTAGCTGGCTCATAAAGTAATAAGTGCAAAAAAAAAAATGTTAATAGAAAAATAGATGGAAAGGTGTGATGGTGCCTTTACGACGCTGCAGCGAGTCAGTACACGAATTGCGTATGGCAGACTCAGCCTACTGTTGCCATCGCGCTCAATTTCAGGCGAGCGAGCGAACCCCCAGGATCAGCAATATCTTTCAAGCAGGTAAATACCTCCATTGCCTGCAACGACTTCTTTGTGGCAAATATTTGTCTCATTTGCTCCATTCATACGTGAACAGCCCGTGACACTGCAAGACACTGCTGAGCACTGCAGTTGTTTGCACAACCTTTTTTCTTATTTGCTGCCGGACTTTCTTCCATGCGTGTGGGGCTCCACACTCGCATTCTCGACACCGGTCAGCTTGTGCCCCTCAAAAGCATATTATACGTTTATTTCCGCAGCGGGCGTGCGTGCAAACAGCAAACACGCTGCTATTTGTCCCGTTCAGCGCCACCGGTGTACCGCACACATTCTCACCCTGCTTCTTTGGTCTCTTCTTTGGAATAAACATCACGAACGTAGTCGCCTCCTCAGTCTTCCCCATCACAAGCGTCACACAGCCACAGTAGCTATCGACATGCCGAGATTTGGGTGTGGAACGCCACTCAACGTCGGAGTGACTGCTCTTCGTCTTCTCAATCCCGCCAATGCAAATATATATATAAGCAGTACTTCAATGCTTGCACGCACCACCACATGGAGCGAAGGCGCTATCGTTCACGCATCGAAATATTCACACGAACCTCTACGTTGCCTGTCGCCGCATCGTTTTAACCACACGACCACCGAGACTCAGGCACAAACTTCCTCACCATGGCATTCACTTCCTCTTCACCTTCCTCCCCCACAACCACTTATTTTCTCCGTTCTTCCTCAACGCATAGCGAAACACAACGCACCGCTCCATGCCAAAACCCAGTCAACAGAAGCAACGCTGTCCACGGAAAGCGAGCTCGCCGCCATTTCCAACACCACTTGCTTCTTGTGTCAAGCGACCTTACTATGAAACATGAAAATGATAATAGCAATAGTAATGGGCAGTAGCAGTCGTGATAGCGCCCCTTAATAATGCAATAGCGCCTTGGCCAACAAGCGAGCGAGCAACACCAGTACACAGGGCGAACAAAAAGATATGACGTTAACAGCATACCCAGTCAAGTGCTTATACACGCATGTAGTTATTTGTGTGTTCACTTACACTCAAAACATCGTCTTCACCGTTGTCATCAGTAACAAAGAAAAGAAACCGAATACTTCCCCACGCGGCGCTCGCCTGTACATAGTTCTCAGCTTCACTTCCAAAGCATAAATTACATTCCAGCACCAGGCACGCCGACTGGCGACGCGAAAGCGGCAAAATTACGCCCTGATTGCCAGTGGCATTGTTTGTTCAGTGCAGGCTGTTGGGGAGGAAAAGATATAGTTCTCGAGCGCCCGCAGACCAAGGAGGAAAAGCCAAAAATGGAAGGGAGAGTACGTTCAAAAAAGAAAGAAAGAAAGAAAGCGAGAAAAGATCCGTGCCAGAGAAATGGCTTGTTATGATATGTTATTGCGTATTTATTTGCATTCACCGCATCCAGTAACAAATGTGGATGTGTCTCGTTGACCAAGAAAGGTGTGAGTCAGGAGAGGGAGCAAAGGGAAAGTAACGTCTGGTCTGAGCGCAGTGTCACCAGATGTGCTGCAACAGGTTCAGCAGCTGCCGGTGCAGCGGTGTGCATCGCCGCCCCGCATTCGCATCGCGTGCTCGTCTGACCGCTTCCTCCACCGCCGCTTGAGCGTCAGCGGCACTCGAAACAACTTTTTTCATTTGGTCACGTGCTGCAGTCACTCGCTCCCTTACCTTTGCGGCGAGCTCTCCGAGTGCGACAATCACCGACGAACTGCTCAGCATCGTGTCCCTGTCCTTCATTAGCGACTGTACAAGTTCAGTGATGCGGTCACCGCTACACACGCTTGGAAGCGACAAAGCGGTGAGGTTAGAATTGATGTCGCGTAGGAAGTTGACAACGGGAATGTAAATTTTTGCATCGCCTCCTTTGGCGATTTTCAATCCTTCGCCCAGTCCAGTCGTCACTCTGGCGTATTGCGCATCAATGCGTTGCAGCTGTTTCTCAAGCACCGCAACGCCCCGCGAGGCATGTGTGAAGCCGTCCTCAACGTCCTGTGGCATTTCAGAATTGGCGGTGGCGTTCCTCCACGTGGCCTCAGCGCGCCTCGATTCCTCTGAGACGTTAGCCCGGAGTGTGACAGCGCGGCCCTTGAACCCATCAGTGTCCACGTGCAGTTTATGGAACTCGGTTGCAGAGGCGCACACTTTTTCCATGAGACTTCGCAACACATCGGCGACTGCATCTGCTGCAGCCGTCTTTGCCGCCTCTCTAAACAGTACCGCGTTGCTCATAGTCACAGTAATGTCGTATAAACTGACGTTTATTTTGGTCAAATTTGATTCCATCAGTTTAATTTGTACCTCCAATTGCTCGAGCATTTTGCTTGTTTCAAGCAATGCGGTCTCGTTGATGCCTAAGGCACGTTCAAACGCAACGTCCCACAACTTGTCGAGCACTTCCAAAAACGTTTTACTGCATTCATCGACACTAAGACTTCTGATATTTATCCCTGTCCCATCGAGCCTCGCTATAGGTTGGTTATTTACGCGTTCCAAGATTTCCTTACTGTTTTTCATGGGACTCTCAACGTCAGCAGCGCTTTTATTCGCACTGGCAGCATTTTGTGCTGACACGGATGCGGTATCCTTGAACCTTTTCACGCTTTCATTCGCTGAAATGATGTTTTGTGACGCGAACAGCGCGTCTGATGACAACAGCGCCATTGGCTTGGTTTTTAGCAATTGTGAAATTGTGTCCACTACTGATCGCACAGCTCTACTTGCATGCGTGGCGTTCGTCAGCAACTGTACAGTGTCACTCACCTTGTTATTTGCCTGTCGCTTAACGCTCTCCAGATGTTCCACTGTTGCACGCAGCTGCGCATCCAGCTCCCCACGCCTTTTAATCGTGCGACACAGCGCTTCCCCTTTTTGTTTGGAGCGATCAAGCATGGTGGCATTCACAACTTCAACTTCACGCGTTGCATTCGTAACACTTTGTTCGGCTTGTTTCAGAGCCAAATCAGCAGCGTCGAATTCCTCTATGGCATTCCCAAGCCCTCCTGCTGCGCTCTGAATCGCTTCCCTCACCTCTTC
This sequence comes from Trypanosoma vivax, assembly GCA_021307395.1. NCBI lineage: Eukaryota > Euglenozoa > Kinetoplastea > Trypanosomatida > Trypanosomatidae > Trypanosoma > Trypanosoma vivax. The sequence goes on along the minus strand of SOPI01000027.1, from coordinate 282,248 downwards.
AAACTTCTCAGGATTATTATTGAAGGTGAAGTGACAAGTGGTATCATTTTCTGTTATTTTAACATAGGTGCTATTAAGCAACCCCAACGTCTCGTTTTTCCAGTCGTTCAAATTTACCACTTCGTCGAGTTTGTCTGCCATGGCGCTCAAATTCTTAGACACAAACAACTCAGGGCATAAACCTTCCTTAATTTTTATCTCATCAATTTTTTTTGACGCTATTTCGTAGGAAATTAACCCATTATCAATCCATTTCAAAATGGATTTCGCTGCAAACAAAATAGCGCCGTAGCCACTAACTGCCGCTTTCATCGAGGTATTCGCCTTGCTTTCCGCATCGACAGCTTTTCTGCGTGGTGTACTCATATTGTCAATAACACTCTTTAACATCTTCACTGCTTGCACAACTGTCCCATTTTTCTCAGATTTTATTTTTTGTAAACGTTCCAGTACATCTTTTGCCATCTTCAAGGACTTCTTCGCCTTTGCTTCCACCGTATTCGCACGACTTCTTAATGCTGTGGCATTTTGCATCACCTTTTCTGCTCGCACGGCAGTTTTGTTCGTCACGTTGAGCCAGCCCCAAAGCAGATCCCTAACTGCACACATTCGTACACTCGAGTTAACATGCTTGCTATGAGCACAGTTTTTTGCATAGCTGACGTGCAGCACAAAGTAAAGTGAGAGAAGCAGTACAAAACAGAAACGCATCGCTGACATCTCAGCTCAGTCACAGCTAACACTTTATTTTAATCTGGAGAAACATGGAGAAATGAAAAAGAAAAGCGGATGCAAACGACATAACGCGCCTACAAGCCAGAAGTTACACGCAAGTGCGAACGTGTGTGGTTGGGAGGGAAGGGACAAGTGGAATAGCAGCAGTGCTGGCACAAACAAGAGAACATGAAAACTCAAAATGAAAATTTATTTTATCACCAGCGACTAATAGCAGCCACCACGCCATTGAAGCGACAGGTGTAACATATCAGGCGGCTAGAGCAGAAAAAGAAACGTTCACTTCCAGCCATGTGCTACACGCAGGCTGTGGTACAAAAATTAGCATTGAAAGTTGCCTGCTAGGCAGAAAGTGAATGGACACGGTCAGAAAATACAGCCACCTTGCCGGGCTAGTCGCCATGGTTGGCAGCCATACGATTCACGCGAGCATGCTGCAGTGATAGGTATAAAAACTGAACAGACAAAAACAACTGTGTCTATGCGGCACGTACGTTGAGAAGCAAACTGACATGCTGCAGCTCATCGCACAGACATCAGTTATAGCAACAAACGAAAAAGGCCAAACGGTATGCGCGAATTACAAAACATTTCACAACATACATGAAACGTGGGATTAACAACTTCCTCACAAACGCGAAAAAAATGCAGAGAAGTACGCGCAGGCAAAACTACAGCTCGGCAACGCGGTGCAACATTCCGTCATAACTCAATCACGGAAAACAACACTCGCGGCGTCAAAACACTACACACAATAAATGCCCCAAGAAAAAATAAAAAAACCACATGCGCACAGCAACAAACAGAAGAGTATCTTCACAATTCGGACACGAATCGATAATGTCAGTGCCATGTCATAATGAAAGCCTCGGTCGCTGAGCAGCAGGCACAAACCTGCGCCAGCGGTTAGCAAAGGTTATCGAACTCGCTAATGTCACTCCCGTGAGAGGCCAAAGCAATGTTTTTTACAAATGCATGAGACACCACAGACAAACAATACTCAAACAAGGAGAGCAATGCCACAGCACACCTGCTTTTTGCAGGTCGAATCTTTCTTTCACAAAACACAACAACTCGGCGTATAGGAGCTGTTGCCCAATCCGCTGCAATTTGTTGCGCATAGCGCGTAGCTCATAGACGCTGCAACAACATCTGCGAAGACACGCAAATCCCTGCAATGTGCCGCTCATTTACCTTCATAGCTGCAGCCAACTTTTCACGCAAAACGCCGATGACCGCATTGTACACCACTAGTGACATCGTATTTCGCAGCAACGTCATGCGTGTACACCGCAGAGTGGATGAGTGTCTCAGTTCTCTTCAATCGTGTGCCATGGCAGAGAAAAGGTGCATATTGCCATTGGTCCTACGGTGCCTTTCTTTCGCCTGCGCACGTCTGCTGCGCCGATAACTGACACTTTTGGCTGCGGGACTGCTTTTGTTATTTCCACGTTTAGTTACATCACTGAAGTTGTTTGCAATCAACATGGAAGAAGAAGCAATCAAAGAACCGCATTGAAGTCCCCGGTAAATATGTCGCGGACTGACTTTTTTGTGTGAAATAAGCGCCAGGTCGTATGTGCAGGCACGTAAACGCCCTCACATCACAGCAGAAGGAAAACTGTCATGATTCTGTATGTTTCGCATGACGGAGCAGCATTTCAGGACAGCACGCACCAGTCAGGCGCCTCGTGGCACTGGTGCTCTTGTAAGCAATGGGAGTCGGTGCGACAAAAACAGTGAGGTGTACACGCCACTGACAATGAAAACTCGTCACTTCTATGAAGTCCCTCACGTTCATTTTATATTTTGACGGGCAGGGTTTGACACGCGAAGTTGATTTCCATCTCGCAACACCCCTACGCCGTCACGTCTGTGTTTTCGCTGGGATGTCTGGTGCGTCTCTTATCCCTTCGTTTATCTGCCGAGTTATCTGCAAATAAATATTTTTGTGGCGTTTACCAGCGTTTGCATTACGCCTGGATAATGGCCAGTTGCACACGCCCTGCTCTCCCACGCAACAAAACTCGTGTACTCGCACGCCAGCTTCATTCTGAGCTTCGTTCAACATTATGTGTGGAGTTTTGGCATGATGGCACGCAAAGCCGGCGTTGAACATCTGATCGCGTTTCTATATAACTAAGTGAACTCGCTCGTAATAAATGATTTGCAGTTTTGAAGGCGGCCCATTACGAACAAGCGCAGACTAAAGCATCAAAAAGCACAACAACGGCACTGCAGTCTTGAGGAACATTGTGACGGCTTTGTGGAGTTGGCAGCTTTATTGTTACTTCCCTGCCAACTGGCGTGCAGCATGGAGGCAGGGTAAAGTGGGGAACCGCGATAACAAACGTTCGTATGGAGCTCATAAATGGACGCTCCCATGACATAAAAAATCAAAGAAGACTGCTGCATAAGACACAGTGCGCAAACTGAAGTGCGATAAACGAGGGCGCAGCGTAGCAACGGGGAACAGGAGTTAAAGCGCATTTAACAGCAAGTCACAGTTGTCGGTGAAACGTCACCTCATACCTGACGTGCACAGCGCTGTGAATGCGTGAGCGGTTATGTCAAGTTACTGCAGTGGTAGGCGAGTGTATGAATAAATGGCACAACTCGAGAGTAAAGTAACGGCAACAGAGATCAAAAGTTCGTCGCAGTAGTTACGACTAGCAAAAATCAAAGCACACTACGCATTTGAATGTCAGTGTAATTTCACACAGTGTCGCTCAGTAACGTGCTGAGCAAATGCCACCTTCAAAAACCACATTCAGCGTGTGTTTTAACGGTGGGTTCCCCACGTAACGAGATAATGCTCACGAGCACAGCTTAGTAAAATTGTGTAAGCACAATATTCGCCCACAACGGTGCGATGAAGATGGCAAATTGCATGATGCATTTTCACGACATTCAACCACACGCATCTCAATGCGCCCAAAGTCTTGCCATCATGTCCGCTATGACGTCTCTGTGGCACAGGCGTTGTGTTGTTGGACAACAAACTATGAAACGCAAAGAAACCCAACGGTGAGCACCGCATCCACTTTTCACTACAATAAGCTAAGGCGCACAAATTGTGGCGCGATACGCAGTACACGGTAGTGGAAGAAATAAGATCCACTTCCATAACCCCATCAAGTGCGAAAATGCGTATTTATGTTGACAAGAGGATTGGGGTAGCGCTTCAAGTAAATATTTTCAATTCCACCTGAAGGCCAATAAATAAGATATCGCTTTATTGCCGCCTTCTGCAGGCTCATCTCCACCAGCAAGTCGTCGCGCAACAACACACTCCAGCAACCGTATTTCCACAGTGGCTTCACACCAAAAGCACAGGTAGTGAAACCTCATGAAGAGGACGAGTGAGCAGCGTTGGAGGATGTCAGAAAAGGAGACAAAAATGCACTCGTCTCTTAACTCCCGACTTCAACGCGTGTTGAAACAAAAGCAATTATCACAACGTCGGTTCGTTATTTTGTGCGCTCACGTTATCAGGCGCCAATGGCCTCAACTCATTTCGCTGCCTTCACAGTCGCATGCGCGTGCCCGCACACCTTCGGTTCAAACTCCCACGTAATAATAGGTAAATAAAAATCAGCTGTGCGTTGCGCCTGCGAGCGCTTGCCGTACCGGACCGCTGTTGAACAAGGACGCTGTTACAACAACGTCCGTAGGCCAAGAGAGGCTGGCGCCTTGTAAAGCGACTTCAATTTAGGCTGAAGGCAACGTAAGTTCAGCAGACACACCCAAAGCGCCTTCGCAGCTCTGCAAAGTAACGTTCTTATTTCATTTAACGTCTCATGCAAAACACATTTCGCTCCACTCCCATCGAAAGTTTTCAACACGTTCAGAGCTCTGTTTGTGCCACTAAGTGCTGAACAATTTGGCGTGATGGACAGCGCTGTACTGTTCTCCACATAACTCTCCTGATATCCACCAGGAAATCGTGCCGGAAACGAGTCGGTATTTCGTCGATGCAGAAGTCTGATAATAAAACAAAATAACCAAATGGATAGAACACACACACGCCTCGAAGGTCCACGGCCTCAAATAAGCACCGCTGAATGCTCAATGAGGAGCGACTGATATAAGTGTCACTGCAATTGCCTCGGAGTGCCGCACGGGACAGCGAAGGCATCGTTTCCTGACAAACTACGAAGCACGTGGCATAGTCGCTTATGCCTCGCTGATCTGCTGCCTCACCCCTCGGCCCTGGCAGGCATTACTCGCCAAACACCTCCGCACTTTTTATTAAAAAATCTGATTAGAAGTAATTGCTCGCAGGCAAGATCCGTTTTTCTGGGCAACGCCCAGCGGCGAGTGTATCACCATCATTTCCATGACATCATCAAACGCTGTCAACATGACCGCCGACAAATGCACACGGCCAGAAACACTGCACGAAGCACATCCTTCGAAAACGCCACGGCCTGGGCATCTTGTAAGCCAATCAACGTAACAACGGAAAGAGCGTGCAACACCTGACGCATCTGACACTCGCCGTGTGTTTCCAGTAATGCAAACCAAACACGATACAACTCAAATACAGCACGCTGTGGAGGCTTCAAAAGACGTCTGCGTCAAGCCAGCAACTGGTGCCCGTGAAAAACGGGACAGCCGAACCGCAATATCACAATATCCCAGGGAAAAAGTGCACACTTGAAATTCGACCTAAAAAGCCGTGTGCCGATGTGTCCACGGGAATATGCTGAGCAGAACAGGCGTGAGTTGCGTAAGCGGCTTGTTGTGAGCAAGCGCTAGCACAATACGGAAGTACCAGCGAAAAGCAGCTGTGTCTGTGACGTCAGCTACCGAGTGGGTCTCAGCCATAACGTAACGCGCTGTGTACTTGGGCATTGCACTTCACACACGCCACGTGACGTGTTGAACGGCATCGCTGACTACAGTCAAAGTAAGAAGTGGAGAAAACACTTGTAGACTTGAGTGGGGATGTTCAATGGCAGTAACGACATCGAAAACGGGAAAAATATGTACCTCGACGCATCACAAATGTGGACACAATGGAGAAAATCACAGTTAGTTGAATGCCGCGGAACGGAAAGGCCCGCAAAATCATGGAAACAGTTCATTCAAAAGAGACATCATTAAAAATTACATCAGTGTGGCCACCCGAGCAATTTAGAACAAAACATTTTGAAATGCCTCGTGACCATTCGATTTTCAGCAAGTGCGACCACAAGCTGCATATTTGATATGCAACACACGGCGAGCAAGTGCCAAAACTCTGAAGGAAAAATGCAGGCAGCCAATTCTTACATTAGGAAGTTTTCAGTAATAAACACATGGAAGGGAAGAAGAAAGAAAATCAAGTCGCTGCAGATCAGCTTTACTTTTTTCTTTATTTTTTTAGGAGCAAATACGCACAAGAAAGTGCGTGGGAGAAGGGCTTATTTGTACATCTGTTCACTGCGGGGAATTTATTCGCTGCACCTCCTCTTCAGTTTGATCACACTCAGAAACAGGCGGAAGAAACACGTCGGCAACTCGGAAAACCGAATCGAATTACGCGAAATGAGCGCCATGCCAACTAGTGATGACATGACCGTATTTTTTAGCCGAAACATAAACAAAAACAAAAACGATGGTGCATGGAGAAAGCAAGTGACATTACGCCATTTCGATTTAACACCGGAAATACAAAAGGACGAAAGAAGGAAAACACGGGCTCCGTATAACAAAAAGGAGGGGAGAAAAGACAGTTGAAAAGATTACTTACCATACCAAAATCGATAAATAAATACATGGAAAAAAAAAATGAAAAATTAAAAGACGGCATAGGAGCGCTTTGTTATGACGTGGGAGAGATAAGTTACAGGACAAGGTGGGGAGGGGGGCGATGGCTGCTTTACAGGAACCGACGAACGGCGTTGAACAGCTGCGTGTACAATGGGGTGCAGCGCTGCCTCTCATTTTCCTGGAGCGCCGTTTCGATTGCTTCCTTTACTGCTGCCTCTGCGCTGCCTGAAATGGTACTCGCCTTTTTCAGCGAGTCGTGCATCCTCGCGACCTTCAATTTGATGTTGTCAGCCACGGTCTTCAGTGCACTGATGTCTGTTAAATTCCAAAGCATCGAAAAGGCATCAACAGCTTTCACATTTGGCACATTAACACTCAGCCCCGGGTTACAGACACTGTCAACGAGCGTTGGAGAATTACCTTCAGTGGAAGAAGAGCCCTCGTTTGTGAAGAGTTTTTTCATAAACTCGGTACGAGTCGTATTGATATGGCTTTCGCGCTTCATTTCCTCCTCCAAAAAACTGGCGACATCGCTCCGCACCTCATTGCGCAGCTTTTCAATCTTCTTGGCAGCCCTCGCAAACACCCCCAGTTCTCTGTTCGCTACCCCAAAGTATTCCGCCACATTTGGTATGGTTCTTATTGCCTCACTCATCTTGTTTCGTGTTGCGTTGGACAACCGTGCCAAAACGGAAACGTTGCCTAAAATACCCCCTGCTTCTTCGTCAAGTGACGTGGAGCCAAGGCGCAACTTGTGGAGCTCCTCCACAGTCTCACACAAATCCTTCATTGCGCCATTCGCCGCCTCAACAATGGAACTGTTAACTGTACTCATAACGGCCTCCTTGAGTCGATCAACATCTTTCACGGCTCTCTCAGCCTCCTGCAAGCTGCCATTGATGTCATTCAATGTTGCATTGACAGGCGCAGCCTCTGCTTTCAATTTATTCAGCGCTTCTTGTGCCTTTACCACACCACTCGAATTAAGCACAACAGCACGACCAAAAGCAACCGCTAAAGACCCATTAAGTAATTCTGATAAACTTTTATCACACGCCTCAGTTGTCAGACTGCTGATGTTGATGCCCGTCTCATTGAGATGTTTTAGAAGTTGAGATTTTATTGACTCCAGTGAACCAGTTTCGTGTTTGATTTTTCCCAACGCAGTGGAAGCATTTGAACTCGCATTGCCTAACGACTTCACTGCCATCAACGCAGCTGCATTGGCATCAGAAATATTGCGCACCGTTTCACTTGTAACATCCAGCTTCGTCAACTGACGCGAAACTGATAAATAACCCGCACGCCACAAGAGCGATATGTTGCCATTTACGTATTTAACCAACAATTCCGTGGCTGACACGTCAGCAAGCGCCTTCTTGGCTGCTTTCGCCGCACTATCGGCTTTCACCTCAATATTCGCCAATCGCCCGTTCGCTTCGTTTAGCTGCGCAGACGCTTCTGAATGTTGCCCTACTAACTGGCACAGTAATGTTCCATTTCCCTTAAGTGAGGAAAGTACAGTCTTATTTACCGTCTCCATATTGTTTACTGTACTGTTAACCGCTTCGCTTGCCTCATCAACAGATACACGAGTCGCTTTAAACATTTCGATAGCAACCACGAGCTTATCAGTGGAACTTTCAATCGCTTCCATCACAGTTCTCACCTTTTCATTATCTTTGCTGATGGTCCAAAGCTTTTCTGAATGTACACTCGATTTAACCTCTTCGTGCGTTTTGTAAACGAGCTTTACCATCTCATTTTTCCATTCGGTCAAATTCTCCATTTCATCCAATTTGTTTGTATAGTTGCTCAGTTTCGCGAACACATCGTATTTTTTAGTGGTGTTGCATTTTGAGGGGGTTTGAATTTTCTCGAGCATTTCTTTTGTTCCAGTGTAATTGACATCAACAGTGCACGCGTATCCGGAAATAACTTGGGATGCGGTAATTATGTAGTAGAAGGAATCAAAAACCCCGCTCTCCAACGAGTTGTTCGCAGACTTTTCAGCAGCGCTTGCATTGACATACGAATGGTTCACCAGCGCAATGGCATTTTCCGCCTCCCCGATGGCCTTTCTAATATTGGAAGCGATATGACCTGCAGCATCAGCTTTAACAGCACTAAGAAGCTCCTTATATTCGCCAATCGCTTCTTTTGCCTTTGTTTCAACCTCTTTGGCACGCTTCCTTAGCTCCGTGACGTTTTGCAACACTTCCAAAGCCCTCACTCTGCACTTGTCTGTGACATTCAACCAACCCAAGAGAATGTCCTTGGCAAAACATTTGTCGTCACCGGACAAATCAATTATTTTAATATCTTTACAATTAACAGCGGACGCACCAACGTATTTTAAGGAAGTTGGTAGCACAAGAAAAACAAGTGCAGTAGCCAACATGAGCCTCAGTGTGTCAGACATCTAATAATTCAAAATAAAAATAAGTAAGCAGCAACAATGGATGTAGCGAGTAGCAAGCAGAAATAACCGACACTGCGAGGAGCGCAGCATGACAACTTTTTATTCTTCGGTTTTGGTAATAACACTAACAATAATAAAGGCAATAAAAATAGCACAAAATGGGTAATCGCCACACGTTCAAAAAATGAACCACAACACGGGCGTTGTGAGTGACTGCCAGGCAAGTGACGCGCCCCTTCGTTGGCCCCTGGCTTTCGTTTCAAGCATCTTCGCGCCATTGCGGGCATCGTCCAGGAAGCGACACGGGGAGATGTGGGCATGTCAACCGACACCGTTCGTAACAGGAACGACAGAACAAGCCAGTCACACAGCTGCGCCCAGTTCGAGTACCTTTGAAAGAAGGTGCGACTTTAAGCGAATATTCAACGCTTCTGGCCTTCAACCGCAGTGCGTTGTGGTAATAAGTGACAAAAATGTTGGCTGTTTTGCGACTGCCAAGGCACTGGACAGCGCTAAGAAAATAAAGCCATTGCCATACAAAATGGACCTGCGATCGTTGAGGGCGACATCCACAAAGTTGCGCACCAAAAGGGCCGCTTCCTTCGGAAACATCAGACCAACAAGTGGTGCTCCAGACGGGTTAGGTCACCGACAAACAGACGAAATTTCGTCGGTGATCAAAATTCCGTCCCTCACGTCAGCCGCCCGACATACGTCAACTCGGCTGCTGGCCAAACACCTTCTGCTACCAGATGGGCCGAGCACTCACCTCAAGTCCACCGCATCTGTGGTAAATGAAAAACAACAACACCAGCAGCACCCACTGTATTGCCACTGTTGAGCGTGGCACCGCCTGATTTCTTGCAGTGGTTTAGTACGAAATCGATGCATTTGTAAGCACGAGGCAAATATTTTGTTTCAACAAGCACTAACTAGTTGCGAACCGCCATCAAGGAACAGTGATGAGCCCGTACAATTTCAGTTTCACTGCCCCTGTGGTAACAAGCAGATCAAAAGCAACAGCCACACGTTCTCTGCAGAGCAGCAACAGTCAGCAGCCATTACTTTCCGCACATCCATCTCAAGTCGCTGTGTATCGTCATGGAGCCGGTGAGAAGCCGCCACTCGGTACAATTCCATTGGCAACGATATTTACAAGTTACGATGCAAAGAGATTGTGTGCAAAAGTGCAGTACAGCACGGCACGGCATCGTATGACATAATTAGCGCGTTTATCGAATGCTGACGACACCAAATGTTCAAATAAAAATATTTTTTGCGCTGTAAAAAAGAAATAAAAAAAAAGAAAAATAATTTCAACGTTTGTGAGCGCACAAGGAGTTATAACCGAGTTGAAAACTTTGTCGCTGCAGTTTCCCAAAGCGCTTGGCAGTAACAGTTGTGGAACGATTTACAATTATGTTCGAGTGAAGGAAGGTTAAATTATCAACGTACAACTGTTTGAAACGGTGCAGCACGCGACGATCGTTCACGGAGGAGTAAATAAATAAATAACGAAATGAAATGAAACTGTTGTCCAGCGACAACAAAATGTGCGATGGCATTTTATGCGAGGGGCGCATGTCCAAGAAGTGAACTCAACAGTACCAAAGACGCTGAAGAGGAGGAGGGTAAAACTTTAGAAAAATAATTCGCACAAATGAGGCTTCGCTGCGGGGAGTAGAAAGTCAGTTCATCGAGCTCCTCGAGAGGAGACACAAAACACGCCAGCCTTCGGCCTTCATAAAACAAAATGTGAAAGGGCCACAGCTCGTAATAAACGGCATTCAAATGAAAGGAAGAAGAGAACCAAAAGACTCAGGAAAAAGTAAAGTGAAGTGAAAAAAAAAAGTGCAGCAGAACAAGCGCATTTTTGTTCGTTCGCTTTTCTCTCCTTCTCAGCAGGTGGCTGTAAAGGTGTGGAACGATAGGCAATTAAAATGTGTTGCGGTAAAACTGGTAAAAGAAAGTGGAAAAAAAAGAGGGAAGCGATAAGAGCAGGTGATTTATTGATGAAAAATAAAACTTAGCGCAGACGCACAAGTTGGTTCTTCATTAATTGGAAACATACACAGCAACAGCAATAACAGCAATTGCTGCTGTTGTGGCAGTAAAAAACAAAACGGGGACAAAACAAAGCCCACGGTGACGGCACAGTGTTCCCCCATTTGTAACTTTTGTCCTACCAACCGCCAGCCATGTCCAGCTCAATTTCACACGACTTGGAAAGGGCGTCATCGATCGCCTCACTGGGAACGTGGGAGATGTACTCGAAGCTTTCAGCCCTCGAACGTGCAATGGGGAGTTGTTTGATGCACTCAAATTCTTCACATTTTTCCTGTTTACCAAGACGCCGTATCAGTATGAAAACCAGCACCACTAGCAGGAGAAGGGGCGTGCTTGACATGAGAATCCATGTAAGGATGTTCCCGCTTTTGTCTTGAACTGGCGTATTTGCTGACATTGTCACTCGTGCTTCATCGCCTTCGCTTGCGGCTTCAGGGCCGCTGGTCGTTGCGTCGGTGCTGTCCAGCGTGTCAGGTGCCATGCGCATTCCGCTGGTCTTCATTTCAGCGCCACCTGTGCGCAACACGGTTTCGCCACACGCTTTTAACTGCCGCAGCCACTTGACAAGTTCATCACGGAGACCTCCCTCGGTGTGCAAACGACCACCCGAACTCACAAGTCGTGCATATCGTGCGGCGGCGCTCATCAGGGAGTCCTCTGTAACACTCCCACCAAACAGCGCACAGTCGCTGACGTCCACTTTTGGATCGCCCATGTTCACTGTGATTGAACTCAGACGCTTAGAGACAGCTTCGAGAAGTCCCGAAATATCTTTGATTGCCTTGTCGGCCGCCTCAACAGCCTCAGCAACAGTTGACGGTGGGCGAGCAGTTTCACTCCCAGGCGTGCCAACCAGCTCCACCGTCCCCTTCGCACGCGAGTGCTCGTTGCTTACTGATAGCTTCTCAGTATCACCAGGCAAATCTGTTTCCGTGCTCGCCTCAATTACACTTTGCACACGTACAAGCGCCTCTTTCCTGAGGGACGTGAACTGGGACTTGAGACTACCGAGCTGTCGGACCAGCCCGCAGACTGCGCTCGCTTCTTCCGAGAGAATTTCTTCTTGAGCTTTCTTCGACTCCATCGCCGAGAGCTCTGCCATCTTGCGTGCTTGTGTGGCCCCGTCACCCGCCTGCGCCGCACGCGCATTAGCAGATATTACATGCACCGATGCTCCCTCAACGTTTTCCATGACAATCTGCACCGCTTCTTCAACGCTTTCCAAATCACGTATTACACGTACAAACTCCCTGAGTGTGTTATTCACACCAGTTTTTAGTTTGGCGGCATAGAGAGGGCCACTGAAAAGTGCAAGGACATCGGCTCTATATTCGGCCGATTCAAGCGGTGCTGCAGCCCTAAGAACTGTACAGTCACTCTGCATATTTATCGCGCCGTCACCACTCAGTTCGGTAGCCGAGTCGATCAGCGTCTTTTGAGCATCGGCCAAGCGAGTTTCCAGGCTTTTGAGGTCGCTATCCACACGTTCAAGGACCATCATAACTTCACTGCAGGTGCCGTTGGTCGCCGCAACAATTTTATGTGCACTGGAGACATCGCGCTGGCTAGAATCGATGATTACTTTTGCGTTCCGAACTTCTTCTACTGCCTTATTTGCATTTGTCAATGACGTGTCAGCAGCCGCCTTTGCCCTCGCCACGCTTGCCGACGCAATACGCACCTCATTAGCTGCGGAGCCCGAAGAGGACACAGCTGCAGCGGCATCCTTTACCATTGCCTCAACGCTCGCAACCTTTTGCTTCGCGCTTTCAAGAGAATCTTCTAATACACGAAGTTTCGCGCCCACTTCAGCTGTCGCTAACTTTCCACTCTGTGCCCTCTCACGAAGGACAATGATGAAATCGGTCATTCCTCGGAGGTGATCCACAGCGCGGCAAAACGTGTCCTTCTGGCCTGCCATTGTCATTTTCTCAGTTTCCGCAGCGTGCCCAACAGCACTCTCGGCATGCAACACACTCTCCTTCCGCATTGCGAGTACAGCCCTCCACTTTTCAATCAAATGCACCAGTCGTTCATCCACGCGCTCAGTAGCAGTCACATTCTGAAGCGTGATGTACTTGGACACACTCGACGCCAGGGACACCTCCGTCACACCACCAACAGCAACACCACAGGCATCGTAATCCGTGGAAGGCACTAGGTCACTGCAAGCAATGCTGTCGAAGATTTTAGTGAGCACTGCAATGTATGCAGCAATGCTTGCAAGCACCTCCTCAGCACCTTCTTTAGTTTTACGAGCTGCCGATATCGCGAGGTCTGCTGCCTTTTTGGTTTTATCAGCTGATCCTGATGCCCCACTCGCGGGCAATTGAGAATACTCGGGTAGAGCCGAAAACACTTCCATGTACGTGGTCGCCCTTTGTCGAGCGGCAACGGCTGCCCGCTCACTACGGAGCGTTTGCTCCTTCAGCAATGTGACGTTAACCCTCAACCCGTGCAGCTGCGCCATCAGAACACAAACTGCATTTTTCTTCTCGCACGCAGCCTCCCGCAATGCTCTGGCAGACAGCTCAGCAGCCTGTGTCCTATTACGCTCTCCATCGCGGCTATCTTCCAGAGCCAGCTGTACGTGCTGCTTAGCGGCATCAACATGTTTCACAGCCAATTCGGTTGACAATGTAGCTGCCTGCAACTTTGCCTCAGCAAGCCCACTCAGTTCCTTTAACTTTGTTACGTTATTAACCAGCTGATTCAAGTCAGAGCTCACAAATCGGCCTTCCTCAAACAATCCCAATGCCCAAAGGAGCTGTTCATCATGCTCATTCGCGTGGGCATTCGCTCTATTAAAACTCTCGCAGGAGCGGTGAGATGCTTCGTACCCACGGTAGCTGACAGGCCACACAGGTTGGCGTGAGATTCTTTTTACCTCATCCAAACTCGCTGCGGTGGCTGCTGTAGACTCATCGACGTTTCTTTGTGCTCTGCTGGTGTCTTTATACCCATTCTGAGCCTCCTTGATCGAAACAAGGGCTTTGTCAATCTCCTCCACTGCACTGCCTGTAACTTCATATGCCCGCTGCGCAAGCCCAGCTGCCCTCCTTGCAGTTATAAGTGACGACTCGGCCGTAGAGATCGCCTTGGTGGTATGCGCAACAACAGCACGAACCTCCTCGCACTTGAGAATGGTGGAAGACGCTGCTTGTCCTTGCTGTTTTGTTATGTTTTGTGCCTCCTCGACTCCCTTCTTGGCAGATGCCGCCGCACTGACTACGGCATCTAACCGCACCTGCAGCTCAGATATTTTTGCTGACGTTGTGGAGGCGCTCAGCTTCAGGCTGGCAATGCATCTCTCTTCCTCAGCAATACGCCAGTGAAAACGGCACATGGCACTGCTCTTTGCAGACAATATTTTTTCAGCCGCTTGTTTTTGAAGACCTTGCGCCTTGTGTAGCAATTCATAAGAACGGCGTAGCAGCAGGACTAAGCTGCCAAGCCTTTGCAATGCGGATGCTTCAAGATTACTCAGAACATTTTGAATGGCAGTAACTTGCTCACTGACTAACTGCTCCTTGACAGCATCCCCCATTAACGATCCCTCCAACTCCGTCATTCGGCATTCCACAACAGGCGTGATGAGTGTTTTCACCATACCTTTGCCTTTGTGGAGCGCTTCCTGCCACAGCTGACGTGTCTCATTCTCCCACTTCCCATCGCTGGTCCGGTCAACAAAAGTCGCCTCGTCACCATTTTTGTACACCCTTTGCATCACATCTGTCAAATTATTGAAGTGTTGTCGTGCACCGTAATTACTGGCTATCAGTGAATTCCATAGCAACGGCCTCCTAATTATTTCCATTTCCTTCTGTGGCACCTTTATGTGGTCATCTTTGTTGAGGCAAAGTGCTGCCATGGAACTAGCAGTGAGGCTAACATTTTGCAACGCAGCCAACGCCTCCTTAAGGGAATCCTGGGCCATTTTTTGCGCCTCCTGCGCTTGGCGAAGTGCCTCAGTTACAGCGGAAACGACATGGCTTGCGCCGCTATGGGACGTGAAGTTTCGTATGTCCGCATCCATCTCCTCGCACCTCGCCAAGCTGTGGTTCGTCTCGTTCAGCACCGTCACTGCTCGACCGTGTAGAACTTTGAAGGTGTGGTTGTAGGACTTGAATAGCCCAACAACAACATGCGCTGCCTTTTCAATTTCAACGGCGTCAATGGTCTGTGGTGCTGATACACGGGTGCGGTGGTTCTGCGTACACAACGGCACAGCTGCCAAAAGGCAAACAGCGCAAGCCGCCACACTGTCCGCCATTTCTACAAGCGGCACTTGTGTTGTACCTTGTCTGTGCGAGCAGTGTAAACAGATGGAAGAACGCACTTTTAAAGAGCAGCCCTTTCGGCAACAGGAGCATTTTCATGCACTTGCACAAAGCAAACTGTCCCAATAAAAACATTTAAAAAAAATAAATTACAATTAAAATCAGCGGCGCTTCCAATAAAGATGACGCGGCAACGCAAACAAAAAATTCGGTGCGAGCGCAATTCCGCTTAAAAAATAATGTCGCACTTCTTGTTGGCATTTGGATACGATTGACACGCAAATAAGAAGCCGATGGTCGTGCAGTTAATTATGTGGATGCAAACTCCACTCCACCATCCAACAGCCTGGTCTCAATTTCATCTAAACTGCGCTTGAGCGCTGCGCAACAGTCAGCAAATTGGCGCTTACGGAATTCCCCATTTGCTGCGGTGTGAACGACAAAATTGAAAATCTTAAAAAATTTTGATTAGAGGCGTATCGGCAGCCGGGTAACATCCGCCCACGTAGCCCGCAGGACGATTCGCTGGCGAAGCAACGCACAACTTCGGCGGGGAATAGAGACCAAAACTGATCCGCGCAAAAAAAAAAAATGCCCACAATTAAAGGCGTCAATACGAAACAAACCATCACAAAACAGCAGGAGAAACACTTGTGCACCTAATTGCAATCCGGAGGTCGCAAACTGAAGCGCAAAGGCAAAAATAATTTAAAGCTGCGTTGGCTCATGTTATCACAAACACCCGAGTGAAATGTGAGCGACACAGTAACTAGAAAAAGAGCCAAGCTAACAATTCAGAGCGACTGTTTTGTGTCACTTGTAGTGTTAACACGCTAACGTATTCACGTGAGATCGCTCTAACAGACGGCTGAACTCACACTGAGCTGAGTGCTGTGCCTGCAACCTGCGTGCGACTGCGGGAGCGAGCGTGAGGTCATCAGCAGGTGGACCGTAATACGCCTGCTGTGGAGTTTAGTCGCTCGCTCGTGTTGTCTGTCTCTGAGACGGGGCACAAGAACAAAACCAAACCACAAAACCCATCATAGCACGCCACAACATTCTTCGATAGCGTGACGCCTGCCAGTACAGGTGACCAACTCTAAATGACGGGAAGCTGTTTGCCCACCTTGTGTATGGATTGATTCTGAGGCCAACAAAAGCGTGTGTATGGCAAGTGGACGCTGCGGTGTTGCACAGTTTGCCTTCAGTCAACTGTGCAGCGCCCACAATTTGCCACATCGTGTCATCAGCGACTCGTCATGTATAGAACCCTAATTGCTGTGTACTCATAACACGCCCTAGAAAGCCTCGCAAACACTGAGCTACCATGATGACCGCCACGAGTCAGCGCATGGTCTTACTCCAGTTTTCATAAAAACAATTACAGGCACTCGGCTCCTTTCAGTAATAAGCACAACGTTGTGACACGGCGTTGGAATGACAGGTATAGCGAAGTAACATCGCTGACACCAGTCAATTGTCATGCATTCGAGCGACAAAAAACAGTCCTACCAGTGCCACGCAGACTGCAAGTGCGTAAAATAGCATCGCCTAGCTCTTGTACTCTATAAGTCCGGCTCATTTAACATTCATAAGCATCTCATCACAGTGAATTGCTCCATACACCACAACGCACGACCAATTGGCACTGCCAACTCGTCAGCAGTAGTGCCACTTTTTTTTTGTCGGTCGCACACATGCGGAGAGAAGAAAAATAACGTGCCATACGCTCCCGGGAGATATCCAAGATTCACGCAACGCCATGGCAGAAAAAGCTTCTCGCATGAGGCACGCCCATGCACAACGTGCACTCACAACTACATGTTTCGCCACCGCATCGGGTAAACCGAGTCGCACATGAAAGAATCGTGTTGTAAACGAACTACACTGTAACAACTAGTAGCGTTGCTAAGTGATGTGCTCTTTATTATGCTGGAAAGATACGCCTGGATTGTAGAAGTGACAATAATAAGAAAAAAAGACAACATTGCGAGTGGGACAGACCACAGGGCGTCGCACCTGCGTCACATCACACAACCAGAGGGTGACGTCCCGTGAGCAGGACGAAAAACATATTGCAACTGCTTGAAGAAACACAAAAGTAAACGACCAACTGCACGAAGCCACCAAATGCCCACGTGCATCCACCTCCAAGTGTGGGCAGTCGACACACCTCCCTCAGCTGTGACGCACAGTGGACACAAAGAACGAATGCGAAGCAGCTGAACACGAACTCGCACGTTCTTTCAAGATAGGAAGAGTGACGCGCATTTTGTGTGGTAAAGGATAGACCAAAAAGCCACGTGTTCCACTGACTTCGTACTAGGATGTGCCTGTCATGCTTTCAGTGCTCGGATCATTAAAGACTAACCCCGTGAAATATTCCATGTGACGAAACCATGCAGCGACAGGCTCACAACATCCGCCAGGATGAGTGCTCACTGAACACATCTTGAGTGGCAGCAACAGCGTGCACTTAGGTCTTTACAAAAAAGTGGTGCTGTGTGATGCAAAATTAGGCCGTAGAGGAGGTTTGCATCAACAGTTAACAGTCAGCCACGAAGAGATGTGGAAACAGTGAGCAGCGAAGATGGCGTGGCGTATGTGCGTTAGTTTTCGCGTTGCGTGGTCTTGAGAACGACGAAAGGCAGAAAAGGCATGTGTTGAAATCGGCCGAAAGCGGAGGCGCAAGTTTGACCGCTACACATACAAAAAAAAAACAATGAAAAGTTCAACTGAAGGGGGCACTGAAAAGAGCTCTGACAGCCATAGCATCGCTGCCCAACTGGGAAAGACAGTGAAAGAATGACCCCCCAACCAATTTGCCGCAAGGCATTCAAATATTGTCACAGAGATCAATGCCCTAGCAATGGTGTGTTAGTGCTGTCACTCCAGTGGACACGCTGCATATGTGCGCGTAATTCCTGAGCACATCAAAGGCATGCAATGTGAAGACAATTGGACGTGCACGCAATGCGAATAGAAACTGTAACAGGCGCGCAAATAAGTGGCAATGCGTTCAAATGGTCAGCATGGCCAGGGAGTTACACAATTCCAATCCGGTCAATGATGAACCTCTCTCTCTCTTTTGCACACACAAGCCTCTAGACCCGCCTTCAATCACGATTACATACTGATGTTCCCTCAACTGTACAGACGCACGATTATTTCGGTAGACAATCGTAACAAGTGCCGAGAGAAATTTCATCCTTTTCCTCCTTCACTGCGAGACGTGAGAACAGACAAGCAACTACCGACACAATCATGCCAAGCAAATCAACCGATTTATATATTCATCGGCACAGAGAAAAGGCATAAAGACGTGCTGCCAATCTCGGGTGCTCATTTAACTAAACATGAGCAGTGGCTATTTTATGTGCTGTGGACAATTCAAGACTCACCGCTCATCATCAAAGTGCAAAACTTGAATGGAATTGGCCAGCATTCGGCAATGTACCAAATTCAAAATATAAACTAAAAAAGAAAGTTTCACCTCGAACTTTTGCCACACCTGCCGCCACTTCCTTTTCCAGCACAGTCGCCTCCATCATGCTGAGCATCCACAAACGCTTCCAAGCTGAGGTATTCCCTTCGTGTCACGAATGTTTTGTTTATCATCCATAAAACTTTTTGCCTACTCGAAAACACCGTAATACACACATTTGACACATTCAATTCCTAGTAAGCTCATTCTTCAACCAACAGCATCAACTGCATCAAAAATTTATTCGGAGTGCATAATGGGTGGAATCATGCCATAACCCACTGGCACTACGCGTGCGGCCAACTACTGTCCAGCACGAGCTCTTACGCTTAATTCTTCAACGCTTCCCGTCCTTCAAGTGTGATATTTTTTGGTGTGCTGAGTTTTATCGGACTGTAGTGACACGACAAACTGATAACAATTGCTATTCTTTTTTCACATAACCATCCAAGCCACTGATCATTGACCCACTGACAATGAGCGTGCTCAAACGCCATATCGTGATTTCTCTTTTATAATGCAGAGTTTGCGCTCATGACCACTACCATTTACGGAGCTTGTGCTGTCCGCCTGTCACTGCGGTGCGCATCCTCTCATTCGTACGAGGTGGCACTTAAGTCATTCACAGAAAGGTAACCCGACACCAGCAAATCAAACCACGTTGAAACTGCGCTGCGTCGCTCATTTCCATCTTCAACGCAATGACAACAGTGTACGCCGCACTACACACGGAAACAAACTGAAGGAATATGTCAGATCCGGTAAAGTGCGCTGACCTCGCCATTCAAGGCAAACTGACGTATTTCTTAAGGAGAGTAAAGCGCTTTTAATTCCAATAACGTGAAGACGTACTCCGTACAGTCCATCACTAACTTTCAGCAACCGCACGTTCACTTCAGTGCGACCTCAACGGTAAATTGAAGCAAAACTCCACTACCGCCAATCCCTTTGGCTGGATTACTACAAACCGAGTGCATGAAGCTTGCAAGACATCTCTTTCCGCGGTGTTTTTCTTTTTGCTCAAACTGACTGTGCGACAATGAATGCCTGTTACAAACAGGTGCACCTGTCACTCAATAATCTCAGGAATAATCCTTGCACATCCAATAAGCAGTAGACTGGGATTATGTGGATGCCTCTGAAAGTTCATTTGGAACTAAACAAAATATGAAAAAAATAGTTTCTTCTCAGCCACTTGCTGACCACACAAGCAACTAATGTAACTGCAGCATAGTTCTTCAACCTAAATACAAGTCATTATGACACTTCTTTCGTAACACAGCGACCCTTACTCGCTCCGCATGTAGGATGGGCGCCATTATCATTGCTCGGGCCACTGACCTCCCGCAAAACACACACACACACGCGTCACTCGCCAGTAGACGATTTTTTACAAGCAATTAGTAAAACAACCGCATCAGCACCTACAGCACGACACAATGGCGAGAGTGACAATGATGCAGACATTATGTGATTTCCAAATTAAAGCCACATAAAACAGAAGCAAGACTTGACAGACGCCACGTTTCGCCAAAATCTTTGCATTACACCACAGAGCGCAACAAGCCACAGCTCAGCTCTCTAGGCGCTGTCCACAAAATGACAATGGTGTGCAGGCACAGCATGAACTGTACACGGCGCCAAAAGAACAGCCTCCAGTTCGCTTTGTATCACCAGCACGTGCTTCCATGCACAAAGTCATGCTCGGTTTAGTGGCGGAAACAAAAGCACGCGTCACTTCACAGCAATACATCACCAACACGAGAAATACAGACATGAAAACATTTTCAACGTCAGCAGCAACACAGGCGCTTCAGTATGGAGACACTTTTTTGACTGCCATATGCCCATGCGAGTATGTGACAGCAACAAGCCAAGAAGCATCGTTTTGCGCTTCATCTTCAGCTACAAGAGATCACAACATCGTGCAAGAGTGGAAAATAAAACAAAACGTCGATGGTAAAGAACATGCAGGAGCACACCATGAACGAACTGAAGGACACAAGACCTGCACCACACCCTCGCTTTAGAAGCGGAACATGCCAGTTGTCCGCAGGGGAAGTTACTTCAGCACACCATTTGTTGTCACCAAAACACATTGCATTACAAAAGAGTGGAAACGAAGTAAAAAAATTAGTTTAAATACAACAGTTAAAAAGGGACACCACCAAGCACGAGTAAAAGCAAAGGAAATAAAAGTTTTTGGCAAAAAAAAAGTATTTATATTTACACCAAAGTTCTGCTGTTTGGCGGCCACGAGAAGGCAGCAGCAGAACACGTGCTGTTTATTTTCGTTTTTGTTGTTGTCACACTCTCGTCCCATCGTCTTTCGCTTTTTGAGTGGGAAGACTGTGAGATCTTGGCAAAAGTTTGACACAGCAACTCAGTGCACTGCTAGATGGACAGCCAAGAAGAACCCCCAATTCCATTTCTTTACTTCAGCGTGTCATGAACCACCAAACCGCATCACCTGCAGGACAGTTACTCGTTGCATTGCCAGGGCGTAAAAGTGAAATAAAAATGGAACTTTGCTGTTTCAGATATGATGAAAGATTTAAAAAAAACGATAGAACGAGTAATGTATTGAACAACTTATGTTTTGACGTCATTGCAATAACTTAGTTTTGCATCGGAACGGTGCGCAGAGTGTATGTGAGCTTCCACTTTTTTTGCCTTTAAATTGGCTGCAGTCAATCTTAGTGACAGTGAGTTTCATCGGAATCAGGAGCAAACAAGAGCGAGGGGGCAAGTGCAAGCAGACGATGTGACGCGCGAGTGCACAAAGGCCTGTGCATCATTAGGAGAAAGAGCACACCACCTTATTCATGCAGAACTGCACACCGTAATCATCGACTTCGGCTCCATAGGAATTGCAGGAGTTGCTTCCACACCTCTCGAAGTTTGACTGTTTTCGCACTTCATACTCAAGTTTCATTTCTAGTTTTGTTTTTATATTGCGAAGACTCGCAAGCAGTTAGTTACAACTTGCTGACTTTGCATGAAACACTTTCATAAACTTCGAACGTAAGGTGACACACACTGAGACCTTCAGTCATATTTGCAACCAACTGCGTTGCAATTAGGATGTTTTCAGTGGTGCCACGCTTGGGACAATTGAAATCGGATGTGTTTGTCGCGCTGTAAAACTGAGCCTTTTGCAGCAGTGGATTGACGCGTGTAGAAACAATTACCAGCCACATTCAGTCTTGTGTGCGCTGGTGACCACTGGACCTGTTGTGCTTGTGACATCAAGAAACGCCCTCACGTCCACGTGCGTCGACCGTCGCCAGCTCGTTTTCCTCATCTTCAAAAGTGCACTGTGAGTTATCCACAATTGCGCAGAGTGTGCTTATTTCGTCCAGCATTTGGCGCCGCTGCTTCTTTAACTCCACGAACTTCATGCATTCTCGGCCAACTTTCTTCTGAGCTGTGCATGTTTCATTCCGGGCGTAAACGATTTGTTCCACAATTGTCCATGTGTAAGTTTCTGGCAGAACTACCGCCTTCTTCGTAAAGTTGTAAGTAACACTGTTCAACTTATCGTATCTTGAGTTTCCAATTTGAATGGCAAATGCAATGTTGTCTTTCGCAGTCGTTTTATTGAGTGATGCGAAGTCACTCAGGAGCAACAGGATGTTTTTCGCGCGGTAAACATTGGTAGAGCTGTCGTACCTCACATGTTTTGTAACAATTCGACTTTCAACGCCATCAGCAAAGACTCACATCAGCTCTTCTGGCATAACAAGTTTTTCGCGTGTTCATTTGGTCAACGAAATTTTGTCCGCTGTACGCCTTCAGCCAACACTGCGTATTTTTGCTATTTTTTAAAGTCTTTTCCTTTTGTCCTCCGCCAACTGTGAAGTGCTGCTTTTCCATGTTTTCATTATGTTCGAGTTCACATTTGCATACCAAAATAATTTACAGACGTATACACTGTGTGCATCTGCATCGCTAGGCTTGCTTTCAGTGCACTTCCAATCGTGAGGGGGGATTCTTCACTGGACCGGCTCCAATGTTTTGGCAATATGGCAAAGCTGAATGGTATACAACTTCCTGACCGCTATCATTTTTTCCGAATATCATGCCATCATTTTGCACATGTCACAGCACTTGCTGTTCATATCCTCCACCATCAACATGTAGTCATCTAATTTCTCCTCAGTGACAGCAGCAACAACAGCTGCATCTTTCTGTCTTTTTACCTTCAACCACTACACTTGTATGCACTTCGCCTTGGCCCGTTGCTACTTCCGCGGTAGAGCGTGCGATTACTTTTTTTAGCAAGCGACTTAATTGATTTTTGTAAATAACTTCGACAACTGTCAACCATCTCCTTTCTATATCTCTTTGTAACATTTCCCAGCAGCTTAACCAGCGCTGTCCGCACATCGGTCAAGTTGATCTCAGCAAGCAACGCCTTTTCGGCAACACCATTCGAAAAAGCCCTGTACTTAATACCCCCGTTTATATCTTTGAAGGCACTGCTGAGGTCTTGGAATCAACCACCGTATTTATGTTTAAGTTTCCATACACCCCTTGAGAAGGCATCGCGTACACCAAGTGCCTAATACTCAACTTGAGTAGTAATCTTCATTTCTGCCACAATTTCTATGGCACTCCAAAACATTCTGAAAAAGTTCAAATTACTTTTCCCAGTGCCGTGGCTTGACTTTCACGTCGCGGTCGCAGGCTCAGCTCCTTGTCTTTTTTCAGAAGCCTTCGGCACATCATTCAACGTCTTGTAACCGCACTGACCGCCTGCCTCTTTTGCCCACTTTTTTCGTTATTTCACGAGAAGCATTTAAAGTGAGCTGCTCTATTATCAAAAACGACACGTTGATAATGGCGCACACAATACACAGCAATTCAGATTCACAAGCTTCATTTTGAAAATAGCCTGAGCAGCCTGACCCTTCACTTCCCTATCGCCGCCAGCGCACACGATCACAACAGAAACGAGAACTGAGCATACCTGGATATTAGCGCTGTTTGATGTCCTATTAAAAAGCAGTGCGTGAAGAAAAACAACATGACATCAGGCATTTAGTCTCGTTGCTGTGTAGAAAGCGCGGATTCTTGCCACATGAAGTCACTAGCACCAAAGGACTTTGGCAGCGTCAAAGTTGTTTTATTAACAGTCACGGGAATTTTTTAACTGTAAACAACAGACCTCAGTGCCATACACTCCTTTCAAAACGAGCCACAAATACCAACCGCAGACCATCGTGAAATACAACAGAAAAACAAATATTTAAACTTACCGACGCATGCGGCAACGGCAGTGATGAATGCAGATATGAAAGGCCAACTACATCCTAACACGCTGTTGCTTTCGAGGAAAGTCTGCAAAGAGGGATTGGGAAAGGGCAATTCAACAAACAAGAAGGGAATGTAAATTATTACAAGAAATGCCCAAAAGCCACCGCCAAGGTGTTTTTTTGTATAACTATAACAACAAAAGGGGGAAGTGGGAAAAGCGCTTATCACCTCGCCTTCCGCTCTCCCCTTCGCATGTGCTTTCCCCCCGCGATATCCACCTTCTTTGGCAGTTTCCGCTAGAGATCCCGTCAGCGGCGTTCTCAGGAAAGGCAATATGGGCACAAGAGACCTGAACACCTTGTTTCTGCAACGCCTTGTCAATAAGCGAAGGCTCGCACACAAGAGCGTCAGAATGTGCGTTGCCTTTCTTTATTCATTACCGTCACGTTGCCAATGCAAATGTACAGATTTTCAGATATTGCTTCGGCAAAAGAACTGAGCGCCAGTGACACGGCACGCGCCTTGCCTTATGAGATGCAGCGTAGCTCTCGTTCCCACACACCGCCCGCCGCACACACCTCCCCGCTATCCTTAAACAGGAGCGCGCCTCATCCGCACATGGAAGCGTCTTTCGCCAACGTGGCCGACGTGGGTCGATGCCTTCGCGGTGCGACAGGCCTATTCTCCAGCAATGTGCTCGGCCAACGGTTCGCCTTGTCTACCTTCATGCGCTGGCTGGCCCGCGGCGCCGTTAAGCTGCAAGAGTCCTCTGTTAAGTTTTGAGAGCCTCCAGCCCACTGCCTTTGGAAAAAAACAGTGGTGAACAGGGCGTCGTCGCGCACACCAGCGGCACGCATCATGCGTGGCGTAAGGCATTCCAACTCCGCCACCGTGAGTCTTTCCAGTGGCAGGGCCCCCTTGAGCTTCCTTATCGCTTTTGGCTCGCGCAAACAGTGTTGAATTCGCGGTCGAAAAGCATGCCAATATATTCACACTTCTTGATGAGGCAATTGCTCTCACCCAGCGCGGCGCCGCGTGACAGCTCCAGTGGGCCCGGGCGTTTCCCCTGCTGCGTCGGAGCTCTCGGGCCCAAATCGTGTTCGACCACAGCCGCGGCTGCGTGCACCAGCGCGCCCCATTTTATAGAGCGCACCGTCACGGCGTAAGGCTGTAAGATTTTTTGACTTCCAATAAGGCTCGCGAGCCATATTAGCATAACAAGCTGAACCGCAGCGCCCCATTCGCCCGCAGCGAAAGCGTCGCACGTTGCTCAGCACAGGCGTTTGTTGTTTCTGGGCCTTTGGATGCGCATGGTGATGCGGACCTTCCTCTTTTCGAGGCCCTTTCAGTGCTCCACCGAGCGACTCCGCTTGCATTCCTGGACGCGCGCTTTCCGCACGCAAGAGACGCCGTCGATTACAAACGCACCTGCCTAGCCGATTCAGGCCATCAACGAGACCCATTTCGCCAACAGTTCGTATCCATAAAGCCGTTTCACACCACGCGTCTTGTAACGAAAAACCGGGTTTTGTTGGCATTGGAAACATGGCGCGGAACGCTGCAAATAAGTGTTCGGGCGAGGTTGCCGCCAAATGCTCGAACGCGCCCTCGTAAGTGCGAATCTTTTCTTCTGGTCTGAAGGACGTCTCGCCGAGTTTATCGCGCAACGCCTGCACTCCGCGAAATCCAACATTTGTCGTTAACGGACTGTTATCTTGCTTCTGTTCGCCGGCTGTGGGCGCGTGAAAAACTGTCCCTGCTCACTGCTGTGGTGACTGCGCGTTGGGCTCGCTCCTCTATGCCATAGCGCATCGCGTTTCTGTGGCCGCTTGGTCCCTCCCAGCTTTCAAAAGCCCATCCTCAGCTGCGAGCGCTCCGTTGGCGTCCTGGAGACTTGCCGTGCTCGACCATGTGTTGATTTTGTTCCTGTGGCTGGTAGACCCTTTGCCTCAAGTCGTTGCTTTCACCATCCGCAGCGGCAAAATGCGCTTGCGTGCGTTAGCGCTCTTCGTGGATTCGCGACCGCAACGCTTCGCACTGCCGAAATAGCGCGGGCATGTTCTCTTCCAATGCGCGCCACTCACTCTGAAAGCATTCCTTTGTAGCTTCGAATGCGCAGATGAAATCACCACTCTTAGGCAACTCAAACGAAACCATCGCGTTTCGCAAATCCGTAAACTTCACCTGCTTGATTTCAAAGAATAAGAGGAGTTCTCCATTCTCCATCCGCAAGAAACCGTCAGCATGTGCAACGCCTACACCAGTTCGGGGTCGATAGTTAGAAGAAAAGGATGCTTGCCTGTGCTACTCAACAAAAGCACGCATAGCACACAGAAAATATTCCATTCTGCGTTCGCAATTGTTTGGGATGCGTTTGTCAACATGTTTCCTTCACGTGCAAAAAAACAACTTGCTTTTCGTTAAAAACGCCATCCGCGAACACTAACCTTACAGAAAGCAGAAGAAGGATTTGTAAAGATTAGGTGAGGCTAGGCCATTCTTTTTACAGGCCCCTCAAAAAATGCTGCATTTGCAAAACGTTTCTTTACATAACCAACACGGGGAAGGGCGAAGGAATCATACTTTTACTGGACGTTGTTATCGTCTGTCGGACTTCGCTGCCCTAGACAAAAAGTGGAACACTGAGATTCCTTTTTGTCTTATTCACTGCTTCTGCTTGTGCGCTGGCAACAAGGGATTGATAAGAAAAACGTGTAATAGGCTTCCTGCGGGGACAAAACGCAGGAAACCTTTCGCTGTTTTCCGCAGCGCTGGATTAGCGTGAGCCCCCCAATGTTTAACTACAGTTTGCTTTAAGCCCGTTTCTTGTTCAAGACGAGAAAGCGACACGATTCCTATTGACGGGTTAGTCTTTGTCTTCTCTGGAAATACGGGCACCTAACTTCTTCTTCCCTAACGAATGCGTTCGTCCGTTTCTGATCTTTCTAGCCTTGGATCCCTCATTCTTTTCGATCTACAAACAAACAAAATTAGTTTTTATCGCTACAGTGCCAAGGCATTCCGATAATGCACAATTCTCAGAGGAATGCCGTCAGTGACTTTCCGATATCATCGGTGAAAAAACATTGACGAAACGGCAGCCAGCCGACTTTGGGTTTTACACGGCGTCTCTTTCTCAGCCCCTTCAGACCAACCAGCCCAATGCCTCAACTTCATAGCCATTTATCCCTACCCCATCTATTCCCTCCACTCTGGACTCCTCCATTTTACCGCCTCGTTACCTCCGTTCGTTCGCATGAGTCGTTTTGGTCGCGCCGCCTTGCTCTCCGCAACAGACCTTCACACCAGTCACGGATTTTCACCCGCGCCTCCCGCTGTTTTTCCCACTGAGGCTCCATTTTCGCCTCTTTGCCTCCTGCTTCACTTTATCGCCCTGCTCCCCTTCCATCAACTCAAATCCCACTCCTCTGTTTCTTCCCCGGCGCGTCCCGTACTTCATTTCCCACTCACTGAGCCACTCTTTAAACCCTTCTTCGCTCACACTCCCAGTCTGCGTCACCGCCTTTTCCTAATCTCGCACGTGTTCACAACTTCCCCGCCTTCGCACTATATCCGGACCATCGAATCCAACCCAAACATTTGCTGCTTTATACCGCGCTTGCCGTTCGCGCCATCGCCCCACTCGCGATCGACAAACAGTCCTTTCCACTCGCCCTTACCTTCAATCCGCTCTTCCTGTTTCCTTTTCCTATGCGCATTTAGACTACCAGGCGCCAATTGTAAGCCAGCACTCGGATAGCCGGTCTTCCGAAAACGGTTCAAAACCTAAACTTCCCGATGAGCAAATGGCGCCGTTGTGCATTAAGAAATTCAATCAAGCCATTCACGTCAGACGCCCGCAACGAATCACCAGGGGAGTGCACGAACTTTTCCAGGGCCGCCCATAGCCGCACATCCCACAAACCCATCACTCAAAAAACTCAGAAAGACGACATGAGCATGTTCCCTCGCTAACATGTAGGTTGTAGGCGTCGCGGCGCGACGAAGCAGTATCTCGCCTTTGTTCCTCCACCTCCGCTCGCGAGGGTCTTTGTCATAATCCTTCCTATCTCTCCTTAGTTCCTTCAGATGTTAAAGCTTCCCATTGCCTATCTGTTGGTGTGCTGGTTCTTGTTCGCCACCAATCGCCAGGCAACGGGCCTACAAGGAATTCTGGACGACAAGAATATCCTCAAAGAATGCAACAACAATAAAAGTATCAAAGTTTTGTTCAACATTACCGAGATCCACGGCAAAGCGGCCTATAACTTCAGTTGCGTTGAAGCTAACTCTGGCGTTTGGGTGCGTCTTCTTATCGAGAGCAAAGAGGAGCAATTCGGGGGATGGCAAGCAGGGTGCTTCGCAGGAGACGAGGTGAACGAGACCACAAGAGACCTAGAGGTCAGATGCGACGCAGACCATGGGCCGTTCGTCCAACCAAGGCGCTTTCCACCAAGAAATTGTACTTTCCGGAGCGGAAACGGGCGTCATTGGTTCGATGCGTTTGTGGAGGAAAAAGGGTCTTACAGCTGCGGAATCTGGAAGGAGAAAAACCAAATCGCACACAAATTCTCCTTCGGCATCTTCGGAGACGGCGCCGCTGGCAGCCCGACTTCCTCGTCCGGAACGTCTGTGGCAACTGTTCCAGGTGACGGACAGCAAGCGGTCCGAACAGAACCTGAAGAATCGCCTACACGACCAGATGCGCACCCGGACGCGAGCAATGCTGTTCCAACTGCTGGAGGGGAAGAACTCGTTGCCACATCCCCTCTTGGCTCTGCCGGGTCTTCAGGAGCTCAACGCGACGACGCTTTGAAGGAAAAGGATGTTCTCGAACAACTCAGCAACCAGAACAGCCATGGTCAGATCAACGAATCAATCGAAGGGTTGTACGAACAGGGCAATGTCAGCGGCGTTTTGGCACAAACAGCATTGCATTCGCCTCTTGCCCGAACATATTTTCTCATCCTCATTTCGTTGTTGTCATGACCTGCCAGGTGCATAGGCACCTTTATCCCCATCGACACTCCCAAACAAAACTCCTGTTCTTAAATTATTCTGCTCATGAGTTTTTTTTGAGACCCGGTTATTTAAACTCTTTGAGAAACCACGGACTACCGGTTCTATATTTTCCCGGGCCTTAGCCACAAACAGGCCCACGGTTCTTTGTTTCAACTAACGAGCGTTGAGAAACCAATGTTTTTTTCCAACTGTAAAGAAGGCCGCTCACCACCTCATCTTTTTAAGAGGCGAGCGGACGAAATATACAGGACCTTTGTTTGTTTCTTTCCTTTCGCAAAGCCTCTGGAACGTGGAGGCACTAATTTTAGCCAGAGGCAGTAGAGAGACGCCTTCTAACACTTCGCGGCGCCTGTTTGATTGCTGAAAAACGAAAAATTCCGGGTTCTCCATGGCCCGAAGAACACATTTCCCATTTGCACCATTGCCCTACCAGACGCGCAAGGAACGTTTTAGGAATGAAGGCCAAAGGGCTAGACAACACAAGCGGCAGACGCAGCGACACCTGCAGGCGCACGCCGCAAGAGCCACGCAGGAACAGGGAGGAATCGCTCGATACGAGGGCAAACGGAGGTGGATTGCCTGAGGTCCCGAAAAGGACGTGGAGCACGCCGCTGAAGGATCTCTGGGTTAAATTGAACAATCCGGGGCGTGCCCACAAAAGACGTTTTGGCAGGAAGTTCGTCCGAGGGATGTTGTAAATAGGCGAACTGACGGCGACGGGCATCGGCGGAGGTATCGGAAGAAAGATGAACAAGCCTTTTCAGCAGATTCGGGGAGAAATCGGGGCGCTCGCGAGGAGCGAGGGGGAGTAAAAACAACTCTTTTTCCCTTGCTACAGGGCGGTTTGCCGGCCGTCGCCGTCGACGCACGCTGCAGAAGCGGAAAATGACTGTCACAAATTTGCGTGAGCTGGAGCGCTTCTCGGGATAAGTGGCGCCATTTTGGAGCCCAGAAGAATGAAAGGGCAGATGAGACTCGTGCATGGTCCGCTGGCGGGCTAAGGCGTGATGAGGCCAAAGACTACCCCATGTGTGGACCTGGAAGAAGCGGTGGTGTCTTTCGGTAATGCGGGGGCAGTTGGTCTGCGAAAATAACCGGGACAGCCGAAAGCGCAACAGCATCGGACCAAATGCAGAGCGAGAAAGCGGGACATGGGAACGAGGTTGTGATTGGAACAGGCAGCGGGTTGGACGGACGCATTTTTGAACAGTGCGCGTGCAGGCGTTGGCCGCTCGACGAAGTCAGTGGCCGCGAAAGTTGATGGCCTGGCGCGCCAAATGCGACGACGCCTCTTTGATGGTTCAGAAAGGGAGCGGGTTCGTCTGACGGTTGGAAGCAAGAAAAGCGGAACGGTGACCAACATTGAATCGCGTTCGAATTGAACGAAGTCGAGGAGCCGATTCTTTTGGCTCACGGCATTGGGGGCATGAAGATAAAAACCTGGGAGCAGCAGGGGTGGAAACAGTTTGGGGGAGAATAGTGGATTTATAAGCCGGCGACGAAGCACTGGAACGAGGACATCAGCAACGTCGGTGAGGGCAGGCAGGCCAACGACAAGAAGCTGCCTAGGTATAGAGAGGGAGAAAGACAGACAAAAACACAAGCTGTCTAGAGAGAGGTTCCTGAAATAAAAGGGGAAATAGGCCAGGAGAGGAGAGTGAGCAACGATACGTGGAGGGACCGGCTCACCTAGCGGGTCGATGTTCGTTGAGACGGATCGGCTTCGCTAGATGAGTCATGGACCAAAATTGAAGGGACAGGTGTAGGTGTTCCGACAGAGACGCAAACAATGTGGACAGAAAGGCTGCTGTAACACGAACAGTGGGCAGTGGTTGAGCGTCCGGTCGCCAGCGAATAAACAGAGTCCAAGATCAGTAACGTATACATGGGGATTGTAGCTGTAGCGCCATAGGGGAAACAGGGTTAGCAAAGCCCCGTGAAAGGAAGTGCGCACCCCAACATGTGACAAAGGCGGTGGTCGCCCTGAGTGGGGCATCTTGCAGACTGCTAAGCGGCGTGGAGCGCGCACGTGAACAGCTCGTGTACCAAAGCAATGTGTGGAGCGGATTGGACGAGTACATTCAACTGTGGATTGCGAACCTGGGGAGAAGGTTGTGCCGTGCCCGGCTGTCGCCTGGTGGCCGATCCGGTATTGGCAATCACCAGGTCGTTCTGCACGCACCAGTCGACTATGCACTCTCCCTTGCCGTCGCTCTGGCGAAGCCGATCCCACAACACGTGGTGTGAGTTCACATCCGCTCCTACTGCCAATGGCCCGCTTGCTCCCAGCAAGGTGTCCAGCGACTCGCTGGAGACGTCTGTCTTTCTGGGGTAGTACGCCGATGCGATCGTGAGACTCGGATTGTATGAGAACCTTAGTGTCACTGTCGCTCTCTCCGGAACCTTCTTTTCTAGAACGCCTGCCTCTACAACCACTCCTTCTCTAAACAAAATCGATGGCCCGCCCCCGTGAGGCGTTCTCGCCTGCCACATGTGCTGGTATCCACCTATTTTTAGCGCGACACGCTCCGCCGACGCCAGGGGTCTCTCCTGCAAGAGGCAAAACTAAACCGTGTCCTCACGAAGCTTCCTCTCCAGGGCAACCCGCTTCGCCTGGGGGAGACGCCCAGAGTTCCACTGGGCTCCACGTGTCTGAGGACCAGGTTTGTGCTCAACACCCCCGCTGATAAGCAGCAGGAGCCGCCGCGCATCTAACATAGCACGCCCGCACGTGCGGGGAAGCATTCGAACAACTTCATTCACCCCAGATTGCCGGTGGTGCTGCATACTTCCTCTATGGTAGCCGTCAGCCTCTTGCCCGCCCCAGTCGTGTCGGACCGGGCATGGTGCGGTTGCTTGGCTTCCTCCTTGACAGAGTACTACATCCTGACGCCGCTTTGGGGCAATTGAGGTCACCAGGCTTTATTTGTCTTTCGAAAAAAGGACAATGATTGAGCGCGCTCGGTGAAAGTGGAATCGCAACTTCTGGAAGCGAACGTGCGTCACCTTATTTTGATGAAAGGTGTTCGAGCGCACGCGCGCCAAGCCGCACGACCAACCACACTGCCACGCAGCACGACAGCGTAGCACGATTACATGGCAGCGTGATTGGCGGCGTTCCCTGCACAGCCCGATGGGTGTGAACGCGACGAACGCTTTGCGTCGTCCAAAGTGTGTGTCAATTCGTCCCTTGGACGCATTTTCGCCTGTCCTTTTGTTTATCGCGTTTTCTCGTTAGCGGGACTGCGACAACTTGTCTGTGCGGCGGTTTGTGGCATTGGCACTCGTAGAAGCGCGCTCACAAAACACAACCCACGAGTTATTCGCGGTGTAGCGCTCCAATTTTCGAATTCTGATTCGCAACGTCTTGCAGTTAAAAGCAAACGTTTGAGTTGCCGGATTTTGCGGAGCCACATCTCGATCAAACTGCCCCGACAACGCCCGATCAGCTGCAAACCCAACGGGGCCACAGCAGTTAACGGTGCGCGTGCTCTCTCAAACCCCGCGTTGACGATGCACACGCTGGCAGAAACACGCGGCACAGATTGCAAATCGTTTTTGGAACGCGGCGGAATGTTGCCATATGGCGAGACGTTCTACCGCCTTTTTGGGTGGCACTGGCGTTCCATAGCTCGCGCCCTAGCGTTCTAATTTTGCAACAAGCGATGTGCGCGAGAACGGGTGCGCAGTGCGTTTCGCTACTCTGTTTTCCAAACGGCTTGGCGCCGAGCAGTGTAAGCGTGTGCCGGCGGCGAACGGCGGTGCATAAAAGTGCGGCTAGCCGGGCGAGCGTGGAACTCTGAACCGCAAAATGCCTATCATTTCCTTCGTCGGCAAGCAGTAGTATTCTGGCGATCTGTGCCTCAGCATACGTCTTTTTGGCCCTTTGTTATGCAGGCGAGCCTTGCTGCAGCGAAAGCGTGTATGTGCTGTATTTTGCGTTGCGGTGTGTGTTGTGCGTGTGCTGCTTTCGGATTCCGGCTAGCACGCGTGGCGCGTAAAACTCGCTCCAACGCAATGCTCTAGTGGACTTGAGTGTGCTCTAGTGGCGTGCGGCCTTTTCGCACTTCGGCTTTAGCCGCATGCGCCTTGTCACTGCGAGAGCCGCCGCCAGGTGCCACGTCGCTTTCCAAATGCCGCGCCGGGTAGTGGACTCCAAGGTGAAGAGACACATGTAGCTACGTACGGAACGAAACTGCCCAAAAAGACTAGCCAGTGCCTTTCTTGAACGTGACCCTCGTTGCAAGGCGCAAAGCGTAATTGCATTTAGAGGGAGGTAAAAAAAGACAGATGCGCGGCGTTGCTGCATTGCGAGGGCGGCGGCGCAGTGACAGGCCGAACAGTGACGGCGCTTATGTGGCCAAGAGTCCATTTCGGCAATTGCTGTTCACATTAAAAAGATGACAGCCGATGGAGTGGAGAAATAAAGCGGAGCTGAAGGACAGCGCCTCTGTACTTACTGCCGAGTCGGTGCCGAAGCGGGTGATCGGTGACCGACCAGCACCACAATGTGCGGCAGCAGAACATAAGCGCCTCGAATGAGCAGGTTGCGCGTGCCATAAAAGATAAAACTCAAATGGTTCAGCCCTGTCCTTGCCGCCAAGCGGCCGCAGTCGCATTGCGCGAAAGTGGGCAGCAGTAGGCCTGGGTTTATCTCCACTGAAAATGGCGATGCAGGCCGCACGCCTTTGTTATAATCGTGACCAGTGGTGTGAAGCAGCCCAAACTCTAATGAAAAAATGCCAAAAGTTGGCATTGGGCTCCAGGCGACTTTCGCGAGAAGGACAACGTAGCCCATGCAACTCTAATGGTATTGTTGGCTCTCAATCTCCAAAAGCACTACTAGTTTAATAAAAATGCGAACAAATGGCAAATTACAATTATAAAGCCACAACTGCATACAAGCGCACAAACACAGACCCAAAAATTAAATACATACAACGTAGCGAAGAAATCAGCGCAAGCGCTGTGAGCGCAACAGGTGGGGCAGCGTGGCGCACCGCGTGCCACAAACGCGAATAATCTCGTGCAACTATCTGTTTCCTCTCGTAAAAGAGGTTTAAAATGCTTGCCGACTACTCAGCAAAAATAAAAAAAAGTGACGAGCCGCGCGTCGTCTAATACAGTTGACTTGCTCACGGAGCAGAGCTGGATAAGGCAGAGAGCAAAGCAAAATGCGCTGCAATCTGAGACGTCATCGAAAAAAAACTTGTTGAAGACAAGAGATTTGTGTCGTTCACGTCTGTTGGGCCATCAATGACCTTGTCGTTGTTATTGGGCACTTTGTTTGCTTCAGGCTGCTTGTTTTCACCGGCCACTGTGTTTGGTTCAGGCTGCTTGTTTTCACCGGCCACTGTGTTTGGTTCAGGCTGCTTGTTTTCACTGGCCACTGTGTTTGCTTCAGGCTGCTTGTTTTCACCGGCCACTGTGTTTGGTTCAGGCTGCTTGTTTTCACTGGCCACTTTGCTTGCTTCAGGCTGCTTGTTTTCACCGGCCACTGTGTTTGGTTCAGGCTGCTTGTTTTCACCGGCCACTGTGTTTGGTTCAGGCTGCTTGTTTTCACCGGCCACTGTGTTTGCTTCAGGCTGCTTGTTTTCACCGGCCACTGTGTTTGGTTCAGGCTGCTTGTTTTCACTGGCCACTGTGTTTGGTTCAGGCTGCTTGTTTTCACCGGCCACTGTGTTTGCTTCAGGCTGCTTGTTTTCACCGGCCACTGTGTTTGGTTCAGGCTGCTTGTTTTCACCGGCCACTGTGTTTGGTTCAGGCTGCTTGTTTTCACCGGCCACTGTGTTTGGTTCAGGCTGCTTGTTTTCACTGGCCACTTTGCTTGCTTCAGGCTGCTTGTTTTCACCGGCCACTGTGTTTGGTTCAGGCTGCTTGTTTTCACTGGCCACTTTGCTTGCTTCAGGCTGCTTGTTTTCACCGGCCACTGTGTTTGCTTCAGGCTGCTTGTTTTCACTGGCCACTGTGTTTGCTTCAGGCTGCTTGTTTTCACCGGCCACTGTGTTTGCTTCAGGCTGCTTGTTTTCACTGGCCACTGTGCTTGGTTCAGGCTGCTTGTTTTCACTGGCCACTGTGTTTGCATTAGTGCTTGTGCCTCCGCCGTCGCCGTCTTTCGTGCAGGTAACGTTCACCTCCTCCCAACTGTAGTTCGCACTGTTTTGCACAGCCTCCTTCGTGCAGGTCCATTCCTGCTCTTTCCGACGTCGCCATCCTTCGTGCAATTGGTCAGCTCCACTTTCTTTCCGGCGCCACCTCCCTCCTTCGTGCAGGCCAATTTGCTTCGGTAGTTCGTGCAGGTCCATTTGCCGTCGGCCGAACAGGCCGTCAGCGACAGCGTCATCAATAGCGCGGCGAGCGTTCCAATCATGCCGAGGGCGTGCAAATCAAAATAAAGTCGTCTCGCGCTTCTCATTTTGAGTTCTGTTCCTGTTTTTCGACCTGGCAAGAAGCTTTTCCCCCTTTTATAACTTTTCTCAAGAGACAAAGTGTTAGTACACTCCGCCCCTTCTCTTTTGTTTGCCTCGTTCGCTTTATTTTCGTCAGAACGCAAAGAGTGGCACTAAAACGCTGAGCCCTCAGAGCCAGTTTGTCACCTAATACTCGAAGCTTTTTTATACCTGCGCACATTGTAAAAAGATGGACAGCCACCGATGTGGACATAAGACGAGCCAAAAATTTCCAAAAACATGCCCCCGTCCAACTTTCAAAGCTTTATATTGCATAACAGCGTCTGGAGCGGCATTGCGGCGCCTAATTTTTTCTTTGATCCGCGCATGGCTGGGTGGCCAAATTCTCGGCAAGAATTGGCAACGCGCCCTGGCGGCGCAACGTAAGTTTCGCCAATGGGACATGTCTAGCTTTTCGTTCCCGTCCGAAGCGCGAAACGGCGCGTGACTGTGCCACTGTTATTTTTCACTCTGAAGGCGCTGGCGGTTGAGTTGTCAAACAAAAGAGCGGTTGCGGACTGCATTCGCCAACTGCCAAGTGCATATTTCAGCATCGAAAAACAGGTGTATTGCAGGGGCAGTGTGCGCTTTCAGTCGGTTTTGGCACGCCACCGCGTTCCAACGCGCCTGGCCCCGTGTTTTTGCAAAGCTTGTTTTGCGATGCCTGCTTTTCGCCAAGGCACTGGAACAGGCGGTGGCGTCTTTTGCCTTTTTGAACTTTGCTGTTGCTTTGCCTATCGTGCTTCGGGTTCGCGCTTCTTGCGGTTTCCGATTTGGAAAACACCGCATCTTGAGTGCGAGCCATTCGCGCGCTCCAGGCTTCGCCCGCGCTCAAAGAACAGCCGACTCGTTGCCACCGCTGGTGCCGCTGTAGGCGTTAGCGCCGGTACCTTCTGTTTTGCCTTAATTTGACGCCTTTTTGTGCCGCAATTAAACGCATCAAATTGAGGCAAAACGCAAGGAGAGGGCTTTGCAGCTTCTTAGCCGCCGCGCATGTGATTTTAATTAATCAAATACGCTTAAGCCCACGTTTTGAGTGCGGCTAGGCAGTCCAATGCGACGCAATTGATCGGCGATATCCGCGTTCTGCCTCGCAGCGGGGCCAAAGCGAACGGGAATATCTCCGTGGTGACGCCGGCCACCTCAACGAGCCACCAACCGCATTTCTTTGTTCAGGAGGAAGTCGAGCTCGCGAACTTCAACAGGTGCGGCTGGGCTGTGGCGGGTAAGAGGCTGACGGTTACCAGAGACGAAGTATGTAGCATCACTGACGCTCCGGGGCGAATGAAGTTGTTTGAATCCTTCCAAGTCCTGCCTCATTTGCTTGCCATTTTTGTGCGGGCCATCCATCGAACGTGTGGGGACGGCCCCTCCAGATGTACCGCAGACTGCCGAGGAACGTCCAAAAAGGACCATGGACGAAAACGCGTCCGACGATGGCAACGCGCTTAAGTGCCCCTGGTGTGTGAAGAAGTACGCCGCACACGCGTGGCTTCGCAAGCAAATTATACAGAGACGGACGGAAAAGCAGCTATCGAGAGGTGAAACAGAGGCTCAGGACGAAACCGATAGCGATGGCGAGGCAGAGCAGGAGGAACATGAGCAAAGTGAATTTGTATGCCAGCAGTGCCACCGCGTCCTCAACGGCAAGACATGGCTCACCAGGCAAAAGTGCGAAACAACCTCTATCATAAACTCGGAGGACTCGAACGTGGCGGAGCAGTCGGTCACAGCAGCGTGTCCCATTTGTGGCAAGGAGTGCCGCTACAGATGATTGCTGCGGCATATGCTGACGAAGCATCCAGGTCACGACGAATCATTACGTCTTCAGCCGCGCGTGAAGCTCAAGCGAAGGAAACGAGAACAGAGGCTCTAACTCAGACGCAGGGCGAGGGGAGTGGGCCACTGGAGTCGGCGGGAAGCGAGAACTGGGAAAGACCGCGGAAGCGTTCCCGGTTAGGTCGCCACACGGAAGGTGAAGAGGCAAGAGGCTATGTGTGTGGCGGGCGCGGCAGTGCGTGCAAGCAGTGGTACTCGCTTGTTTGGCACACGGGCACGCATCACAAACACGCTACGCAAGTGAAGCAGATGAAGG
Source organism: Trypanosoma vivax (assembly GCA_021307395.1). Taxonomy (NCBI): domain Eukaryota; phylum Euglenozoa; class Kinetoplastea; order Trypanosomatida; family Trypanosomatidae; genus Trypanosoma; species Trypanosoma vivax. Next base: position 244,678 of record SOPI01000027.1, on the reverse strand, counting down.
ACGGTAGGGTAGCGGCGACACCCCTCCTGCAACGATCACTCCAGTGTCGCTACTGACCAATAAAGTGCTCACTCAAGCAGTACCTCACAATGCACCTGCAGGCGAAGCACGGCCAACCGAGACGGGAGGCCAGGCACAACTCGCTGAAGGTCGATTGCAGGGAGTCTGCGGCGCCCCTTCTGGTGTGCCCAAGCTTGCGAGAGCTAAGGAAGAAGCGCGGTCTGGAAGCCCTGAAGGACAGGGAGTTGTTCTTCGGTGCCCAACTGGCCAGCTTCTTGAAGAAACCCTTCAAGCTAGGGAGCCCATCCGCCCCCAATCCCGATGAACCAAAATTGAGACCTGCTCGAGCCGTAAAAAGGCATCGATCGCCCACGGAGCTGGATACCGCCTACTCCCCCTCTGCGGCAACGAAGCGGATTGGGGTGTGCACTGCAAGCGGCATGCGAAAGCATGTCCGAGAAGTCAACTCGCCATCCAAGGCAATCTGCTTCAATGTTCCGCTGCGTGAAGCGAGGGTGGGACCTGGGTTGCGCTCAACGCCCCCTGCTGGCTTGCAGAGCCACAAGAGCAGTCGCGAGTCTAGCGAAGCCCAAGCAGAATAAAAGCGTAATGAAAGAAAAGTACAGTAGCAAGGCGCCGTATGTGTGGATTACGCACGGACGTTCCATTGCAATTTGGTCGCACTCTCCCGCGAGTGGTCGTAAGACTCGGCGCTTGTGCCTTCGGAGGCAATCCATGTTGCCGCGCATTGTGCCATCCGCTTTAAACTAGGGCTAAGAGGTTGCAAAGAAATAAAGGAGTGGAATTTTATAGATTTGAAACTGGCGCAAATTATTTGTCGCACCGCTTTTTCGAGCTAAGAAGCTCGAGTGCACGTCACGTGCATCGGGCGCGTGGAGGATCGTGCCCCGATATTTCCAGAAGGAAACCGCACAGACAAGATGTAATAAATTTACCTATAAAGCAAATTGCAGCACTTCCTGCATTTGCAAATTGAAACGGAGCGTTTGGAGCAGATCTGCGTGAATATGGAAAAAATATCAAGAAATGTAAGTAATGCAACTGAGCCGGCCTTTGCTAAAGTTCAGTTCAGCATCAGACACCAAAGCACGCAAGAATGGCGAGCAACAAAACTGTGAGCGTTTTTCCGCTAAGGTTGGCGCTGCTTGCTTCCGCTGAGCCGTCCTTTCCGCTTCGACCTTCATTTGGCCCGATGGTGCTCTCCCACCCGTCACGCCCGCCCTTCGCTTCATTGTTATTTTCTGCCTTTTCTTTCTCAGAAGTGTCTCCATTCGATTCGGTTTTGTCCGCATTGTCTTTAGCTGGTTCGTCATTGTTGGTGGAGCCGAGTTGTTTGTCAGAGTCTTGAGGGACCTGCTGTTCCTTTTCCCCCGTGCCAGGCCTGTTCTCGGATGAGTTGCCTCCAACTTGTTCCGCCGCCGGCTTGCCGTTCGGTGTCTCAGGACTCCCTGATCCACTCGCTGGACTGCCCTCTGCAGGTCCTTGGTTTCCTGTGTTTTCGCTGCCGTTCTCCAGGCCTTGCTGTGCTTCAACTGTTTTCTTTACCTGTTGTTCTTGTTGCTCCACATGCTCGCTATCTTGTACTTCCTGCTTCGGGTGAGCTGCTGAAGCTTGCGAAAGAGGGGAAAGAACTTCACTTTTGCTGGGGCTTGCGGTCTTGATTTCTTTATTTTTACATTTTGATTTGCACTTACCCTCCCTTTGCTCACTACAGTTGCAATCATCATTGCAACCACAATCTTCCGTTATCTCGCCCGGCCGCGAAACGGAGCCGCTACTCATAGTAGATGTGTTTTCATTTCCGTCAGCCGGTGGGACAGCGGGAACGCTCGAACTTGTACTGTTTGCACTGTCCGGTACAGGCACCAAAGGGGACCGCGGCTGTATTTTGGGATATTCCCTTGCTTCGCGATGGCGCGAAAGCACGACCAATCTTGAATCAGTTCTTGTTGTCCTGGCGCTTCCAGTGCCTTTGTCACCAAGGGCCGCCACCCCGAGCAGCGCAAGAAATACACACCGGAAAAACAGCGCCATGTTTTGCAAAAGTTGCTTGCTACAAGAAAATGGAAGGAACACGTCAGGCTTATCGAGCGATTTGTGTGCGAATGAAAGGCGCAATTAACCCGAAACTTACACAAAGCGCAGGGCTTCAGGAGAAAAGATCCTCCACCCACACTTTGCTATGCACATATTATTACTTACTTGCACACAATGCGTTGCCGCTCCTTGAGGTGTTCAGTGGGACGAAAAGCGGAACTTGCCTTAACTGTGCGTCCGGACTTTTTGTGCAAACTCCTTGCTATTTCAAGCAAGACCCTTTCGGGCGCAGGTGGATAGGTTCTGATGGTCGCGCGCGATGTGCGATGTTTGTGTCGGTCGCTTTGCGGTTGATTCTCGCAAAGACTGAGCGCCTGCATGTAGCATGTGCGTTCATTCGCAGTGCCGCAAGCATGTTGGCATTGGCTTGTAGCGCGATTAAAGGCTTCGCGTTCCATAACGCGCACCATGGGGATGCGCAGCAAGACCTGCGCTGTGCAAAAGAGGAAGCGATACGCTCTCCCTTTTAAACACGCGGTGCATCTTCTTTTTCATCTCCGCCAAATGCCATTTATGAGGCTTGCTGCAATGGAACGGCGCACCGCTTATAAGATCAGCGGGGGAACGGTGTGCCTTCGCGGATTTGCTTCTGCATACAAATGGGTGGGACAAAGTGCGAGCACACTTCTGCTTAAGCTTTTCTCATCGCCGGCTTCACCCAATCGCAGTGTAATATCCGGAGGTGAAACCTTCTTTCGCGTTTTTGGTCGCGCAAGGGGCAAATGCCACGGTACTTTTGCAGGTGACTGCAGGGCATTTCGTGAGTCAGGAGGTGTGCGTTGGAACTCCAAAAACGTTGCGACAGTGCGTGCAACTGCACCTTTTGCTCTTGCAAGCGATGCGTCGCTAGCTGCTTCGCAAGTGGTTGCATGGTGCGCTGAGTGGAAAGGCCACTCCATGTCCCTGAGTGCCAACAGCTGCGGCGGTGGCAACGCCCACATGGCACGAAATTGCGCCGCTTGCAAGCACGGCGCGGAAACCTAAAATAAACGCGTAAAGGAGGCACTGTTTCACGGAACGCAGCCGCATAGGAGCGGCACTATTTTTAAGCAGCAGCGTCACGCGATCGCTCGGCTGCTGACGTGGCAAGGGACAGAAACCCATGAGACGCGCTGAGATGGCGACAATCAAAGCAGGCGTCGGCTGATGAGAAGAAAATGCGATGAAACGGAGGCACCGCAGAAAAGAAGGGCGAAGGAAGGCACTTTTAAGGCTTAGGAAATACGCTTGTGAGGGTCAGGTGGGCGCAGAGCAGACGCGGCTGGAAGGAAGAGCGCGGTGGACTGAAGATATGTCGCGGATAAGTGGCGATGCGAGAGGCGGTTGGGCGGGGAGGCTTTCGTCATGAGCACGGCGTTTGGGTAGGTGTGTTGCGCTTTTTGTGGCTGGGAAGGCAACTCAAGAAAAAACGTGCGGCGGGTGGACAATATGAAGGGATGAGACGAACACTGTGCGTGCGGATGTGTCAATTTGGCTTGAGTGTCGGAAAAAAACAGGTGCTTGAAGCACTGTGGTGTTTTTGTCGGGATGTGCGTGCGCTTGTGGATATAAAATCGAAGCGTGGTGGACAGATACGGATCGCAGAGAAGTGGTTGGAGCGATTAGCAAAATAGCGTGATTGTTGCAGCATTGTGCAACCAGTGGTGTGTGGATGGGTGCGTTCCTTTTTGCAAATGGAGGGATGCGAAGGCACATGAGCGAGTATGAAAAACCACACACGAAAAACTGCGACGGAAGTTTCTCAACAAACGAAAAGGGACATGAAAATCCGCCGATAGCATTTCTAGTGAAAATCGGATGTTTTTCTTGGCTTGGAAGGAGCAGCGCGCTTCTGGAAGGCTCTTCGCCATGGGCGCCAGTGAAAACATGAAAAGACCATCTGTACCGCCACTTCGCGAATTCCCTGCGAATCGTTATGTCAAATAGCTTCGTCCACTCGGGGCCTAAATGCAAACAACGCACCGAACAATAAGTTAGACAACGAACAGCTCACTTTTTATCCTCCAACTTTCCCGCTTTGCTTGCCCCGTTCGTTGTGCACACTAAATCTGTCGCAGCATGTGCGTCGCATGTTGTGTCGCACTCGGTGGGCGAGCACCGCTTGTGCCTCAGCATTTTAAGCGTCGAAACGCATCCCATCCAATGAGCCAACCCTCCAGCTAGTTTTCGTTCTATTCCTCTGCGCCTTCTCCCCGTCCCACTTCGGGGTATTTCAGCGCACTTCCATATCGGTTGCATGTTCCGTCCTTCACAGCCGCCTCATGGAGCAGCAACTCGAATACCACCTCTGTTGCCATCGCATCCCAACCGCGCAGTGCCAACACACCATCACGCGCACGGCTACACGCCATTAAGTGGCCAACGTGGAGGACGAGGTGCGATAATCGTATTGAGTGCGCGAGGTCGTCACACAAAAGTGAGCACACGAAGCGTGTTAGCTCGTAGCACATCAGGTGGCAAACACGAGCGTGTTTATCCGCCACTGTTGCCCTTCAGTGGGTCATGTGAGGTGGTGACGGAAAGGCAGCCCTGCGCATGAAACAGTTCAAAGGCATAACGGCACGCATAAACTTTGAAAGCATTTGCCCTCGCTTCCATTTTCGTTCGTATTTTCCCAACAAGCCTTCTGAGGCTTTCCATTGGAGACCACCAAATTGTTTCGTAAATCACTGATCGGTCGAGCAGTTTTATCAGGCAGTAACTGTGCAGGTGGTCGCTTCCACGCTTCTCCACAGCGCCGCGAACTGTGAGGAGGGGGAAGAATTACACACCGCCACGCTGAGCAAGGACAAGGGACAACCGCCCTCATGACGCCAAGCAGAACAGAGCGCAGTGGACCTGCGGCCGTGAAGTTGTCCAAGTGCGGGAAGGGTGGCATTTCGATGTGCGCCACTGGAACATCGGCATGCGCTTCTGCAGTGCGTCGTGCCAAGTGCTAATGTGAAGAGTAGGGGGAATGAAGTCACAGCAAAAGGGGAGGAGCGGGCATGTCTTTCAAGCAAACAGGACGACGCATGATGCAGAAGAGCTCACCCACTGGTGTCTGGTCACACCATCGGAGAGAGTGTGTTGGTTTAGGGAATGCGCCGGCAATGGCGTACAAAATAAAAAAAATTATTACCAGCAGCAACGGCCAACGATGTGACACGATGCGTGCCGCTGACGCTACGCGGACAAGCCGAAGGTAGCGTAGGGGCACAGTACCGAACACACTGCCGTTTGGTACGTTCGACGAGTTTAAGTGTGCCCCAGCAAACGCACGGGTGCAAAGGCAGAGAAAAGAGGGGGCGTGGACGAGATAACGCACTGCCAGCAGTGGCGGCGTCGGTGTCTTGCAGCCGCGTGTGAAATGCGCACACTCGCCAAGGTAGCAGCGACAATAAAGCAGGGGAAAACACCACTACCGGCGACAATAGAAAGATACCTATAGAGGTGTGTGCGTACATTGGGTACTCCACACCAATAGCACAGCGCACGCGTTCAATTACACGGGCATTGCCATGGAAGTGCGTGCGGCCTGTACGCCGTCAGTTTGGGGTCAAGAGGGCGACGTGAAAAAAGGAAAAGAAAATCGTTTAAATGATCAAACAGAAACACGAACACAATAGCGGGCAAAAGGGGGAAATGAGAAAAGTGCCTCAAATGGCAGGAAGTGCGTGGAGTTGGTGCCATGGCGCTTTGTGAGTTAATTTATTTATTTACTTATTTGCTGATTGTTTAGAAGTGGGCGACCTCCTTGGAAGTCGGTCTGCGCTTACGAACCACGAAAAGTGCCACCGCAGCAGCCGCAACGAGAGCAACCGACGCGACAGCCGCGACAGCGATCGTGGTGGAGCTTTTCCTGCTGTTCAACTCGGCATGAACACCGTTATCGAGCTCGAGATCGTCGTTGTCATTCACGTTTGCGTGCGCGGCGCTGTCAACCACGTCGTCGAGGTCTGCCACGACAGCGGCGGCCGGTTGCGGCGACTTTTCTTCCGGCTTCGCATCGGCCTTCGGTGCCACAGACTCATCCTTCGCTGACTCGTGCGGCCCCGCCACTTCCCCGCTCAGTGCGCTTTGCTTCTCCTTCCGGATTTGTTCCTGCAGCAGCCAGGCGTTGAGATGCGCCTTCCCCAAAATAACTTGTTCCCGCACCGCTTCTAGAACTGCTATCGCGTTGTCCAACTTGCTTTCAATGCTGCCACGGCTTCGCCTCAGCACCTCGATAAGATCGTTCGTCTTCGTCAGGAGGTCAGTGCAGCTAACATTCTCCAAGCGCTCGCAGTCCACATGCGTGTGGTTCGTCATGTTCGTCACGCTCGCCCAGAGGTTGTCCGCCGACGCCCTCCACGCACCAAAGTCGAAGTAGTAGTGCGTGCGTTCCTCACCCACCAGATGCAGGAGCACAACGCGATCCAAATACGTCGCATTCCGGCACTGTGCAACGTTGTGCTTAAAGTCATCGCCATAGCCGAGCAGCGCGTGCAGACCTTTGGAGCCGCTGCCGTACGTCGCATTCAGAACCATCTGCAGTGCTGTGGAAGCCTCTTTTTCGGCATTCGTAGCCGCCTCCACAGCGGGTCGCGTGTCATTCACTCCAGTCCCATTCACACCATATTTACCCTCCTCCGCTCTGAGCTCCAAAACTTTGGCGGTTATCATCGACTCCTTTACAACCACATCCCTCGCAATGTTCCCAAGCGCAACAAACGTGTCTTTCATAATGTTCAACCGCCTCTCGATCGCGCAGCCGGTCGCCACCTTCGCATCAAAGACGTCCCTCAGCCCCTTCGCCGTCACAAGCACCTGCTTCGTTGAGTTTATTTCCTTTCGCACCTGGCTTAACAGCGTGTAGGCGTTTTCCGTCACGTTAAGTGACTCGATGAGCTTAGAAAACTCATTTTTGTTGTACCTGTAACCATGGGCTCTCTTTGTTTCATTGGAGTGAAATAAGTCTTCTTTTGCCTGAGCAAGTGCACTGTAGAGCTCAGTGATGTTGTCCGGTGGAGTGTAGCCTTCCTTCGCTGTAAGTACCTCACAGTATAAGATAACAGTGGCGTTCTCACCAGCATAAGCCTCTAACGCCTTCGTTTGCAGCAAAATCGAGCCAACGCTCCGAGCAGCGTTGTCCACCAGTTGAATGACCTTCCAGAGAGCTTTACTGGCCTTGTTGCTCGCAGCCGTGACGCTCGGGTGTTGGCTGGCAGGCCATGCATCGGCCAGTTCTCCCCTGCACTCACTGTACTCCTTATCGAGGGCATCGCGCAAGCTAATCAGCTTTGTGCGCAACGCTGAAGCTGGACGATCGACCGCCTTCTTTTTCCTCCACCACTCGCAGTCCTGTGCACGCAACGTGTGAATGTCACTGGCAGAGACAGGGCGGCTTGCCGAAGCGCAGGAACTGCACACGCTGTTGCATAGTGCCACGGAAAGCAAAAGAAAAATGCGGTAACAAAATAACCACATGCCGTGCCCAAGGCGCTGACAGCGAAAGACCTTCGTATCTACGAAACGCAACGAACAGTGAAGGGAAGAACTGAGATGCAGTGGCGATAGTGAAGTGCTTGGAAACGAAATCGCACAATATAATAGTAATAATAATAGAGAATAAACAAGTAATAAAACGACCACTGTCTCGCCCACTGCGCTCCCGTCTTGCGGAGGCACGGACACGCTCAGCAAAGGCACACGAACACGCCTTGTGAGTTAAAACGTCAGTAGCCGACAAAACAAAAACAACGTGTCGGACATCGTGGTGCCTTATTAATGCAGCAGGAAGTTTTGCATTGCGGAGACGAAACTGAAAATGAAAAAACGATTGCGGTTGAGAGGGGGAAACATGCCAGTTCGCACTCGAGTGTGCAGCGCTCCTGAGCACGTCCAGTGGACAACGAAAAAAGGAATAATAAAACGTGCAAAAGTTGACCCGGCCGTCGCACGAGCATGTGAGGCATACAACGGCACGGCGCCCGCCGCTCCGGAGAATGGAAGGGGAAAAGACAGCTGGTGCCCATGCGCCTCATTTCACCAGCTCTGCGTATAAAACAGCGACAGCGGCCAGCCAGTCCAATTTCGTGCAATAACCGGCGCTCGTGAGTGAAAGTGCCAGCTCCTGTTCCATTTCGCGGTGTGGCGCCGAGTGTGGCACGAGGCCCATGGACGAGCCGACTTCGTCAGCCCCCGCAGTGACGTCACCGCGGCCGTGTGCTGTGCCTGCCAAACCTTCCAGAAGTTTCGCGGCGCTCCTGCTGTCGTTGTGGGCATTGGCAATGGCGCCTCCTGCGGTCACCGGATCGCCTGCCGACGGATGAGCGCCATCACCGCTCTCATCACTTATCCGCTCCAGACCCTCATCGCTCTGTGTGCCGCTGTCAGGACGACTGACAGCTTGTGCCGTCGAAGTGACTGATTGGGCATTCGGGTTTGCCATGCAACCTTCTTCGCTCCCTTTGCCCAACTCGGAGAAGTTTTCACGCAACTGTTTTAAAAGCGTTGCTCTGCCCAAGGAATTTTCAGCATCTGCGCCTATCCAATAAATTTTGGGCTTCGCATCATACGCGTAGTGCTTGGAGCATGAGCACTCGTTTTCAGAGCAAGACCCGTAGCCTTCGCCCACAATTTTCCACAGACCACCGTATACCGTTCCATACTGGTCAAGCTTGCCGCCGCAACGAGGAGCTGAGCTGGGTTTGTGCTGTGTTAGCGGGCAGCCTGCATCATTTCTCAGTCTGGAACCGAAAACACTTGACGTTCCTTGTTTCCAATCTACACCGCCGGCTCTTCCACCCGTGAAAGCGGTAATTCTTTCGTTCAGCTCCTCTGCAACGTCACTGTGATTGTAATTTCCGTTAAATTTCCAGTGGCCTGCGCATCCTCCCAGCCGGTCGTTTGGCAGCGACACGCGCCTGTTGGGAACTGAATTGCCTGTCGCCAAACAAAACATGTCCTTGTCATCCTGATGGACACTTTCAAACAAGGCAATGAACGCATCAATTTCGTTGGCTAACTTTTCTGCAGCACTTTTCACCTTTTCAGCAATTTGTTGCTTGCACCACGCGTGGTCACCGCGTTTGCGGAAAATTTCAGCGAACCAGTTCACTTTCTTTAGTGCACCAGACAGGCCGCAGATCAACTCCGCCCCGCCCTCGACAAGCAGCGGGCCTCCCGGCACTCCACTTCCACCTACACTCACGAATATGTCAAGGGCTGTTCCACTGAGCACGACAGTGAGTAGCGCAGCGCGCAGCAGCAAGTGCAAGCGCATTACTTCTCGCACGATTTGTGGGCGCTGTTGTGTGCGCATGCGTGTGTGCAGCTAATTTCCTTCCGTTCCCTCTCTGATTGAGGCAGCACAAGAAGTAAATCCAAGAGACGTCGGAGGGCAAAACAAGTGCATTAGCACGCGGCAGTTGGTAGTGGAGCGGAGTTGGCGGCAGTGTGATGCCACACGGCGTTTCAGTTAGGCAAAAGACAACCGAGGAAGCGCACAGACGGGCCTGTGGGGGTGCCATGTGCGGTGGAGTTGGTCCGCAAAAGCGAAACGCCAGTGCAGCGGGCGCCACTTAATGCCGCTTACTCGAAAGATATACCCGCCTGCGAGCACCGCACTGCGGAGGCGTGCGCCGCTGTGTCTTCTCGTCCTAACGTTTTTTCACGAGCGAAAGGCATCGGTGGCACGCATTTCGGCGACTGGCACTTTGCAAAGGAACGGAAAAAAGCGAGGTTCCGTGCCCCACGTCGGCGACAACGGCAGAAGTGAGCCGCGACAAGACACCGTGTGCCGCCCGCACACTTCATGTAAAAACTGGCGCACTAGAAGGCACTCGCGGGGGTCAGCGCGGTGCCAGTTAACTCCTCCCAAAGCCCTCACCGCCTCGCCCCAACACGACGTTCAATAAAATGTCGTGCACCAACGTCCAGTAGGCTGGGGAGTAGCAGAAAAGACTCGCAGCCTCCGTAAGAACGGCAGCTGAATCAAAAAGTGGCACGCAAGCGGCCGCGAGGCGCAACGGAGCAACAAAATTGCGCCGCCGTCTCCAAATACGACAGCTGGCTTAACGCATTCACGGAAGTTAGTCAAGTGGAGACACTCGACTGGCGTGCCCACGCCATGTTGTGTGCGTTACGCAAGTGCCTTCAGTGTGGCGGTGCCAGCACTCTGCGCCAAACGCACGAAAAAACATGAATAGATGTCCATCAAGTGGAAAAGAAATGCGATGAACTGTGGTGCGAAGCTGATTTTTTCCGTTCAAACGAATGGAAAGCAAAATTAAAAAAATGTTAAAATAACGAAAGTGTGGCTATGAAAAAAAGTCTGAATTGAATGCTGCTAGACACTCGCACATGACGCGAGTGCGCCGTTGTTTCCATTCCATGCTTCTACATGTCAAAGGCAGCAGAGGTGCGGGAGCGGCGCCAGCAAGTGGGAACGCGCGTCACCGGCGCTCTGCTCGTCGTGCTCGCTGATTCGCCACACCGAAAAAACAGAACATCATTCAAACCCCTCTTCGTACACGCGAGCAGCGCCGCGCCACACCTCAGCAGCAGCACATCTTCGCTGGCAAAATTGGTTGCTCTGAAAAACTCCTCTGCTTTTCTTTCGGGTGATGGCAAATGAGCGCCTTGCTTCGCTGGTCGGGATATTTACTGCCGAGGAATTCTCGTGCGCCAAGCTCCCCGTCGCGCATGAACTTCACGTCTCGGTGTGCCGCGTAGAACGCAACGGCACTATCATTGTTTTTCACACACGAGTCGAAGGTGCTTGCGACTCCCCACTGTCTCCGTCCCAAGAGACATTCGCAGTCGGTTAATCCAAGTGGCATTCGATCTCAAATGCGGTGCCATCGTCCCCTCTCTTCGCAGCACGCCTTCTCCGCTAAATTAAGTTCATGTTCTCGGGTGCGCTGTGGGTGTCGGTACACTCCACTAGAAAACCGCACGGTGCCCGCTTATACGGTAACGCACTCTCTTCTTTTTCGCGTGTGCCGGCAGGTGTTGCCCCAGACAAGCTTTGGCTCGCGAATGCACACGTGTGCAAAAGCACTTGATGCACCAAAGCAGCACTTCCCTCGTGTCAAATGCAATGAGGAAGAAGAAACGACATGCCACCAGTGACGGTGAGTGATCGAAATGCAACGCAGGCGCGGCGCACAGAGCGACGTCGACAGCAGCGCCATCGAGCACAGCAGTCCGTCACTTCCACAGCAGCATCCGCTAGTAAACACAACGACCTTGCACGCTAACTCGCCGTTGCCATTGCACGTGTTGATGTGCTTACAGCCAAAACACGGTGGCTTCGCCCTTTGGTTTGTGCCTCGCTGCGGGTGTTTTCGCTGGAGCAGTTCATCCGCGAGGACACGGCAAGCGATGAGAATTGAAGTGGTGCACGAGCAAATGTACTGAAACAGAGAATGAAGCGAGTGCGTGGCTTACTGGTAGCGCTTTTACTGCACGATGTGTGCCTGCAGCTGCACGTGTGTAGATGCGATCGAAACATGCGCGTGCTTTCCGTTTAGAGCTGAGCCGCGTGGACCGCCAAGTCACATTTGGAAGCGTGTTGGCATGGAAAGAAGGAGACGCCTCACATTAAAAAAACGCCGCTCGCTATAATGTCCAATGCCGGTGAGACGACACAAAAGTCGATTGGCCAGCCATCAGCTTGGAGCACAACAGTCTCATCAGTCATACAAAATGGCCGGTGACGTGTGACGTATATGGTGGGGTTGCGTTGTCACAGCCTGGAGCACGGAAGCAACTCGCATTGAAGAGAAAGGAAGCAGGTCATTTAAGAAAAAAAATTAACTTGCTAAAGAAATAAGCAATGCGAACAAAACAGCGTAAAAGGGGAGAAAAAAGAAAAGGAAGTGGCGCCGCAAGACGTTGTGACGCAGCGAGAACGCGAGTTGCGTACGGCAGCCTCAGCCACAGCCGCCAGTCGCACGTAACAAATGCAACTGCAGAGGTATGCACTCGGCGTATTCCACCGACCTCATGGCCGCTTGCGCAGCGCGACAGCCGCGCTTGCCTTCACGCCGGCCACCGTCACACACTTCTCCGATGCCGCTACGCTCAGCACCAAGTGAGCGAGAGCGTTCCCTGTGTCAGCAGTACCTTTCAAGCAGGCAATTTTTTTTCGGGTGTCTGCGATGACTTCCGTGTGGCAGACACCCGCCTCATTTGATCCACTCTCGCACGCACGTGCCTCCTGCAGCACTGAGGCACACTAGCGAACGCGACAGTTATTTGCTCCAATCCTTATTAGTTTCTGCCAAGGCTGCTGCCGCATTTTGTTCCACGTGTTTGTACACCGCACCAGCGCCCCTCACCGCCTCGCCACTCAACTTGTGCCTCTCGAAGGCTCCAGAAGCCCTTCTCTTCGCAGCGGTTGTGCGTGTGAACAGCAGACACGCTGTGAATTGTCTCATTCAACGCACCGCGCACATTCTTGACCTTCTTCTCCAGCACCACCTTGGGAATAAAGCCCACAACAGTGGACGCCTCTTCGATCTTTCTTATCCCAACCATCATATGACAACACCCGGCCTTGTCATATCGAGGTTTGGATGCGGACTACCGCCCATCATCGAAGCAATTTTATTCGCCTTCCTGAACATTGCAAAAAAAAAAGTTGACAGTTCTCTCATGTTTACACGCATCACCGCATGGAACGAAGCCGCTATCGTGAACCCATTGAAATGTTCACAAATTCTTCTACGTCGCCTGTTGCCGCATCGTTTTTCCCACACAACCAAAGAGGTACCGGCATCAATTTCCTTCTCTTTTCACGTGCAGCTCCACACGTGGTGAAACTGGTGGCCGCACCGCACTACTTCCGCAACGACCTCGTGCTCAACGGTTCAACAGCCACACTTTTGCACTCCAAAACAGACTCAACAGAAACAACGCTGTCGCCTTAAAGTGAGACTCCACATCATTCTCAACTCTATTTACTTCTTGCGTCGCGCAACCCTGCTATGAAATAGAATTAAAAAATCAATAACATTAACAATAACGGTCGAATTGTTGGCAACACTCTTCAATAATGCAGCAGCGCCTTAGATGGCAAGTGAGCGAGCAACATCAGTAAAAACGGCAGACAGCAAAACGCATTATCAATTAGCAACAAAATTTGTTACGCACTTATGCACGCGTGTGGTTGTTCGTGTGCTTGCCTGCTCTCAAAACATCGCCACCACCACCACAATCACACGCACAATTATCAGAAAAGGAAGCAGCACATTATAATAACATGAAAACGGAGCACGAACAACACGTGACGCTCGCCTGTACATCGTTTACAGCTTCACTCCCGAAGCACAAATTACATTCCGGCATTAAACGTGCCGACCAGCAACGCAAAAGCAGGGGAATCACGCCTTGCGTGTCGACGTTGTTCGTCCAGTGCAGGAAGCTGGGGAGGAAGCAAAAATATGGTTCTCGAGCGGCCGAAGAGAACTGGGGGAAAGACAAAAAAAAAAAAAAAAAAGAAAACAGCTTTCAAAACAGAGGAGGGAAAAGTTATGTGCCAAAGAGGCCACTCGTTTTGATATTTTTCAATTTTATTTATGTTCGCGTCACTCGAGGCAGCAAGTTATCAATTTATCGAATTGGCACGAAAAGGCGTTCGTTTAATGGCACAAGGCAGGAGTGGGAGCGAAAGGAAAGTAACGTTCGGTTTGAGCACCGTGTTACCAGATGTGCTGCAGCACGTTCAGGAGCTGCCTGTGCAGAGGCGTACAACGCCGCCCCGCAGCCGCATCGCGTGCTCGTCTGGTCGCCTCCTCCACCGCCGCCTGCGCGTCAGCGGCACTCGAAGCAACTTTTTTCATTTGTTCACGTGCTGCGGCCAACCGCGCCGTCACTCGGGCTTCAAGCTTTCGCAGTGCTTCAACCGCTGGCGCACTTTGTAGCATCGTTTCCGGCCGCTGTAGAAGCGACGCCACAAGTTCATTGATGCGGATTTTGTTACAGAGACTGTGAGAGGAGAAGTCAGTAAGGTTTAAAGTGATGCTTCGCACGAATCTTCCAACGGCATCATACATTTTTGCGTCACTTGTTGCAACGCCTTTCAGTCCTTCGACCAAGTCATTTGCCGCGGCGGTGTACTGCGCATCAGCACGTTTCAGATGTTTCTCAAGCACTGCAACACCTCTCAAGGCATACGTGAAACCGTCTTCGACTTCCTGCGGCATTTCAAACGCATCATTGTGCTTTTGCCAGTTAGCTTTTGCGAACCTTGACTCGTTTGAGACTTTATTCTTGAGATCTGAACCATACTCCCTGGAGGCGGTGCTGTTTTCGTGCAGTTGGTGGATTTTTTTAACAGAGGCACAGAGTTTGTCCGTAAGACGGTGCAATTCTTGAGCGAAAGCTTCTCTATGACGTCGCTCTATTTCGTTATTCACTGCCGCAGCGATTGCGTTCGCTTTTTCGATCGTTTTTTCCACCTCAAGTCGGTGTTTTGTTGTTAGCGAACCAAGCTCTTGTGTTTGTTGTTGGCTTTCCGCGGCAACTTTCTGTATCTCTGCCACAGTCTCGCCGAGTTCGGCAATCGCCGTCACGTGGCGGGCTAATGTGTTTCTTTCAGTTGGAAGCGGTTGACTGGAGTCAGCAATGTGCTTTTCGTTACAATTTCCTGTTAGCGAGATATCATTAAGGTTCAATGGTAACTTTCGGAGCATGTTTTCATGTTCAGCAGAAATGTACCTTAGTTTTCCCGCAGCCGCGTATACACCCTTTTCCAATTGATTCACAACGTTTACTGTGTTGTCGATGTTTCTTTTCAACCCTTTTCCAGCCTCCTCGAGTTTCTTCAACACATCGGACAATTCGTGAACTAGATCCGGCTGCAGGTCAGACATATACCTTGCATTTGTGCTCGCAGTTTCCGTGCGCTGTGAAGCGTTTGATATATTAGCTGTGAGTGCTGCTGCTGTCTCTTCTAACTGGTGGTGCGTGTGTCTCAGTTGTTGGAGGTGTGTAGCAGCCTCGCACATTTTTCTAATCACACAGCCTGACACACGAGCTACTTCATCATAAATTTGCTTATCGCGTTCTTGTTCTAGTTTGTTTGCATTTTCAAGCGATTCACTGACCCTTCGGGTTTCTTTACTGAAAGCGTCCATTTTGTCCACTACCAACGTGACTGCACTTTCCAATTCCTTTGTGCAGTCTTGCGTTTTCAGCAGGTTGTTATCGTGCACACCAAAGTCATTACCATGTACAGACTGAAATGAGCTGTCGCTTACCACAAAACTTTTCCGAGTGCATCCACGTGCAGCGAGAGTTCCAAGCAATTCAGTATTTTTTTGTTCGCATTTTTTGAGCGTCGATGATGCTTTCATCAACGATTCTTCAGCAAGTTTGAGCTGTTCCTCAGCTTTCTTCATTACGTGTTCGGTGGTTCGTGCATTGTTCATAACCATCATATTAGCCTTTTCCAAGGGCATTTCTTTGTCTTGCCCAGTTACGGTTTTACTTGGGTACGTAGGTTCTTTTAATGTCAATCCCAGAGAGATTCTCAAGGGCATAAACTTTTCCAATATTGTTTCAATCTCCTGATTTTGCCACTCCGCACGCCGCATCAAGTTAGTCGTGTTTTTGGTAAGCTGCAAACTTATCTTCCTCGCTTCAAGGACTTGTTTTTTTCTTTCTACTAGCGTATTTCCTAGCTTTGCCTGTACTTGCAACTCATTACACAAGCGGTGTCGGAGTGCCTGGATGCGTTGCTTTATTGTGCGCTCTGCTTGTACAAGCCATTCTTCTTCCTCCTTTACTTTGAGAGCGCTTGTATTCATTTGGGCAACAATGTTTTCGTAGTCTGTTATAATTATTCGAAGGTCGTCCACTATTGCAGCAACAGCCGCCTTGACGTCAGCGGTGTGACCATCTAGGTTGTCCAGTTGTTTCCTATTGCAGGATTCCTGATGTTGTTGTAGTTCTTTTGCAGCTGCCGTAAGCAATGCCATTGTCCTCGTTTTCCAGTCATCCAATTGACTACTGTTTCCAATGGTCTGTGGCAACTGTTGCAAAGTTTTCGCCACTTTCTCCCCAGTGGTACACGTGCGTCCATTTTCTTCCAGGCTATCAAGCCTTTTTCTTAACTTTTCAGCGTCCAGAGGGTCGTTGACCCATTGTCGGGGTGTCATCAACCAGCTGCTCACCCTAATCGTGTAATAAGCATGCATAGTGTGTTCGGTCGATGCTTGTGCCCGCTTCATCGCAGTCTCACATTTTGCCTTCCGGCCTGCTGCTGCTTCAGTATACGTTCTGTTCAATTCTAGGACCTTTTGTCGCGTTTCTTTTACATCGGCATTGTGTTCCCCATCATACGTGTTTAGAAGAACCTCACTCCGCTTCAGCAAGTTTTCTATTCCACTAGCTATTATGCTTTCTTTTTCTTGAAGGTGTTTAATTTGCTCGACAAGCGCTGTAGTACGTTCGGCGCCCGCTGTGGTGACGTTCAACCAGCTCCAAAGCAGTTTTGCCGCCCCGCACCTGTCCGGCACAGAACCATTCACTTCGTCGCATTTCGGTTGCCCGCGTGCACTACAGAAGAGCAGCGTGACCAGAAACAGCAGGACACGTGTATAAAACCACGCGCCGCCGATTACTTTCCCTAGCACCATCTTGTAGCAACCACCTCCTTCACTATCGAAGTGTACAGCCAAAGTGAAAAAGGCCGGAGACAACAACAGAAAGCGCTGTTAACCTGCGAGGGGCATGGGAGTGCACAATCACTGAAAAAAAAGTAGTTGAGATTAAAGCAGCACTTCAATCGCGAAGGAATAAAGACTCACACATGCACACGTGCAGAATGCACCATTTGCTCCTAGCAGCTAAGTACGGGCGTCATGCTAACGACCAATCACGTACGACGCGTCGAATGTCTCTCGGCCAGCAGATACGTTGACCTTCTGTCTTCTTCCATGCGCAGGTCATATAAAATTAGCCTGATGACCGCCAGATGGTAGGAGACTGGGTAACGGCCTTCCAAAACACACCTCACGGTCGACATGTTGTCACAGTTGGTAGTCACATGCACTACGTAGCCACGCTGCGTCTCGAAGTGTGGAAAACTTTGAGGGCAAGTACTCATGCACCGGCACGGCGCAAACACTGGGGGGCAGAACATTTTAGTTTCTAAAGTGTGATGTTATTGTACTGTTTGTGGCGTGTGGGCGTTGCTTTTTTACCGCTTATTCGCTTTCTGATGATGCGCAGTTTTTCAATGCTGTGAGGTTGGGGCAGCCTGTGAGTTCCGACGGAACGTGTCACGGCGTTGCTGTGCTGCAATTGTGCCTGCATGCGGTTGTCCGTATTCACGTGTTTGTGGTTATCGTTCATGGCACGCTGCAAGCATGTGTGCGCTCTGTTCTGTTATGCACGAATATCACATGTTTTTCGTTTGTTTGCTGCCTTCACTTTGCTCGCAACGATTCTAAAAAGTTTATGCTAGAGTTGTCACTTGGTTTGCTGAAACCTGTGTCGCGCTGGAGCAAAAGATAATTTCACCGCGTCAGTGCGGCAGCCTAATCAGAGCCCCGGTCACTGTGCGGCAAACACAAAACTGCGCCGGAAGTTGGCTAAGGCTATCAAACTTGTCGGTCACCGCTGTCCACGTCCTAAACAATGGATTGCATAAATGTGGAGAAAGCCCGGACAAAGGCCAACAACGACCAAAACAAAGAAGGCAACGCCACTGCACCTGCTCTTTTGGCAAGACAAATCTTTATTGCACTCAAAATCACAAGGCTCATGACGCAGAAGCGACCAACAACTGGAAATGTCGTCTGCCATCTTGCCTGCGCATGACACAACAGTTATGCCTATAAGTGATAATCCCAAGTCCATTGCCACTTCCTAAGCACAAAGTTCAGTTTGGAAATGCTCCCATAACATCCCTGAGGGCATGCAAGTCTCTGAAATGTGTTCCTCATTTACCTTCAGAGCTGTTTCCAACTATTCACGCAAAGCGCCAGCAACTTCGCTGCCAACCATTAGCGACATCACATTTCACAGCAATGCCGTACACATACATCACGGAATAGATGAACGCTTTAGTTACAGTTAATTCTTGGTAATGGCAGATAAAAGACAAAACAATGCCGCCGGGTCTACGGTGCCTACACTGCACAAACCAACATCTGCGGCGCTGATTACCGGTACCTTTGGTTACGGGTCGTTTTTGTTATTTCCACAAACTTTAGTTACGTCGGATAAAAATCTCATAATTGAAGCGGGAAAATAGCAATCAAAAAACGTACTTGAATCCCACATAAATAAGTTTTAGAGCAGTTTGCTCATGCAAAACATGCGAAATCGGAATGGCACCAACCTCCACAGCTGTGGCGTGAAGCAGCGACAGCAAACCAGCTGGCAAGTGCCTCGAAAAATGCCGCCGAGACAAAAATAAATCGCTCAGTTGTACACCACAGGCCTTGGAATGGTTCACCGCCTACAGAAATGCAGCGCTTTTATTGCGCACTCGGCACCAGGCAAGTGGAGCCGCCGTGTACCCGGACACTTTTTCACTGCACTCGTTTTAAAATGTCAGTGCGAACTCATTTGAGCTGGCGATTTCTCAATCAGCCGAACTCATGTCGGTGACCGCCAAGGCACGACGCCCTCCCACGGGGACAAAATATCGGTGCCGCGTGTAAACAAAACGTGCACTCTCTCCGCGCAGTTCGCAGCAGCACCGCACACCTTCACAAACTCAATCGAAGGAGCGGAAAACACTGACAACAACAAACACACGCGCAGCATGCCAACAGGAAGGTCGCGCAGTGCTAAAACGTTTAGCAGCTGAAAATGTGCGTTCCTGGTGGCGCGTGAGCAGCCTTCCGCAGCGTAAAAGAGAGCGCAACAGAAAACAATGCAGACTGCTGTGGATGTTGTCGCACTGCGAAAGAGGGAAGAGAAATGGAAAAAAAAGGTTGGGCTGTCGCGGCGAATAACTCTAGGCAAATCCATGCAGCTTTATCGGGTGGCAGCAGGGAATTTCCACCGGTGGCAAAGAAGCAGTCACGAAACGAACTCGCATGGCTGACACTGCGACGCTCCGTCGTAAAAGGTCCCTTGGGCACACGTGACGCAGTAAACGCTCTGCACAAATGCCGTGGCTGTGCGGGCCATGTTGTGCTTGTTGAGCAGTCGCTGGTTCGACAAATGCTCTGCTGACACAAAAGCTCTCCCTTCACTGGACACATGACAGCCACAACAGCTGCAAGTGCCTCAGCCGTTCAGCTACTGAAAAGCAAATGAATCCGACGACAGGTGAATTTTACAACGCAGGCGCGACTGAAGGCACGCATGTCTGAGGCCAACACCGCTCAGTACTGGTGCGATGAACAAAAGTGCTCTCAACCACATCCAAATGCGCTACGAGTAGCAACTTCGCAACGACCAGGCAGATACCGCCCCGCCTGTACTCGCAAGATGCGCCAGCAATGTGTGCGTGACTACTTTCACTGCCAAGCTAGTCACGAACATGTGCACCACACGCTCGGGTAATAGAAAGCAACTAATAGCGGTGATAGAAGAGAACAGCACAGAAAGTAAGGGAGCACGGCCAGCACGGCACGAGCACTCAGCAGCGGTGGCGGTGAATGAAATGGACGTGACACACGCAAACGGACAACATGGCCCACGTGCAGAACACAATTTATCAGAATGGCGCAGCGGGCAAACGAACAAAATCGGTCAAATCGCAGTTGCAACAAACGTGCACAGCAGTGCAGCAGTACAAGCAGAAAAGACGAAGTGAGAGACAAAAATGGTTTTCAAGATGTTGCTTTTTATTTCTTATTTGCCTTAAGTGAGGTGCGACAAAATCGTGTGAAACAAAATGCTCTTCGGGCACACTCAAGTGCGCGGCATGCGAAAAAAAGGGAGGCGTGGCACATGTTCCGGTGCGCGCTCGCCTTCACATTAAATTACATAACGTTTTGTGCCGCTTCCACCAGCTGTTGTTTGAGTGCCACACAACACCGAAGTGACAAAGCGTTTGAAAGGCCGACCATTAAAGCCAACATAAAACAGCAGCACAAAAACGTAAAAATCGGCCTGCCGGTCGCAATGGTACCAGTGCTTTTTTAATTCATCTCCAGGCGTGCATAAAAAACAGCACCGGCCACCGGAAGCGGAGCCAGACAAAAAGCGTGCCATGTTATGGAAAATTAAAACAAAAGACATCAGACAATTCGCAGCTTTATTTACATCAAAAGAAATGAACGATCAAAACGAGTAAAAGTCACGGGCATTTAGCAGCAGCGCGGGCGGCAGCACTAAATAACAGAGCAGGCGCAGTGCTACCAGTGAAGGCCCAGCGCACCCAACAGCTGTCGGTACAGCGCGGGGCACTGCGGCTTCCCACTCCTCTCCCGCGCCATTCTGATCGCCTCCTCCAGCGCCGCGTCCACCTGAGCAGAACTGGCACCTGCCACTCGCATCAGCCTGTGCCCCTTCAACACCTGGTTCTCCATGCTGTCAGCGAGCCTGTTCAGCTGCGCAACAACATGCAAGCTGCTCATCACCGCGGGGTGATCTGTCATGTTACTCAGAAGCTTCAGTGACTCGGACATGAGGCTCGCATTGCACACGTCCTTCGAGAAGGTCGCAGATACTCTCGAGGTGATGTTCGCAAGCACATCCCGAAGAGTTTTGTTAACTTGAGTGGCGCCGTTTCTGCTGCGCTCCGCCACCACCGCTGAGGCGGCGAGCTCTCCCGCCACTTTGCCACGCTGCTCATCAGCGCGGTGGAGGACCCGCTTCAGCACTTCCAGCCGCTTTTCTGCTGTCGCAAAGGCATCTTCAACGCTCGTGGCCAAGTAGACAAGGGCGTCACTCTCCCTTTCAGCATCGCCAACGCGCAAAAGCCATTCTGAAATATTCTTTTGAGCATGTGCTGCATGCGCACTGAATGCTTCTGCTTTGTTGTGCAGCACTCGCAGCTCACCCACAGTGGCACACAACTTGGTAACAATGCCACTCAGCACCTTTACGATGATTTGCTTCACATTCTCAGTCGCCTGCTTCGCAAGCAGAGAGGCGTCGTGTGCATTGCTGTTTGCCTCCTTAACTTTGTTGCTGAGATCTGACAAATTTCGTTCAGTTGCATCTGCCTCTCCATCAATTTTATGCATCATGACGTTCAACTCGCTCAGCAGAGATGTGTTAAACTTAGCAATGCGCCGGATGGCTTCTGTCGATTTGTTTTTCAATATATGAGACAATGTGTTACTGCACGCATCAAATGTTGCATCACTGATGCCGGTGCCTGCTGCAACATTCATATCCACCAAATGGTCCTTAACACGCCTCATTAAACCGAGTTGAGTATCCACCATATTTTGTATTTCCTTAACGCTGGTACTGGCCTCAGAAGCACCAAAAACGGACGTACTCGCAACACCACTGGCAGCAGCAGCAGCATTGCGTGCCGCATTCTCAAGATTATGTGCACCTGACCACTTGAAAACAAGTGTTAAATCATCGCCTTTCGTCCACGCTGCAACGTCAATCACCAGTTTATAAGCGGCCTTGGCGTCCTCATGCACTCGGTTACTGCGCTCTAAGGCATTGCCTGCATTTTGTTTTTTACCATTTACATTCTCCTTTACCGTTTTCAGTCTTTTTTCCCTCTTTGAAAATTGGAAGACAATCTCACAAAACAATTTCGCATTGTTAGAAGCCAACAAGGAGTTGTTTGCTGCTTGCACCGCGTTAGATGCGCTCTCCAGTGAATTCACTGCTTTGTTTAGGGCTGTATGAGACAATTCAAAACTGTGCACAGCAACTTCAAGATGTCTAACCGCGTCCATAACTGCTTTTTTTACATCTTCTACTTTGTTATCATTCCAGAGTGTCGAATGGTAATCACACTTGTTCAACTCGACTCTGTTGTATGTCTTTTGCAGTATATCCAACGTCTTGTTCTTCCATTCAGTGAGATTCACGCTGTCAATATCTCCCGTACTGCTATCCAATATTTTCGAAATGTTATATTTCTCGTCGCAATCTACGCTGTGTTTATCCAACGTTGCTTTTACGCTTGTGTAGTTCCACTTTCCGTTGATGCCAGATTTCCACATTACATGCGCCGCGCGCATAATGGCGTTAAAACAGATGGTTGAACTGCCGAATGAGTCTTCTGCCGCCTTCAGTGCATTTTTGGATATCAGTTCAGATTCATTTGCCCGCCCAATGCTTTTATTCACATCCACTATTGCCTGATCAATAATTGCGAGCTCTTCCTTATAATCAGCGGGATAAAGCGACGCAAGAAGTTTTTCATATTTTGTCATCAGATTTTCAGCCTTGGCTTTTATGTTACGTGCCCGTAGCATAATTTCCGACACATTTTTCATTACTGCCTCTGCCCTTAATGCGGGTTTGTTCGCCACATTCATCCAACCCAAGAGAACATCTTTCGTAGCGCACACCTTTTCCCGCGGTAAGGGACGCTTTTCTGAACACCAATGAGCACTTGCTGTTGCGTCACACCACAGTACTGAGAAAAGCAGCAGGCAGCAAAAACACTTTGAGACCATTGATTCTTCACCTTCAAACTTTACACTGCAAGAATGACGGCAAAAGAAAATGAAGCAAACAGAGAGGTATAGCAAAAATCGTTCCAGTGACGACGAGGAAAACGTTTCATAGATATCTACGCAGCACAAGCTAAGCGCAGCAGTAACCGAAATAAGACACACGCACACAGACAAAAAAAAATCAAGTAAGAAAAGGAAAACAAGAAATGTGATGTTGAAAGTACGTCTCGTCAAGCGAGTCAGAAATAAGCGTCGTGTGTCGTGTGTGCGGGCACGTAAACGCCCTCACATCACATCACAGCAGAAGGAAAACTGCCGTGTTTCTGTATGTTTCGCATGGCTGAGCAGCATTTCAGGGTAGCACGCATAAGAATGGTGCCTCGTGGCACTGGTGCTCTTGTAAGCAATGGGAGTCGGTGCGACAAAAACAGTGAGGTGTACACGCCACTGACAATGAAAACTCGTCACTTCTATGAAGTCCCTCACGTTCATTTTATATTTTGACGGGCAGGGTTTGACACGCGAAGTTGATTTCCATCTCGCAGCACCCCTACGCCGTCACGTCTGTGTTTTCGCTGGGATGTCCGGTGCGTCTCTTATCCCTTCGTTTATCTGCCGAGTTATCTGCAAATAAATATTTTTGTGGCGTTTACCAGCGTTTGCATTACGCCTGGATAGTGACCAGCAGCACACGCCCTGCTCTCCTACGCGACAACATTTGCATGATCCCCTGTCAGCTTCCTTTTGAGTATTGTTCAACATTATGTGTGCAGTTCTGGCATGATGGCACGCAAAGCCGCCGTTGAACATCTGATCGTATTTCTATATAACTAAGTGAACTCGCTCGTAATAAATGATTTGCAGTTGTGAAGGGGGCTCATTACGAACAAGCGCAGACTAAAGCATCAAAACGCATAACAGTAGCACTGCGGTCTTGAGCAACGTTGTGATGGCTTTGTGGAGTTGGCAGCTTTATCGTTACTTCCCTGCCAACTGGCGTGCAGCATGGAGGCAGGGTAAAGTGGGGAACCGCGATAACAAACGTTCGTATGGAGCTCATAAATGGACGCTCCCATGACATAAAAAATTAAAGGAAGAAGACTACTGCATAAGACACAGTGCGCAAACTGAAGTGCGATAAACGAGGGCGCAGCGTAGCAACGGGGAACAGGAGTTAAAGCGCATTTAACAGCAAGTCACAGTTGTCGGTGAAACGTCACCTCATACCTGACGTGCACAGCGCTGTGAATGCGTGAGCGGTTATGTCAAGTTACTGCAGTGGTAGGCGAGTGCATGAATAAATGGCACAACTCGAGCGTAAAGTAACGGCAACAGAGATCAAAAGCTTGTCGCAGTAGTTACGACTAGCAAAAATCAAAGCACGCTACGCACTTGAATGTCAGTGTAATTTCACATGGTGTCGCTCAGTAACGTGCTGAGCAAGTGCCACTTTCAAAAACCACATTCAGCGTGTGTTTTTACGGTGGGTTCCCCACGTAACGAGGTAATGCACACGAACACAGCTTAGTAAAATTGTGTAAGCACAATATTCGCTCGCAACAGTGCGATGAATATGGCAAATGGCAAGATCCATGTCGACGACATTCAACCACACGCATCTCAATGCGCCCAAAGTTTTGCCATCATGTCTGCTATGACGTCTCTGTGGCACAGCCGTTGTGTTGCTGTACAACAAACTATGAAATGCAAAGAAACCCAACGGTGAGCACCGCATCCACTTTTCACTACAATAAGCTAAGGCGCACAAATTGTGGCGCGATACGCAGTACACGGTAGTGGAAGAAATAAGATCCACTTCCATAACCCCATCAAGTGCGAAAATGCGTATTTATGTTGACAAGAGGATTGGGGTGGCGCTTCAAGTGAATATTTTCGAATTCCACCTGAAGGGCAATAAATAAGATATCGCTTTATTGCCGCCTTCTGCGGGCTCGTCTCCACCAGCAAGTCGTCGCGCAACAACACACTCCAGCAACCGTATTTCCAGTGGCTTCACACCAAAAGCGCAAGTAGTGAAACCTCATGAAGAGGACGAGTGAGCAACGTTGGAGGGTGTCAGAAAAGGAGACAAAAATGCACTCGTTTCTTAACTCCCAACTTCAACGCGTGTTGAAACAAAAGCAATTATCACAACGTCGGTTCGTTATTTTGTGCGCTGGCGTTATCAGGCGTCAATGGCCTCAACTCATTCCGTTGCCTTCACAGTCACATGCGCGTGCTCGCACACCTTCGGTTCAAACTTCCACGCAACAATAAGTAAATAAAAATCAGCTGTGCGTTGTGCCTGCGAGCGCTTTCCTCACCGGACTGTTGCTGAACAAACACACTGTTACAACAACAACATCCGTAGCCCAAGAGAGGCTGGCGCCTTGTAAAGCGACTTCAATTTAGGCTGCACGCAACGTAAGTTCAACAGACACACCCAAAGCGCCTTCGCAGCTCTGCAAAGTAACGTTCTTATTTCATCCAACGTCTCATGCAAAACACATTTCGCTACACTCCTACCGAAAGTTTTCAACACGTTCAGAGCACTGTTTGTGCCACTAAGTGCTGAACAATTTGGCGTGATGGACAGCGCTGTATTGTTCTCCACATAACTCTCCTGATATCCACCAGGAAATCGTGCCGGAAACGAGTCGGTATTTCGTCGATGCAGAAGTCTGATAATAAAACAAAATAACCAAATGGATAGAACACACACACGCCTCGAAGGTCCACGGCCTCAAATAAGCACCGCTGAATGCTCAATGAGGAGCGACTGATATAAGTGTCACTGCAATTGCCTTGTAGTGCCGCACGGGACAGCGAAGGCATCGTTTCCTGACAAACTACGAAGCACCTGACACAGTCGCTTATGCCTCGCTGATCTACTGCCTCATCCCTCAGCCCTGGCAGGCATTACTCGCCAAACACCTCCGCACTTTTTATTAAAAAATCTGATTAGAAGTAATTGCTCGCAGGCAAGATCCGTTTTTCTGGACAACACCCATCGGCGAGTGTATCTCACCATTTCCATGACATCATCAAACGCTGTCAACATGACCGCCGGCAAATGCACACGGCCAGAAACCCTGCACGAAGCACGTCCTTCGAAAACGGCACGGCCTGGGCATCTTGTAAGCCAATCAACGTAACAACGGAAAGAGCGTGCAACACCTGACGCATCTGACACTCGCCGTGT
Source organism: Trypanosoma vivax (assembly GCA_021307395.1). NCBI lineage: Eukaryota > Euglenozoa > Kinetoplastea > Trypanosomatida > Trypanosomatidae > Trypanosoma > Trypanosoma vivax. The sequence goes on along the minus strand of SOPI01000027.1, from coordinate 218,824 downwards.
GTTTCCAGTAATGCAAACCAAACACGATACAACTCAAATACAGCACGCTGTGGAGGCTTCAAAAGACGTCTGCGTCAAGCCAGCAACTGGTGCCCGTGAAAAACGGGACAGCCGAACCGCAATATCACAATATCCCAGGGAAAAAGTGCACACTTGAAATTCGACCTAAAAAGCCGTGTGCCGATGTGTCCACGGGAATATGCTGAGCAGAACAGGCGTGAGTTGCGTAAGCGGCTTGTTGTGAGCAAGCGCTAGCACAATACGGAAGTACCAGCGAAAAGCAGCTGTGTCTGTGACGTCAGCTACCGAGTGGGTCTCAGCCATAACGTAACGCGCTGTGTACTTGGGCATTGCACTTCACACACGCCACGTGACGTGTTGAACGGCATCGCTGACTACAGTCAAAGTAAGAAGTGGAGAAAACACTTGTAGACTTGAGTGGGGATGTTCAATGGCAGTAACGACATCGAAAACGGGAAAAATATGTACCTCGACGCATCACAAATGTGGACACAATGGAGAAAATCACAGTTAGTTGAATGCCGCGGAACGGAAAGGCCCGCAAAATCATGGAAACATTTCATTCAAAAGAGACATGATTAAAAATTACATCAGTGTGGCCACCCGAGCAATTTAGAACAAAACATTTTGAAATGCCTCGTGACCATTCGATTTTCAGCAAGTGCAACCACAAGCTGCATATTTGATATGCAACACACGGCGAGCAAGTGCCAAAACTCTGAAGGAAAAATGCAGGCAGCCAATTCTTACATTAGGAAGTTTTCAGTAATAAACACATGGAAGGGAAGAAGAAAGAAAATCAAGTCGCTGCAGATCAGCTTTACTTTTTACTTTATTTTTTTAGAAGCAAATACGCACAAGAAAGTGCGTGGGAGAAGGGCTTATTTGTACATCTGTTCACTGCGGGAAATTTATTCGCTGCACCTCCTCTTCAGTTTGATCACACTCAGAAACAGGCGGAAGAAACACGTCGGCAACTCGGAAAACCGAATCGAATTACGCGAAATGAGCGCCATGCCAACTAGTGATGGCATGACCGTATTTTTTAGCTGAAACACAAACAAAAACAAAAACGATGGTGCATGGAGAAAGCAAGTGACATTACGCCATTTCGATTTAACACCGGAAATACAAAAGGACGAAAGAAAAAGGAAAACACGGGCTCCGCATAACAAAAAGAAGGGGAGAAAAGACAGTTGAAAAGATTACTTACCATACCAAAATCGATAAATAAATACATGAAAAAAAAATGAAAAGACGGCATAGGAGCGCTTTGTTATGACGTGGGAGAGATAAGTTACAGGACAAGGTGGGGAGGGGGGCGATGGCTGCTTTACAGGAACCGACGAACGGCGTTGAACAGCTGCGTGTACAATGGGGTGCAGCGCTGCCTCTCATTTTCCTGGAGCGCCGTTTCGATTGCTTCCTTTACTGCTGCCTCTGCGCTGCCTGAAATGGCGCTCGCCTTTTTCAGCGAGTCGTGCATCCTCGCGACCTTCAATTTGATGTTGTCAGCCACGGTCTTCAGTGCACTGATGTCTGTTAAATTCCAAAGCATCGAAAAGGCATCAACAGCTTTCACATTTGGCACATTAACACTCAGCCCCGGGTTACAGACACTGTCAACGAGCGTTGGAGAATTACCTTCAGTGGAAGAAGAGCCCTCGTTTGTGAAGAGTTTTTTCATAAACTCGATACGAGTCGTATTGATATGGCTTTCGCGCTTCATTTCCTCCTCCAAAAAACTGGCGACATCGCTCCGCACCTCATTGCGCAGCTTTTCAATCTTCTTGGCAGCCCTCGCAAACACCCCCAGTTCTCTGTTCGCTACCCCAAAGTATTCCGCCACATTTGGTATGGTTCTTATTGCCTCACTCATCTTGTTTCGTGTTGCGTTGGACAACCGTGCCAAAACGGAAACGTTGCCTAAAATACCCCCTGCTTCTTCGTCAAGTGACGTGGAGCCAAGGCGCAACTTGTGGAGCTCCTCCACAGTCTCACACAAATCCTTCATTGCGCCATTCGCCGCCTCAACAATGGAACTGTTAACTGTACTCATAACGGCCTCCTTGAGTCGATCAACATCTTTCACGGCTCTCTCAGCCTCCTGCAAGCTGCCATTGATGTCATTCAATGTTGCATTGACAGGCGCAGCCTCTGCTTTCAATTTATTCAGCGCTTCTTGTGCCTTTACCACACCACTCGAATTAAGCACAACAGCACGACCAAAAGCAACCGCTAAAGACCCATTAAGTAATTCTGATAAACTTTTATCACACGCCTCAGTTGTCAGACTGCTGATGTTGATGCCCGTCTCATTGAGATGTTTTAGAAGTTGAGATTTTATTGACTCCAGTGAACCAGTTTCGTGTTTGATTTTTCCCAACGCAGTGGAAGCATTTGAACTCGCATTGCCTAACGACTTCACTGCCATCAACGCAGCTGCATTGGCATCAGAAATATTGCGCACCGTTTCACTTGTAACATCCAGCTTCGTCAACTGACGCGAAACTGATAAATAACCCGCACGCCACAAGAGCGATATGTTGCCATTTACGTATTTAACCAACAATTCCGTGGCTGACACGTCAGCAAGCGCCTTCTTGGCTGCTTTCGCCGCACTATCGGCTTTCACCTCAATATTCGCCAATCGCCCGTTCGCTTCGTTTAGCTGCGCAGACGCTTCTGAATGTTGCCCTACTAACTGGCACAGTAATGTTCCATTTCCCTTAAGTGAGGAAAGTACAGTCTTATTTACCGTCTCCATATTGTTTACTGTACTGTTAACCGCTTCGCTTGCCTCATCAACAGATACACGAGTCGCTTTAAACATTTCGATAGCAACCACGAGCTTATCAGTGGAACTTTCAATCGCTTCCATCACAGTTCTCACCTTTTCATTATCTTTGCTGATGGTCCAAAGCTTTTCTGAATGTACACTCGATTTAACCTCTTCGTGCGTTTTGTAAACGAGCTTTACCATCTCATTTTTCCATTCGGTCAAATTCTCCATTTCATCCAATTTGTTTGTATAGTTGCTCAGTTTCGCGAACACATCGTATTTTTTAGTGGTGTTGCATTTTGAGGGGGTTTGAATTTTCTCGAGCATTTCTTTTGTTCCAGTGTAATTGACATCAACAGTGCACGCGTATCCGGAAATAACTTGGGATGCGGTAATTATGTAGTAGAAGGAATCAAAAACCCCGCTCTCCAACGAGTTGTTCGCAGACTTTTCAGCAGCGCTTGCATTGACATACGAATGGTTCACCAGCGCAATGGCATTTTCCGCCTCCCCGATGGCCTTTCTAATATTGGAAGCGATATGACCTGCAGCATCAGCTTTAACAGCACTAAGAAGCTCCTTATATTCGCCAATCGCTTCTTTTGCCTTTGTTTCAACCTCTTTGGCGCGCTTCCTTAGCTCCGTGACGTTTTGCAACACTTCCAAAGCCCTCACTCTGCACTTGTCTGTGACATTCAACCAACCCCAGAGAATGTCCTTGGCAAAACATTTGTCGTCACCGGACAAATCAATTATTTTAATATCTTTACAATTAACAGCGGACGCACCAACGTATTTTAAGGAAGTTGGTAGCACAAGAAAAACAAGTGCAGTAGCCAACATGAGCCTCAGTGTGTCAGACATCTAATAATTCAAAATAAAAATAAGTAAGCAGCAACAATGGATGTAGCGAGTAGGAAGCAGAAATAAGCGACACTGCGAGGAGCGCAGAGTGACAACTTTTTATTCTTCGGTTTTGGTAATAACACTAACAATAATAAAGGCAATAAAAATAGCACAAAATGGGTAATCGCCACACGTTCAAAAAATGAACCACAACACGGGCGTTGTGAGTGACTGCCAGGCAAGTGACGCGCCCCTTCGTTGGCCCCTGGCTTTCGTTTCAAGCATCTTCGCGCCATTGCGGGCATCGTCCAGGAAGTGACACGGGGAGATGTGGGCATGTCAACCGACACCGTTCGTAACAGGAACGACAGAACAAGCCAGTCACACAGCTGCGCCCAGTTCGAGTACCTTTGAAAGAAGGTGCGACTTTAAGCGAATATTCAACGCTTCTGGCCTTCAACCGCAGTGCGTTGTGGTAATAAGTGACAAAAATGTTGGCTGTTTTGCGACTGCCAAGGCACTGGACAGCGCTAAGAAAATAAAGCCATTGCCATACAAAATGGACCTGCGATCGTTGAGGGCGACATCCACAAAGTTGCGCACCAAAAGGGCCGCTTCCTTCGGAAACATCAGACCAACAAGTGGTGCTCCAGACGGGTTAGGTCACCGACAAACAGACGAAATTTCGTCGGTGATCAAAATTCCGTCCCTCACGTCAGCCGCCCGACATACGTCAACTCGGCTGCTGGCCAAACACCTTCTGCTACCAGATGGGCCGAGCACTCACCTCAAGTCCACCGCATCTGTGGTAAATGAAAAACAACAACACCAGCAGCACCCACTGTATTGCCACTGTTGAGCGTGGCACCGCCTGATTTCTTGCAGTGGTTTAGTACGAAATCGATGCATTTGTAAGCACGAGGCAAATATTTTGTTTCAACAAGCACTAAGTAGTTGCGAACCGCCATCAAGGAACAGTGATGAGCCCGTACAATTTCAGTTTCACTGCCCCTGTGGTAACAAGCAGATCAAAAGCAACAGCCACACGTTCTCTGCAGAGCAGCAACAGTCAGCAGCCATTACTTTCCGCACATCCATCTCAAGTCGCTGTGTATCGTCATGGAGCCGGTGAGAAGCCGCCACTCGGTACAATTCCATTGGCAACGATATTTACAAGTTACGATGCAAAGAGATTGTGTGCAAAAGTGCAGTACAGCACGGCACGGCATCGTATGACATAATTAGCGCGTTTATCGAATGCTGACGACACCAAATGTTCAAATAAAAATATTTCTTGCGCTGTAAAAAAGAAATAAAAAAAAAAGAAAAATAATTTCAACGTTTGTGAGCGCACAAGGAGTTATAACCGAGTTGAAAACTTTGTCGCTGCAGTTTCCCAAAGCGCTTGGCAGTAACAGTTGTGGAACGATTTACAATTATGTTCGAGTGAAGGAAAGTTAAATTATCAACGTACAACTGTTTGAAACGGTGCAGCACGCGACGATCGTTCACGGAGGAGTAAATAAATAAATAACGAAACGAAACGAAATGAAATGAAACTGTTGTCCAGCGACAAAAAAATGTGCGATGGCATTTTATGCGAGGGGCGCATGTTGAAGAAGTGAACTCAACAGTACCAAAGACGCTGGAGAGGAGGAGGGTAAAACTTTAGAAAAATAATTCGCACAAATGAGGCTTCGCTGCGGCGAGCAGAAAGTCAGTTCATCGAGCTCCTCGAGAGGAGACACAAAAAACGCCAGCCTTCGGCCTTCATAAAACAAAATGTGAAAGGGCCACAGCTCGTAATAAACGGCATTCAAATGAAAGGAAGAAGAGAACCAAAAAACTCAAGGAAAGTAAAGTGAAGTGAAAAAAAAAAGTGCAGCAGAACAAGCGCATTTTTGTTCGTTCGCTTTTCTCTCCTTCTCAGCAGGTGGCTGTAAAGGTGTGGAACGATAGGCAATTAAAATGTGTTGCGGTAAAACTGGTAAAAGAAAGTGGAAAAAAAAGAGGGAAGCGATAAGAGCAGGTGATTTATTGATGAAAAATAAAACTTAGCGCAGACGCACAAGTTGGTTCTTCATTAATTGGAAACATACACAGCAACAGCAATAACAGCAATTGCTGCTGTTGTGGCAGTAAAAAAAAAAAAAAGGGGACAAAGCAAACCACACGGTGACGGCACAGTGTTCCCCCATTTGTAACTTTTGTGCTACCAACCGCCAGCCATGTCCAGCTCAATTTCACACGACTTGGAAAGGGCGTCATCGATCGCCTCACTGGGAACGTGGGAGATGTACTCGAAGCTTTCAGCCCTCGAACGTGCAATGGGGAGTTGTTTGATGCACTCAAATTCTTCACATTTTTCCTGTTTACCAAGACGCCGTATCAGTATGAAAACCAGCACCACTAGCAGGAGAAGGGGCGTGCTTGACATGAGAATCCATGTAAGGATGTTCCCGCTTTTGTCCTGAACTGGCGTATTTGCTGACATTGCCACTCGTGCTTCATCGCCTTCGCTTGCGGCTTCAGGGCCGCTGGTCGTTGCGTCGGTGCTGTCCAGCGTGTCAGGTGCCATGCGCATTCCGCTGGTCTTCATTTCAGCGCCACCTGTGCGCAACACGGTTTCGCCACACGCTTTTAACTGCCGCAGCCACTTGACAAGTTCATCACGGAGACCTCCCTCGGTGTGCAAACGACCACCCGAACTCACAAGTCGTGCATATCGTGCGGCGGCGCTCATCAGGGAGTCCTCTGTAACACTCCCATCAAACAGCGCACAGTCGCTGACGTTCATTTTTGGATCACCCATGTCCACTGTGATTGAACTCAGACGCTTAGAGACAGCTTCGAGAAGTCCCGAAATATCTTTGATTGCCTTGTCGGCCGCCTCAACAGCCTCAGCAACAGTTGACGGTGGGCGAGCAGTTTCACTCCCAGGCGTGCCAACCAGCTCCACCGTCCCCTTCGCACGCGAGTGCTCGTTGCTTACTGATAGCTTCTCAGTATCACCAGCCAAATCTGTTTCCATGCTCGCCTAAATTACACTTTGCACACGTACAAGCGCCTCTTTCCTGAGGGACGTGAACTGGGACTTGAGACTACCGACCACCACGAGTCAGCGCATGGCATTATTACAGCATTCATAGAAACGGCTGCAGCCACTCGGCTCCTTTCAGTAATAAGCACCAGGTTGTGACACGGCGTTGGAATGGCAGGCATGGCGAAGGGGCACCGCCGAAGCCAGCCAATTGTCATGCATTCGAGCGACAAAAAACAATCCTACCAGTGCCACGCAGACTGCAAGTGCGTAAAATAGCATCACCTAGTTCTTGCACTCTATAAATTCAGTTCATTTAACATTCACAAGCGTCTCATCACAGTGAATTGCTCCATACACCACAACGCGCGACCAATTGGGACTGCCAACTCGTCAGCAGTAGTGCCGCTTTTTTTTTTTGTCGGTCGCACACATGCGGAGAGAAAAATAACGTGCCATACGCTCCTGGCAGACATCCAAGATTCACGCAACGCCATGGCAGAAAAAGCTTCTCGCATGAGGCACGCTCACGCACAACGTGCACTCACAACTGCATGCTTCACCACCGCATCGGGTAAACCGAGTCGCACATGAAAGAATCGTGTTGTAAACGAACTACACTGTAACAACTAGTAGCGTTGCCAAGTGATGTGCTCTTTATTATGCTGGAAAGATACGCCTGGATTGTAGAAGTGACAACAGTAAGAAAAAAAGAGAATCTTGTGGGTGGGACAGAGCACAGTGCATCGCACCTGCGTCACAACACACAACCAGAGGGCGGCGTTCCGTGAACAGGATGAAAAACATATTGCAACTGCTTGTAGAAACACAAAAGTAAACGACCAACCGCATGAAGCTAACAAGGGCCCACGTGCATCCACCTCCAAGCGTGGACAGTCGACACACCTCCCTCAGCTGTGACGCAGAGGGAGGCACAAACAACGAAAGCAAAGCAGTTGAACACGAGCTCGCACGTTCTTTCAAGATAGGAAGAGTGACGCGCATTTTGTGTGGTAAATGAAAGTTCAAGCAATTACGTGTTCCACTGATTTCGTGCTAGGAGGTACCTGCCATGCTTTCGGTGCTCGGATCATTAAAGATTGACCTCTCTGAATTTTTCCACGTCAGGAAGCCATGCAGTGGCAGGCTCACAACATCAGCCAGGATGAGTGCTCACCACGCACATTTAGAGTGGACAGCAGAGCGTGCACTTAGGTGTACAGAAAAAAGTGGTGTTATGCGATGCAAAATTAGGTCGTGGAGGAAGTATGCATCAACAGTTAACAGTCAGCCACGAAGAGATGTGGAAACAGTGAGCTGTGAAGATGGGGTGGCGTACGCGCGTGAGGTTTCGCGTCGCATGGTTTCGAGAACAACGAGCGGCAGGAAAGAAGTGCGCTGAAATCGGCCAAAAGCGGAGGCACAAGTTTGACCCCTACACATACAAAAAAAAATTAAATGAGAAGTTCAACTGAAGGGGGCACTGAAAAGAGCTCTGACAGCCATAGCATCGCTGCCCAACTGGGAAAGACAGTGAAAGAATGACCCCCCAACCAATTTGCCGCAAGGCATTCAAATATTGTCACAGAGATCAATGCCCTAGCAATGGTGTCTTAGTGCTGTCACTCCAGTGGACACGCTGCATATGTGCGCGTAATTCCTGAGCACATCAAAGGAATGTGATGCGAAGACAATCAGACGTGCACACACGGCGAGTAGAAACTGTAACAGGCGCGCAAATAAGTGGCAATGCGTTCAAATGGTCGATGTGGCCAGGGAGTCACACAATTCCAATCCGGTCAATGATGAACCTCTCTCTCTTTCGCACACACAAACGCCTCTAATGTTCAGCCTTCAACTACGATCAAATACTGATGTTCCTTTAAGTGTACAGACGCATGAGTATTTCGGTAGACAATCGTAATAAGTGCCGAGAGAAATTTCATCCTTTTCCTCCTTCACTGCGAGAGGTGAAAGCAGACAAGCAACTACCGACACATTTATGCAGGAGTAAAACAACAGTTTATATATTCATCAGCACAGAGAAAAGGCATAAAGAAGTGCCGTCCGTCTCGTGTGCTCACCTAACCAAACATGAGCAGCGGCTATTTTATGTGCTGTGGACAATTCAAGACTCACCGCTCATCATCAAAGTGCAAAACTTGAATGGAATTGGCCAGCATTCGGCAATGTACCAAATTCAAAATATAAACTAAAAAAGAAAGTTTCACCTCGAACTTTTGCCACACCCGCCGCCACTTCCTTTTCCAGCACAGCCGCCTCCATCGGGCTGAGCATCCACAAACACTTCCAAGCTGAGGTATCCAATTCGTATCAGCAACGTTTCGCTTCTCACCATCCATCAAACTTTTCGTCCACTAAAACACTGTAATACACACATTTGGCCAATTCTAATGCTCGCCAGCTCATTCTTCAACCAACAGCATCAACTACATCAAAAATTTCTTCGGAGTTAGTAGTGGCCAATATCATGCCATAACCCACTGGCGCTACGCGTGCGACCAACTACTGTCTGTCACGAGCTCTTACACTTAATTCTTCAACGCCTCTCATTCTTCAAGTGCGTGATATTTTTTGGTGTGCTGAGTTTTATCGGACTGTAGTGACGCAACAACATGATAACAATTACTGTTCCTTTTCCACGCAGCCATCCAACTCACTGATCATTGACCCACTGACAATGAGCGTGCTCAAATGGCGCATCGCGTCTTCTCTTTTATAATGCGGAGGTTGCGTTCATGACCACTACCATTTACGGAGCTCGTGCTGTCCGCCTGTCACTGCGATGCGCATCCTCTCATTCGTACGAGGTGCCACTTAAGCCATTCACAGAGAGGCAACCCGACACCAGCAAATCAAACCACGTTGAAACTGCGCTCCCCCTCGCTCATTCCCACCTTCAACGCAATGACAACAGCACACGCCGCACTACACACGGAAACAAACTGAAGGAATATGCCAAATCCGGTAAAGTGCGCTGACCTCGCCATTCAAGGCAAACTGACGTATTTCTTAAAGAGAGTAAAGCGCTTTTAATTCCAATAACGTGAAGACGTGCTCCGTACAGTCCATCACTAACTTTAAGCAACCGCACGTTCACTTCAGTGCGACCTCAACGGTAAATTGAAGCAAAACTCCACTACCGCCAATCCCTTTGGCTGTATTACTACAGACCGAGTGCCTAAAGCGTGCAAGACACTTCTTTCTGCGGTGTTTTTCTTTTGATCAAACTGACTGTGCGACAATGAATGCCTGTTACAAACAGGCGCATCTGTCACTTAATAATCTCGGGAATACCTAAAGGCGTGCGCTGAGCAGTAAACTGGGATTATGTGGATGCCTCAGCAAGTTCATTTGTAACTAAATAAAATATGAAAAAAATAGTTTCTTCTCAGCCACTTGCTGACCGCACAAGCAACTAATGTAACTGCAGCATAGTTCTTCAACCTAAATACAAGTCATCATGACACTTCTTTCGTAACACAGCGACCCTTACTCACTCCGCATGTAGGATGGGCGCCATTATCATTGCTCGGGCCACTGACCTCCCGCAAAACACACACACACACACGTCACTCGCCAGTAGACAATTTTTTACAAGTAATTAGTAAAACAACCGCATCAGCACCTACAGCACGACACAATGGCGAGAGTGACAACGATGCAGACATTATGTGATTTCCAAATTAAAGCCACATAAAACAGAAGCAAGACTTGACAGACGCCACGTTTCGCCAAAATCTTTGCATTACACCACAGAGCGCAACAAGCCACAGCTCAGCTCTCTAGGCGCTGTCCACAAAATGACAATGGTGTGCAGGTACAGCATGAACTGTACACGGCGCCAAAAGAATAGCCTCCAGTTCGCTTTGTATCACCAGCACGTGCTTCCATGCACAAAGTCATGCTCGGTTTAGTGGCGGAAACAAAAGCACGCGTCACTTCACAGAAACACGTCACTGACACGAGAAATGCAGACATGAAAACATTTTTAACGTCAGCAGCAACACTGGCGCTTCAGTATGGAGACACTTTTTTGACTGCCATATGCCCATGCGAGCCTGTGACAGTAACAAGCCAAGAGGCATCGTTTTGCGCTTCGTCTTCAACTACAAGAGATCACAACATCATGCAACAGTGAAAAATAAAACAAAACGTTGATGGGAAAGAACATGCAGGAGCACACCATGAACGAACTGAAGGACACAAGACCTGCACCACACCCTCGCTTTAGAAGCGGAACATGCCAGTTGTCCGCAGGGGAAGTTACCTCGGCACATCACTTGTTGCCACCGAAACACGTTGCATTACAAAAGAGTGGAAACGAAGTAAAAAAATTAGTTTAAATACAACAGTTAAAAAGAGACATCACCAAGCACGAGTAAAAGCAAAGCAAATAAAAGTTTTTGGCAAAAAAAAAGTATTTATATTTACACCAAAGTTTTGCTGTTTGACGGCCACGAGAAAGCACCAGCAGAAGACGTGCTGTTTATTTTCGTTTTTGTTGTTGTTACACACTCGTCTCATCGTCTTTTGCTTTTTGAGTGGGAAGAACTTGAAATCTCCGCAAAAGTTTGACACAGCAACTCAGTGCCCTGCAGGAAGGACGAACAGGGAGAACTTCCAATTCCATTTCTTTACTCCAGTGCGTCATGAACCACCGAGCCACATCACCTAAAGGACAGTTACTCGTTGCATTACCAGGGCGTAAAATTGAAATAAAAATGGAACTTTGTTTGATATATATATATATATATATATATATATATTTATACGATAGAACGAGTAATGTATTGAACAACTTATTTTTTGACGTCATTGCAATAACTTAGTTTTGAACTTCCACTTTTTTCCCTTTTAAATTGGCTTCAGTCAATCTTAGTGACAGTGAGTTTTATCGGAATCAGCAGCAAACAAGAGCGAGGGTGTAAGTGTGGGCATACGATCTAATGCGCGTATCCGCGATGTTTTGTGCGTCATTAGGAGAAACAGCACACCTCCTTATTTGTGCAGAACTGCACACCGTAATTATTCGACTTCCACTCCACAGGAATTGCAGGAGTTGCCTCCACACCTCTCGAAGTTTGACTGTTTTCGCACTTCATACTCAAGTTTCATTTCTAGTTTTGTTTTTATATCGTGAAGACTCGCAAGCAGTTAGTTACAACTTGCTGACTTTGCATGAAACACTTTCATAAACTTCGAACGTGAGGTGATACACACTGAGACCTTCAGTCATATTTGCAACCAACTGCGTTGCAATTAAATTGTTTTCAGTGGTGCCACGCTTGGTGCAATTGAAATCGGATGTGTTTGTCGCGCTGTAAAACTGAGCCTTTTGCAGCAGTGGATTGACGCGTGTAGAAACAATTACCAGCCACATTCAGTCTTGTGTGCTCCGGTGCCCACTGGACCTGTTGTGCTTGTGACATCAAGAAACGCCCTCACGTCCACGTGCGTCGACCGTCGCCAGCTCGTTTTCCTCATCTTCAAAAGTGCACTGCGCGTTATACACAATTGCGCAGAGTGTTTATTTCGTCCAGCATTTGGCGCCGCTACTTCTTTAAATCCACGAACTTCATGCATTCTCGGCCAACTTTCTTCTGAGCTGTGCATGTTCCATTCCGGGCGTAAACGATTTGTTCCACAATTGTCCATGTGTAAGTTTCTGGCAGAACTACCGCCTTCTTCGTAAAGTTGTAAGTAACACTGTTCAACTCATCATATCTTGAGTTTCCAATTTGAATGGCAAATGCAATGTTGTCTTTCGCAGTCGTTTTATTGAGTGATGCGAAGTCACTCAGGAGCAACAGGATGTCTTTCGCGCGGTAAACATTGGTAGAGCTGTCGCACTTCATGTGTTGTGTAACAATTCGACTTTCAACACCATTTGCAAGAGCTCACATTAGCTCTTCTGGCATAACAAGTTTTTCGCGTGTTCATTTGGTCAACGAAATTTTGTTGACCATGCGCTTTCAGCTAACACTGCATTTTTTTGCTATTTTTTAAAGTCTTTTCCTTCTGCCCTACTCAAGCTGTGAAGTGCTGCTTTTCCATGTTTTCATTATGTTCGAGTTCATATTCGCATACCAAAATAATTTACAGACGTATACATTATGTGCTTCTTCATCGCTAGGCTTGCTTTCAGTGCACTTCCAATCGTGAGCGGGGATTATTCGCTCGATCATTTCCAATGTTTCGGCAATATGGCAAAGCTGAATGGCACACAACTTCCTGACCGTCATCACTTTTTCCGCGTTTCACGTCATCATTTTGCACATGTCACAGCACTTGCTGTTCATATCCTCCACCATCAACATGTAGTCGACTAATTTCTCTTCAGCGCCAGCAGCAGCAACAACAGCCACACCTTTTTGTCTTTTTACCTTCAACCACTACACTTGTATGCACTTCGCCTTGGGCCGTTGCTACTTCCGCGGTAGAGCGTGCGATTACTTTTTTCAGCAAGCGACTCAATTGGTTTCTGCGAACAACTTCGACAATTGGCAACCGTCTCCCATCAACATCTTTTTGTAACATTTTCCAGCAGCTTAACCAGCACTGTCCGCGCATCGGCAAAGTTGACCTCAGCAAGCAACGCCTTGTCGGCAACACCATTCGAAAAAGTCTTGTACTTAATACCCCCGTTTATATTTTTGAAGGCACCGCTGAGGTCTTGGAATCGACCACCGTATTTGTGTTTAAGTTTCCATACGTCCCTTGAGAAGGCATCGCGCATACCAAGTGCCTACCACTCAACTTGAGTGGTAAACTTCATTTCTGCCACAATTTATACGGCACTCCGAAACACTTTGAAAAAGTTCAAATTACTTTTCCCAGTGCCGTGGCTTGACTTTCACGTCGCGGTCGCAGGCTCAGCTCCTTGTCTTTTTTCAGAAGCCTTCGGCACATCATTCGACGTCTTGGAACCCTCATTGACTACCTGCTTTTTTTGGCCATTTTTTTCGTTATTTCACGAGAAACATTTAAAGTGAGCCACTCTATCAAAAACGGCACGTTGATAATGGCGCACACAATACACAGCAATTCAGATTCACAAGCTTCATTTTGAGAATCGCCTGAACAGCCTGACCCTTCTATTCCCTATCGCCGCCAGCGCACACGATCACAACAGAAACAACAACTGAGCAAACCTGAATATTAGCGCTGTTTGATGTCCTATTAAAAAGCAGTGCGTGAAGAAAAACAACATGACGTCAGGCATTTAGTCTCGTTGCTGTGTAGAAAGCGCGGATTCTTGCCACAGGAGGTCACTAGCACCAAAGGACTTTGGCAGCGTCAAAGTTGTTTTATTAACAGTCACAGGAAACTTTTTAACTGTAAACAACAGACCACAGTGCCATACACTCCTTTCAAAACGAGCCACAAATACCAACCGCAGACCATCGTGAAATACAATAGAAAAACAAATATTTAAACTTACCGTCGCATGCGGCAACGGCAATGACAAACGCAGATATGAAAAGCCAACTACATCCTAACACGCTGTTGCTTTCGAGGAAAGTCTGCAAAGAGGGATTGGGAAAGGGCAATTCAACAAACAAGAAGGGAATGTAAATTATTACAAGAAATGTCCAAAAGCCACTGCCAAGGTGTTTTTTGTATGACTATAACAACGAAAGGGGGAAGTGGGAAAAGCGTTTTTCACCTCGCCTTCCGTGCTCCCCTTCGCATGTGCTTTCCCCCCGCGATATCCACCTTCTTAAGCCGCTTCCGCAAGAAATCCCGTCAGCGGCGTGCTCAGTAGAAGCAATGTGGGCACAAGAGACCTGAATATCTTGTTGTTTCAACTCCCTATCGATAAGCGACGGCTCGCGCACCAGCGCACCAGAATGTGCGTTGCCTTTCTTCATTATATTCATTACCGTCGCATTGCCAATGCAAATGTGCAGATTTTCAGGCATTGCTTCAGCAAAGGAACTGAGCGCCAGTGACACGGCACGCGCCTCGCCCCGTGAGATGCAGTGTGGCTCCCGTTCCCACACACCGCCCGCCACACAGAACTCCCCGCTATCCTTAAACAGGGCCGCGTCACATTCGCACATGGAAGCACTTGCGCCAACGTGGCTGACGTGGTTCGATGCCTTCGCGGCGCAACGGGCCTATTTTCCAGCAATGAGCTCGGCCAGCGTTTGCCCTGTCTAACCGCGAGTGCTGGCAGGCCGGCGGCGCCGTTAAGCTGCAAGAGTCCCCTGTTAAGGTTTGAGAGCCTCCGGCACACCGCCTTCAGAGAGAAATAGTGCTCGAGCAGGGCGTCGTCGCGCACACCAGCGGCACGCATCATGCGTGACGCCAGGCGCTCCAATTCCCGCCACCGTGAGTCTTTCCAGCGGCGGCGCCTCCCTGAGCTTCCTTATCGTTTTTGCCTCGGCCACACGGTGCCAGTTTCGTGGTTGAAAGGCGCGCCGATAAATTCATGCTTCTTGGTGAAGCAATTGCTCTCACCCAGCATGGCGCCGCACTGCCTCACATTCCGGGTTGCAACACGGCCCCGCTTCTCCATTTCCCACCGCGACCCGCTGATTCGAATACTGTCGATCCAAACGCGTATTTTTATTAACCATGGTGCGGCGCATCTCGAACTCACCACCGCTGCGTCGTGTGCCTACGCGCGCGGGACCGCATGCAGCATTTCGGGACCGCACTTGTATCCCACCGGGAGCCGCGTAGTCTACACCAACCTGCCCGGCTCCGTGTGACACCGAAAACTTGCGTGGCTGCCTTGCGGCCAACCGGCATGGAAGAAGGATGCCTTCAAATCAAATACGGCCGCGACGTCGCCAAAGACAGCGCCCGAATAGCATGCCACAGCAGCGCCTCGGCTTCACAATCGTCACGGTCGTTTTCACCCTTCGGCCATGCAACGAAACGCCTTCTTGGTTCGGCGGGAGCCTCTTCTACAACAATGAAGCGCACAATCCAACCCTTCGTAGGTTTTTGGCGACGCTTCGCAAATGACACCGGCCCTCCCCATTTCTTTGGCGCCTGCCTCATTGATTCTCAAACTCGGTTCGCGGTTTGACGAACGCAGTTCCAGCGACCGAAGCACATTGCGCCACACCGCGGCGAAGCGCCGAAGAGCCTTGCTATTGAGGCCCCGCCTCGCCCATTCCAGCGGCAGTCGCCATTGTTCCTCCTCAGCGCCCGCTCTGGTGATTCGAGTGCGACTCAAAAAGCTGTGCCCATTAAAAGCGGCATTGGCGCCTTACCTTTGCACGCGGCCCTTGCGGGAGCACAAGGCAATTTGGCCATGCCCCGCGCGTCCTCTAAATGAGGAGCGTCAACTTCGCGGAGCTGTTCAAAACGGCAGCCCAGTGTCCCGGGCACCGCGCGGTGCCGCATGGCAGCCCTGGTGGCCCCGCGTGTTTCCCCTGCTGCGTCGGAGCTCTCGGGCCCAAATCGTGTTCGACCACAGCCGCGGCTGCGTGCACCAGCGCGCCCCAATTTATAGAGCGCACCGTCATGCCGTAAGGCTGTAAGATTTTTTGACTTCCAATAGGGCTCGCGAGCCATCTTAGCATAACACGTTGAGCTGTAGCGCCCCATTCGCCCGCAGCGAAAGCGTCGCGCGTTGCTCAGCACAGGCGTTTGTTGTTTCTGGGCCTTTGGATGCGCATGGTGATGCGGACCTTCCTCTTTTCGAGGGCCTTTCAGTGCTCCTGCCAGCGACTCCGCTTGCATACGTGGATGCGCGCTTTCCGCACGCAAGAGACGCCGTCGATTACAAACGCACCCGCCTAGCCGATTCAGGCCATCTGTGAGGGCCATGTCGCCAACCGGCCATGACATAACATCATTTCACCCCATGTGTCTTGCAACAAAAAACAAAGCTTTGAGGGCATTGGAAACATGGCGCGGAACGCTGCAAATAATTGCTCCGGCGAGGTTGCCATCAAGTACTCGAGCGCGCCCTCGTAAGTGCGAATCTTTTCTTCAGGTTTAAAGGACGTCTCGCCGAGTTTATCGCGCAACGCCTGCACTCCGCGAAATCCAACATTTGTCGTTAACGGACTGTTATTATCTTGCTTCTGTTCGCCGGCTGTGGGCGTGTGAAAAACCATCCCTGCTCACTGCTGTGGCAACTGTGTGTTTGGCTCGCTCCTCTATGCCATAGCGCATCGCGTTTCTGCGGCCGCTTGGTCCCTCCCAGCTTTCAAAAGCCCATCCTCAGCCGCGAGCGCTCCGTTGGCGTCCTGGAAACTTTTGGCGTGCCCGAGCGTATGTTGATTCTGACCTTCCGGCTGGCAGATCCTTTGCTTCAGGCCGTTGCTTTCACCATCCGCAGCGTTAAAAGACGCTCGCATGCGTTGGCGTTCTTCGCGAATTCGCGACCGCAACGCTTCCCAATGCCGAAATAGCGCGGGCATGTTCTCTTCCAATGCGCGGCACTCATTCTGAAAGCATTCCTTTGTAGCTTCCAATGCGCGGATGAAATCGCCACTCTTAGGCAACTCGAACGAAACCATCGCATTTCGCAAATCTGTAAACTTCATCTGCTTGATTTCAAAGAATAAGAGGAATTCTCCATTCCCCATCCGCAAGAAACCGTCAGCATGTGCAACGCCTGCGTCAGCTCGAGGGCGATAGGCGAAAGAAAAGGACCCCCGCCCGTGATTTTCCACAAAAGCGCGCATAGCACGTAGGAAGGCATTCCATTCTGCATCCACAATTGCTTGGGCTGTGCTTGTCAACACGTTTCCTTCACTTACAAAAAAACAACTTGCTTTTCGTTAAAAACGCCATCCGAGAACACTAACCTTACAAAAAGCAGGAGAAAGATTTGTAAAGATCAGGTGAGGCTAGCCCATTCTTTTTATGGGCCCTTCAAAAAATGCTGTATTTGCAAAACGTTTCTTTACACAACCAACGCGAGGAAGGGCGACGGAATCATATCTCTACTGGACGTTGTTATCGTCTGTCGGACATGACTGCCCTAGACAAAAAGTGGAACACTGAGATTCCTTTTTGTCTTATTCGCTGCTTCTGCTTGCGCGCTGGCAACAAGGGGTTGATAAGAAAAACGTGTAATAGGTCTCCTGCGGGGACAAAACGCAGGAAACCTTTCGTTGTTTTCCGCAGCGCTGGATTAGCGTGAGGCCCGAAACGTTTAACTGCAGTTTGCTTTAAGCTTGTTTCTTGTTCAAGACGAGAAAGCGACACGATTCCTATTGACGGGTTAGTCTTTGTCTTCTCTGGAAATATGGGCACCTAACTTCTTCTTCCCTAACGAATGTGTTGGTCTGTTTCTGTTCTTTTTCACCTTGGATCCCCCAATCTTTTCGATCTACAAACAAACAAAATTAGTTTTTATCGCTACAGTGCCAAGGCATTCCGATAATGCACAATTCTCAGAGGAATGCCGTCAGTGATTTTCCGATGTCATCGGTGAAAAAACAGTGACGAAACGACGGCCAGCCGACTTTGGGTTTTACACAGCGTCTCTATCTCAGCCTCTTCCGACCAACCAACCCAACGCTTCAACTTCATAGCCATTTATCCCTACCCCATCTATTCCCTCCACTCTGGAATGCTCCATTTTACCGCCTCGTTACCTCCGTTCGTTTGCATGAGTCGTTTTGGTCGCGCCGCCTTGTTCTCCGCAACGGACCTTCACACCAGTCACGGATTTTCACCCGCGCCTCCCGCTGTTTTTCCCACTGAGGCTCCATTTTCGCCTCTTTGCCTCCTGCTTCACTTTATCGCCCTGCTCCCCTTCCATCAACTCAAATCCCACTCCTCTGTTTCTTCCCCGGCGCGTCCCGTACTTCATTTCCCACTCACTGAGCCACTCTTTAGACCCTTCTTCGCTCACACTCCCAGTCTGCGTCACCGCCTTTTCCTAATCTCGCACGTGTTCACAACTTCCCCGCCTTCGCACTATATCCGGACCATCGAATCCAACCCAAACATTTGCTGCTTTATACCGCGCTTGCCGTTCGCGCCATCGCCCCACTCGCGATCGACAAACAGTCCTTTCCACTCGCCCTTACCTTCAATCCGCTCTTCCTGTTTCCTTTTCCTATGCGCATTTCGACTACCAGACGCCAATTGTAAGCCAGCACTCGGATAGCCGGTCTTCCGAAAACGGTTCAAAACCTAAACTTCCCGATGAGCAAATGGCGCCGTTGTGCATTAAGAAATTCAATCAAGCCATTCACGTCAGACGCCCGCAACGAATCACCAGGGGAGTGCACGAACTTTTCCAGGGCCGCCCATAGCCGCACATCCCACAAAACCCATCACTCGAAAAACTCAGAAAGACGACATGAGCATGTTCCCTCGCTAACATGTAGGTTGTAGGCGTCGCGGCGCGACGAAGCAGTATCTCGCCTTTGTTCCTCCACCTCCGGTCGCGAGGGCCTTTTGTCATAATCCTTCCTATCTCTCCTTAGTTCCTTCAGATGTTAAAGCTTCCCATTGCCTATCTGTTGGTGTCCTGGTTCTTGTTCGCCACCAATCACCAGGCAACAGCTCTTCAAGACAAAAAGGAAGACGCAAATATCCTCAAAGAATGCAACAACAATAAAAGTATCAAAGTTTTGTTCAACCTCACCGAACTACGCGACAAAGCGACCTTTAACTTCAGTTGCGTTGAAGCTGACTCTGGCGTTTGGGTGCATCTTCATATTGAGAGCAAAACGGAGCAATTCGGCGGATGGCGAGCGGGGTGCTTCGCAGGAGACAAAAAGACAGAAGACAGAGAAGGACTAGAGGTTAAGTGCGACGCACAGCATGAACTGCCGCTCCAACCAAGACACTTTCCGAAAAAAAATTGTACTTTCCAGAATGTAAATAAGGACCATCGGTTCGATGCGTTTGTTGAGAAAAAAGGGACTTACAGCTGCGGAGTCTGGAAGGAGAGAGACAAAATCGCACACAAATTCTCCTTCACCATCTTCGGAGACGGCGCCGCTGGCAGCCCGACTTCCTCGTCCGGAACGTCTGTGGCAACTGTTCCCGGTGACGGACAGCAAGCGGTCCGAACAGAACCTGAAGAATCGCCTACACGACCAGATGCGCACCCGGACACGAACAATGCTGTTCCAACTGCTGGGGGGGAAGAACTCGTTGCCACATTCTCTCCTGTCGCCACCGGGTCTTCAGGAGCCCAACGCGACGACGCTTTGAAGGACAAGGATGTTCTCAGACAACTCAGCAACCAGAACAGCCCTGGTCGGATCAACGAATCAATCGAAGGGTTGTACGAACAGGGCAATGTCAGCGGCGTTTTGGCACAAACAGCATTGCATTCGCCTCTTGCCCGAACATATTTTCTCATCCTCTTGTCGTTGTTGTCATGACCCGCCACCCTGCCAGGTGCGTAGGCACCTTTATCCCCATCGACACTCCCAAACAAAACTCCTGCTTTTAAATTATTCTTCTCATGAGTTTTTTTGAGACCCGGTTATTTAAACTCTTTGAGAAACCACGGACTACCGGCTTTATATTTTCCCAGGCCTTAGCCACAAACAGGGCCACTGTTCTTTGTTTCAACGAACGAGCGTTGAGAAACCAATGTTTTTTTTCCAATTGTAAAATGGGTTGCTCACCGTTTCATCTTTTTAAGAGGCGAGCGGGCGGAATATACAGGACCTTTGTTTGTTTCTTTCCTTTCGCAAAGCCTCTGGAACGTGGAGGCACCAATTTCAGTCATAGACCGTAGAGAGACGCCTTCTAACACTTCGCGGCGCCTGTTTGATTGCTGAGAAGCGAAAAAGTCCGGGCTATCCCGGGTCCGAAGAACACATTTCCCATTTGCACCATTGTCTTGCCAGACGCGCAAGGAACGCTTTAGGAATGAAGGCCAAAGGGCTGGACAGCACAAGCGGCAGACGCAGCGACATCTCCAGGCGCACGCCGAAATAGCCACGCCGGAACAGGGAGGAATCGCTCGATACGAGGGGAAATAATGGCGTTGGATTGCCTGAGGTCCCGAAAAGGACGCGGAGAACGTCGCTGAAGGATCTTTGTGTCAAATTGAACAATCCGGGGCGTGCCCACAAAAGACGTTTTGGCAGGAAGTTCGTCCGAGGGATGTTGTAAATAGGCGAACTGACGGAGATGGCCATCAGCGGAGGTATTCGAAGAAAGATAAACGGGCCTTTTCAGCAGACTCGGGGAGAAATCGGGGCGCTCGCGAGGAGCGAGGGGAAGTAAAGATACCCTTTTTCCCTTGCTACAGGGCGGTTTGCCGGCCGTCGCCGTCGACGCACGCTGCAGAAGCGGAAAACGACTGCCACAAATTTGCGTGAGCTGGAGCGCTTCTCGGAACAAGTGGCGCCATTTTGGAGCCCAGAAGAATGAAAGGGCAGATGAGACTCGCGCATGGTCCGCTGACGGGCTAAGGCGTGATGAGGACAAAGGCTACCACACGCGTGGGCCTGGCATAGGCGGTGGGGTCTTTCGGTAAGGCGAGGGCAGTTGGTCTGCGAAAATAACCGGGACAGCCGAACGCGCAACAGCATCGGACAAAATGCAGAGCGAGAAAGCGGGACATTGGAACGAGGTTGTGATGGTAACAGGCGGCGGCTTGGACGGATGCATTTTTGAACAGTGCGCGTGCAGGCGTTGGCCGCTCGACGAAGTCAGTGGCCGCGAAAGTTGATGGCCTGGAGCGCCAAATGTGACGACGCCTCTTTGATGGTTCAGAAAGGGAGCGGGTTTGTCTGACGGTTGGAAGCAAGAAAAGCAGAACGGTGACCAACATTGAACCG
This sequence comes from Trypanosoma vivax, assembly GCA_021307395.1. NCBI lineage: Eukaryota > Euglenozoa > Kinetoplastea > Trypanosomatida > Trypanosomatidae > Trypanosoma > Trypanosoma vivax. Next base: position 197,379 of record SOPI01000027.1, on the reverse strand, counting down.
CGTTCGAATTAAACAAAGTCGAGGAGCGGATTCTTTTGACTCATAGCATTAGGGGTATGAAGATGAAAACCTGGGAGCAGCAGGAGTGGAAGTAGTTTGGGGGAAGACAGTGGGTTTATAAGCCGGCGACAAAGCACTGGAACGAGGACATCGGCAACGTCGGTGAGGGCAGGCAGCCCAACGACAAGAAGCTGCCTAGGTATAGAGAGGGCGAAAAACAGACGAAAACACAAGATGTCTAGAGAGAGGTTCCTGAAAGAAAAGGGGAAATAGGCCAGGAGAGGAGAGTGAACGACGATACGTGGAGGAACCGGCTCATCTAGCGGTCGATGTTCGTTGAGACGGATCGGCTTCGCTAGATGAATCATGGGTCAAAATTAAGGGGAGAGGTGTAGGTGTTCCGACCAAGAAGCGAACAATGTGGACGTAAAGGCAGCTGTAGCACGAACAGCGGGCAGCGGTCCAGCGTCCGGTCGCCAGCTAATAAACAGAGTCCAAGATCAGTAACGTATACATGGGGATTGTAGCTGTAGCGCCGTAGGGGAAACAGGGATAGCAAAGCCCCGTGAAAGGAAGTGCGGACCCTAACGTGTGACAAAGGCGGTGGTCGCCCTGAGTGGGGCATCTTGCAGACTGCTAAGCGGCGTGGAGCGCGCACGTGAACAGCTCGTGTACCAAAGCAATGTGTGGAGCGGATTGGACGAGTACATTCAACTGTGGATTGCGAACCTGGGGAGAAGGTTGTGCCGTGCCCGGCTGTCGCCTGGTGGCCGATCCGGTATTGGCAATCACCAGGTCGTGCTGCACGCACCAGTCGACTATGCACTCTCCCTTGCCGTCGCTCTGGCGAAGCGGATCCGACAACACGTGGTGTGAGTTCACGTCCGCTCCTAATACCAATGCCCCGCTTGTTCCCAGTAAGGTCTCCAGCGATTCGCTGGAAATGTCTGCCTTCCTGGGGTAGTACGCCGATGTGGTTGTGAGACTCACATTGGCTGAGAACCTCAGCGTCACTGTCGCTCTCTCTGAAACCTTCTTATCTAGAACGCCCTCTTCCACTAACACTCCCTCTATAACCAAAATCGATGGCCCGCCCCCGTGAGGCGTTCTCGCCTGCCACATGTGCTGGTATCCACCTATTTTAAGCGCGACACGCTCCGCCGACGCCAGGCGTCTCTCCTGCAAGAGGCAAAACTAAACCGTGTCCTCACGAAGCTTACTCTCCAGGGCAACCCGCTTCGCCTGGGGGAGACGCCCAGAGTTCCACTGGGCTCCACGTGTCTGAGGACCAGGATTGCGCTCAACGTCCCCGCTGATAAGCAGCAGCGGCCGCTGCGCATCTAACATAGCACGCCCGCACGTGCGGGGAAGTATTCGAACAACTTCATTCACCCCGGAGTGCCGGTGGTGCTGCGAATGTCCTCTCTGGTAGCCGTCAGGTTCTTGCCCACCCCAGTCCTGTCGGACCGGGCATGGTGCAGGCGCTTGGCTTCCTCCTAGACAGAGTACTAGACCCTGACGCCGCGTTGGGGCGGTTGAGGTCAACAGGGTTTGTTTGTCCTTCGAAAAAAGGACAATGATTGAGCGCGCTCAGCGGAAGTGGGATCGCAACTTCTAGAAGCGAACGTGCGTCACCTGATTTTTTGAAATGCGTTGGAGCGCACGCGCGCCACGCAGCACAACAGCGTAGCACGATTACATGCCAGCGTGATTGGCGGCGTTCCCTGCATAGCCCGATGGGTGTGAAGGCGACGAAAGCTTTGCGTCGTCCAAAGTGTGTGTCAATTTGTCTCTTGCAAGCACTTTCGCCTGTCCTTTTGTTTATCGCGTTTTCTTATCAGCGGAGCTGCGGCACCTTGTCTGTGCGGCGGTTTGTGGCATTGGCACTCATAGAAGCTTGCTCACAAAACGCAACCCACAAGTTAGTTGCGGTGTAGCGCTTCCATTTTCGAATTCTGTTGCGCAACGTCTTGCAATTAAAAGCAAACATTTGAGCCGCCGGACTTTGTGGGGCCACATCTTGATCAAACTGCCCCGACAACGCCCGATCAGCCGCAAACCCAACGGGACCACAGCAGTTAACGGTGCGCGTGCTCTCTCAAACCCTCCGCTGACGATGCGCTCGATGGCGGAAACACGCGGCACAGATTGCAAAGCGTTTTTGGCGCGCGGTTGAGTGTTGCCATATGGCGAGGCACTGGCGCTCCATAGCTCGCGCCGTAGCGTTCTAATTTTGCAACAGGCGATGTGCGCGAGAACGAGGGCGTGGGTTGTTTTGTCACTCTGTTTTCCAAACGGCTTGGCACTGAACAGTGTAAGCGTGTGCCGGCGACGAACAGCGGTGCACAAAAGCGCGGCTAGCCGGGCGAGCGTGGAACTCTGAACGGCAAAATGCCTGTTATTTCCTTCGTCGGCAAGCCAGTGTCACCCTAGCGGTCTGTGCCTCAGTATGCGCCTTTTTGGCCCTTTGTTATGCAGGCGAGTCGCGCTGCAGCGAAAGCGTGTATACGCCGCTTTGTGCGCTGCGGTGTGTGTTGTACCCGTGCTGCTTCGGATTACGGCTAGCACACGTGGCGCGTAAAACTCGCTCCTGCGCAGTGCTCTAGCGGACTTGAGTGTGCTCTAGTGGCGCGCGCCTTGGCGCCGTGTTGCTTTCCAAACGCCGTGCTTGGCGGTGGCCTCCGCGTTGCCGAGACGCGCGAGGCTACCTACAGAATGCAACTGCCCAGAAAAGCTGGCCAGCGCCTTTTTTGAACGTTTCCCTTGTAGCAATTCGAAGGGCGTCACAATGCTCAGAGGGCAGCAAAAGAAGGCAGGTCCAACCGAGTTGCTGCATTGCAAGAGCGGCAGCGCAGTGACGGTGCTTATGTGGCCAAGCGTGCATGCTCGCCGCTCGCAGTTACATAAAAGCGTCGAGGCCAAATGAAGTGCAGAAATAAAGCGGCCCAATAGGACAGGGACTCAGCGCTTACTCTGTCGAGTCAGTGTCGCAGCGTGTGGGTGACGGACAGTCCGCAGCGACTCGAAGCAAAGAATGGGCAACGCGCGTCAGGGGGCACAAGCTTCTAGAATGAACAATTCGCACGTGCCACAAAAAATAAAACCCAAATTATGCAACAGGATCGAATTACTCTCCAAGCGCCCTGTGCAAGAAGGAAAACGCGGCCCATGCAACTGCGATGGCATTGTCGGCATGCAAGTCTACAAAGCGCTACGTGCCTACAAAAACCACGAAAACAGAGCGCAAATTACAATTATAAGGCCGCAACGGCACACTAGCGCACAAGCGCGGATCCCCAAAATAAATACGCACAACGCAGCAGTAAAATCAGCGACGCGCTGCAAGCGCAACAAGTAGTGCAGCGCGTCACAAATGCAAACAACGTCGTGTTGCAATACATTTCATCCAGTAAAAATAAGAGGTGTAAAATGCCCGTCAATCGCATGGCAAAAACAAAAAACAAAAAGCGAAGAGTAGCACGTTGTCTTATACAGTTGCCTTACTCAAAATCCAAAGATGGAAAAACCAACGCGACAAACAAAATACGCCCCAATGGCCAGTGTCGTTGAACAAAACTCGTTGAAGAAACAATGTTCACGTCTTTTGGCCCCGCTGGGCCTTTTGCATCAGGCGGATCAGAGGAATCCTTGTTGCTGCTCTCGTCCCTCCCCTCGTTCGTGTTTGCATTAGGCGGATCAGAGGAATCCTTGCTGCTGCTCTCGTCCCTCCCCTCGTTCGTGTTTGCATCAGGCGGATCAGAGGACCAATTGTTCCTGCTCTCGTCCTTGCTTATCACGCTGGTGCTGGTATCGCCGTCCCCCACGGGCACGCACGTTACGTTAGCTTTCTCCCAGTCTAAATGGGCGTTTTTCTGCTTCTCTCTTTTCGTGCAGGTCCATTCTTTCTCGCCGGGCTTGTCCCCGCTTCCTTTCCCATTTGCGCAGGTCCACCCTTCTTCTGCGTCGCGGCCGTTGCCGTATTTCTTGCATTTTCCCAAGTTGACTTTCATGCCGTCGACGCTCTCCTTCGTCTCGCAGGTCCATTTGTCACCGCTTTCGCCCGTGCAGCGCCATTGCGCATCGGCTTCCGCAGCCGCCAGCATCGCCACCAGCCCAAAAGCGACTGCGCCAAGCATGCCCAGGGCACGAAAGCCAAAATAAATTCTAATCGACCATCGGCTCATTTCTAGTCCTATTCCTGCGTATAGGCTTGACGAGATATTTTTCCACCTTTATCCTTCCTTCAAGAGCGAAAGTGTCAGCACCCTTTCTATTCCCTTTGTTTTCTCCGTTGGCCTTGTTCTCACCGTTAAAGCGAAAAGAGTAGAACTAAAACACCAATTTCCCAGAGCCAAGGTCTTACCTTAATATTCGAAGTCGTTTCATTGATGTGCACATTGTGGAAAAATGAGCGGCACACGCCACAAAAAGAAAAAATAAACCCAAAATTCGCATAAGCTCGCCGCCATCAAATTTTCAAAGCCGTTTATTGCGTAATGTCCCGCAGAATCGCGTCACAGCGCCCAATCTTACCTTCAGTTGGTACATGGTTTGGCGGGCAAAGTTATCGCCAAGCGTTGGCAACACGCTCGCTTTATGCAGCGTAAGTTTCGCTAATAGAGCGCGTTGCGTTGATTTTGCTTTCCCGCTCGAAGCGCGAGGCAACCCATAACCGTTTCGCTGTTATCTTTTGCCCTGAAAGCCCTGGCGGTTAAGTTGTTAAAAACAAAAGCGCGGTTGCGGACTGCATTCGCCAACTGCCAAGTGCAAATTTCGGCATCGCAAAACATATGCATTGCAGGGGCGGTGTGCGCTTTCAGCCGGTTTTGGCACGCCACCGCATTCCAAGACGCCTGGCCCTGGCTTATGGTAAAGCTTGTTTTGCGATGCCTGCTCGGCAAAGGCACTGGAACAGGCGATGGTGCTTTTTGCCGTTTTAAACTTTGCTGTTGCTTTGCCTATCGTGCTTCGAGTTCGCGCTTCTTGCGGTTTCCGATTTGGAAAACACTGTATCTTGGGTGCGAGCCATTCGCGCGCTCCAGGTTTCACCAGCGCTCAAAAAACAGCCGATTTGTTGACACCGCCAGTGTAAATGCTACCGCCAGAACCTTACGTTTTGCAGCAATTTGATGCGTTTAATTGCGGTACAAAAAGGCGTCAAATTGAGGCAAAACGCAAGGAGAGGGCTTGGCAGCTACTTAGCCGCCGCGCATGTGATTTTAATTAATCAAATACGCTTAAGCCCACGTTTTGAGGGCGACTAGGTGGTCCAATGCGACGCAATTGGTGGGCGACATCCGCGTTCTGCCGCGCAGCGGGGCCAAGGAGAATGTGAATATCGCTATGCCGGCTCCGGGCGTCTTTCTTTGTTCAGGGTGAAGTCAAACGCGCGAACTTCAACAGGTGCGACTGGGCTGTGGCACGCATGGGGCCGACGGCTGCCAAAGGCCAAGTGCTCGACAACACCGGCGCTCAATCGCGAGTGCTTTTATTTCAATGCTTCCCAGTCCCGCCTCACTTGCTTGCTATTTTTGTCCCGGTTGTTCGTTAAAGGTGTGTGGAATACCCTTCCGGATGCAGTGGCGACTGAAGGAAAGTGAAAAAAATGCCCATAGAAGAAGAGGAAACCGACGATGGCAACGCCCTCAAGTGCCCCTGGTGCGCGAAGAACAACACCGTACACGCGTGACCGCGGAAGCACATGTTACAGAAGCACCCGGAAAAGCAGCTATCGAGCGGCCCTAATGAGGCTCAGGGCGCACACGACAGCGATGGCGAGACAGGGCAGGAGGAACAGGAAGGAATTTGTATGCCAGCAGTGCCATCGCGTCCTCAAGAGCAAGACGTGGCTCACCAGGCAAAAGTGCGAAGCAACCTCCATCATAAACTCGGAAGGCTCGAACGTGGCGGAGCAGTCGGTCACAGCAACGCGCCCCATTTGTAGCAAGGAGTACCGCTATAGGTGGCTGCTGCGGCATATGCTGGCGAAGGATCCGTGTCACGACGAATCATCACGTCCTCAGCCACGCGCGAAACCCAAGCGAAAGGAGATGGGATCAGAGGCTCAGGCACAGGGCGAGGGGGAGTGGGCCACTGGAGTCGGCAGAAGGCGGGGACATGGAGAGACCGCGGAAACGTCACCGGTTAGGTCGCCGCACGGAAGGTGAGGAGGGGAGAGATTATGTGTGTAGCAGATGCGGCAGTGCGTGCAAGCAGTGGTGCTCGCTGGTTTGGCACGCGTGCGCGCACCACGAGCACGCTACGGCAGTGAAGCGGAGGATGAAGGACGGCACGGTAGCGGCGACACCTCTCCTGCAACGATCGCCCCAGTGCCCATACCGCCTAATGAAGTGCGCGCTTAAACAGTGCCGCACAATGCACCTGCAGGCGAAGCACGGGCAACCGAGACGGGAGGCCAGGCACAACTCGCTGAAGGTCGAGTGCGGGGAGTCTGCGGCGCACCTCCTGGAGTTCCCAAGGTTGCGTGAGCTGAGGAAGAAGCGCGGACTGGAAACCCTGAAGGAAGGGGAGTTGCTTTTCAGCGCTCAACTGGCCAGCTTCTTGAGGGAACTCTTCAAGTTAGAGAGCCCATCCGCCCCAATCACGATAAACCAGAATTGAGACCAGCTCGAGCCGTAAAAAGGCATCGATCGCCCACTGCGGCAGCGAAGCTGATTGGGGTGTGCGCTGCAAGAGCCATGCGGAAGCATGTGCGGGAAGCCGACTCGTTAACCAAGGCAATCTGCTTCAATGTTCCGCTGCGTGAAGCGAGGGTGGGATCTGGGTTGCGCTCAACGCCCCCTTCTGGCTTGCAGAGCCGCAGGGGCAGTCGCGAGTCCAGTGCAGTACGAGCAGATTAAAAGCATAATGAAAGAAAAGTACAGTAGCAAGGCGCCGTATGTGTGGACTGCGAACGGACGCTCCATTGCAATTTGGTCGCACTCTCCCGCGAGTGGTCGTAAGACTCGGCGCTTGTGCCTTCGGAGGCAATCCGTGTTACCACGCATTTGGCCGTCCACTTTCGACTAGAGCTAAGAGATTGGAAAGAAATAAAGCAGTGGAATTTTACAGATTTGAAACTGGCGCAAATTATTTGTCGCACCGCGTTTTCGAGCTAAGAAGCTCGAGTGCACGTCACGTGCATCGAGCGCGTGGAGGATCGTGCCCCGATATTTCCATAAGGAAACCGCACACACAAGATGTAATGGATTTATTTATAAAGCAAATTGCAGTACATCCTGCATTTGCAAATTGAAACGGAGCGTTTGGAGCAGATCTGCGTGAATATGGAAAAAATATCAAGAAATGTAAGTAATGCAACTGAGCCGACTTTTGCTAAAGTTCAGTTCAGCATCAGACACCAAAAGACGCAAGAATGGCGAGCAACAAAACTGTGAGCGTTTTTCCGCTTAGGTTGGCGCTGCTTGTTTCCGCTGAGCCATTCTCCCCGCTTCGACCTTCATTTGGGCCGATGGTGCTCTCCTGCCCGTCACGCTCACCCTTCGTTTCATCGTTATTTTCTGCCTTTTCTTTCTCAGAAGTGTCTCCGATCGATTCGGTTTTGTCTGCATTGTCTTTTGCCGATTCGCCATTGTTGGTGGAGCCGAGTTGTTTGTCAGATTTTTTGGGTGTCGCATGTTCCTTCTCTTTTCCAGGTCTGTTCTCGGATGAGTTGCCTCCAACTTGTTCAGCCGCCGGCTTGCTTTTCGGTGCCTCAGGGCTGCCCGCTGAAGGTGATTGGTTTCCTGTGATATCGCTGCTGCTCTCCAGGCCTTGCTGTGCTTCGCCTTGTATGGTTACCTGCTGTTCTTGTTGCTCCACATGTGCACTTACGACTTGTGGTTCCTGCTGTTCTTGACGTTCTGGATTTTGCAATGAAGATTGGGAAACTTCATTCTCTTCCACATTGCTGCTTGGGATTTTACTTTTTTCCTCTTTACATTTTAGTCTACACTCCTCTTTTTCATTTTCCTCTTCACTACAGTTGCAATCATCATTGCAACCACAATCTTTCTTTAACTCGGTCTGTTGCGAAACGGTGGAATTATTCAGTGATGTGCTTTCTTCGCTGGCAGTCGTTTGGATGCCGGGAACGCTAGAACTTGTATTGCTTCCGCTGCCCGTTTCAGACGTCACTACGGACCGTGGCTGTATTCTGGGATATTTACCGCCCTCGCGATGGCGCGAAAGCACACCCGATCTTGGATTAGTTCTCGTTGTCCTGGCGCTTCCAGTGCCTTTGTCACCAAGGGCCGCCACCCCGAGCAACGCCACAAGAAATACACACCGAAAAAACAGCGCCATGTTTTTGCAAAAGTTGCTTGCTACGAGAAAATGGAAGGAACACGTCAAGCTTATCGAGCGATTTGTGCGCGAATGAAAGGTGCAATTAACCCGAAACTTACACAAAGCGGAAGGCTTCTGGTGAAAAGAACCTCCACCCACACTGTACTATGCACATATTATTGCTTACTTGCACACAATGCGTTGCCACTGCTTGAGGTGTTCGGTGGGGCGAAAAGCGGAACTTGCCTTAACTGTGCGTCCGGACTTTTTGTGCAAACTCCTTGTCTATTCCTAGCAAGACTCTTTCGGGCGCAGGTGGATAGGTTCTGATGGTCGCGCGCGATGTGCGATGTTTGTGTTTCGGTCGCTTCACGGTTGATTCTCGCAAAGACTGAGCGCTCGCATGTAGCACGTGCGTTCATTCACAGTCCCGCAAGCGTGGTGCTGACATTGGCTTGCAGCGCGATCAAAAACTTCGCGTTCCATAACGCGTGCCACGGGGATGCGCGGCAAGACCTGCACTGTGCAAAAGAGGAAGCGATACGCTCTCCTTTTTAAACACGCGGTGCATCTTCTTTTTCATTTCCCCCAAATGTCTTTTATGAGGCTTGCTGCAATGGAACGGCTCACCGCCTACAAGATCCACGGGGGAACGGTGTGCCTTCGCGGATTTGCTTCGCATACGAATGGGTGGGACAAAGTGCGCCCACGCTTGCTTAAGCTTTCCTCATCGCCGGCTTCGCCAAATCGCAAGGTAATATCTGTAGGTTTAATCTATTATTGCACGACGTGGTAACCGAAAATAAATGTGTAAAGGAGGCGCTGTTTCATGGAATGGAGCCGCACAGGAGCGGCACTATTTTTAAGCAACAGCGTCACGCGATCGCTCGGCTGCTGACGTGGCGAGGGGCAGAAACCCATGAGACGCGCTGAGATGGCGACAATCAAAGCAGGCGTCGGCTGATGAGAAGAAAATGCGATGAAACGGAGGCACCGCAGAAAAGAAGGGCGAAGGAAGGAACTTTTAGGGCTTAGAAAATACGCTTGTGAGGGTCAGGTGGGCGCAGAGCAGACGCGGCTGGAAGGAAGAGTGCAGTTGACTGAAGATATGTCGCGGATAAGTGGCGATGCGAGAGGCGGTTGGGCGGGGAGGCTTTCGTCACGACCACGGCGTTTGGGTAGGTGTGTTGCGTTTTTTGTGACTGGGAAAGTAACTCAATAAGAAACGTGCGGCGGGTGGACAATATGAAGGGATGAGACGAACACTGTGCGTGCGGGTGTGTCAATTTGGCTTGCGTGCCGGAAAAAACCAGGTGCTTGAAACACTGTGGTGGGTTTTTGTCGGGATGTGCGTGCGCTTGTGGATGTAAAATCGAAGCGTGGGAGATACGGATCGAAGAGAAGCGGTTGGAGCGATTAGCAAAATAGCGTGACTGTTGCAGCATTGCGCAGCCAGTGGTGTGTAGATGGGTGTGTTCCTTTTTGCAAATGGAGAGATGCGAAGGCACATGAGCGAGTATGAAAAACCACACACGAAAAACTGCGACGGAAGTTTCTCAGCAAACGAAAAGGGACATGAAAATCCGCCGATAGCATTTCTAGTGAAAATCGGATGTTTTTGTTGGCTTGGAAGGAGCAACGCGCTTCTGGAAGGCTCTTCGCCATGGGCGCCAGTGAAAACATGAAAAGGCCATCTGTACTGCCACTTCGCGAATACCTCGCAATTCGTTATGTCAAATAGCTTCGTCCACTCGGTGCCTAAATGCAAACAACGCACTGAACAATAAGTTAGACAACGAACAGCTCACTTTTTATCCCCCGACTTTCCCACTTTGCTTGCCCCGTTCGTTGCGCACACTAAAGCTGCCGCAGCACGCGTGTCGCATGTTGTGTCGCGCTCGGTGGGCGAGCACCGCTTGTGCCTCAGCATTTTAAGCGTCGAAACGCATCCCATCTAATGAGCCAACCCTCCAGCTAGTTTTCGTTCTATTCCTCTGCGCCTTCTCCCCGTCCCACTTCGGGGTATTTCAGCGCACTTCCGTATCGATTGCCTTTTCCGTCCTTCACAGCCGCCTCATGGAACAGCAACTCGAATACCACCTCTGTTGCCGTCGCAGCTTAACCGCGCAGTGCCAACACACGATCACGCCCACGGCTGCACGCCATTAAGTGGTCAACGTGGAGGACGAGGTGCGATAATCGTATTGAGTGCGCGAGGTCGTCACACGAAAGTGAGCACACGAAGCGTGTTTATCGCCACTGTTGCCCTTCAGTGGGTCATGTGAAGTGGCGACGGAAAGGCAGCCCTGCGCATGAAACAGTTCGAAGGCTCAACGGCACGCATAAACTTTGGAAACATTTGGCCTCGCTTCCATTTTCGTTCGTATTTTCCCAACAAGCCTTCTGAGGCTTTCCATTGGAGATCATCAAATTGTTTCGTAAATCACTGATCGGTCGAGCAGTTTTACCAGCCAGTGACTGTGCAGGTGGTCGCTTCCACGCTTCTCCACAGCGCCGCGAACTGTGAGGAGGGGGAAGAATTACACACCACCACGCTGAGCAAGGACAAGGGGCAATCGCCTTTACAGCACCGAGCAGAACAGCGCGCAGTGGACCCGCGGCCGTGAAGTTGTCCAAGTGCGGGAAGGCCGGCATTTTGATGTGCGCCACTGGAACATCGGCACGCGCTTCTGCGGTGCGTTGTGCTAAGTGCTATTGTGAAGAGTAGGGGAAATGAAGTCACAGCAAAAGAGGAGGAGCGGGCGTGTCTTTCAAACAGACGAGACGACGCATGATGCAGAAGAGTTCACCCACTGGTGTCTGGTCACACCATCGGAGAGAGTGTGTTGGTTTAGGGAATGCGCCGGCAATGGCGTACAAAATAAAAAAAATTATTACCCAGCAGCAGCGGCCAACGATGTGACACGATGAGTGCCGCTGACATTATGCAGACAAGCCGAAGGTAGCGTAGGGGCAAAGCACCAAACACTCCCGTTTGGTACGTTCGACGAGTTTAAGTGTGCCCCAGCAAACGCACGGGTGCAAAGGCAGAGAAAAGAGGGGGCGTGGACGAGATAACGCGCTGCCAGCAGTGGCGGCGTCGGTGTGTCTTGGAGCCGCGTGTGAAAAGCGCACACTCGCCAAGGTAGCAGCGACAATAAAGCAGGGAAAAACACCACTACCGCCGACAATAGAAAGATACCTATAGAGGTGTGTGCGTACATTGGGTACTCCACACCAATAGCACAGCGCACGCGTTCAATTACAGACATTGCCATGGAAGTGCGTGCGGCCTGTACGTCGTCAGTTTGGGGTCAAGAGGGCGACGTGAAAAAAGGAAAATAAATCGTTTAAATGATCAAACAGAAACACGAACACAATAGCGGGCAAAAGGGGGAAATGAGAAAAGTGCCTCAAATGGCACGAAGTGCGTGGAGTTGGTGCCATGGCGCTTTGTGAGTTACTTAATTAATTTATTTACTTATTTGCTGATTTTTTAGAAGGGGGCAACCTCCTTGTAAGTCGTCCTGCGCTTACGAACCACGAAAAGTGCCACCGCAGCAGCCGCAACGAGGGCAACCGACGCGACAGCCGCGACAGCGATCGTGGTGGAGCTTTTCCTGCTGTTCAACTCGGCATGAACACCGTTATCGAGCTCGAGATCGTCGTTGTCATTCACGTTTGCGTGCGCGGCGCTGTCAACCACGTCGTCGAGGTCCGCCACGACAGCGGCGCCCGGTTGCGGCGACTTTTCTTCCGGCTTCGCATCGCCCTTTGGTGCCACAGACTCATCCTTCGCTGACTCGTGCGGCCCCGCCACTTCCCCGCTCAGTGCGCTTTGCTTCTCCTTCCGGATTTGCTCCTGCAGCAGCCAGGCGTTGAGCTTCGCCTTCCCCAAAATAACTTGTTCCCGCACCGCTTCCAGAACTGCTATCGCGTTGTCCAACTTGCTTTCAATGCTGCCACGGCTTCGCCTCAGCACCTCGATAAGATCGTTCGTCTTCGTCAGGAGGTCAGTGCAGCTAACATTCTCCAAGCGCTCGCAGTCCACATGCGTGTGGTTCGTCATGTTCGTCACGCTCGCCCAGAGGTTGTCCGCCGACGCCCTCCACGCACCAAAGTCGAAGTAGTAGTGCGTGCGTTCCTCACCCACCAGGTGCAGGAGCACAACGCGATCCAAATACGTCGCATTCTGGCACTGTGCGACGTTGTGCTTAAAGTCATCGCCATAGCCGAGCAGCGCGTGCAGACCTTTGGAGCCGCTGCCGTACGTCGCATTCAGAACCATCTGCAGTGCTGTGGAAGCCTCTTTTTCGGCACTCGTAGCCGCCTCCACAGCGGGTCGCGTGTCATTCACTCCAGTCCCATTCACACCATATTTACCCTCCTCCGCTCTGAGCTTCAAAACTTTGGCGGTTATCATCGACTTCTTTACAACCACATCTCTCGCAATGTTACCAAGCGCAACAAACGTGTCTTTCATAATGTTCAACCGCCTCTCGATCGCGCAGCCGGCCGCCACCTTCGCATCAAAGACGTCCCTCAGCCCCTTCGCCGTCACAAGCACCTGCCTCGTTGAGTTTATTTCCTTTCGGACTTGGCTTAACAGCGTGTAGGCGTTTTCCGTCGCGTTGAGTGACTGGATGAGCTCAGAAAACTTATTTTCGTATCCCCTGTAGATGTAATCATAGCTTCTCTTTGTTTCATTAGATTGAAAAAAATCTTCTTTTGCCTTAGCAAGTGCACTGTAGAGCTCAGTGATGTTGTCCGGTGGAGTGTAGCCTTCATTCGCTATAAGTACCTCACAGCGGAAGATAACAGTGTCGTCCTCAACAGCATAAGCCTCTAACGCCTTCGTTTGCAGCAAAATCGAGACAACGTTCCGAGTAGCGTTGTCCACCAGTTGAATGACCTTCCAGAGAGCTTCACCGGCCTTGTTGCTCGCAGCCGTGACGTTCGGGTGTTGGCTGGCAGGCCATGCATCGGCCAGTTCTCCCCTGTACTCACTGTACTCCTTGCTGATGCCATCGCGCAAGCTAATCAGCTTTGTGCGCAACGCTGAAGCTGGACGATCGATCTCCTTCTTTTTCCTCCACCACTCGCATTTCTGTGCAGGCAACGTGTGGATGTCACTGGGAAAGACAGCGCGATTTGCCGAAGCGCAGGAACTGCACACGCTGTTGCATAGTGCCACGAAAAACAAAAGGAAAATGCGGCAACAAAACGACCACATGCCGTGCCCAAGGCGCTGACAGCGAAAGACCTTCGTGTCTACGAAACGCAACGAACAGTGAAGGGAAGAACTGAGATGCAGTGGCGATAGTGAAGTGCTTGGAAACGAAATTGCACAAAATAATAATAATAATAGCGAATAACCAAGTAATAAAACGACCGCTGTCTCGCCCACTGCGCTCCCGTCTTGCAGAGGCACGGACACACTCAGCAAAGACACACGAACACGCCTTGTGAGTTAAAACGTCAGTAGCCGACAAAACAAAAACAACGTGTCGGGCATCGTGGTGCCTTATTAATGCAGCAGGAAGTTTTATATTGCGGAGACGAAACTGAAAATAAAAAGCGATTGGGGTTGAGAGGGGCAAACATGCCAGTTCGCACTCGAGTGTGCAGCGCTCCTGGGCACGTTCAGTGCACAACAAAAAAAAAAGAACAATAAAACGTGTAAAAATTGGGCTGGCCATCGCATGCCAGTGTGTGGCATACAACGGCACGGCGCCCGCCGCTTCGGAGAATGGAAGCGGAAAAGACACAGCTGCTGCCGATGCGCCTCATTTCACCAGCTCTGGACATAAAACAGCGACAGCGGCCAGCCAGTCCAATTTCGTGCAATAACTGGCGCTTCTGAGTGAAATTGCCAGCTCCCGTTCCATTTCGCGGTGTGGCGCCGAGTGTGGCACGAGGCCCATGGACGAGCCGACTTCGTCAGCCCCCGCAGTGACGTCACCGCGGCCGTGTGCTGTGCCTGCCAAACCTTCCAGCAGCTTAGCTGTGCTCTTGTTGTTGATGCTCAAATGAGTACTTCCTGCGGTCACCAGATCGCCTGCCGACGGATGATCGCCATCATCGCTCTCATCACTTATTCGCTCCAGACCCTCATCGCTCTGTGTGCCGCTGTCAGGACGACTGATAGCTTGTGCCGTCGAAGTGACTGATTGAGCATTCGTGTTTGCCATGCAACCTTCTTCGCTCCCTCTGCCCAACTTGGAGAAGTTTTCACGCAACTGTTTTAAAAGCATTGCACTGCCCAAGGAATTTTCAACATCTGCGCCTATCCACTAAATTTTGGGCTTCGCATCATACGCGTAGTGCTTGTGGCATGAGCACTCGTTTTCAGAGCAAGACCCGTAGCCTTCGCCCACAATTTTCCACAGACCACCATATACCGTTCCATACTGGTCAAGCTTGCCGCCGCAACGAGGAGCTGAGCTGGGTTTGTGCTGTGTTAGCGGGCAGCCTTCATCATTTCTCAGTCTGGAACCGAAAACACTTGACGTTCCTTGTTTCCAATCTACACCGCCGGCTCTTCCACCCGTGAAAGCGTTAATTCTTTCGTTCAGCTCCGCTGCAACGTCACTGTGATTGTAATTCCCATTACATTTCCAGTGGCTTGCGCATCCTCCCAGCCGGTCGTTCGGCAGCGACACGCGCCTGTTGGGAGCTGCGTTGCTTGTTGCCAAACAAAACATGTCCTTGTCATCCTGATGGACACTTTCAAACAAGGCAATGAACGCATCAATTTTGTTGGCTAACTTTTCTGCAGCACTTTTCACCTTTTCAGCAATTTGTCGCTTGCACCACGCGTGGCCACCGTGCTTGCGGAAATTTTCAGCGAACCAGTTCACTTTCTTTAGTGCACCAGACAGGCCGCAGATCAACTCCGCCCCGCCCTCGACAAGCAGCGGACCTCCCGGCACTCCACTTCCACCTACACTCACGAATATGTCAAGGGCTGTTCCACTGAGCACGACAGTGAGTAGCGCAACGCGCAGCAGCAAGTGCAAGTGCATTACTTCTCGCACGATTTGTGGCCGCTGTTGTGTGCGCGTGCGCGTGCAGCTAATTTCCTTCTGTTCCTTCTCTGATTGAGGCAGCACAAGAAGTAAAACCAAAAGACGTCGGAGGGCGAAACAAGTGCATTAGCACGCGGCAGTTGGTAGTGGAGCGGAGTTGGCGGCAGTGTGATACCACACGGCGTCTCAGTTAAGCAAAAGACAACCGAGGAAGCGCACAGACGGGCCTGTGGGGGTGCCATGTGCGGTGGAGTTGGTCCGCAAAAGAAAAACGCCAGTGCAGTGCGCGCCACTTAATGCCTCCTACTCGAAAGATATACCCGCCTGAGAACACTGCACTGCGGAGGCGTGCGCCGCTGTGTCTTCTCGTCCTAACGCTTTTTCACGAGCGAACGGCATCAGTGGCACGCATTTCGGTGACTGGCACTTTGCAAAGGACGGGACAAAACGAGGTTCCGTGCCCCACGTCGGCAACAACGGCAGAAGTGAGCCGCGACAAAACATCGTGTGTTCCCCGCACACTTCATGTAAAAACTGGCGCACTAGAAGGCACTCGCGGCGATCAGCGCGGTGCCAGTTAACTCCTCCCAAGGCCTTCACCGCCTCGCCCCAACACGACGTTCAATAAAATGTTGTGCACCAACATCCAGCAGGCTGGGGAGTAGCAGAAAAGACTCGCAGCCTCCGTAAGAACGGCAGCTGAATCAAAAAGTGGCACGCAAGCGGCCGCAAGGCGCAACGGAGCAACAAAATTGCGCCGCCGTCTCCAAATACGACAGCTGGCTTAACGCATTTACGGAAGTTAGTCAAGTGGAGACACTCGACTGGGGTGCCCACGCCATGTTGTGTGCGTTACGCAAGTGCTTTCAGTGTGGCGGTGCCAGCGCTCTGCGCCAAACGCACGAAAAAACATGAATAGATGTCCATCAAGTGGAAAAGAAATGCGATGAACTGTGGTGCGAAGCTGATTTTTTCCGTTCAAACAAATGGAAAGCAAAATTAAAAAAATGTTAAAATAACGAAAGTGTGACTGTGAAAAAAATGTCCGAATTGAATGATGTTAGACACTCGCACATGACGCGAGTGCGCCGTTGTTTCCATTCCCTGCTTTTACATGTCAAAGGCAGCAGAGGTGCGGGAGCGGCGCCAACAAGTGGGAACGCGCGTCACCGGCGCTCTGCTCGTGCTCACTGATTCGCCACACCGAAAAAACAGAACATCACTCAAACGCCTCTTCGTACACGGGAGCAGCGCCACGCCACACCTCAGCAGCAGCACATCTTCGCTGGCAAAATTGATTGCTCTGAAAAACTCCTCTGCTTTTCTTTCGGGTGATGGCAAATGAGCGCCTTGCTTCGCTGGTCGGGATATTTACTGCCGAGGAATTCTCGTGCGCCAAGCTCCCCGTCGCGCATGAACTTCACGTCTCGGTGGGCCGCGTCGAACACAACGGCATTATAATTGTTTTTCACACACGAGTCAAAGGTGCTTGCGACTCCCCACTGTCTCCGTCCCAAGAGACATTCGCAGTCAGTTAATCCAAGTGGCATTCGATCTCAAATGCGGTGTCATCTTCCCCTCTCTTCGCAGCACGCCTTCTCCGCTAAACTAAGTTCATGTTCTCGGGTGCGCTGTGGGTGTCGGCACACTCCACTAGAAAACCGCACGGCGCCCGCGACAGCCGCTCTCACTGCAACACGCCCACCGCATGTTCACGCTCCATTGCCGTTACTGATATTAACGAGCAAAAAAACAATCTAACGAGATTTGCCTTCTGTGCTGTAGCGCTCGCCGCTACAGACATCTTTCAAAAGCGTCGCAAACATTCCCCGGCGTTACCCGAGCAATCGATGCGGGCGTTCGTCTGCTCCCAAAAATCGTTCTGTGCACCGGCCGTGTCGTTGGACTGCGCGATCAGCTTGCTGACATGAGCGACTTCCACCATTCCTCAGTTGTCACCCTCAAGTTGGTCACTGCGTCCTCAACGGCTGAAAGTGTCTTTGTGGCAGTGCTGAATACTTGTTACCGGTGGAGTCAAGAGCGCTATTCGCTCTTCCTCCTTTTGCCTGACTGTTCGGACTGACCTACGTAGCCAAAGCGACGATTTTCCTTGCTGTGTGCTGCGCTTTCAAACGCAATAAACACATTTCTGCAATACCAATAAGAAAAAACTCCATCGTCAGCACGCACGCACTTGAGCTTGTGCAGAGACACTTTGCACTTCGTGCTGTCCATTGCACGCCTCACTAGTTTCACGCGGGCCAACAGGTCTCAGTGGGTTACCAACCTTCCACGACCTCCACGCCCCGCACGGCGAAGAGATTCAGAAGCTTGCAGACAACATTTCCACCCAGTGCCATGGGCGTGCGTTCACACACAGCACCTTTTCTTTCGTACCCCCACGCACCTTCCATTAGAAGCGTTGAATAAAACGAAGCCACAAACACACGCACTAGCACAGAGGCAGCAGGAGCGTTGTCATGACGGGCCTTATGCGCAGAATGCAAAGTCATAAAATGCGTGTGGTTAGGGACTCACTCATCATTCAAAGGAGACAGCCGGTGGAGGACTCCTTTTTCCCACCGCTACTTATTTTCGTTTTCTTTTTTGCTCAGATCCGCTACCATGGAGCGCACCATCACGCACTCAACGAGCGAGAGAGTGCCATTGCATTTCCTTCAGTGTTAGGAGGGAGCGTCAGTAGAGGCCCACGCCAAGATACAAAGACACTCAGCGGCGCGGGCAGCAGTGCTAAGGGCTGTCTCACAGCACTCGCTGAATGAAGCACCGCTGGCCATGAGCAATGCACAAAAAAAAATCGCTTCAATGGCAGTTGAAAGATGTTAAGCGGAGCGGCTTCACACAGAGGCACGCGAATAATAAACATTTTCGCTGTGCCACTGCTGCACAACTAAATGAAGATGAGTAACAAACCCCACTGTTACCAACGCTGAACGTCCCCACGCTCGGTGGACCTGAAGACAGAAACACACGTAAGAGAGAAGGGAGAATACACCACATGAGAAGGCGCTACTAAGGCGTTTTAGTGTTAAGCGAAAAGGCGCACGGCTACACAGCAGCCCGCTCAAGCGCCAATTTTCTTACGGGCATTCTTCCTCTCTGATTTCGTGCTCGGGCTCAGGGCTCTGATGACGTCAAGCAAACGCGCTGCAGCACAGCAAAAGGCAGAAACGTCCCGCTGTGTGTGAGGCAGTCATCAAGTGCATCGCTGTTAAACACAAAAAGCACGCGT
This sequence comes from Trypanosoma vivax, assembly GCA_021307395.1. NCBI lineage: Eukaryota > Euglenozoa > Kinetoplastea > Trypanosomatida > Trypanosomatidae > Trypanosoma > Trypanosoma vivax. The sequence goes on along the minus strand of SOPI01000027.1, from coordinate 178,812 downwards.
GTATGCAACACGCTTCTTGCGTCCCGCTCTTCAATGCGACGAAAAATCACACAATTCGGCACATCCCCACACACAAAAGCAGCGGCAGACAGACATGAAACCAACATGTACGCGACACACGCGCGTCACCAGCAGCACAGCACTCGCACCTGTTCAACACTGCAGACACGCTACACACGTTTCAAACTTGTGTTGGGCGGCAGCAGGTCCGCACTGGAGAACTGACCGTGCCAGCGAGCCACACACCGCCGGAAACGGCAGGGGCGCAGACAAACCTCGTTTATTTAGTGTCTTTTTTTGCTTCGCCTCGCCCTCCAGTTTATCAAAAACAACCGCAGCAGCAACAAATACGGCGCACACAAGTTTCGAAGGTTCGCGTGCGCACAAAATCGACCACGGCATGTGACGGCCACAACGCAGTCGGGGAGTTCGGGTTCACTTGTCTTTTGTTTATTGGCACACACACTTGTTGCTGCATCGTGCCACGCAACGCTACACGGCGGGCACGCTCACCAACCCGCTCACACACGCACTTTTTCGCTCCATCAAGCACCGAGGCCGTTACTTCACAATTTTGTTCACCGTAGAAAGACACTTCTGCTCTGCAAGACGCCACGTGGAAAAGATACGAACTGCGACTGAACACGTAACGTTCATTTCCACACCACTGACCGCGTCGCGCTGGAGAGCTGGAGCTCAGCACCACACAAGAAACTCGCACAAATATGCAGCAGCGGCGACAAACAAGGCGAAAGGAACTGAGAGGAGGGAAAGTGAAAATAATCGAGTGACAACGCGTGATGTTCGAACAGTCTAGAATTATGCCGCAGCGTCGGCCAACACGTTCAACTTTCCGCGCCCACACGCGCTGACGACGTTTTCATGCGGCGACCACCGACCGCTCCTCGCCCCTCAAAAGTGGCAACGCCCCGCTGATTATGTCAAGAAGGTAACGCGTGGGGGAGCAACAACAAAAGGTGAGATAAATCGCGGGTGGAGAAGTAACCTGCAGAGAGGCGTCCAGGAGCAACACGTTGTCCACGTGTCTGCACACCACATGCAAAGATGCGGCCGCGAGACCTCAATCCGCCGCAAGCTCCACAGCAAAAGAAAAAAGAAAGAGTGGGTGAGGACAAAAACACCCTCATTGTGTCTCACCCATCCGCTGGCTCGCATGACTAACGTGCCCCGGTTCGGCAGCACAGCTTGCACGCACGTGTTATTCCGTTGTGAGAATGGAATGAAGCTTCAGGCGATCCAACAACAGCAGCAGTGGTCTCAACAACGCCGAGAGCCGCACCAACACGTGGCAGCGACAAAAGCACACACAAACGCGGCCACTCAACGCGGTAACTAAGAGAAATGAAAAATGTGCTTTGTGGCTGAAGGGGAGAGCAGGCAAACAAGACCCGCTGTCGCTGGCGGTGAGGGTTGCAGCTGAAGCTAAACTCCGACTGCTGTGACGCGGCGCTGTTGCGCGAGTAGAAACATCAGCCACACACCAGCGCGCTCAGCAGGTCGCACCGCCTCGCCAGTACTGTCACTTGTCACGCGGGCGCCTCTTTTTGCAGCAGTTGCTATTGTTGCAATCATTCATGTTTCGTTTGCCTGTCCACCTTCCACTCGCTCCACTCTTTTCAGGCTTCGACGGGCGTCACTCTCGTGTTATGAGCCAATACCAAAGGACTCGTTGGGACTATTTGGTTTTCTTACTTACTTGGCGCTGCCTTGCCTCACTGCGCTCCCTTGGCGATTCTTTTGTTCCTTGTTTTATTTTATTGTTGCTTGACGATGTCTATTCGCCACGGTGACTACTTCCACACTCCTGGCCAGAGCCGCTCCCGGGCCGCACAGGACAAAAGACCACATCCGCCCCGCGCATCCTCCACAACACCACTAGCCATCACCCGCGCCTCCACGCCAACTGTGTTGCAAGAACGCAGGGGATACCGAAAGCAAGTGACGACCAAGACACTGAACTGCGCACCACAGAGGGGCTGCCACTGCGTGCGGCCACTAACTAGAAAACATCCCGGACACACTTCCACCTGGCGACAGTCCCACTCGACAACGCAGGGACAAGCTGACGCAACAACGAAAAGACACGCGACCCCACGAATGCAAGAGCGCGCCGTGCGCATGCAGCGTGGTGAGCAGGCGTCGCACTCCGAAGCAGCATAAGGCACGGGGACTACACGGTCGCCATCACATCAGCGCATGTTGCCAGCTCGCAAGATGGAGCACGCATTTGGGGAAGCTGCTGTGATCTACTGCACTGATAAGAGCAAGGAAGAGATAGCTGTCAGTCACGCGGGGCGGCATCACACACCGGTGGAGGAGGCAACACTCAGCGGCGGCGCTGCACGACGGGAGGACTGAAGAAAAGAAATACTTCTGCACACGGTCAACTACCCCTTAAAGGAATTGACAGGCAAAGCACACTGCCTTGCCAGCGCAACGCGCAGAAGAACAGAAAAACGTGGAAAGCGGGCCCGCGGGAAAGCAACCTAAGCCTGATGTACGATCGCACACAAGACTCCCGTGCAGCACAGCGTTTATTACCATGGAACGCGTGTTGACATGGTGTTTGGGCACACCGCCAGCCCCTACACCGACAACCTAATATTTCCTTGGCTTAAAACACCATTTCCTTTCATCTCCTCCGTCATCTCAGTTGACCACAGCGCTTGCAAATGTCAAACGCGTGTGGTCCAGCGCCCGCACGCTAGCATTCAGCACCAACCACAAGCGCACTGATCATGTTGTCGTCCAGCTGCACCTCGTACTGCTCCACTCTGTTCCAGAACGCATGGGCGTCCCGGTGCTCCTGCCTCACCTCCCAGGCAGCCATCGCGCACACCTGCCGCCTGCTCATCGCCTCCGCGTCTCGGTGATGCACGTGAATCATCTCCCACGAGAGGTGCTCCTTCACCACGTCCCAGTCTCGAAAACATTCCCTCATACTTGCCATCAAACGAAGCACAGCATCCGTCGCCGTGTCGTGGCTATCGTTCCTCGTCTTCCGCAGGCACACAATCGTCCATTTCGCACGAGCACCTCGAGCACCCGCTTGACAAACAGCGGCAGCGTCTTGTGGAGGCACATCCACAAAATAAAACGCGTCCAGCACGGGGAAGTTGACAAGGTCTGGCACGTACAGCACACCTTTCCTCAGGACCTCGCCCTCCAACGACACGCCTCTTTGCCAGTCACCAATCTTGAGGGCGACTACTTGGTGGTACTGCGCATGCCGCGCAGCCGCTTTCAATCTTTTCAGCACGCTCTCACGCGCGGGACAGGGCGACGCACTCGGGAGGCACTTCATCTTCTTCACCATCTTGTTCACAGCGCTCTTGGACATGAAGGCGCACAAACTGAACTCCCACAGCACTTCCGGAGCAAGGCACGGCATCTCGAATGCCATCACCAGGTACGATCTCCTGAGGAAGTAGTTAACGACGAGAGTCTTCAACTTCGCGCCAATCGCTTCAGAGATGGGGAAGAACAGGCAGTCGTTAACCGGCCCATTCGCGACACGCACGAGCTTTATGATTTCGTCCGTCCTCCGATACTCCGTCCACTGAATCCTGCACAAAATAATGCTTGTGTAGCGCGCCATGTCACTCGCGCAGAAATACGACAACGCCACAGAGATATCATTGCACACCCTATGATAGCCCTTGTCATCAAACACGTAGCGCAACTGCGGGCCCACCTCCTCAATGCGCCACTCAACCACACTCCATCGCTGCTCGATTTCCGTCCCACAGACCTGGTAGCGCTCACTCGTCTTACAGCGACACCACTGCTGCCGCGCAAAAAACGCCTTCATCTCACGCGTGGTGTAGCAGTTGATGTAAATGGGAAGAGCCCCTCTCTGGTCCATCCACCCCTCGTAGTAACTCTTGTTCAGCGCCGACAGCACAACACAGCCCCATTCAGACGTCAGCAGGTCCTGCCCAGGTCGATGCTTGCCACCCGCATCAAAAATGATGAAACCGCACTTCGCACGGCACTTTTGCGCTGCGTCCTTCACACCCTCAGACTCCTTTCGTTTGATCAACGCCTTTCGCCTCTCATTCGCCATATGCCACATCACAGTCAGTGCGTCATCTGCCTTTTTGTAAAACACAACTTGCCCAGCCATGGCGCCGGTCTTGTGGAAGATGTACACGGAGCCACGCACAAAATACGCGACGGCAGGCACCTTCGCAGCGTCGTACAGCAAAAGCTCGTGCAGCAGGTACGACGCGCAGCAAAACGACTTGCCGGTCCCGGACGTCCCAACCAACACGTACGGCTGAGGATCAAATGTGCTGTCGTCATCGGGTCATCTCGCGAGCTCACGCCGGACAACATGCCACACACGCAACACCTCGCGGCGCACAAACACGTCACATTCACTACACGGTCGAAACCCAGTGTACGGCCAGCCCTTATCGGACGTCAGCACAAGCAACTCAAGACCCTCACCACGCGCCTCATCGTCATTTTCCGTTGGCCATGGAGCAGGTGTTTTGTTCACCTCAGCATCGGGCCACACGTTCTCTGGAAGACCGTCCACCACGCGCATGCCAACCGGCATGCCTGACACGCCAGACAACACGTGACTCCATTTCGCATTCACCACGGACTCGAAGGCACCAGGGACCACCTTCGCTGCCACGTTCAAGGCAAAAAATGCCCTTTCCATCACAACTTTCCCCCTCGCCCCAGCGTCCTTAGCAGCATTAAACGCGGCGTCCAGAAGGCCACATGTCGTGTTCCACAGCGGTTCATCCACCAACGCATCTCTCACTGCGCGTCTGGTGTCGGCACTTTCCTCAGCACCGCCCCACTGGAGGACAACTGCTATCCCTTTTTCTTCAAGCAGTGGAACAACCCTGTGAACAAGTGCGTACTTCTGACACTCGGGAAGGCCCAAGACGCGCCTGCGCACGTTTGCGTCGGGGATGAACCGCTCTGGCCTCCAGATCACGACATCCATCCTCACGTCGCCGTCAGTATCTGTTCCACGATGGCCAACACGCTCAAGACACTCGCTCAGCGTGACCTCCTCAGGTGGTCAAGCACTCTGCAGTAGCACGTCCCTCACACCGCTGTTCGGCGTCCACCTCAAGGGGCCACTGGCACCATGAAGCAGGAAAGGAGGCGTTCGATGATAGTGGCACCGCTGACTCGTCCACACATGAGCGGTGATGCGCGCGTGCCGCACGCTCGCCAGTCGCAGAGAGTGCCTGAAGGCATGAAACATCGTTCAGCGACTCGGTAAGACGCAATGCCTTTCCTCGGTGCGTGTGGTGTGTGAAACGTGTTGGTAGGGGAGCAGAACGACAAGTGGCGTGCGAACAGCTACCGCACTTCAGGGATGCAGCAACAGAGGCACAAAAATGAAGATGGGCGCGAGGCATATGCGTGCGTTTGTCCACGTGTGCCACGCAAGTTGAAATGAGAAAGAATGAGGGGCATGCCGGGCACATTTCATGCGTGAGCAGGTGTGATACGCAGTGCACTTAACAACAGGGCACAAATAACGTGAAGCATCTATGGCTATCACACAACGGCCTGGGCCACTGCTCATTCCTCGTCCCACATGCAGGTGCATTTGTGGCGCTGCCGCGTGCCAGCACGTGCGCCCACTTGAGTGTCATCGCAGCTCAACCACCCGTGTAACCCCGCGCTCGCACACGTCCAGTGGCAGTGGCAAAGCTGTGCGCACGCGGAGGGCGTGCAAAATGCGACTCCAAGCGACTCACCCTACCAACAGTCACAAACACATCTGGTCGCGGGCGTAGTGCCAGCAGTGTCAGCAGTGACAGCACCCTGTTGAGGCCGAAAGGGACAGTTGTCGGTAAACCGAGTGCGCAGGACAAACAAACGCAGCGTGGCGTCAGCACTATGCACCCGAGTACACCGCAAGCAATGGCAGATACATCAACTGCGACTGGCAAGCGCATCTGAGTGTAAACGCGCGCTCGCTCCCTGTCGGGGCACGCACAACGTGAAGACACACTTGTGCAAAAGATCGTATCTGCGCTCACCATTAGTGAAGGCACATGGGCCATGGAGGCACGTTGGCATGCCAGTGGTTGATGCGACTGGTGCTGTGCCAGGCGTGAACCGCGCACTGTGCGACGCTCGATCAGGCTTCATGCCACACCACGTGTGTGCACAAAGACTGACGTGCAAGGGAATGAGCAACGGCAGTATTGGCACAAGGCTTCACTGGAATGAGGCAACAGCTAACGTTTTCTGACACCGCCGCTAGCCAGCCACTTGAAGCAGCGGGACTGGAAACATGGTGCCGCTCACCTGCGTGGTGCAATCCAGGACACCTTCGCACCGCAACACTGGGCAGAAGCAAACAACACGTGCGCATGCAAGGCTAGCCGCCACTGCTGGTGAGAGCAAGGTGCGCATTGAGGCGGTGCTGGCATATTCATTTTTATTCACCGCACGACGAAGCCGGAAGGGCAGTCGGAGCGCTGCAAAAAGAAGGCCTCTGCCATCTGGTTGAGCCTGAGAATGCATCGACACATCGCGTCCGCCACTGCGCCTCACAAACGCGTCACGCACCAACCAGTGGCAAGGCACGTCGCAGTTGCACACTACGAAGGAGAAAGTGGTGCAGGGGTGTAGTGTAAGTAGTGTCGGGATGCCGTGGCATGCGCGACTCCCACACATCGATACGAACCCCTGTGTTGGTATGTGGGAGATTGCAGGTCAAGCGAATTGCCAGTTTGCCCACCATCTAGGGCAAGTAAAGTGGCCGTTCCATTTCACCAAACGCATCTTACTGAAACAACCCGTTATTTCGCGTGAGCAACTGACATGCGTGAGAGGAAACGTACTCCCAACGCAGCAAGCGCACAATCCAAGATCAAAGCAGCGAATATCCCACAAAACCATTTCGCCCACAACCAAACTGACAACACAAAAAGAGCGAGCACACACACACACACACACACACACACACACACACACACACACACACACACACACACACACACACACACACACACACACACACATGCAATTGGATGCACCACTCCACTTCAAATTCCCTGCTCAAAAGGTTCGCCACAGTCACAACAAATGCTCGCACTTCCCAAACAGAACTTCCACAGGTGACCAAACTTGCGAAGGTCGCTTGCTTTCGTTGAGGTTGACACCCGCACAGTTTTTGTCTGGATTCGGCTCGCTCAGCCGTTCTGCAGTCCCGAGTTATCCAAAGCTGGCAAACCGCCACACTACACAAAAGGGGAAGCTACTCGAGACCAACGGGCACCGAGACGTTGAGCGTACTGGAGCAATCAATTGCGGGGCAGCAGCCTAGAGTGGCAAAGCTGATGTAACGCATAACGTTCTGTGGCATTTTTCCACGCAGCGCAATTCCTTCAGCGTCCACGCATTGCTCCTTAAATGCCACTCCCTCGCGGCTCTGCAGATGGAAACAGGTTTCAGGCACTCCTTCTTCAGCGCCATTTTGTTAGTAATAATCCAGGCAATGCGAAGCGCGTCATTCGTAACTGCGCTGAAATCACAACGAATAACCTCCTCACAAAAACAAGATGACCACAGCCGCGCTGTTTTCATTCCGCGTACTTCCTGGTTGGGTCGGTCGAACACTGCTTGGCATCGCGCGCACCCGCTGTAAGACCTCACATTTTCTAGGGGACGTGACACGTGGCTGGGAAAGCATAGCGCGCTGTGAATGCACCACCTTTTATTCGGTGGATATTCGCCCCTCCTCTTGATGCACTAAGCCTCGAAGAGGTCCCTTCCCAAGTAACCCGCACACACACTGCAGTGTGCGCGCTTATTCGTGCACCCCTAGTTTTAGCAGAGCATCCCTAAACCTCTCGAGTGGTGTGGCGTGATTGATCTAGCAAACGCTGCTGTGTGAGGTACGCAGACATGACCACTCGATTAGAGTTGATTGAGCACCCGGTCATTGTCGATGCCCGCCCTGGAGCTCGCTTTCATAATGGGACTAATCACATCCACACAACGTGTCAGCAAACTGAAGATACACAGCTTCACATGCCCCTCTTCAGCCTCAAGCGCGTGTGGGCAACTGCTTTCAGCGCACCGAGTTCGTCCAGCACTGAGAGCTTCATCTGCGCGACACGAAAAGTGTGCCAGCTCTCACAACACGTGCCTTCGGGGGCGCTTCCCTGCACGAGAGAATGCAGTACAGTTTCAGTGGCAACTGCAAATTACGTAAAACAGTCTTTTTGGACGATAGCCGAGTTCACGAACAGCACAAGCGTGCTGCACCTCTAGTGGGCCATGTTCGTGTTTACAGCTGGCACACCAACAGCCCAATTCAACAGCAGTGAAGGTGCTGCGCGTCGAGCATTCGGATGCTGAAATCCTTTTTCTCGTTTAAATACTTTTGGACCGACAGCGCCGTGTGGCTGTGACCTTCCAATTTGGGCATCATCGTTACAACATTTCCAGTGGTCGTCGTTTCCAAGTGATCTGAACTCCTGTCAGCGATACCTTTCAATCGCCCCACTAAATTGGGCCCCGGCACCGGAGGCGAATGTTTTCGAGGTTGCGTTTGCTGAGAAGTTTGTGCCTAACTTTTCATTTTCACAAACAAACGAGCAGAAAACAAAAAAATGTTTTCGCCATTCCAATTTAACTTATCGCTTTGTAGCTCGGCGGTTCCTTTTTTGCGTTGATATCGCCCTCCGGGAAACCCTTCTCGACCTCCTTTATTTCCACCGCGTGCTTCTCTTAACTAACTTCTCCGGCTGCTCCCTCGCCTTTTCATTCACGCGCGGCACTCGCTGCCACTTTAGGCGTCAGTCCCAACTCACAATTCCACTCACTTACTTTATGGCACGCGCACGCTGTTTCGCGGAGTACCGTAAAGCAACAGAACGACATTAAGGCATTTCTTTCATCACAGCACTAAAAATAGCAGCGACATGCCCACCTGCAGCAAACTAAACAAAATAAAGTGCGCAAGACAGTTAACAGCTCTCAGAGTGTGAAAATTCCAAAACAGGAAAACAAAGTAAACGAAGAAAATGCGCTTTTTGCGCACAAAAATTGCCACACCACTGCGCCCCTTTTTCTCCGCCTTCTCACGCCCCTGATGGCAAGCTCGTTTGCGGTTATTTTCCTCCTCCACTTAAACGCGATGGAAAGGTTTCTTACTGGCACGGGCAGGCTGCCTTTCAAGCGCCACACATCCCCCTCCTGTCAACACAACTTCACTCATCTGGGCCGCAAGTTTGTGCCTCATACCTCCGCCACCACCGCCCACTCCCTCAGAGCGAAACACGAGTGAATTAATTTGTCACAATATTTTGCTCTTCGACTTATTTCGCTAAACTGAAACGCCTTTGGTCTTCATCCGTTCAGCCTCACCGTGCGCACGGCCAAAATGAGCGATTCCTCGGCCCTACTCGTCCGCATTTCTCACTCTCAAATGACACTCGCCTTCTCACTTGCAGCTCAACACCGGCGCACGCCATTTTACCTAAAAAACATTCACTTTCCCTTGCGCATGGCTGTTTCCCGGTCACAAACAAAACACCACGTCTCTCTCTTTATTTCTCTTTTGCCTCTTCGTGGTTCTGCTTCTCTCATTCGTCACGCTTAACTTTATTTGGTTGCTCCCTTTTCATCATCACTCGGTAGCATACAACGCTTTCTGCGTTCCCCTCACTTCGCACATCCCTTTCATATGCATTTCCATTTCGCAGAATTGCTGTGGCGCGTGAGTTTGATCAGCATCACTAGCAACCGTCAAGGACGCATTTCACAAGACACTCAGATGCCAACACGCCTAAAACTTGCCAACTTCCCTGAACATTTCATCGCACTCTATGTTAAATCATGCAAACATCATCCTCCCTTCATGGGAGTTTTCATTGCTACTTCTTCATTCTCACACGCGGACTCCCTCAAACAATACGGTCTCGCAAGTTGCAGCAGTGCCGCAGGCAGCCAACTATTCCCAGTTCCCACCGTATCCTCCCGCACTTGCTCCTGCCAGTAAACGCCGCTGCGCTTCGTTTTGCACGCTTGAGGCCAACCACCGACCATCTGCCGTCACGACTCGGCCTCCCACACTGGCAGCACAACCCTTTCTTACCGCACGTTTTTGCCCCTGAAAACGCAGCGGCATACGACGCAGCACAGCGACGCCGCTGCTTCGCACGATGCGAAAAGGCCAAACGCCAGTTGGGCTGCAAAGGAAAAGCGACAGGCCAAGAGCCGCGTCTCGTTTCCAACGTCTCGGTGCTCATGCTAGCAAAAACATGCCTCACAAGATAAAATGGAAAGGCCTTCTCGCAGGCGGTTCCGCTAATAAGGTGGGTCGCGGTGCCGCAACGCTGTGCGCGCTTTCCTGGCGATCTAAACATCAGCTGCCTGCCCGCGAGTCCTGTGCGAAGAAACGTTCCATTCGCCAGGAACTCGACAAGCAAACTACACAGAAAGATGCGCTTTGGCTTTGATAAGGCAGTCACTGCTCACGCCGGCTGGCCTTGGAATTGTCTAAGTGAAGTGTGCGCTTGCTGCCGAATTCTCTGGGCACTGAAGCTTTTGCTTCCATCGCTCAGGGACATAAAACCTCGCGGTAAACGCCTTCTTGCCTGTCCATGTGTGAAGCGCTGTGCTCTTTCCCCCTCTGTTGTGTTTCGGTTCGTGCGGAGAAGTGCCCTGTGCAGCGTTTGAAGGCGCCAGGCGGAAAGGCACTTCCGTTCATCGCGCTCTTCAGATACAACCGCTACGGCCACAAAGTCTGAAAGCGATAAGTGCACGGCTTTCGTTCCTGCGATTTCTTTTTCACGAAACGCTGAACGGCCCAGCGCTCAGTCTTTGTCAGTTTCGGCGAAAAAAAAGCAGAACAGAGCGCATCCGCAGCGGGCGGGCGCGAGGTTCAATGCCGAATTTTGTGCATTCGTGTCTGTTACAGCCGTGTACTGCTACTTTTTGCAGTATGGGCTTAAGGCGCAGTTAAGTGCACACTTGCGGGTACGCTTTCTTTCACATTTTTTCTCACTGCTTACGCCATCGATTTCCGCGCTCTTTTGTTTGTAGGCAAATGATGTTTCTTCGTGGTGTGCTTGTGCTTGTCGTCTTGATGGCAGCAGGAGATGCTCTCACTGGTGTGGTTGCGTCCGAAGAGCCAAAGGGCTGCAGTTTTGTTGAAGCGCCGGGCAATTGCCCAAACAAGAACATGAGTCTTACAAAGGATGAGCACAAGCCTTCCACGAAGGAGAACGTCAAGGTTCCTGAAGTTGAGGACGGTGCGGAAGGCCGCGGCAACGTGGGCAGTGACAGCGCAGCGCCAACCAATGGCGCACAGGCCAGCACTGGGACGCGTGATGCAGAGGGAAACACAGCAGGCGCCGGAAGCGGCAGTGATGCAGTCAAGAATGCCGCGGGAAGTGAAGATGCAGTCGCCACGAACGAACACGCCACACGCACCGGCAACGTGGTTGCAGCAGCGCTGATTGCGGCACTCTGCGCGCCCTTCCTCGCGTAGCGTTTCTGCTGGGAATACGTCCAAAACCGTCTGAAAGCGCGAAGGTCTTATTTAGGCGAATTTACACTTTCCTCTCTTGAGTTCCGGCACCGCACAAAAACATGTTAATTTTTGGCAGCTTTCGACGCGGTGCCGGCTAACACATTCACCGTGGCACGGCGGTTTCGATAAGCGACGTAAAGCTCTAAGCGAAACATCGGCCGCCCTTCCCTTCCCTTTCTTTTTTTTTTTTTTTGATTTTTGTATGAGCGTTCCAGCACCTTGCGCAACGAGGTTTGGGTAAAGACTGTTTTAACTTTTTCGACACGCCTCTCTGCCGCACATCATGTTAAAAACGACACGCAATGAAATTGTACGCCCCGAACAACACGAGCCATTAAAAGACACCGGCGCTCTCGGCCGTTGCGGTGTCGCATCCCTCTGCCCGTCTCGCCTTTTCACGTCATCGCATCGCTGCTCCGTTGAAAAGGCAAGTAGTGTGAACAATGGCCTCTTTAAAGCACAGGCACGCCGCGTGCGCAGCAACAAACATAAATGACACGCCTCAGGCCAACGACGCGGTGCGCCTTCATGCTGCGGTGGTTGGCTCCGCACCTTTGCGTCAAGCGCTTAGCATCGCGCTTCTTTGTTCGTTCGCTTTGTTATCCCTCATACCACCGATGTGTGCGCAAATGGCGCCCTCCGCCACAAACCGCCCACACAAAACACGGCACCCGCTTATACGGTAACGCACTCTCTTCTTTTTCGCGTGTGCCTGCAGCTGCACGTGTGTAGATGCGATCGAAATATGAGCGCGCTTTCCGTTTAGAGCTGAGCCGCGCGGACCGCCAAGTCACATTTGGAAGCGTGTTGGCATGGAAAGAAAGAGGCGCCTCACATTGAAAAAACGCTGCTCGCTATAATGTCCAATGCCGGTGAAACGACACAAGAGTCGATTGGGCAGCCATCAGCGGGGCGTGCTGCACGCCCACCGCACAAAATGGCTCGTGATGCGTGACGCGTTGAGTGGGAGGGCGTTATTTATCACAACCCGGGGAACGGAGGCAACTCGCATTGAAGAAAAGGGAAGAAACGCAGCTTTTCCGAATAAATAAGTAAATGCGCCTGGCTCGCCAACAAGTAAGTGATGAATCAAAAGAGTGCAAAAGGGGAGAAAGACTAAAGTGACGCCGCAAGACGTTGTGACGCAGCGAGAACGCGAGTTGCGTACGGCAGCCACAGCCTCAGCCGCAAGTCGCACGCAACAGAAGCAGACGCAGAGGTGTGCACTCGGCGTATTCCACCGGCCTCATGGCCGCCTGCCACCGTCACACACTCGCACAATGCCGCTACGCTCAGCATCAGGTGAGCAGGTGCGTTCTCAACATCAGCAGTGCCTTTCAACCATTCATGTCGCGCCCTGAAAACTCAAGAATGGCCAATTCAAGCCGTTTCACGGGAAATCGCGCTTTTGGTAAGACTGCCTCAGGCCTGCAGCTTCGTTTGTTTCGAGCAAAGGAATAGCAATTTAAACAAGTGTTTTCATTTTGCTTTCGCAAAGGTTTAAGCCATTTCGTTCATGCACAAATCGGCGACGCATCACTCCGGCCTCGAAATCACACCGCGCCTCCTGCTGCCTTAGCCGAAAATTGTTTTATCCAAACGGGCGTGACCAATGCACCCGCTCAGCACGGTTTTATTAGGCGCCCAAACACCAAGTGACAAATAATTCATCGCATCACTGCCCCTAATTCACCTTGAGCGAAGGCCAGTGTCCAAACGCGCTTTCGCTCCGGGAGGGAAAATTGCATCTTGGCGCCGCACAGAAACGGTTGTCTGTGCAACCCCTCCGTGGGCTTTGTGCTTTGGCAGCGCATAGAAGCAAATTAGCTTCCAAAAAAAGAGGGAACAAAAGGGGGAGCATGAATACTTATTATGAAGTGGTTGGCTATGCGAGGCATTCGCCGGCAAGGTGTAAGGACAGCTGTGGCATCTACGCGTGGACTAAGGCATCGTGTCAACACGACTGGGGAAGCGACAGCGTTGAAAACTGTGCGGAAATAACCTATGGCGGCCCAAGGACAGAGCGTGTAGTGGCGCAACAGCCGCGCGAAAAAGTCCTGCCTAAACTTCGCTCCCACACAAACGCGCGAGCAGTAGTGCGCAGCGGCGAAAATATGGTTCCTAGACTAGAAATGCTGTTTCCGCGTTATCGTCGGCCTAAATATTAACAATCTGCTCGCGAACCGTGTGCTGAAGGCGCGCTCCATTTCTGTCGACCGCCGGTGGGGTGCAGAGAAGGTTGGGCGTTGACAACATTTCTGGCACCGGCATGCCACCCAACAACTATCAGGCACACGGTTGCTAGCTGATGCCGAATTGTCTACACAGCGGGCTTTTCCCCTTGACATTGGTCTGTACCGAATGACTTTGGCCCACACGGCTGCCTACGGTGTGCTTTGCTTTTTTTATTTTATTTCATAGAGCGTTGATGGGTCTAATGCTTGCTTTACATTGGCGGAAAAGGAAGGAAAGTAAGGCAGATGAATTTCGCAACGGGAGGGCGTAACGCTCTATTCCCTTGCAAAGGTAGAGGCGTGTAGTTCCATTTGCTTTCGGGTCGCCGTATTCGTTGATGCCGCCACGCCAGCCAGTGTCACGCGCGACTTTTTACGCATCCATTTCGTGTACACACTACAAACTACCATTTTAACGGTTTTTGTGATCACTTGCGCCAACCACACAATATCCACATTCACATCGTTCTTATTTTCGCGCCCGACAAGCGATTTCGTAGCGGTGCTGAACATCCGTACCACTTCACCGTTACGCCGACTAGGACGACGCACATTCCGGCGGTCAAAAGCGCGGTATGAGGCGTTGCACGCATTGCTGCCGAGCACACTGGAAACGACGTGGTCCCTGCTGCACATGAACTGCCAGTCGGCAGCTTGGGATCGCCTTGTGTTTCTCAGAACCTCTGTCGCCATCCTCACTGCACGCCAGCCAACTTTTGGCACTTTCAGTTTTTTTCCTGTGAGGCATGCGGGTCGGTAGTATTTCACCCTCCGCGCCACGCACCACCTCCTCGCGCCTTAGGTGCTTCAAACGTCCCATTCCACTCGTCGAGTATATCTGCGCCGTAGCAAATGAATGATGTTCGCTTCGCCAGCCTGCTACGCCAAAAAAAAACAACAACATCATCTACCCCACTGCGAAATGCGACACGCCGTCTCACGCCAAAAGGAACTCAGCAGGCCCAATCATGGCCACTCACGTGTGCCACCTCCCATTATCAACACAATTTACTTCTTACGTCAGGCAAAATGACATTGAAACAAAATGGAAAAAAATCAATAACAATAACATTAACAATAACGGTCGAATTGTTGGCAACACTCTTCAATAATGCAGCAGCGCCTTAGATGGCAAGTGAGCGAGCAACATCAGTAAAAACGGCGGACAGCAAAACGCCCCGTTAATTAGTAACAAAATTTGTTACGCACTTATGCACGCGTGTGGTTGTTCGTGTGCTTGCTCGCTCTCAAAACACCACCACCATCACACGCACAATTATCAGAAAAGGAAGCAGCACATTATAATAACATGAAAACGGAGCACGAACAACACGTGACGCTCGCCTGTACATCGTTTACAGCTTCACTCCCGAAGCACAAATTACATTCAGGCATTAAACGTGCCAACAAGCAACGCAAAAGCGGGGGAATCACGCCTTGCGTGTCGGCGACGTTGCTCGTCCAGTGCAGGAAGCTGGGGAGGAAGCAAAAATATAATTCTCGAGCGGCCGAAGAGAACTGGGGGAAAGACAAAAAGAAATCAAGAGAAAACAGCTTTCAAAACAGAGGAGGGAAAAGTTATGTGCCAAAGAGGCCACTCGTTTTGATATTTTTCAATTTTATTTGTGTTCGCGTCACACGAGACAACAAGTTATCAATTTATCGAATTGGGGCGAAAAGGCGTCCGTTTAATGGCACAAGGCAGGAGTGGGAGCGAAAGGAAAGTAACGTTCGGTTTGAGCACCGTGTTACCAAATGTGCTGCAGCACGTTCAGGAGCTGCCTGTGCAGAGGCGTACAACGCCGCCCCGCAGCCGCATTGCGTGCTCGTCTGACCGCCTCCTCCACCGCCGCCTGCGCGTCAGCGGCACTCGAAGCAACTTTGGCCATTTTCCGTTTTATCACCTTCACTTGCTCGTCAATCTTTGCTGTAAATTTTCTCAGATTGTCAAGGACTGACACATTTTCCAGGGTGGTTTCTGATTGCCTCAGTAGCGACGTCACAATCTCATTGATGCGGTTACTGGTACACACGCTCGGAGACGAGAGCGTAGTGAGGTTCGAATTGATGTCGCGCATGAAGTCGGCAACGGTAATGTAACGTGCCATGCTGTTGCCTGCAGCCTTCTTCAGTCCCTCCCCAAATTCCTTCACCACTGCTTGATATAGCGCAGTGGTTTGATGCAGACGTTTCTCAAACAGCTTAACATGCACTGAGGCGTATGTGAAGCTGTCCCCGACTTCTTGCGGTATTTCCTGCGGCTTTGTTTCAGCTTCCCACGCTTGTCCTGCAATTCTTGATTCGGCTGAGGGGTTAATCTTGAGAGTAGCCACTTCTTCCGCTAATTTATCTTTTTGCAAGTTTGCTGCTATTATTCTTTTGGCAAACCGGCAGAAACTTATTATGATACTTTCCAAGGCCTGAGCGAAAGCCTTTGCCTTTCGGCGCGTTTGTTCCTGAGCTATTTTTGTAGCTAGCTCTCGCGTCTTCCGCACCGTTTCGATCACTTTTTGACGTTGTTCTTCGGCTTTTGAAACAAGCACCGTTGTATCCTTTTCGCTCATTGTTGTTGCGTGCGTCACCCTGGACACAATTTCTGTGACTTTTACGAGTTCCGGCATGCGCTTCGTCAACGCAACCTTCGTTGCCCCCAGCCCATTGCCAAGTGTAGCGTTGTCGTTTGCATTGCAAAAACTTGCAAACGGTAAGTTAGTTAAGTTCAGGGGTATGCTTCGCACTGAATTATCAGTTGTATCAGAACCGTACGTGATTGTTCCCCCGGCACTGTTCACGCTGCCTTCAAACTCGCGTGCCACGGCTTCGCTGCGTTCTTTTTGTTGCTCTAACCCCTGATCAAGTTCTGTAATTTCCTTTAAAGTTAGGTTCAACGCTTCTTCCATGGCTTGCTGCACACCAACCAAGCTCTTAGCATCTTGCCACAGCACCTTGATGCTCTTCGACGCGTTGAATAGTTCGTGCTTGAGGGTATCTGCTTGACGTTTTAATATTCTGTGCCTGTCCCGCAGCTGTTTTACATGTTGTGCAGAGTTGCACGCCGCGCCCAGTACACGACTCAACACATGGGTGGCAACGTTCGCAGCCTGATTAATGCTTTCTTCTCCAAGGTGCCAAGCCTTTTCTAGTTCATCTTTAACTGCGCGGTAGTGTTCTTTGGCAATGTTTAATGTTTTTTCCACCGCTTTGATGTTCTCCTCACCCTTTTCGGAAGACTTTTGCTGAATTTGCAATTTGCCTTCACCCATATCCAAGGCACGATCAAGCGCAGACTGGAGTGAACTGTCTTCGCTCCCCACAATGTCCGGAACACATTGACTTTTGGCAAGAGCCACCAGCGTAGGGTCTGTGACCTGTGTCCTAGTGCCAATTTGTTTTGATTGTTCGCTTAACGAATTCTCAACTAGGTCTAGTGTCTTTGCAGCGTCTTTCAGTAATGCCTTTGCTTGGTTGGACTTTTCCACGAATAGCATCTTGGGATCGACTAAGGTGTCTGGTGGCCTTGCTTGCGCAGAGTTACCCGCAAATGCGGGTATGAAGTCATTCAAGACAAGTGCAGTATTTTTCTCCAATTCGTAAAGCTGAGCCGCCATCTTTCCAACGTGGTCGGCACGCTGTCTTGCTTTCTCCATCATTTTTCTCATCTGCGCATTCAAGTGAGCACCTTCGTTTCGAACTTCCTCCAAGCGTTTTTTTGCGTTATGCAACTCCATCCCCAGGCGTTCACTTTTTTGCACGGTGTCGCAAAGGTCTTTCCGCAGCTGTTTTACTTCGTTCATAATGCGACGGTCTTCGCTATCGAGAATCGCTTCCTTTGCGGTGGCAATTGATTCGGTTTCATTTATGGCCATCTCAATTGCGTCGTATTCTTTCAGAGTAAGGTTCAGCTTGTCAACGACTTTTTCAATTGCTTCGATCATCATATTTTTGTTTTCAGATAGACTTCTTAGCGAGAAGCTGCAGGATTGTGCCGTCTTCTCCAGTGCAGTTGCAGCTTCTTTAAGCACTTTAACTGTGATTGCCTTCCAGTTTTCTAGGGGTTCCATGGAAGCAGCCGTTGCCGGCAGTTCTTCCAAAATTCTGGACATCTGTCCATCGTCTTTACAGTTTGTTGCGCTTATTCTCATCCTCCCTAGTTGCTCCCGCACGCCATCGTATGTGAGATTGATCACTTCGTATCCATTTGCCACAGTCCGTAGAAGCTGACTGCCTATATTAATCGCGTAGTACGCATCCGTATTCGCCTCCGCTGACGCGTGCGCCTTCTGTACGGTACGGTTGTAAGCGTCTCGGCGCCGCTCTCGTTCGTTGTTGAAGGTTTTGTTCAATTCTGACAGAGTTGCGCGAATTGACTCGATTTGCCTAGTTCGCCCACGTTGCCACAGCCGCAGATTCATCCCCGTTCTCTCGAGTAGTTGACTCATTTTACTAGACAGGGCCCGTTCGCGCTGCTGTAAGTTCTCAACAGCTTTTACTGCGT
The DNA here is from genome assembly GCA_021307395.1 of Trypanosoma vivax. Classification (NCBI taxonomy): domain Eukaryota; phylum Euglenozoa; class Kinetoplastea; order Trypanosomatida; family Trypanosomatidae; genus Trypanosoma; species Trypanosoma vivax. The sequence goes on along the minus strand of SOPI01000027.1, from coordinate 160,529 downwards.
CAGCAGCGCGATCGTCGGCCTTCTTGGCAAGTTTCAGCCACGCCCAAAGCAGTTTGGCCACCGCGCACTCCGCCTGGTTATATCTGGACTGCTGCAAACAGCGCTCATTACCGTTCGCGCAAATTACGACAGACGTCGCAGGTAGCAGCCAAAAAAAAGCATACAACCACGCGCTTGCGCGCGCAGATCTGCACTTCATGCGCACGTAACCACCAAAGTCAATCTAGCAACATTTAAAATCAAAAAAGGAAAAGAGAGGCCATCAACATAAAGCACCCAAAAGCAGGGAATAGCACACGAGCACGAATGTTTGAGAGGGAAGCAGTATCGCCCACACAAAGGAGCAGACGCGCATATACATCAACGCATAAGATGAAAACTGATCTCGTCAACGACGAAAGGTTAGAGGCACCACACTGTTGAGGCGACAGATGCAGCATTTCAACCAACTCCCATGAGCCAAACATGTTCACTTCCGTCCTTTTGCCATGCGCAAGGCACATCATAAAGGTTAGCAATGATATCTGCCTGTAAAGCGGGATGTAGAAGACCCACGAAAGGGAAAAACAGTGATTGCGTTCGACACGTCACTTGAGCACAATTTAATCGGAGGTACAAAAGCAGCCGTTAAATATAACTAATGTGCGGTGCGAGGACTGAGAAGCAGGTCGATTTTCTACGGTGCATTGCGCAGGCACTAGTTAGCGCAACAGACAAAGTAAACAAAGCAGTATACGCACATTACAAAGCACTTCGCAGAACACACATGACACGTGATATTAACAATCACCTTATAAACACGTGTTTAGGCAGACAATCACAGGCATACGCAACTGCAGCACAATAGCCTGACACGCGCTCCATCAGAACCAAAAATACGGGAAAACACAGTGGCAGAGTAAAAGCATTGAGCACAATCGGAAGGCAAACAAGCGGTGAAAAGCAACGTCCGCATTAACACAAGAAGTACTGCAATATCATATCGTATAAACAGGAAATGCTTCCATTGCTCAAGTGCTGTGCCACAATTGCAGCCTCGGCCGCTGTGCGGCAAGTACAAAACTGCACCACCAGTTGGCGAAGGCCATCAAAATAACCATTGTCACCGTCTCCCACGGCCAAAGCAGTGCGTTGCGTAAACGAGGGACGAAAGCAAAGACAAAGACAACGCTCAAGCAAATCGAAAATGGCACTATGGAGCTGATTTTTTTGCACAAGCTAAATCTTTCTTACACACAAAATCACAAGGCTCATGACGCAGAAGCGACCAGCAACTGGAAATGCCGTTTGCCATCTTGTGTGCGCATGACACGGCAATTCGGCGTACAAATGCAGGTTCTCAGTCCGTTACAACTCCATAAGCACAGCGCTTAGTCCGAAGCTGCTGCCACAACATCTCTGAAATTATGTAAGTTTCTTCGTGTGCTGCACGTTTACCTCTTTAGTCGCAGCAGTGCCGCACGCAAACATCACGGATTGGATAAGCGCTTCAGTTTTCGTCAATCGTGATCAACAGAAAAGAAAAGACAATGCAATGCCGCTGGGTCTACGGTGCGTACCCTGCGCCCACCACGTTCGCCGCAGCTACTTATGGCGCCTTTGTTTACGGACTGCCTATGTTACTTCCACAACGTTTAGTTACGTCGAAAGATTTCTCATAATTACAGCGGGAAAATAACAATCAAAAAACGTACTTGAATCCCAAATAAATAAGTTTTAGAGCAGTTTGCTCATGCAAAACATGTGAAATCGAAATGGCGCCAACCTCCACAGCTGTGGCGTGAAGCAGCGACACCAAACCAGCTGGCAAACACCTCGAAAAATGCCGCTGAGACGACAATAAATCGCTCAGTTTTACACCACAGGCCTTGGAACGGTTCACCGCCTACAGAAATGCAGCGCTTTTATTGCGCACTCGGCACCAGGCAAGTGGAGCCGCCGTGTACCCGGACATTTTTTCACTGCACTCGTTTGAAAATGTCAGTGCGAACTCTTTTGAGCTGGCGATTCCTCAATCAGCCGAATTCATGTCGGCGACCGCCATGGCACGACGCCCTTCCGCGGGGACAAAATATCGGTGCCACGTGTAAACAAAACGTGCACTCTCTCGGCGCAGTTCACAGCAGCACCGCACACCTTCACGAACTCAATCGAAGGAGGGGCAAACACTGACAACAACAAACACACACGGCATGCCAACAGGAAGGTCGCGCAGTGCTAAAACGTTTAACAGCTGAAAATGTGCGTTCCTGGTGGCGCGTGAGCAGCCTCCCGCAGCGTAAAAGAGAGCGCAGCAGAAAACAACACAGACTGCTGTGGATGTTGTCGCACTGCGAAAGAGGGAAGAGAAATGGAAAAAAAAGGTTGGGCTGTCGCGGCGAATAACTCTAGGCAAATCCATGCAGCTTTATCGGGTGGCAGCAGGGAATTTTCGCCAGTGACAAAGGAGCAACGAGCCACAAAACGAACTCGCATGGCTGGCACTGCGACGCTCCATCGTAAAAACTCGCTCGGGCACATGTGACGCGGTGAACGCTTTGCACAAATGCCGTGGCTGTGCGGTTCATGTTGTGCTTGTTGAGCAGTCGCTGGTTCGACAAATGCCCTGTTGACACAAAAGCTCTTCCTTCACTGGGCGCATGACAGCCACAACAGCTGCAAGTGCCTCAGTCGTTCAGCTACTGAACAGCAAGTGAATCCGACGACAGGTGAATTTTACAACGCAGGCGCGACTGAAGGCACGCATGTCTGAGGCCAACACCGCTCAGCACTGGTGCGATGAACAAAAGTGCTCTCAACTACATCCAAATGCGCTACAAGTAGCAGCTTCGCAACGACCAGGCAGATACCGTCCCGCCTGTACTCGCAAGATGCGCCAGCAATGTGTGCGTGGCTACTTTCACTGGCAAGCTAGTCACGAACATGTGCACCACACGCTCGGGCAATGGAAAGCAACTAATGGCGGCGATAGAAGGGAACAGCACAGAAAGTAAAGGAGCACGGCCAGCACGGCACGAGCACTCAGCAGCGGTGGCAGTGAATGGAATGGACGTGACACACGCAAACGGACAACCTGGCCCACGTGCAGAACACAATTTATCAGAATGGCGCAGCGGACAAGCGAACAAAATCGGTTAAATCGCAGTTGCAACAAACGTGCACAGCAGTGCAGCAGCACAAGCAGAAAAGACGAGGCGGGAGAGATAAAAATGGTTTTCAAGTTGTTGTTTTTTATTTCTTATTTGCCTTAAGTGAGGTGCGACAAAATCGCGTGAAACAAAATGCTCTTCGGACACACTCAAATGCGCAGCGTGCAAAAAAAAAGGGAGGCGTGGCACATGTTCCGGTGCGTGCTCGCCTTCACATTAAATTACATAACGTTTTGTGCCGCTTCCATCAGCTGTTGTTTGAGTGCCACACAACACCGAAGTGGCAAAGCGTTTGAAAGGCCGACCATTAAAGCCAACATAAAACAGCAGCACAAAAACGTAAAAATCGGCCTGCCGGTCGCAATGGTACCAGTGCTTTTTTAATTCATCTCCAGGCGTGCATAAAAAACAGCACCGGCCACCGGAAGCGCAGCACAACGAAAAGCGTGCCATGTTATGGAAAATTAAAACAAAAGACATCAGACAATTCGCAGCTTTATTTACATTAAAACAAATGAACGAACAAAACGAGTAGAAGTCACGAACATTGAGCGGCAGCGCGGGCAGCAGCAATAAATAACAGAGCAGGCGCAGTGCTACCAGTGAAGGCCCAGCGCACCCAACAGCTGTCGGTACAGCGCAGGGCACTGCGGCTTCCCACTCCTCTCTCGAGCCATTCTGATCGCCTCCTCCAGCGCCGCGTCCATCTGAGCAGAACTGGCGGTTGCCACTCGCATCAGCTTGTGCGCCTTCAACACCTGGCTCTCCATGCTGTCAGCGAGCCTGTTCAGCTGCGCAACAACCTTCAAGCTGCTCATCACCGCGGTGTGGTTTGTCATGTTACTCAGAAGCTTCAGTGACTCGGACATGAGGCTCGCATTGCACACGTCCTTCGAGAAGGTCTCAGAGGCCGTCGAGGTGATGTTCGTAAGCACATCCCGAAGAGTTTTGTTAACTTGAGCGGCGCCGTTTCTGCTGTGCTCCGCCACCACCGCTGAAGCGGCGAGCTCTCCCACCATCTTGCCACGCTGCTCATCAGCGCGGTGGAGAACCCGCTTCACCACTTCCAGCCGCTTTTCTGCTGTTGCAAAGGCATCTTCAACGCTCGTGGGCAAGTCTACAAGGGCGTCACTTTCCCTCGCGGTGGCATCAATGCGCGCAACCCATTCCGAAATATTCACACTTGCATTCGCTGCATGCGCACTGAACGCTTCCGATTTGTCGTGCAGGACTCGCAGCTCACTCAGAGCGGCACACAACTTGGCAACAACGTCACTCAGCACCTTTACGATGGTTTGCTTCACATTCTCAGTCGCTTGCTTCGCAAGCAGAGAGGCGTCGTGTGCACTGCTGTTAACCTCCTTAACTTTGCTGTTGACACCTGACAAATTGTTCCCAACCGTGTTTGTTGTGCTGCTAATTTCTAGCAACGTGTTGTTTAATTCCCTTAGCAGAGATGTGTTAAACTTAGCAATGCGACGGATGGCGTCTGACCATTTGTTTTTCAGTATTCTCTGCACGCTGTCGTTGCACGCTTCGAATGTTGCCTTACTGACTTTGGTGCCTCCTGCATCACTCATTTTCGCCAACTCTCCCTGAACACGCCCAAGCAACTCGCGTTCAGTCTTCACCTTCTGCTGTACTTCGTTAACGATGGTATTGGCTTCAACAGCAGTACGAACAGACGCATGCGCATCCGCACTGGACTTAGTAGCACTGCTTGCAGCACTATCAAGATTATTCCCGATTGCAAACTTCCGAACAAGCGTTAAATGACCTTGGTGAAACTGCGCCAGAACGTCCTTCACCACTTTGCCCACGGCTGTTACCTCTGCTTGCACTTGTTCGCTGCCAGCTACCACATCAACCACCTTTTGCTTTGCGCCCACCACAGTTTTCTCCACTACTTTCAGTTCTCCATCACTCTTCCAAAATTGCTTAACAATCTCACAAAACACTTTTCCGTTAGCGGAAGCAAACATGGAGTTGTTTACCTCGTTTACCTCGCGAGACGCGTTGTCAAGTTTATTTTTTGCTTCGTCCACAGCGATTTGATATAACTCAAATTTTTTTACAGCAACTTCAACACGGTCTACTGCATCTGAAACTGCATCTTTTACGTCTTTTATCTTCGTACCATCCCTGAGAGTCCAATGGTACCTGCTTTTGTTCACCACCACATTAGCATATGTTTCTTGCAGTATATGCAACGCCCTGTCCTTCCATTCAGTGAGGTTCATGTTGTCTATATTTTCCGTAGTATTATCCAATATTTTCGATATGCCATATTTATCTTCGCAATCTTTGTCGTGTTGATCCAACACTTCTTTCACATTCGCGTAGTTCCAATTACCGGTGAGGCCAACATCCCACAGAAAGCAAGCGACGCGTATAATATCACTAAAACATAAAGAAGATGTTATTATGGATGCATCCGCTTCTTTGGTTGCATCCCTTGCCATTAGTTCAGATTTATTCGTTTGCACAATGACATCCTTCACGTCCGCTATTGCTTGGTTGATAAGTGCGATGTCCTCTTTATTTTCAGTGGATTTCAGTACCTCATGAAACTCTTTATATTTCACAAACAGTTCTTCCGCTTCATTTCGCATATCACGCACACGCTGCATAATTTCCGACACGTTTTTCTTTACTGCCTCCGCCCTTAATGCGGGCCTGTTTATGACGTGTAGCCAACCCCAAATCACATCTTTTGTGGCGCACCTTAGCTCTTTGGGATGAGGGCGACTATCCCGACAATTATAAGCGTTTATTGCCACGTTACACCACAGAACTGTGAAAAGCAGCAGGTAGCAAAAGCACTTTGAAAACATCGGTTCTTCACCTTCAAACTTTACACCACAAAAGTGATGACCGAAAGGGAACGAATCAACAACAAAAAAAGGCAACAGACGTTTCACTGACGATAAGCAACACGTTTTGGAAACCATTCGCGCTGAACATCAAAATAGACACAACGGTGACTAAAAGAGAGCATAAAAGAACAAGTGAGAAAAGAAAAAGGTAAAATGGTAACGTGACGTTTAAAGTGAGCCTCACTATGACATCCACGAATAAGTGTTGCGTGTCGTGTGTACAGGGGCGTGGTCGCTCTCACACCACATCACAGCGGAAGGAAAACTGTCATGTTTGTGTACGCGCCGCATGCCTCAACGACACTCCAGGGCAGCACGCATAAGAGAGTGAGGGATAAAGGGGTTAAAAATAAAATAAAATGAAATAAATTCTCGGGCAGTGCAACTGTTCATGTACACCATGAAAGCGGAGACATACGCGGCGTCAGCGTGTAGTTGTTGCACTCACAATTCAGAGAACAAACGGGCGAGGGGCGGTGTAGAAAAATGGCCTGCAAACCGAGACAAAACAGTAAGGAACACGAAATAAGCGCGTGCCTGAATTTGAACATTCGCATATTTTGAACATGACCGAGTCAACGAAATAAATTCGCAGCACCACAGCAGCGACTGGCACCGACTTTGCGCGCCCTCACAACCCCATCGTTTCTCCTTACTGACAGCAGACCCCGCTCCATGACAATGAGCGATGCAGCCGATGCAGAAACTTTTGTTTTATCTTTGAGCAGTTGTGTGGTGTCAGCAGCGTGCTCCTTGTCACCCGTAGTGCAGGAGGGAGAAAAAAGCACACTTGCATCGCATGAATTTCTGTAAATTGGCACAGATGACGGCATCAAGTGCGCCGCTCGCATGCGCAGCGGTACACAATTGCTTGCCACCGTTTCATGAGGCGCTTCGGAACATTGGTGCGGCTTATCTAACACTGACACCACTTTCCTCGCAACTATGACACCTCCCTCCACGTGCCGCGACATTTCTGGCAACACATCTGTTGCCCCACATCGCCCCAATGCGTGCCGTATCCACAGAAAACTCCAGCTCATCCAAAACACGCAACTAGATCGACGTGGTGTAGAGACGCACAAACTCCAGCGAGAGCAACCCTCGTCATTGGCAAAAACTCATTCTCAGAGTGGCCGAGCCGCTTCATGCTCGGGACGCCATGATGAGGGCATGTTGCCAACGCTTGCGAGAGCTGATTCAATTTCTTCAATGCCGCTCTCCAGTTCAAAAAGAGACCTCGTGCGCGGCAAAGTTATCAAATGGATCACCACGGCGCTATTGGGCACGACCTTCCACGAATTACCAGGCACTTACAGACAGCTGTAAGTAGTGGGAAAGTCATTGTGCGTGCCATATTGGTACGTAGTCAACTACAAAGCACGGCAAAAGAAGAGAAATATGAAACTCGCTAGTGCAAGGCAAAGGCACTGCACTCCGCCAGCCGCATTGTTGACGGTGCACACTAACACACACTTTCGACCACTTAATGAGGCAGCGCACGAGGACATGTGTGCATGCAAGAAATAGGAGGCGCGAGCATTACCGATGAAACATTCACTCGAATGTCACTTGCGGGCAATGCGCTAACAAGCAAGAAGTAATAAATAAGTTAGTCGGCGATTTTACACGACTTTTCTCCCAGCACGAAAGACACTACGCGGCGCAAACCCGTCATGGCGCCAGGAGCTTGAGAACCACTGGAATCGGGGAGTCTTCATACGTGTCAACTTTCTATATTTTAAAACGAAATAAGAGAGAAAAAGACAGAAAAAGGGATGCAAGTACGAAATTGCCGCAAAACTCGAATTCGCTCACAACTCGCACGTTGTTCCCCCCACCGATCACGTCGCCTGTCAAAACAAGCGCTCAACTGCAAATTCAAAAAACGTCAACTTCAGAAAAAATCCCAATCACGTAGTGCATTAAGGCGCTCTTATTTATATATCAAAAAGTGCGCAGTGCAACAGACGCTCAGAAAACCGCACACAACAAAACACCTCAAGTTACATCACGCTGTGCCGTGCAGTGAAACACAAGTCCAGGCGGGGCACAAAACGTCCTCACAAAAACGCTTTTGTTGTTATTTCTGTCTTTCTGTGTTATAAAACTGAAACGAAAATCGCATTGCGTCAAGACGCGTGTGTCGAGTTTTTATTGTTTTTGCTTTACATTTCAAAAGAGGGCGGAAGAAATAAAAAGGGAGGCGGCAGCACATTTCACGGCAACTTTCATGGCGCCCAATTCGACTCCTTCATTTTGCACGTCGTTCTTCCTCGGCGTCATCGTGGTGTTTGAGGCGCTTAACTTTCCGCTTGTTCCATCGTGCTCGCTTGACTCGGGACCGCGTGGAGTTGAGTGGCTGCTGTCCCCATTTGTCTTTGAAGCCGCGGAGCTGCTGCCAGGAGACGCCTTCAGTGCGCTTTCCACCTTGTGGGGCGAAGCCGACGAATTAGGACTGTTCCCATGTTGCCCAAATTCCTGTTGCGGTTCATTTGTTTGATTTTCACCGCTGATAGAGCCACAACATAATGCACCGCCACCGCCGCCGCCGCAGTTTGAAGAAGCCAATTTAATTTTCCTTCCTCCACAATCGCCGTTACTGCCTTCGGAAAGTCTCAACGTGCAAGGTGGCGTGCCGCATTGACCTCTGTTTTTTAACGCATCTTCTGAAAAATTACATCCTGTAAGGACCTTGTTCTCCCCACTGTCCACCGCTAAACATTTGCCTGACGAACCTCCCGTGTTTCCTCCACATCCCTTCAATGTCAATCCCTCTCTTAAGGCAGTGCAATTCACCGTAAATATGGAAGGTTCTGGTGATGGATAATCATTGCCACTACAAGAACAGTTGTCAAAAAAAAACAGTGGCCTGAGGTCCAAGGACAAGACTGTCAGCTGCAGTGGCACATGTCTTCCAAGGCAGTAGTGCCAGCAAGGCAAAGGCAGAGTTGATGTAAACGGACATGTTGGAGCACCTTAAGTTCAACCTTATTTTGGCATAAAAGGAAACAGGGAAGAGAGCGACAAGTAGCAACCGTGGAGAACTGATGCCCTTTGCACGCCTAGACACTGGCACTTAAATTCACGAGCGCAACTGCACGGCAACGTGAGTGACTTTGTACACAAAAAAAATGCACCGCCGACCATTCCAACAGTGTGCGGTGCCACGGGCATTACTGCATGTAACTGGTGCACGCTCCGCAAAACAAATTAATAAAAAATGAAAATAAACGGGGCATGGAAAGACCTGGAAGGAATAACAAAGCGAGCTTGCGATGAACTTCGGTCTTGCACACAATAACCATCAGCAACGGTCTCATCGCGTGAAGTTCGTTGGCATTTGGAAACACACTTCGCATCGCCTTATTAACCTGCTCATTGTTGTGAATTTTTAGGTCGCTCATGTTATCGCAGGCGCTGCTGGGCTTTAAGTGAGCAATGGCACTTCGCGGCGAGTTGGCGTACCTGTTGAACACAGCGCTGTTGGCAGGTGTTGAAAACAGTCCTAAAAGGTTCGCTTGAAACAGAGCAATGGATTGGTGCGTGCTGGAACATTTCTTGATTTTCAGCAGCGAATCGAGAGAAGGCGCCACAGTTCCGTACTTTCCATGTGCAAAGTAAAAGCGCCCACTGCCAGCACCACTGCGAGTTAGAGGCGGCCCCAAAGCACAATCAAGTCTGGGCACAAAGGCAGCAACAAACAACTAGAGAATGTGATGACGGCAAGCCTCGTAGTGAGGCGCGCTGTGCCAACAAAATTCGCGCCAACTCTGCAAATGGCAATGGGAGTTAAGCACGAGGTGCTTGCAGTAAAGATAGTGCCAGCTACCTCATGAAAGCAAAAAAAAGTTAATTTTTGCTCCTGAGGAGCCAACAACATCGCCTCAGCACGCGTTAAGTTCACATCGTACAGATACGAACAATAGGCGGGCAAGTAAAAACATAAAAAACACTAAACATACTCCCAACATCGTGCGATCTTAAATCTACCGGGCTCATTCTAAGCGATGCCACTTGCTCAAAGCGGTGAGAATGGCCGTCACTTTAAGCGCTGCGAGTTTGGATGTGTGTAACGTGCAGCAGGACAACGAAGTGGTGAGGGGAAGGAATGAGACGCAAATGTGCAACCGCATCGGTGTGGCAGTGGTGGTGGGAAGAGCGGCGAGCGGTGTGACGCCGGAACACGGCAAAACAGCGCCCGCCCTTTTCAAGCTCTTTTGGTCTGACTTCCCACGGAAATGGGGAAATGCCGGTTACGGCACGCGTGACATCACCCTGACGCTTTGTTGGTTGCACGCGCTTCAGGTGGGGCACATTTGCTTCTTTTGCCAGCTGCGTGGCATCTCTCGCGTCGCTGCAAAACAGCCTCAACAAAAAGGCGCCACCTCGTAAAGCAGTGCAATTATCACCACACTGACCGCTGTTTGTTGCACTGACGTTCGCAAATGCAGCAACAGCGCAGCACGCACCAGTTGTGGTTTTGCATGGTCCGCAGTGCTCATTCTCAGCAAGAAAGACTCATAGCGAACTCCTGAAGGTACACAAGTCCCACAGCTGCAACACAATACCGCGGTACGGTTAACGAGCGAGCACAGCTGCATGCACACATGTGCAATTATGGCACCACGTGCTTTGGTGTGCTTTGTAGGAAATTTGCACCAATTTTCTGAGCAGCGCAGCTTGGGCCTACACGTCTGTTCCTCGACGAAAAGGCTGACTGCGCCTTGAACGAAATTCCCAACTTTGCGTCCGCCAGCAACTACGGCGGCACGTTGTTCGCCCAACGGCACACACCACTACACGCGAGACCGCATTGGTACAGCCACCCGCTTGTTTGAGGTCTTCCATGGCACGACTGCTGCGTACCGGTGCTCAACAAACGATTTACTGGAAAATGGCAGAGAAAAGAAAAAGAAGAAAACCAGCGAGTGAGGAGCGAAGTTGGTGGTGCCACAAATGCCAGCGGGGCCCTTTTCTTTGCTTCTCTTCTGTTGGTTACATTTGGCTGGAAGATGTGCGACAACAAACTGACGTTTTGGGCGCCCGTCCAAGTTCCGGACGAGTGTCACACATTTGAAGGCCGCCGCGAGACAACATTGTCGTCTGGTTGGTAGTTTTGTGTTGACGTCACAAAAAATCGAGTGATATTTGTTTATTTATTTCCCCTTCTCCCCCGTTACAATAAAATAGTTATCAATTTGCTTACTTTACTTACTTACTTATTCAACGTATTTCAGCTGCAAGAGTGAAGGGAGGACTGCGCAAAAGGGAGTGCTGTGGAGAGTGAGAGGGAAAACATAAAATAAGGCCCCAAACTCCGCCTCATAATCGTCCTGTCTGGGCGCGTCACTTCCACGATATCGGTCGACAGACTACTGCTGGCTGGGCTTTTTACAGATCTTTGCTTGTGCATTTTTATAATTAAGTTCATGCTCTCCATAACACAAACGTATAATTCCAGAGGAGGCAAAAAATACACACGCGCGTCCACATGAGTCCAACGTCAAAGTAGAGCGCGGAAACTCGCATTCGGAGCGCACTTGACCATTCGATTTACTACATTTGCTGTTGCGTTCCATATGTAGTTTTGTCTTGCCGGTGCGTGGCACAATGTTATTTAACGCAGCACTTAAAAGCATGGGAAATTATAATAAAACGTTCCAGAGTGAAAAAACAAAAACAAAAATCAATTCTGACCATTCACGTCGATACACCACTGTTACTCGCAAAGCGAGTTCTTGTTTGAAAGACTCTGACTCTGCTCTTATGTACATGTTGCAGCTTATTTCTGCTTTGCAATCGCTCGTTTCAAAGTTTGCCATGCAACGGTGCGCCATCCACCGCGGCGTAGCAATCACAGCGGCCGGGCCTCTCTCATGACAACAGGGAAGTGGAAGACCACCGCAGCAGCAACGACTGCAGCTAATGAGGAATGAGCTCGAGCAGCTGTTGCCAAATGTCCTTGCACGTGTGCTTTGTGCTTCGTTGCTCAATGACGTCGCGTTGCCGCACTACCTCCGACTGGAGATCAAATTTCATCTTGTTGAGCGTGCTGAGGCACCTTTCCAGTTTGTCGACTTCTTCAATGCCTTGCCCAAGTTGAGTGGCATAAGTTACAATCTTCTCGGCAAGCCGCTCAATCGCCGGCCCGCTGTTTGCACTGGAGCGTGTCACATCTGCACTGGCGCTCGCTGAAGACACACCTGTCATGTTGAAACTCAGTTCGATGACTGGAGCGAGGCAACCGCTTCCACTGCCATGCCGCGCGGCTGTGCCAGCAGATATTGACAGATAACCAGAGCATTCATTCGAGGCAGCACCAAAGTTGAGGACCTTTTCGACCTCCGTTTCCGCCTGCCGTGGCTTAAACTGAGCACATAGTTTTTCATACGCCCTCATCACCTCGCGTACATCCTCAGCCAACATGACCAAGTGCCGCTGCTTGTGTAGCCGTCTCCTGCTCATCGCCGTCACTTTTTCCACAAGCACGCCTTCTGTGGCCCGCATTTTTGATAAAAGTCGAGTGCCGCTTGTTCCATCGTCAACATTTTGATTTTGAGAAGCGTGGTGTTCACTTACAAGTAGCAACGAGGCGTCCAGCAGCTTGCAGTTGTGTTCGTTTTGCTGTACATTGTTTTCGATGGCCCGCCAAACGGTATTAAACCGCCAAATGGGCAAAAATGCAGCCACAACGCGCTTAACCTGCTTAATGTGACTTTCAAGCCAATCTTTCTTGCTGAGCAGCACGCTTCTCGCATTTTTACAAAATTCGCTTTCATTCACGCCCGGTACGAATTCAAAAAGTTCATTTAGCGCCTCTTGATGGTCCGCCACCATACCATTTGTTTTTGCGTCCCACAGACAGTTAGAAATTGGCTCAATAGCGTCAAGTGCTGCCTGGTGCTCCACTGTCCATTTCGCAGCACTTCGAAGTTGATCACGGACATTCGCTGCGCGGCTGCCCCCCTCTCGTTGAAGCTCCGCCAACACACTCAACACCGCCTCGCGCGCAGTTTTTACGTACGCACTAGAACGACCGCTGCCAACAGACGTCTGAAGCAGCTGCCGCATCTGCCCCTCCAGTCGGCCAAACGTTACGGCAATCTTCGTGTCAACGTCCTCCAACCGCTCGAGGGTCTTCTGTAAACAGCCTCTGGTTCTGTTTAACAAGTAAACCCACTGCACCACAATTTTACTTGCTTGGGTCCTGTCTTGAGCCTTTTTCATATCTTTTTTGCACTTTTCAGTATCACTTCCATGGTCTCCGCAGACGGTCATAGCGAAGATGAATAACGTCTGCAGGCATATTGCCAAGGCGCTGCTCATTTCCACCTAAAATTAGAGGAAATAGGTGAATAAATGTTTCATTATTGTCAATGGAGGTTCAGGCCCTCATAAACACCGGCCAAAAGACCAGAGCAAGCCACTTTGTCACTGACATGCAAAGATCGACCAAGTCACTCCACAAAATAGTAAAGTAACAATAATGATGATGATGACAGAAAAAACAGAAATAACAACGTTATGAAAAAAAATAATATTAACAAAAACCACAACAAGCTGGCGTTTTTTTTTCACTGTAGGCGCGCGGAAAAGTAAATTCCACACGACAATAATAAAAATAATACGCGCTCCCAGTGGCGAACACACCCGCTTACGTTGTCAACAAAAGAAAAAATACGTTATTTTTGCGGCACACAGGCGCTACGAGGCGGCGTTGCACCAACTCCACGTAGTTCGGTGTTAATGTGCGGGCCGGACAACTGAGCACAAGTGAGGAGGGCGCAAGCCGGTTTTCCATCGCACATTGAAATGGCGCTTGATTGATTCATGGCAGGGGAATGCCGGGGTAATATCCGCCTTCCTCCCCTCATCACCGCCGTCACGGCATGGCCTTGGCTTTCCACGCACACTTTTTCTTCTTTCGTAATGCGCCATTCTCACATGAAACTTTTGGTTCGCAGCACCGGACACACGGCAAGTCCAATCGGCAATTTGGTCTCATATAAGCAGCACTTTTCAGCTCGCTAGTCAAATGCGCTCCCGGATAAAAGCTGTCTCCGAAAAACCCACCCCACGAAAGCCATTCGCCACTGGCCATTAAGCAGCAGCACTTTATTGGTTTTATGTTAGCAACCGGTCACACTGCTTGTTATTCGCGCATCACTTGGTCTTTCGCAGTGACGGAAAGACGTTAAACCGCCACAAAGCACAAAACGACATCACTTTCGTCACTTGTCGGCACACCAACACCACCGTAGGCACACGAAAATCTGTCACTTCCGGCTCTTGAAGCCATCTTCGTTGGCAGAACTGCTTGCAGCATTTCACCGTGCTTTTTATAAAAATAATAGACAGTTGCTTCTCTGCAGGTGTTTAAAACGAATTGAATCCGCTCCACAGAAATGCAAAGAAAAAAAAGCGACTTGGAAAATCGCTCCGTAGTCTTCGATGTATTTATTATTATTATTATCCTGCAAGGTGCCACAGGCGCCTCCGCTTTTACTACCTCACACTGCAAACACATCGGCCACGAGTAGATTGATGTCCTTCAAGCATCAAGAGGCAAGAGTTCCTGCTACGGGTAAAGAAAAGACAGATACACACACACACAAAGACACTCAACAAGCCAAGCAAATCGAAGAGCTAGTTCGCACAATGGCACGCAGAAGATCGAATGAAGATTCTACCGCTTGATGCGCACAATTTTATACCTTTCCGTTGAGCTTTCCCGAAACTGTACCACAGCTCAGTGCGCAAGAAGATGTGGACTACAACGTGTGATGTGCCATAATCAAATGTAACACTGTGTGCGTGCCCGCCACCGCAAAAGACACCGTCTACGATGTTGGCCAGGCCGCAGGGCACAATCAGACCGGAAAACCTCACGGGCTCCACAACACTGGGTGGAAGATGCAGGCTTTGCATCAAACTCCACCTCACGCGTGCCATTGTTCAGCGCGACGCGAATAAACCACCGTGACTCGCATCCACGACCCACGCACACAAAGTTGAGTTATCACAGCGGAATAAGCGCCAAAACAACACACGCGCCGCTCCCAAGGCGCCCAAACTATCTTCGGACACACGCGCCACTGACGCTTCTGTACAGCATCACCCCAACGTCATAATTCCCACAAAAAGCCATCAGCAGAGCAGAATTACCACACTATGAGAAACGACTGCACTGGCCAAAGTGCCTCCACACGCGCAAAGCAAACATACGGGAACAGTTGAAAAATGGGCGGCGCACGCCCGCCAGCGCCAGTTAACGTCCCACGACCCGTCTTCAGGTTGCCAATAACACAATCAACTCCGAAAGTCATAGCAATCAGGCACGCATAGGCGAATGCAACAAAATAGCCGCGTGGTCCAGTGTGGAGTTGCGTAGCTGAAGGAATAACGTTAAAATGAATATAAAAAATACAAAGAGGGCGAGAAGAAAGAAAACAAGATGTGGTGAATAATAGTGACCAATCAGATTATGCACGGCCGCACACCCCTGTCTTCCCGCAACGGGGAGACGCGCATGCGCTAGCAGAATCGAGTCAGGGGGCACAATTCCAGGCCTTCGGGAGGCTGCTTGTCAGACAAGCGTGACCTCCCACGCACAACCAATCTCATTGGACGCGGAATGCGTCATGCAGGCGCAGCGGCGACCGTCGTCAGCAATGAGCCAGCAATGCATCAATAATCTCCTCGTCCAACTGCACTTGCTGCTGCTCTGCCTCATCCCAGAGGAGCCTCACATTCTCACAGTCCTCTTCAGACATGGCACCCTCCGACACCACGCACTCCTGCCTGCTTACCATCGCCGAGCTGCTGTAGTGCTGGAAGTACACCATCACCCATCGAAGACCGCCTCTCACCACGTTCCAGTCATCAAAACACCCCGCCATTCGCTCCGTGAACTGCACAACGGCACAAGCAGGGGCGCCGCCGCTCTCACGCGGTGTTGCCAACACACCCACAAGCACCAGTGGCCCTGACTTTTTCACGTTCCTATCCATTTTCCGCTTGCAACCAGCCGCTGTGGAATTCGCGCTGGAGTCCCTGGTAAAGTAGAAGGCGCTGAAGAGGGGAAAGCCCAACAGATCTGGTATGTACAGCACATCTGTATTAACACTCATTTGCGTCGCGTTAGGCTTACCACGTACACCGCAAGAAATTACCATATACCCCGCTGGGAACCGGCTTAGCTGCGTTCTTCGCCCTTCCGCATCATCACGTGGGCAACTGCACGCAGGCGGGAGGCGGGTCAACTTCTTAACGATCAGTTCGGACACATCCCGGTGCAGCAGCATCCAGACGCCGAACATCTCAAACAGCTTAACACATGTTTCCGGACACCACACCAGCCGCCGCATCAGCTGCCGGAAATAGCGTTGGTCCTCCAACACCATACGCCTCAACTCAATCTCAACTGCGGAGGAGCACGGCCCCGTTGCAAAGTGTTCGCAGACACCGTGCTTCACTCGCACCATCTTCAGTGGGTAATACACACACGCACATGGAAGCCACTTTGCCCTGTACAAAAGGGTGTCAATCGGGAATTCCTTCTGATTGTATTGACAGCGTTTTATGTATGAAAATATAGATTCGCGCACTTCGTTATAGATCTCTTCACAACGGAGATGACGTAGCACGGGTCCAACAGTCTCCGCACGAGCCTCGAGCACAGACCAATCCGAGGTGCCCAGTGTTAGAAAAAAAACAAACCTACGCCTGTGCAGTGACATGTGCTCATTCCACACATGCGCGGCCATTAGCTCCCGCCTTTCGTAGCCGTTGAGCAAAATATAGTTCACAATGGTTTGTTCCTCAATTTTATAGAATATTTTTTCATCAGGTGCATTGAAAACGATGACCTCCCACGTCCCGATGGGGAGGTTCGTCATGCTCTCGGGTTCACACCGGTCGTATATAGCGCATCCGTGCACGCCCTCATCCGCCAGCACGTTCACAACTGCCAACGCGTCGCACACATAGTGGAACTCCTTTACGGTACCTGCGCGACTCCCAAGGTTGAAAAACACATATCCGTAATTGCGCACAGCGTACAGCACTGCACCGATCGTGTCAGCGCTGCAGTGAAGCAGCTGGTGCAACAAAAATGGCCCCACAGCAGCCGTCTTGCCAATGCCTGGCGTCCCCAGCAAACTGTACAACCGCCTGGGAGAGGTGCCGCCATCCGCTCGCCTGTTATCGATGCCGCGCTTCAGGATGTTCCACGCGCGAACAACCTCCCTGCGGACAATGGCGCTACATTTTTCGTTCATGAAACCATCAGATGGCCACCCCCATTCGGAAATGAGCACCAGCAACTCGAGGCCATCACCAGTTCCGGGCACAACGGCATCCACCTCGCCAGGAAAAGGAGTGACATCCACCTCGCGCTCTTCCCACATGCGCGGGGGCTCACCAACGCACTCCGTGTCCACAACAATCATCCCCATTGGTACGGATGCGTGGCCAGACTCCACAAAGCTCCATGATGCGTTGTAGACTGAACGGTACCGCGACCGCTCATCAGCTAGCTTGCAGTGCTCGTCGCTCACCGGCGCAGCCGGACGTGATCTGGACACACAACGCAGCGCCTCGTCGAGCAGCGTCCGTGTGGCATCCGACACAGCACGCCTCGTTGCCGAAGCTACCACGTTCCAGTCACCGAACGTGACAACATTTCGTGCCTTCAGTGCACGCACGTCGCGCCACAACTGGGTAATCCTGTACTGCTCAAGCCCAAGGATCTTGCCAAGCAGACGCTCTTCAGAAATGTAACGCGCAGGCTCGCGCATAAATGTCGTCATGATCACCTGGCTGTCGGCGTAGGAAGGCCCTTCACCGGGTAAATATGTCCGCAGGAAGTTTCGCAGAAGCACCGTTTCGGGGTTGCCGCAGCCAGGTGGCAATGCATTCTCCAAGCTGTCAGAATAACTCCACTTCGCCTGCACGTCCGCATTCTCGTTTGTCTGCTCGGACTGTTCTGTCGCAGCTGCCATTCCGAACTGAAAACCCGGGACGACAGCGCCAGGAAACTCGACACGCTGCAAGCGACGGTGGTCTATTGCTTTTGTGTAAAAAGGGACAGAAAAGAAACATTGTGTGAGCAGCGGCGCGCGAACAAGGGCAGCATTGGTTCCTACATAGCAATGACTACGAAGGGGCGAGAGAGAGGCCTTTCTTTCTATGCAAAACAGGCGCTAACCCAAACCACATAATTTTCCAAGCGGTTCATGGAGACACGTCTAAGTGTGCACACGGCAATCCAGCTGCACCAAATACTGAGCAACCCACCGATATGCGTAAAAGCAGCGCGTGTGGCACGGCCCCGCAACCACCAGCCACAGACGCCCTCCAACAGGATGTGTGGCAATTGGCGGCACACAGCGTACCAGTCACCAATGGGCATTCAATGAAATTTCTGTGTTACCCTCACATCATACTGATAGGAACGCACTGCTCCGTTTTATCAGAGCATTTAAGATGCCTTGATGCATATGGCAAACGCCTCATTGCGGCACTATGGAATAGAACCGAGGAAGTTCACTGGATTTCTTAGGGAAACGGAGCTTTACCACAATACAAAATCACTGACCCATCGAACGCATGCGAAGCGTGACGTGGAGCCAGCGCCAGCGCGTCCCGACATCTTACCGCAGCAAATCGAGTGCAGTGCAAGCAGGTCCGCGGAGCTGTGGTTGCTGTGTATTTCGTGGTCCATTGCCCTGACTGTGGGGACACGACAAAAGTCGGGTGCGTGTCGCCGCCCTCACGGTAAGGGGTGACCTCACACGGTGAAACACCGCGTCAGCTAGTAGCGGGATGCGTGCTGCAGTGGCGAGTGTCCCTCCAGACCAACGCACGACAAGCCGCCATCCGCTGCTGGGGCGAGCAAGCCCAGTCACCACTTGAGGTGACTTTATTGCACGGCGCCTCCCACGAGACGATCAGAAATCATCGAACAACTGAGGCCCCTTCAATGCATCTCATTTCTTTTACAAAATCGAGATTGCCAGTGACAATGTCACAACTTCATTACGCAATGCAGAAAAGTGAGAAACGCGCAAAAAGTGTTGTAGCGCAATTTGTGAACGCAACAAACAGCGTGTGGCGTTATCAAGCAATAAGCCGAGGTAGTGCAGCAACCTCTGAAAAGAAAAACGACCTCACATGGAGCGAAGCAAAAACACTCTTATACATTCACTACCTTATAAACTGGAAGTGCACACACTGTGGGCACCAGTGGCTCATCCTTCTGAGCACAAGATTATTACAACTCCCCTTAACAGCGTTGCACAGTGGAAGTGGTGACGGTTTGCCTCCAGGGAGACGCAGCCGTGCTACTTACACACCGCGCGCGCTGCCAGAAAGGTAAAAACATGAAATTAGGTACACCGACAGGAGTACATACTTACACAGAGCCAACCAAATCAACAGCGGGAGTGTTAGCACAGCCTTCCGCCAAACCTTCATTTGCAAAGGCGCTCGCATTGACCAGTCTGGTCGCATAAAACGCGCCTCGGCACCACGTCATGAAATTGGGCCCATTCTGTGAGGGGGCACGTTAAAGGCGGTGGTTTATTCAGTTAGTCATTTAGTTGGAGAGCGGTGGTATCTGGACAGGAATGAAGTGAAAGCAGTGGCTGAGTTACACCACAACTACTGCGTTACAAGGGGAAAAATACGTATGCACATGGCGTGAGGAGTTAAACGTGAGGGGAAAAGGAGAGAGTCAGTGAGAGATATGAATTGGTTTTACTGAGGCATCAGATATGCCACAACGAAATGTACAACACGCGTGTGAAATGAAAATTGGAAGAAGAACACAAATTGCCGCGGTGACACTTGTGTTTTTTCCTTGCCATTTTCAATCATCAGCGGCACTTTTGGAGGGCTGCCTTTGGTTGCGCAGCATAAACAACGCCACCATAGCAGAGGCAGCTACAGCAATCGGCACCACAACCAGGAGCACGACCGTCGTTACGCTTTTACCGCCCCTAACCGCAGTCGTAGCACCAGTGTCAAACTCATAATCATCGTCTCCACCCACATGGCCCTCGGCAGTACCCTCCGTTGCCCGGGCGTCAGCCTTCATCACGGTGTCAGTGGGCCACATCTCGCTTTGCACCGCCCGCTCCCTCAGTGCGGCCTCCAAAATCGACTTGCCACGTTTTATCTGTTCATCTACAGGCACGAGGATTCTGGTGGCATCACCCAACGTTTTCTCGGCGTTTTCACAGCTCTTCATGGATGACTCGACAAGAGAATTCACTTGCGTAAAAACACCCTCGCAGCTTATGCCTTTCTAGCTTTTGCAATGCGTGTGCTCATGGTTCACCACGAGTGACACTTCCGCCCACAAAGTTGCTGCGGTGTTCCCCCACATGTCGAAGTCGTCAAAGTGGCTCCTGCGCTCGTCAGCCACCAAATGCAGCAGCACGAACCGCTCCATTTGCGTGCCACTCTTACAATGTGAAATATTGTGATGAAGCTCACCGCCATACTGCAAAAGTGTGTGTGGGCTTGCCTGCGTGCCGGTGTACCTTGCGGCCAGCACCCTTGTCAACGCTGAGGGGACCTCCACTACTGCGCTTACTGACTCCATACGCATAGCCTCCGTGTCCACGACGTCTAGAACCCCCACATCAAGCTTTGCTGCACTCTCCCGTAGCAACACCGCCCTCTTTAGCCGCACGCCTTCCCTTGCAAGCACACCCTTTAGCATGGACTCCAGTGCAACAAAAATGTCCTTCATTATATCCAGATTCTTCACCAGCAAACAGCCAAGCACAACCTTTCCACCAAACGCATGCTTACGCTCACGCCCCTCCATCAAAGCACACAGTGTTGTGTTGAACCCCACTCACACTTCCTGTGCAAGCAGAGAAGTTCTTCCCTTCATCGAGTAGGTTGACACTCTTTTCAAGTTAGCCCTGAAAATTCTTCCGATAAGTCTCATTGTGCATGCTGAAGTTCATAAGCTGCCCAGTGCTGCTTTCAAGTTCGTCGTGGTGGCCGTAGAAGGTGCGGTTTGCGTAATATTTAAATTCGGCAAGCAACTCTTTACACTTCCGACAATAGAACTTGTTCTCAAAGAGGTGACCCTGCAGCAGTTCAATGCCGGACAGAAATTGCGTTACCAGCATGGTCACTCCGGACATGAGCCAAAAGGAAGCCAATAACTCTGCGTCAGCCCTGTGGTGCTGCAGTCCAACATCTTGGAAGTTCTCAGCCACACCCGTTTCGGCAACATGTGCGGCGTAGTTGCTATGCTACCTGCAGAGTGTCTCGCGCTCTCGCACAGCATTTGTCTTCATAGCAACGCTGCAGTGTCCTGCACCCAATTTGTTTTACCACCACTCACAATGACATTGTTTGGTGACGTTCCCGTGAGCCAATGTCACATTTTCTTTATCTGGTTTTTAACCAACTCCAGTTGCACAGACACCTCTGCATGGCGATGCTGATGCAACTGATAAAAAAATACTCGGGAGCACCCTCACTACTCGTGTCGCGCTTCTTGCTGCTTCAATGGTTTCAGTGTCTTAAATAATAAAAAGGAGACAAAAGGGTGGAAATGCACACGGTGTTGAAGCACGGGGATAATAAAACAAAAAAGAGCGATAGAAAAGAAGAAAGTAAAAATTATAAGCGAAAAGTGCAGAAAATGGGTAGGTTGGCCCCATTCAAAAGGAGCATGATGCGTAACCATAGCACCACGGTTCGTGGAGTGAGTGGCGCTGGTCAGTCACAGAAACATAAACCACCGTGCCACAAAGGTGCTGCTATTTGTTTGACTGCACCTCAATCAGCGGCGCCACGCAACTTCCTCGAGGGCACAAAGCCACGTTGCACCGTTTTGTTACTTTTTATAACAAAAAGGGGAGAAAGTTAGAAAAGGAAAAACATGAGCACTGCAGTACGGACAAGCATGACACTTGTTGTGTGATGGAAATATTATTCGGCTTCACCATGAGGCGCCGCACTGTGCCCGTAAAATCGCAGCGCAATATGAAATGCACAGCCATCGGAGTTCCCGCACCATCAGGCGAGCGGGTGCTTGCAGTGCAAATAACTGTCTAGAAGTGAAAAAAGGCGGGCACTGCTGCAGTTGGCATGTTACCAGTCTCCACCTGCACGTTTACCACAAGCAGGCGCTGTTGCTTTCAGCCTCAGCATCGGTACCGACAGCACACACCAACACAGCTCATGGGAACGCTATGAAACCCAAATGCAGCCCATCGCTTACTTTAGCAGGGCACCCATGCGCTACTCATTCGAGTCACCTACCAACAACGCACGGCGACGCTCATTCACCGCAGAAGCGTTACGTGCACTGCTCACGACGCGTGCCTCGTGGATACTTCACGTCAACAGAGTGGTCTGCCTTAACTTTGCACCAGTGCCGGGACGGCAGCACTATCTCCTCATTCTCTGAGCCGGCCTTAACGAGAGGCTCACGCGCCATCGTGATGCCACACTCACAATGACGAGCAGGAGCAGCGCAGCAGTCACGTCACAATGCCTGTTCACCGTTTGGCAAGCCACACGAGGCCGGTGCGCACGGACGCACAAGTTGATGCTGAGCGCAATCAGAATACTTCTGCGGCTTTAGACACCAATGTATTTCTACCGGTTGTGACACATCTCTCTTGAGTCACGCATCCACCTCGTAGAAAGCGCACAACAAGGGATTTTGCATTGCAATCGCATGTCCCGTGCTGGTCAATGCCATGGTACATTCAAAGAGGCCAACTGCAGGCACAAAACAACGCACCCAACAAGCGCACAACTTTACCAGCGTTGCGCACCTCCACAGCTCAGAAAACAGCGAAGCCTCTTACTGCTCCTCACTTTTGGCCACCACACCACCCGTTACGAAGCCGGCACAACAGCATCCGTGACACCGCTTCACTTCATGTTCTTCCTACAACCTCGCAAAGTAACCACAGATAGAAACAGGACGAACTTCCAAGGACAATGTCGTAGACAACAAACGAGGCGGGACGAGCATTCATCTACAGAGCAGACAAATAAGCACGCACACGCACCTCTGACAATTAATCAACGCTTTTGCCACACAAGTTCGACTGCAGTGCAAACTGAATGTCCAAACTGGAGAACATGAAAGGAATGATCGGCATGAATTTTCGTTCGCCTTATTTGACTTTTACTTTCTCCCTCGTTTGTTCCCATTTTTGTGGAAGTGAGGGAGAAGTGAGAAGTGAGAAGAATGCGATTAACACAGGTGGCATGAGGGCATTCGCACATTGCCTAGCTTCACTCCGGTGACAAAGTAGTACGCTGACCTTGTCTGAGGCCCTGCATGGCCACTTGCCTTTCCACAAAAGTATCAAGCACAAAAACGACAACCAGCACCTACTTCCTTGTGAAAATTTAGATAAAGTGAACAGGCACATGTTTTTTGGTTGGGAGCGCCTCCACGCGAATAGCTGTCACGCCTGCT
The DNA here is from genome assembly GCA_021307395.1 of Trypanosoma vivax. Lineage (NCBI taxonomy): Eukaryota > Euglenozoa > Kinetoplastea > Trypanosomatida > Trypanosomatidae > Trypanosoma > Trypanosoma vivax. The sequence goes on along the minus strand of SOPI01000027.1, from coordinate 137,031 downwards.
GCCCCTCAATTCCACGTATGGGGGTGGACGCGTGCCAGGTGCTTGCGTGTCTCTCTTGTGGAACGTAGGGCGCTACATTTGCATGCGGAGTTGCACCGCATTACATCCACCTCTTACGTTCCTCACCCAACACGCACAGCCACAGAATGGCGCCATGATCGCACGCCTACAGCTCGTAAAATTAAAAACAAATAAGCAAGCCAAGGTAGTTAAGCACAGGGACAAACTTCAATCACTGGTATGCCTTACGCGCCCGTTTGCCTTACCTGGAGGAGCAGGGCACTCAGGCACGCCGAGTACAGGCACTTGTGTGCTGCGCAGTACGAAACGATGTGCCGCCAAACGTCAAGGGCTGTGTGAGAGGCAAATAAGTTGAGCTCTGGAAGAATAAGGTGGCATATTTTTCCTCTATACAAGCTGTAAGACATAAACACACGTGAATAGTGAATGTTGGAAAAACTAAGGTCACTGTGCGGCAAGAAACTAGCGAGAGGAAGCACCCAATGAGCAACACTGAGCAGGCACGTGGTTTCCGACCACGGGTCACGTCATCCCACTGTTGCTGGCCGCAGTAGCACCTCTTCCAAAAAAGATAACCAAACCACATTTTGTGGTGCTTGGCTTTGAAGCATGCACTCTTCTGCCAAATGTCTTTTCGTGAAGCGACTGGGAGAGGGCATTGTAAAGGACTGTAAAAGTTGCGTGCGGCTCTTCCCTGCATAAATAGGCTTAGCGTGTCGGTGTACGTCTAAAATGGTGGACTAAGTGCCAGCCGCTCACTGAGCCAGATGGTCGTTGTTGCGTGACAAAACGAGTTGCTGCTACAACGAGCAACAACATGTCTGTACACCGCAACCACAGCAACTGCTGTAAACGGACAGGCCATCCTGTTAACTGGCCGGTTGGAAGGGGTTGAAGAACGCAACAACCGGGACAAGCCAAAGGCGCAGTGCGAACACGGTACTCCGTCACGCTGCCTCCACAGAAATCCGCGCCACGGGGCGGAAGGGCAGCACAAGCCCATGCACGTGACCTGCAATCCCTTGACAAAGAGTGATATTGGGAATACTCAGCTGATGCGCTGCGTTAGCAGGACAGGATTACTCGGAATCATTTGAGGTGCCCAGCACTCGATGACAGAAGTCTGGCACCAGCACCGCCATTGCAACGCTTTTCGTCAAGGCCTTGGTGAAGAGCAAACTGTTACGCCACAGGCAAGCGAAGAACAGCGTCTAACATTCATTTAAGGTAAAGGGAAGACATGAGAGGAATATGCTATGAGCCTCTGTAGCTGCACGCAAGTCCCGGTGCACAAGCACGTTGTGAAAGGCAGCACAAAGAAGGGAGGAATGGCAAAGCAGTAGGATGAGCACTGCCCACGCATTTCAATCAGCGAAGTATGTTATTAAATGTTTACATGATCAAGTTGTTCGTCAAGCGCGCAACGCAACGCAAGTGTCAAGTCCGTTGCAGGGCACCACCCGCAGTAGGAGATGAGACAAGGCACATATGGAGGACAGCAAAACCGATATTGTTACACTGTTCACAAAAGAATGCAAGTGCCCAAGTGAACTTGAAGGAGGGGAGGTGACCTCATTTAGCGCATAGCACCTCAATCCCGCGTACACACGCACAAAGAGAGAAAGAGAGAGATACGCACCAGGCATTTTTACGTCATGCCCCATTGTCTCACTGAGAGCAAAGGGAGCGTAAGCGAGAATGGCGTGGCAACGCTAATTTAGACATGCCGCAATAGCTGCAGAAATAGCAACGAAAAAGCAACACAACAACAATAAAGGGCTGGTATCAATCTTTTTCAAAGGGGGCCAGCGCCTCCGTCCTTGCAATAACATGGCCTTAAGCACACGTGAGCCCACCAACTCCGGGGCAAAACAAAAAAGGCAGTTAAAGCGAGCGCCGAACAAAACCGATTTGTGCACGCGAATGCATTTTGTCATCGCTCTTATCATTAATTTCACAGACAGATGGGGAAGAGGTATTACAACACGCTGACGCAGTCGGCAGCGGCACGCAATTGCCTTGCCTCAAGAGGGAGTAGATGTCTACCTTTAATCAAAGAACTTGCACACAACATGCTCAGGCAATGAAAGCAGGCGTGCTGAGAAAATAAATTTGTCACACTAAGAAGTTGCTTACAAAATGGCTTACATCCAGAAACAACATCTTCTTTAGCCTCCTGCGCCACGTGCTCGGCATGCCCAGCTGCCTCACGAATTGTCCTCGTGTTGGATCTGGTCAAGGACCTTATTGCTCTCGCTCGTTCTCTTTTAGACTTCACCTCCGCCACGCTTTTATCCACAAGCTCCAGGGCGTCGTGAAGCTGCTGGCCATTTGCTCGCAGCACTCCAAAGGAGGTGCTTCGCAATCACTTCCTCGGAATTGTTGGCAAACTGCAGCAGCTTTGTCACATCAAAAAGAAACATTTTAGTTGTACCATCCATCACCTTTACTGCCGCACCGCTGCACTCGAGCAAGTGCTCACGCGAATTTAATTCACACAGCCAGTCGACAGCTTCGTTAAATGTCTTCTCAACACGCTTCGCAGCACTGTCAATGTTCTGCAGGGCACTCGATATGTTTTCATTTGCATGGGCTGCGGTCCTTTGGCCTTCGATAGTTCGCTTCACTGCGGCATCAGCTAAAGCACAGACATCGTCCGCACTGGCTTCATAACCCATAACAGTGTCAGCCATTTCTCATGCTCTGCGTCTCTCACCAACTGCCGTTTCAGCATGTCCGCAAGCACCTCCCGCAGTCGCTTGAGCCTCCTCATCTTTTTCTGCAGCCACCACCTTCGCAGTCTCACACGCTTCAATGGACTCCGCAACTGCCTTTTCAATTTTTGCGCTTGCACCGACAAACCGTCGAATGTCCTTATGCGCCGTTTTCACTTCACCGCATGTTCGTATCCCACGCTGCTGCGCGCGAAGGGCATCGCATAGCGCCTTGTTGGCATGTGCATCCAATGAACTATGGCATTTCTTCAACGCGTCAAGGTGAACCATTACTGCACAGAGCTCACCTTGCTTGCCGGTCAGAACATCCACGCAACTCTTCTTTGACTCTTCCACTTCCTTCTTTATCGGTGCCAGAGAAGCCTCAACAGCCCTTATTTTCTTATCGGCTTCGTTTAATTGCCTCGTTACCTCTTTCCACTCCGTCGAGATGGACACCAAACTTGCCCTCAGTTTCTCAAACTCAGATACGCTCGTCAGGTCACTGTGGAATAGCGCGGTAATATCGTTCATTGCCTCTGCTGCTACATTCTTGGAGCTCACATCGCAGCGCTCTTCTGGTTTTCGAGCGCGCTCCGCTCCACAAATGCCTTTTACATTTTCCCTGATGCGGCCCAATCGGGCATGTAAGGCGTTCAGTGGCTCTCCCACCGTATCATTTGTTGATTTCACATTCCCCAACACCTTGTCGGTAATGGCCAGTACCGATGCTGCGTTGGCCAGCGCACTCTCTGACTGACGATTCATCAATTCCCGCTTATGTTCAATCACACCACTTGTGCTACCGGACTTCAAAGCAGGAAGGAAGGTGCCAAGGGCCTTTGTGAATTGTCCAGTTGTTTGAGCATTCTCATTTGCTGTCTTGCTGAGGCTGTTAACCGTCGCGCTGTAACGAACAGCCTTTTCCTTCAATAAATTCATCACCGATGGTAAAGCGGTGAGTAACCTGCTTGCGCTGCAAAGACTGTCGCGCTCATGAACAAGTTTTCGAGTGGCATCTTCAAGCATGGTGGCCACTAGCTCATCCGATTCGTTAATGTCTTACTCTGTCACGCTTCAATTTGACGTTGCACACCCAAGAGGCATCACCACCATGTCCAAATATTTTTTCAGCTTCGTCAAGACACCATCCCAATCTTGTTTTACGTTCGTTCCTGTACTGACATTTGTTGTGGGAATCCACGCCTCCTCAGAAGAGCGGTTCCACAACATCACTGTTTTATTTCCACCACTTGGCTAGAGAAGTGAGATTTCACTCAATTTCAGTCCTTACCACCTCCAGAGGAGATGAGGTCACATTGTGAATTGGCCCGCATACGGTCAAGTTCTCCAGCAACTGCTTTTACTCGCTCCTTCTTTTCATTGTCACCATCAAATTTCTAACTAGCAACAATCATTTTTGTTTTAATAACTTCTCAGCCCTCCTTTGCCGCTTTTTGGTACCTGGCTATATACCCCTCTGTGAAAGACAACGAGGCCTCTGATATTTTTCACTTTCTCACTTATAGTCGCGTCACTGACAGCAACAAAAGCAGCTTTTGCTTTAGTCCCTTCAGCAGTGGACTTGAGTTTGACAACTTCGTGGCTTGCCTTCAAAGCCAAACCACCAATGACAGAAAAAGTGTCGTTTACCGTCCGCCACAACCCTGCCCACATACATGCAGCTTTCACCCACTTGTCAGTGTGCTGTGTGTCAGGACGCTTTGTGCTTGCAACTGCAGCACCAGTGCTTGTCGCATAGTGTCCCAGCAGCACAACCGCCACAAAAGGAAGAGGTGGTTGGCTACAAACAACTTCCCATTCATGCTTCTATTGCTTTGTAGTGTCTTCTAGGCGGTTAGCAATACTCACGGGAAAGCAAGAAGCGGATGCCAGGCAAAAAGGAAAGCAGAGGGGTTGCAGGCTAGTGAGCGGTAAATGTGGATGAAATCAGCACTTGCAAGCAACGCGGTCCATTAAAATGCATACACGGAATGTAACAATAATAATTAAATCAATCCGATAGCATACACACAAATACGCAGGCATGCACCTGTACAAATAAAAGAGCAGCTGTCCGGTCAAAGTGGTACTAAATGCACGCAATGCGTTCAAAGCGCAAAAGGTAACAAGTAAATACAGCAGTGCTAAGCAAAAGCAAAAATCGGGATGGCGGCGCCAGTAGCGTTGCAGGGGAAAAAATATTAAAAAGCAGCCGCCCCATCAACTTCACGTGCAAACAATTTGACTGAGACGCTATGCAGACCCATTTCCAATGGGAATGCACTACACGCCGGTGTTATGAAGCAACAGCGCCTTTGTAAGTTTAGGAAAAATAAAAGCCAAAACTGACAGCAATTAGGGGGAAGTGGAACACTCGGCCAGAGAAAAGTAACACGTTTTCATGTAGCGAGGGGAGCTGGCTGGCATGGAAGCAAGGCGCGCCATTCAGTGGGCAACCAATACGAACGTATTGGCAGATTGCTTGGTGGACAGAAGAAAAAAGAATTGGGGCACGGTGCTTGACCGCCTTCAGTGGCAGTAGTTATGAGCGGTGAAATTGGTTGGAGAGCCGTTAAAGCGCTTTGAAGCGGAGGTGCCCAGCAATGGTGCTGAAGCTGCGCTGTTCCCAATGCCTCCCAACATTGCAAGGCGGAGTGAGTCCCCACACTTCGCTGCGATGATCGGCTTGAGCAGGATAAACGTGCAACTATGCACAAAACAGGTCTGAAAAAAATCACTAAATTCGGTACGGTTCTTGTGGGCGAGAGGACGCACAACCAAAACATCCGCTGCACTTCTTTCGTAAAAGGCAAATTTGTTGCTGGACCTGCAACCGCGATAAAGAGTCACTCTAACAGCGCAGAACGGTGGGCAATTAACTCGCAACGCAAAAGCACACTACTGGTAGCACTGACGCATCATCAAAACACTCACCTTCAAGAGAACACACATTCAAAACAAACAAACAAAATGATCAAGCGTGAAAGCATGCAACGCTGTACCCGCAAGGTAAAATATCGCTGAGACACACGCAACGCGACGCATAAACTAGGCACCGTATGTTAGTGGAAGGTGCTGCAGTTCAACCAACGACACAGAAACAGAAAAGCAAGTCAGCTGTATTAAACCACTCGGTGGGCCGCCCACACGTACCGACCAGCCCGCATGGAGAAATACGTTGTGCGCAAACGGATGTCCGTAAGTACATAAACACGTGCTACGCCACATTCTGTACAGGCGCCAGTGGCGCTTGCAGGCTCAGTTCAAGAGGTAAAGCGCAAAAGCGCCGGGTGCAGCACAGCACTTAATGTGGGCACCGCATTATTGACATACGGCGAGAAGTCTCAGCAGCGAGCACAGCGACAAAAATGAACACAGCGTGACACACAAGCAGTAAACTACAATAACAGCCACTAGGCAAAATATGGAAAAGGCGCTGGTGGGGAATGCCGCACTCCGCATGACATGCCAATGGTTTTAGCCACAGAGAGTAAAGGTGTCCGGACTACGACGCCGCACAGTACGATGGAAATAGACAGAGTTGTAAAGGCAGCTGGGGAAGGCACCGCGCCACGATGCAGAAGGTGAAGGCACACTTTTTGGGAATGTTATGTAAACTAACAAGCGACGAAAGAAGCCCGTGTAGTGATGGATGTGCCGATTCGCAACAACGTCGATGGAGCGGGACAGTGTGAGCTGGCACGTTATATGCGAAGCCAATTCATCAGATGAAAAGTGTGCAAAAGACAAGATATGTCGTTTGAACGACACATCGCACACCACGTCACACTCGTTGTCGATCAGTTGTCGCACAAATGTCCGCCACTTTTGTTCACCACGGCGAAGCCCAGGAACGTGTAAAGTTCTGCGCGGTAACCCAAACTGCCTGCGCCTGCAAGCACGACCTTGGCGTTGCTCGGTGGAGGCGAGTGCCATCACATTTCGTTGAGGAGGCCGCTCACACACTCGGCTTATTGTCGCCAGGCACCTGACTTGAAAGGAAAGGTGTGGGAAACAACACTGAAAAACCTGAAGCACTGCCCGCGTAAAAGCAACGACAGTAATAAAGGCGTTTCAAAAAAGTTGCGAATTGTGTCAAATAAAAAAAAAGAGGGCGCACTTATGTACGCAAATATGTCTGTCTTAAAAGGAGGGGAAGTTGTTGTTTCATCGTTCATTGGCATTTAAGTTTCGTGTAACTTACATCGACGTCTGAAATGTCTTTCAGCACAAAAACAAGTCGAATGCGACTGGACGAATTTTGGAAATCATTTATTTCACTTACGGGGCAACTTCAGAACAGGCTGGTCACGCGTGTTTACATCCGCAAAAGGGGGAGGGGTGGGGGAAATAAAAAAGGGGGAAACATCTCGCACCGCTTTGGGCACAATTATTTTTGTCGTTTACATTCGGCTTCCAGCCGCAGCAACTTATTTCTGTTTTAATTACTTTTTCTTCACGCAACTGCAGTGGCACACGCAAAATCGTCAGCGTTACAAATCGGCGCACTGTTTTATTCGCACAAAAAAAAACACCAGACAAAGCACAAATAAAAAACGCACAAAAGAGAAAAAAAATGAAGTGAAGGGGTCACCTCATCGCGGTGAGGAGTTTACGGCAAAAGGCAGACAACACATTAGCGCTCGCATGGCAGGGAATAGAAACACCGACAATTATTACCACCTCTCAGCAGAGAGTCACGACAGCGAATTAAACGGCAGTGTTATGACAAAATATTCACATTCTTCCGCCGTTACGCTGGTTGGACGGGCAAATGCACAGCAAGCAAGTTATCTTCACGCGCTCACATTACCTTACAGTTTTGCGTTCACAAAGAAGGGGAGAAGTTACTTTGTCCGCGCTCACAGTAGCACTCAAGTTGTTACTTGGAAAAAATGAAATCACACATAAAAAATACAAACACGAGCCTCAGCTGCGGTTGTCCACCGCACGAAGCAGCTGCAGGTACAGCGGCGTGCACTTCGAGCCCTCGGCTGCCTTTAGCGCCGCAGCCGCAGCCGCCTCGGCCGCGCTGGCACGCCTGCTTGTCTCTTGCATCAGTTCTTTAACGTTTTTATCGCTCAGCGAAAGGCGCGTTAGCGCTTCCTCCTCGAGAGTGATATTCATCAGCGCAGTTAAGCTTTGAATTTCGCGCAGCGACTCCTCAAGGCCTGACGTTACGTTGCATGCGACAGCAGATTTGCATACGTTAATTTCAGTTTTGCAATGGTGACTCGACACTGCTTTCACGGCGTAAGTGAAGTTGGCATTTATCTTTTTGATGTGTTCCTCATTGGCCCGCAATGACGCAGCTGCGTTCTTCACAAGATGTTTGGCATCAATCCGCGCGTTCCGAAATGATTCGCCAGTCAGCTGATACTGTGCAGTGGCTTCAGCCGCGTGTGGCTCAGCGGCCACAGCACGGGTCACGGCATCCTCAGCACGTTGGTTTGCGGCTGATGCGCGCTTCAATTGTGCAGCCACACTTTCCCTCACTGCAATTGCTTCTTTCTGAAGTGCCGTTGTTCTGTTGTTTATTTCCGTGAGTTGTTTTACAGTGTCGTACAGTCTGGCTCGTTGTTTCTCCAGCGCTTTCTTGAGGACAGCCCTGGTCTCCTTCTCCACCTCTTTGGCTCTTGTTTCAGCGAGTGTTACGTTGTCTGCGGCTCCTTTTTGATGCGCAACCGCGATGGTCAGATTGGATGAAATACCAGCAACAACATTTCCGAACGATGTCAGACTTTCTTCAATACGCGAAGCATTAAATGCGGTGATGCTTCGTAACTTTGCATAAATCTTTGTCGCGTTTTCAAGAGACAACTTCAACACATTTATATTAGCAGGAAAGCGTGCGCTATCAAACGACACCAAATGACCGTCATTCGTGAATTTGAACAATGCAGTGAAATTCCCCTTCATTTGCTCCAACTGAGATCTACCCGCAGCCAACGATGTGTTAACGTCCCCGTGCATCTGCTCAACGTGTGCTTTTGTCGTTTCTGTGTCTCTCAACACTCGCTGAACAGCCCCGTCCTCGTTGATCACATTTCCAAAAGCCTTTGCACAGCTGCTGTTTGCATCAACGACACGGCCTGTTTCATTCGTCGTCTTCAGCACTGTAATCATCGCTTCCATGGCAATTGCGGCTGCCGCTGTGCAATTCCGCACCGCGACCAGTGCCTTGTTCATTGTCTTATTTGACAACTCCGCCACAACTGAAAGGTTTTTGTAAAGATGATCCCGCTGCTTCACTAACTCAACAACTTTGCCGGACAACGCGGTCATGTTGCCTTTAGCAGCGCGTATTTCACTCCATTTCTTATTTGTTTCATTTTTTACAAACTGAATTGCTCTTTCCTCGGCCTCCTTTGATTTCGACTCGGCGAGGATTGCGTGCTGCCAAGCTTGCGATGCGTTGTCTCTCGTGGCATTGCTGTGCACACCAATTTTTTTAACGATTCCCTTCAGAACTTCCACTTTTTGAGTACAGTTCCCCAATAATTCATCATCACTTGTCGAGTCCGCAGAAAAGTTAACAGCAACCAACTGAGCAAAGACGTTCTCGGCCACATAAATGGAAACATTGGGCGCAACGAAATTGCTGGCGTCACACACATTGTTGATATTTCCGCTACCTTGCGCTGATGTCAACGCGCTGCTGAAATTCTTCGAAATTGCTTCGAGGTGACTCCCTTTTTTCTTACGCGCAGCATCCAGCTCATCACGGACCTTCTCCATTTCTTTCTGCTCACTTTTCCCTTTGATGATGAGCTCAAGAGCCATATGTCTCGCAACCGCTGCCGCGCTTTCAGCAGATTTAACATCACCACCTGCACTTTTCGTCTCATCAAATTTCGTCGAGACAACATTCGTAATATTCTGTGCCATTGACGCACGCTCCAGCGCCGCATCACTTTTATTTTTTGCCTCAGTGATGTTACGATCAGCTGAAGCGAGCGATGCATTCGCAGACTCAATGTTCGCCTTACATGAGGCATCACTCTCCCCCATCATGTCAAAAGTGGCATTCATTTTGCCCATAACGCGCGTTTCGTTACAAAGTACCTCGCGCCTGGTGTCGAAAAGGTCCGCAAATGTCCCAACAACAAGCTTCTCCGCCTCCATCAAATCACTCAGCGATTTTTTCAGCCTTTCGATCATCTCAGGCACAGTTATGTTAAAGCGGTGCCTCAGCCACTCAACCGATGTTCTGCTTGTTGTGCACGTGTGGTTTTGCAAAGTCACATTTAGTTTTTCACACATTTCCTTCAACTTGGTCTTATTCATCTCAACTTTACCTGAATTGGAGTTTACAGTATCCCGGAAAAGCTCGTAGGCCTTAATACACCCGTTTTCTTCAAGGGAATTGTTGACTGTGGAGCGATTTGCAATGTCACTCATATGTCTCAATATATTTTGGCGCGATGAATCAACAAGACGGGTGTTTGGGCTACTTTTGTCGTGCACAACTCTGTTACAGTCATCCTTTATTGTGTTCCACACTGTCACATTATGCATCCATACGTTTTTCGTTCGTGGTCCAGTGTTTGAATTGGCGTTCTCAGTATAATTCTGCATTCGCTCCAGCCAGCTTTCAACATTCTCAAGCGCTGCATTCCACTCTGTCTTACGTTTCTCCTCCCACGAGGTGAGGTTGGTTGTCTCATTGTCAACTTCAGCCATAATCTTTTTCTCCAATAAGTCAATCGTCACATTCTCATTCGTCCTGTTTTTGCACTCCACAAATAACATTGTGACGTTCTTGAAAAATTTCAATATTTCACTTTCCCGCTTCCCATCACGTTCCCCGTTGCTGTGTCCAAATGTAAAGTCATCCGGTTTGTCCTTAATGGCCTCAAATGCGTTGAAGAAGTCCCGTTCAATGCCATCCATGAACCCGCGGCTGACAACCAGAGCTCTTCTCGTGTTGTTTATAACATCCTTCACCATTTGTATTGACTTGTTAGCCAAATTTTCAACGCCAGAGCTGTTCTTGTAAAGTTCCTTGTTTTGCAGTATTTTAGTGGCGGTCGTGTTGACCTTCACTGCTCTTTTGTGCAGGGCACCAAACGTCACGTTCCACTCGACGAACAGATCAGCCGCACCACACAAAAACACCTCCTCATTCTTTTTCTGCTCCGCATCGCCACGACTAGCTGAAGCACGGCATACCGCTGCAAACCACAACACAGTCAACAGACACAGCGCAATGCAGCGAGGCGAATTCTGTTTCATTTTTGATGTCTTCTCTTTCGTGTGTAGTTTTAATTTTGAAGGCAACGAATCAAGCAACAGAAACGTTGTTGAAAGTAACGTTCATTGGGAGTCACATCAGGACAAATGAAATGATATGCAGCTTTTATTTTTATCATAAAAAGTGAAGTGTCTGCGCGTTTGGGAAGGGAAGCAGCTGGTGTCACAGATCGCCATTAAAACAAGAAATACCTAATTTTCAAAGAGAACCAGCACCATCACATTTCGTGTGTGAAATATTTCAGACGCGTTGCAACACTAAACAAAATACCGGTCCGCTGCTGTTTTTGCGCGCGTGTTTACGTCAGCGGCCTTTCGCACACGCACACGCACACGCGTACCAGCCTTCATTTGGGCAGCGCATAGCTGCAAATACCAATAAGGTGGAAGGTTCAAGTGACACTAGAGTGCATGCGCCAGCTCTTATCTTAACCACCGCTGACCGGCACACTCCACACACTTCCGCATTCGTGAGCGACACGTGGACTCAAACGGCACAACAATGTCGCTGAAATCAACTTTGCTTTTCAGGGCTTGCACGGACTCTGTAAGCACACTCAAAGCAGCCACACACATACAGGCGCACAGCGGACACTCTTATCAGTTGTACTGTGTGCAAAGGTCTCCGCACTTTGGGTGCTTAATTCCATATGGCGCCTCTCAGCGAAAGGCTGTCGTTCGCTTGTCAGATAAGCGACCGCACATCCCTTCAAATGAGATAACGCAGTTAAAACCCTTAAAAGGACCAATCATGAACCAAAAGTAGAAAAGACGCTGTCGATTGCGATTTCCTCGCTCACTATCATTTGGTCACCGCGCTCTCAGCGTGCGGTCAGGCAAAGTGTTTCCCATAAAAGCGGCACACACACGTTTTCGCTATGCCCTGACGTCAAAGGGCACAAAAAATTTTAATTCAAAAAAGTGACTGCGATGTCTGAAGGAACGGTTGCAGGAGAATGGCGCAATCGCACAAACTCGAGTCATAAAAGTTTGTACGGGACACAGAAAGAGCACGGCAACACGCAATTTCATGGCACTATGAGCACCCACGCACAAGTAATCCCGAATAAAAATGACAGTTGCGCATGCGAAATGCAGTTGAACTGATGCAGTTGTTATTATAAAATGTGAGAGCACTTCATAGAGCGCCTTCGAGTACCAACAATTAAAAGAGATGGCAGTATGATACAGGTCTACACGAACTTGCGTGCGCGTGCTTCAGTTACGTCTGTGGAATGACCCCCAGCTGAGTGCCACCACGCATCGGAGCAAACTGCAGTAGAAGTCTTACACGGCTGCGAATGAGCCCTGATGTCGTGTGCGAATCGTTGCCACACATCCGTGTTGAGCTATCCCGTGGTGCTGCATCGTCGGCATGTGAGGCTTCTGGCTTGTTCAACACAGGTAAACCCTCAGTGTTTTCCGGTTGATTTACATGCTCCTTGTGGGAATCGCATCGCACTTCTCACAATGCTCCCAATAAATTCATATTTACAGCATGTGCAGTTGTACTGCTGAGTTTCTTTTATTCCTTGATGAACGACGACCTCTTACAAATTGCTGCCCTCCTTTCAGCACTCGCCTTCCCCGTCATTTAAGGCCTTCTGCGAAGCTTCCCAGGCTCGTTCATTGGGCCCGTGTTCTTCCTTTTCTTCCAGTGGCTCTCCCCTAACTGAAGCCACAAACACGCATGCGTTTTACGTTAATGCCGAGCACTGGAAGGCAACTATTAGCCATGACGCCACCTGTCGCATCACAATTATGGAAGCGCGAGGAGCAATGCCATCGTGATGCAGTTTATCCTTTTCTTGCAAAGTAGAAACCGCGCAAGTCATTCATGTGGGCGTTGCTGTAGTGTAAATATATATATATATATATATAAATAAATGAGGAGGCGTGCACATCGCTGAAAGACATGCGAGTGCATGAAGACGCACCGTCACTGATGTGGTGACTGCCACCAAAGACACCCCGGTGCTCTGGAGCTGCTTCAACCGAAGTCGCAGACAACAGCTCAATACCTCCGTGTTTCACATAAGCAAGCGAAATGGCGTGACTGGCTCGTTTACTGCCACTTTCTGTTTGAAATGCACTTGCCACTGAAAATTCCATGCCACCATCTTGTGAAACATTTTCCATCCTCGTAGTGCGAGTGTCTCTTGCCATCTTGCTGTGAAGTTGGAAGCGTGACCACTTCCCATTTCTGAGTTTGGGATTTCAAACGCCCTGTGCACAATTTCCCAGACGCGCTCTCGAGAAAACTAACATTTCCCACCAGCAATTTTATTTTGTCCTCCGGCCTACCTTCATCAGTCCAAAAAATTCGGGAACAGTTGTCTCCACTCCAACTGCCAAAGTTCGCGTGACACGTAAAGTTCAAACACACCTCCAAAAGACAAAAATAAAATACGAAGTCGCTAAAGTCGCACTTTAAACGCCACATTCCACAGTTTGATGACATTGTTTTTTCTGATTGTGCCAAATGCACTCACCTCAGCGAGCCAACTGTTTGAACGTTTTTCATCGTTGACACAAGACACCTCCAACCTCTCTTGGAAAGAACGTTTCGCGTCCAGAAAATGCCACTATGGCCAGGCCGCTTATTCGCACAGCCAGGCAATGGTGACTCCAAGCTGCCCGTTAGTGGCCGCACACCGTAACTGCTAACTACAGCCAAAAAAACTACTGCGTCGTCCTCATTCCTGTGCTTGAACAAAATGGCGTAGACAATGCTTTTCGAGTGCCAGCACGAGCAAGCGTGCGGTTCTTTGTTAAACAGATCGCATTCCTCGTGGGCATTGCAGCGCTTTTCAATGAGCTCGATAGGTCATTAACCCTGTCAACTCCTCAATTTTGAATCAGACCTCGAGTGAATTGACTGTGTTTTCCAATTTCGCCCAGAGCGTCATCCAAAGGGAGTAGAAGCTGAAGAGCACCTGCCAAGAGTACAGCAATAAAGCGCCAGCTTCAGCCTTTTAAAAGGGAACTCTCCTTCCTCCGTTCGTTGAAACAGCAGTGCAGCGTGCAGCAACACGAGAATAATACGCCTGCAGGCAGAGGCTCAGGGTGGCATCGGCACAACAAGGCCGCTGTTTTCTTTGACGCAAAGGCCGCCCCCTTTGGAGCTTTTCATGTTTTTTGTCGCTTTCCTTCACAGAAGCAAAACAGAGAAACGTAAGCGAGAGCGAGGCGCGAGATCGTAAAGTACGAAATGCTGAAAATGCAATAGCGGTGGCGTGTTAGAAACTTGACCTCTGCTTCAGTTCCAGTGCCATTCCAGCAGCTCACAAGACGCAGTAAAAAAAGGGAGAAAGAAAAGAACCCACCACCACCACAACAACAACAATAAAAAGGATCATTTTATGACTTTTAGGCCGCTTGGGTATTTTTGCCTTCTTTTCAAAAAGATCTCTGTCCGTCTCTTATTAGTTGGACCATTAATATTAATTTTCGTACTGAGCGTGTCGAATACAAAACTCGGCAGCACGCACAAACAACATGCCACCACTTCAGTGTGTGAAGGAAATGTTCAAACAGCGGGACACGCGCAGTCCGGGTGTCCTCCTCCTGCTGCGCCTTCAGGGCCTCCATAACTGCAGCGTCTGCATGCTTTTTAACCTTATTGCGCAGACGCCTGACATCTTCCACATTCTGCTGCATGTGCTCAATCTTTGCCTGAAGGTCCGTCACGCTGTGCAGTGACGCAGGAGACAAAATAGATTCCGGCGCGTGTCTCAACTCTGTTTTAATTGCATAAACGTTACTGCTGCTGCAGATCTTTTCATTCTCTTTAATTGAATCACCGGTGATGTTGCGGATAGCTCTCGAAAAGGCGTCGTTAATCGTTTTGATTTGTCTTTCACTCCGCTGAGTGGCAGCCTCCGCCTGTCTGATAATAACCAGCACGGCATTGTCCACATCTGAGCTGGCAGCCTTCACACGGTTACATTCATCCCTAACGATCGAAAGGGATTCCAATGAACTTTCTACATGTGTGCCCACTTTATTTGCTCTCTCTTCAGCTTCTGTTGCTCTTTTGTGGTGCCTGGCAGCGCTATCCCTCACAAGCACCGCTCTTTGTCGTAACTTTGCTGCCTTTTCCCCCATCTCAAGACCCAAGACGGTTGCGCACAACTGCGTTTTTTGCTTTCCAAGTAGGTCTATAAGGACTCCCTTTGCAGAGGTCAGTGCAGCATCTGAGCGTTGGGAAACTTCTGTGGCTTCCCTGATTGAGTTACCTGCGGCAGCATGCACGCCACTCATAACGTTGTTCAGTTCCAGTTGTCGGTTTTTACATTCAGACAAAACAGCCCCGACACCATTGGCATTGCCATAACTTCCCACTTTCACGAGTGCAGAAAGCAGTACATCCACATCACCAATGGGCGTGCTAGGAGCAGTTAAATTAGGCATATATTTGCATTCTGAAAGCATTTCACTGTCATACTTCACAAAAGCGTTACCAAGACCATCAATGATCTGCTTTTTAACATTCTCCAACCACGCACTTCTCTCATTTGTTATCATTTCAAATTTTTGGTGTCTCTCAGAAAGTAAATGCGCAGCGCCGGACGCCTTCTCGACGAGAGACACCGCAGCCGCAGCCGTCACGGACGCACTTTTGCAGCGTTCCGGGGTTTGTCCGTAAGCAACACGCACTTGTTGCGTGGATCCCTTTACACTTGGCATAGCTTTATCAACGCTCTTCATGACCTCCATAACTTCTGAGGTCTTCGACGTCGCCAGAGACACCTTCTCAGCACTAAGAGACAACTCCCTTCGAAGCTCACCAGCCTTCCCTTTGGTGCCATCAATTGCCTTCTTGAGCTCATCAACAGCGGGTACTTCTTTGAGCAAAAAAGTGTTCCACGTGCAGAGCGTTTCCCTAGCCTCACTGACTGCCTTAAGGAGAGCACCTTTTACTTGTGACCCAGCTTCACTCAGGTTGTTTAGCGCCAGTGTGAACTGACTCTTCATAAAGTTCAGCGCCGTGTCAAAGCGCAGCCGCAACCACCCTACGGCACTGTTGGTCGCAGCGCATTCCAACATGTGGAGCACGGCACTTACTGAGATCAATTCATCACTCAACCCTGTCTCGCGCCTCGAGCAGTCGGGAAAACTGGGACACACCTCCAATATATTTTTGCCACCGTAACCAAACATGCTTTCACGGAACTCAAAATTGTCAATGAGGCCCAATTCATCACCGAGACCACTTCTTCCAAACACCTCACTCATTCCGCAGATTCCTTGTCGTAGACTGCAGCATGCCTCAAGACGAGCGCCTACACGAATCTCAGAACCACCAGCTCTCGTGCAGCTTCTCCGTATGATGTCCGTCAAGTAAATAACACCTTGATGCCACATATTTTGTGTCAGAATGTTTCTGCTCCCTTTTTGTGAAATATGCGTAGAGGCATTCACTCCCTTAATGGCACATCGGGCGTCATGGGCAACCTCGTCCCAAAAATGAATTTTACTGTTGTTAAGATGCGCTAGATCACCATACATGTGCACAGCAGTGCCTTCGGAAAGCCTAAGCGGCCTGTCAGCGGTGCCGTTATTGTCAACGTCGCAGTTGTCTGTATCAACTGCACCCGAATCATCCACTTGACGATCATAGTAATCATCGCCAACGTCTTTGTTGACCTTGGCATCACTATCATGACCGCTACTCGTGCCAGGTGTCATATTACTGCAGCTGCTAAAGTCATTGATGAGACATTCAAATGTTTCCTGTGCATTTTCTATTCTTTTCCCATTCCTCGCAACGTTTTCATGCCCAAAAGTAAAATTTCAATCCATTCCTTGCACGTACTCAAATGCCGTATAAAAATCCAGCAAAACACTCGCACGAAAAACAGTGTTGGCAACCAAGCCAGCATTCACGCTTCGGAGTACAGTCTCAAATTTCTCTACCGTGGCGAATAGGGAATTACGTTCCCTGACAAAAGTGCTGAAATTATGAAAGAATATTGCTCGAATAGATTCGTTTAATTTTTCGGCGCCGTCGCTCACAACTTCTTTCACGCATTCTGATTTTCTCCAGTGGATTGTGGCGCACTTGGCGGCACCACGCTCCAACAGCAACAAAGGACAACGAGTGCGCCTTGAATTAATTCAGTAGTCGTGAAGCGACACACAGAAGGGTGTCAAAATGTGTGGAACAGCTGCAGATCACACGCTGCGCCCTTCATTGAGCCGAGGTCTGGTAACGCCACGTTCGCATCAACGGGACGCACGGATGGTCGGTCGCTGTGCATCTTAATCCCGAATGGCAGTGCTCGTTCAAGCAGAAAACGCTTCTTTCGCACGGTAAGCACGTTAGAAGCATCACAAACAACGTCATCCCCAAGGAAATTCACACGCCGGTCACTAGCAGCGGTGCAAAAGCGCCGTGAGTCGTTGAGATCGTGCGTGAATGCGCGAGTTCGAATGGGTTGCCACTCCTTCTCCGCGTTTCCTTGGCCCCCTGCCTCCTGCGCGCCTATGAGCCCTACCCCGTCTGCTGCAGGGCGCGACACCACAAGCGCTGCCGGAACTGATTACCTGGATGGGGAAACCCTGTTTGAAGCACAAGCAACCGACTCAGTCTTGGTGTATGCACCGCAATGGGTATGCTGAAATTTCCGCGCGCTAAAGTGGACGGAAATGCCGAGGGCGTAACTTGGTGTGCCCGCACTGCCTTGGCCACGCAGTTCATTGTCGGAAACAAAACAAGCACCACTGCGCCGTATAAAAGGCAAGGCAATAAAATGACAAGCGCATGGTCGTCATGAAATTCTTTGCTTTGTAGGTGTGAAACGCTGATGAGCCTCAGCAATGTGTGAGTGGGCAACTGCGTTCGGTAGCGTGGTATGACATGTGAAGTAATGCAGCAAGGCACGGTACCTCTTGCAACGTCACGATCAACGGTCAGCGCCAAGTGTGCAATCGTTTCGTGGTTGTTGAGGCAGCGGAAATTATATGCATCAGGATGAATTAGACGAGGTAACACGCAAAAAGGTAAAATGGTTTCAGGAGCGAAATTAAAGTCGGTGTGACGAAAAAAAGGGAGGGAGAGCTCTACGGCCGCCACAAGGCAAGTGCTTGTCTGGACAGAAATCAGCGCATTTCGCTCGCAAAAGGCTCCACAAGGTCATTTGGCAATGGAGCACCAATGGAATGTAAACAAGCACAGCTCTCACAAAGCTCGCATTTCCACACGAAAATAAAAATGCGGTGCGTAGGATAATAAGCTATGCAGCGACATCAGACACTGGATCCATTCAAGAGAGAAATATTTCACCTTTATTTTGGAGCAATACGTCGATCAGCAGTTTTGGCAAAATTATGCGTGTGCACGTATATTTCATTCACCGCTTGCTTACTGGATTGCCTGGTGACGTATCAAACACTGTCTTCCCACGTCATCTGCCAACGCAGCAACCCAACATTCTGGCATGCCAATAGGCACCCGCGATCAGAACAACAAGTCGCTACGAATGAGTGACACACACAATGATCGCAACTGTGAGTTGGCACATACTGGATTGTGCACACTCGTTAACGTTTCGTGTGTAAATTCTCGCCCTCATCTCGCCACAGAGACGATGGGAAAGCAGCAGAAGTAGAGCGTTCACATAAATTTAGCCTTGTGTCAGTACACCTTCAAGCACACTCCACGCGACATGCTTCACTCCTCAGAATAATTTGTTTAGAATCAAAGAGTATGTCACGCGTGCTATTGGGCGTTAGTGGGATGCTAAAGCTAACCTCGCACATAAATCACAAGATACAGTTCACGTCCAAGTGCACAGCGCTACCTCGTAACGAAGCGCTGCAGGGCAAGCGCGTGCAAAGCGCACACCTATAAATCTGCTCGACTCACGCACTACGATTTCGGTAGTAGGGGTGTACTAGTCATACGCAATCCACTTGACCACCAACACGATGGTGGACAACACAAAAAAATATGGCCACCGTAAAACTGCCTCGTATTTTTCCTCTTGCGTACCCCTTCTAGGAACCTTGAGCTTGTCTGGCGCTCAAAAAGCTAATTTAGCATTTCTCAGTTACGCAACAAATAGAGGAGTGGTTAAAAGGTAAATGTTAAATTTTAACAATGCTGCTGTGACAAGAAAGCAAGCACACAGTGTTCTAACTGATTTGTTTTACCTTCACAACTGATGCAACAGGCACCTGCAGAAGAGACAAGACTCTGTGCGTTGGTTACACTGTCAAGGAGAGCAGTAGAGGAAAGTCACTAGATGCACGGTACCGGAGCTTGCAGGATAAGCAAAGACAAAAACACTTGCGCACGTACAGGCGTGGAACAAAAATAAGTTTCACCCCAAAGCGCTTCATTGCTAGGTGTCATTGCTAGAAGAGGGAAACCACAACAACCCTAAGCAACACAGTTCACACACATTCGACTATAATTACACGAAGGAATTGTTCATATTTACGGGATATGGATGTACGCTCACATTACACCTAACGCCCCAAATTCGATTTGTTTGCCAAAGAGGGGCACAAAACAGAGCACAGTAGACAAAAACACACTTATTTACTATTCCTTCCCTCAGCAGGGCTTCACATTCTCGCTCACCGTTCGGCAGACGATGAGCGCACCTGTTTCCAAACAAACCACCTGGGAACTGTGTTTATGCACGAATTCAATATTTGCATGAAGAAGTATAAAATCTGGAAATGTCGAAATTGTTTTTACATCAGCTTATCAGGACATTGCTAAAAGCGAGCACAAAAGACAGGTACATGATGGACGCTACACTCCCAAGCGTCGTCGCTGCGGATGTTCTACGTTTCCTCCGCTGTCTCACAGGCCGTCTGTGATTAGTTGGTTTTACTGTGGTCGTGTTGGTCGGCCGCTCAGCTGCCTCTGTCTCAATGGCAATCCTATTTACCAAGTCTTCAGCAAATGACAATCTTTTCCTTCCTTGATCTGGCACAACAAGTGACGCACGAACAGCATCCGCAAGTTTCAGTATTGTTTTTGTGGCCCTTCGTCCTCTGCGCCGTGATCTGCTCGTGCTATTGGACAGCTGCAGCTCCAGTTCACCAAATGCGCGTGCAAGACCTACGAGCATGTGCCGTTTTTCTCTGTTGAACCTAACCTCAGTGAATCCCCTTGGATTTTTCATCGTCCAGAACCCGCCCCAAGCCATCGTTTTCCCACCTTTCAGCAAAAAATCCTCGAGCAAAAACGGACAGGTTTCAGGAGCGGCTGAATACCTTTTAAAACTGTTGCCTGCTCCCATGATAAGCATACCTTCCTCACCAAGTGTCACAACATCATCTACAGCTGTGATAGTGATGTTCTGAGGCCTGTTTAGGGTGTAATTCTCATGTGTGCAGCCTATGAGCTCGTTTTGCAACGTGGCAGCAACATGGAGATCACTCCCGCTTTTACGTTTTTTCAAATAAGGGTCACTCGTATTCATGATGCAAGTCTTCTGATCAGAAAACCCAGTGGTGGCGAACGCGGCAATAAAGTTGTCAATCCTACCAGCAGCGGTAGTGGCATTCGCGACAATAGCAATCGCACTTCGCGCAACCGCCCTCACTCCTGAACGAAGCGTGTCAAACTTACTCCATGCCGCGTTTACTGCCAATTCAACAGCCATGAGGTCCTGCTGGAGCCTGCGCAGCGGTTCCGTTGCCTTCTCAACCCTCATATCGGTCTCTGTTATCTTCTCCGTGCCATCACGCAGCGCAATCTCAGTGACCTTTATTCTCTCCAGAGCGGCTTTTTCAATTCGCAAGGCCTGCTCCACAACATCCACACAGGCCTTCGCGGTAAACTTGAGGGAAGAGGACATCTCGCATATTTTCACTGCGTTGTAAGTTCTCATGTTGTCTCCGGCAACTATACGGGTAAACATAGTTACCACGGGGACACTAAAGAGGCATAGGACTGCTGTCCATTGAGAGCACACGCGCATCTCGAAGCCCGTGGAGACGAGTAAAAGCTGGAATAAGAGAGAAGGCAGCAGCGGGTATTGTTACAATTTGGAATACGGCCATGCTGTCGCGCAGGCGCAACAAAAAGGCAAGGTAACAGTAGTGAACTTAGTTTGCGAAACAGGTGCAAAATTCCTTCAGAAATTAAAATAGTGGCGCAACCAACATGAGTTTTGCAGAAGATGCGCAAAGAACCTCACAAGCCTTAATTCCACGAGTCACAGATGGTGGACACGCAAGCACCCTGTTGATGTGCGTACATGTACACCGATGCAAAGCCTGATATGGAGAGCAGCACGGCAGCACTTCAAAAATTAACATTAGCGCAACTCAGACACTCAGCCTGTGCGCTTCAAACACAAGTAGCGTGTGCAGTCAAAATTGAACGTATAAATACAAAATAGGGTGAATACAAGCATTTAAAACGTTTACAAAGTCGATTTGCAGCCACGCGCGGAAAACAATTCCGCAACGTCGTTACTTGACAGCGTGCATGTCGTGCAGCGTGTTCTGTTCATGACTACTAGAAGAGAGCTGGTCACACACGTCACACACGAGTGGTTACTAAATCTGAACCGGCACGTGACCACACTGCAGTTACGCAAATAGCAATAGATTGTTTAATGCAAGCAAACTGGGAATGCGAGCACTTGGCGGCATTGCGCGGTGAGTTTATAGCACTCGACTAACATCTCCAACTCGCTTCCGATTCACGTTAATGCGCTGCGCGCTCAGCCATTATTGCACATCGGAGCTGTAGCGCGGAGGTGGTTTGGGGCAATAGCAGTGAAAACAAACGCGTGCGTACCGTTAAAAGGCGTCTTGCTGGAACACTGCCGGTTAAAACATACCTTCATCATGCGCGAACGCTCGCTAGCTTGTTGCTTCTGGCTGCACAACAACGCAGTTTAAAAGCCATTGACAGTGGCACAGCAAATAGTCCGTAACTTCCGAACCAAGTCCGCTGCCTCACTGACACCGGTCTGCAATTGCGTGGGGAGGGGCTTTTTCTCATAGCAAATAAGCGTGTGACTTCTGTTTTGCCCGCAAACGACCATATTTCATCTTGCAACAACAGTTACACGGCACACAAACACAAAAACCAGCTGCGTGCTGAGGTTGCCACAGTGGATGCTTCATGTACAAGTATAACAACACAACGAAATAGTAGCTGCTACTATAGAATAGAGAGCAATACTGTCCATACATGACACGGCAATTACCTTTTACACTGACCCTCAGGCATGCACGCAGGTCAAGCAACAGATGATAGCGTTCAGTGAAAAGTCGTCACACAACGAAGCGCAATAAGCGTGTCGCGATGGTTAGTGTGCAACGAGGACGTGACAAAGCCTAAAAATAGAAAACAAACTAATGCGCCGTGCAGGTATGAATGGTAAACACGAGCAAATGGAGAATGACCAGGTTGCAACACGTGCCGAGACACCTTTGTGACAACGTGTCAAGGGCAGGCATTCAACACGCGTTCGTGTTGCTTGCCACACTCGACACCAAGGCAGAGAATGCATTAATATTTAAACAATCGCGTGCGAGGCAAGTAAATGCGAAAATGACACTGCACAGAAGTAAATGACGATGGAATGACGTTCCACTCATGCGTCAGAGGTCTGCCTCAACAACTCTAGTCTGCATACATTCCAAGTGGCAGCAGCGTACTTTGGACGTGAATCCGTGACACCATATGAACTGCATTCTGCTTCACCGTGATATCATGCAACTCACAACGTCATTGGCCCGTAGTCAAGAAACAGTACGGGCGCTAAAAGCTCGTTGCTGGTTACTCGCTCATTGCCAGCAACAAGGCGGCTACACTGACTTTGCCACTCAGTTGCAACGTGAGGACGTGCTTAGGCGAATGCAAGGTGACAGATGCACCACATCATAAATGGTACACGTTGCACATTCACGAGGACCGTTAAGACAATAACAGCGGTGCAAATTATCATTCTGTAACAGCAACTTCCACAACACAAATCACTGTACAAAAACTTAAAACCGGCTCTCTACTCCAACGGAGATCGAGTGACACACGAAGCACCAGGGCATTAGGGAGGCGTTTATGGGAGAATTTTAAGCGCTGTTGTCTGACCCCACGAGAATGTGCAAGTGCTGATGCACAACATTTGTCAAACTGCAAAACATGCCACGTGTATCTAAAAACAGTAAGATATAACACAAAGCAAAGCAAAGCAAATAAGAGTGTCGCCAATGGTGCCCTGCGCACCGCACACACAAACTAACAATTATTAACTGTGCCAGTGTTCACAAAATGAAATGAAGGAACAGCAGAGTGTGTAGAAAATCAGCCTATGACAGCTTGCAATAGTGACCTAGTATGAGTTCACTGAGAGTGAGAACACTAATCCAAATAGTTTATTTTGCACAACGCTAATAAATCCTCGCGAAAACACGTGACATGTTGTTTTAAGCTTCAAGTTTACAAGTCTCAGAATAGAATAGGGGAAAACAGTAAATCATAATGAGCAGGAAGCGTCGCACACTCTGCACCATGTTCGCAGTACATTCGAAACGCTTCCATGAAATACGGTACGTGAAACAACAGCTCCAATCGCACCACATAGACAACTGGTATGCTGTCCATTATTGACATCGTCAAAAAGGAATCGGCAATTGTCGACATATCATTTAAAACAATCAGATGTCATGTCACATAGTATTGCCCAAAATGCAACGTGCATACACGCCCAAAAAATACAACAGCAAGATTTAACCAATTTGTGTATTTATTTATATATAAATTTAAAATGAAACGATATTCAGGTGCTTTGTCGCCCTGTGGATACACATTCGTTGCAAGCTGTTAAAAAAATAAAAATAAATAAAGATGAGCAGCGACAAATAATGAAGAAACTCCAATGTTATCTCAGTGTTGAAGTTTGAAAGACATCAAGCAAAGTAAGGATATAAACACAGTGCACCATCAATGCTTCGCAGGGAAAATACTATGCACAATGGAAACACATTCTTATAACATCCATGAAAGCGGTGACGTTTTAACACAGAAGTCTTCATTGCCACGTAGCCGTGCACCAGATGCATAAATTATAGTCAACAAAGTTAACTCAGCTGTGGCTTCTCAGGTTAAAAACACGCGCAGATCTGCTCAGTGACTAACGAATGACCAACAACCTGACGCCGTCCGGTCGATAAGAGCGGCAAAGTGGCTATCGATTCCCGTTTCGTTGGCCTGTTGTCCGGAATCCTTTTTATTGTACTTTTATTTAGTATTTGTTTGTTTATTGCAATCAAGGTGCGAAGCAGTGGAACACCATTGCACACCTGCACAAAGCAAGGCGCCAGAGTCAGCGGCATAATTGGGCAACGCATTTCTCTTGTTTGTAGAGCTCTGAGTGGAGGGACCACTAACACACCTTGAGTCTCGAAAACGTTTTTCCATCGTATTGGCGCATCCCTCCGAATATCACTTCTCCCGCCTTAGCGAAGTGAGATGGGGCACAGCAAGCCGTGCAGAAGCTCGGTGCGATTACGCTGCGTTGCTCGCTGTGTTTGTCGATTGCTTTTAACTACAGAGGTATCTAATAAAGCAAGAAGCCGTCTTCGAGTTTTGTTCCTAAAGGTTTTACTTTCACTCGCCTGAAGAAGCTTGAAGCAGGTAAGGAAAAGAAATAAATGATTTTGATTCTCCAGACACCAATGGACAGTGTTCTTCATTAGGAACGCGCTATTGCTTTTGCAAAGCAGCAGTGAATAAGCCACTTACTCGGGGTATTTTTTATAACATAACAAAATCACAGAAATATTTCGCCGCAGAGCTCAAAAATATTATCATTAACCTTCTGCGAGTTGAAAACTATGCATCGTGCTTTTATTGCATTTGGGAAGAGAATGAAATGGACATTTAAAAGATATGAGACAATGGTGGCAGAGCCAACAAAGAAGTACCTAGGCAAGCTTTGCTTTCTGCATCCGTTAGAACTCGGTGTTGCGAACGCAACTGCCAAATCGATGATCAAACGAAGACACGGCAAACCGCCAAAAGCACCAAGAGCAGCGCAACAAAATTCCTCACGAGGCACTGTGCAGCGCTACTTTTGGACAAAGGTGACTCGTTTTGGCTTTCCGGAGGCATTTGTTCGTTTACTTTTGACGTGGCATCCTTGCTGGCTGCGCCCGATGGCGTTGAATCGCTCCCTTCATTTTCCAATGCTTCTTGCTCAAACCGCCCGCCGGAAGTCACTTTCGCCTCACTGTCGTTGGTGCCGGCCCCCTTTACCCCGTCATTCGGCGAATGTCCGCTGCCAGGATTTCTTGTCGCATCCTTTTCTGAAACCTCCTTCTTTTGTTTTCCTCCAAAAGTGTCTTCACCGCTGATGGCTGAAGCGCCGGAATTTATAATGCTTGCTGACGATCCACTTCCATGAGTTGAGGCCCCGACGCTCACCGCGGTTTGTTGTTGTTGACTCACGCCGGGCGAAGTTTGCTTGACTCTATCTTCCTCCGACGAAACTTGTCCATGATGTTCATTCGTGGTTTGGGCTGCGCCGCCGCCTGGCGAAGCAGCTTTGCTTTCCGTCGACGGCTTCCTTCTCCCCGTATTGCATTCTCTCGGCGTTGGGATGGCGCCTCCCGTCGCGGCGATAAACGGCGCATCGAGGCATTTGAGTTCTTCCTTTTCTCTACCTGATTGATTTCGGTTTAAGTAAGCGGTTATGCCGGGCAGCCATCTCGGTTGAATCTGTAAAGTGTTTTCCTTTTTTATCTCGCTCTCTGGCCTGTTAACTTTACGGTGCGTTTTTGAAAGGCCACCTTCTGCTTTAACAATGCCGTGTGGCTCCTTAGCCGAGCCTGGAATGACAAGCGGCACAAACAGGACAAGGAAACGGACAAACACCATGTTTCTTAAAACTTCCTTGCGAAGAAAAAAATGGAAAACAACTGGTGTTGTGTTAGGGAAACTTTTCAAGAAACAAGTGTCACGAAAATAACCCAGGTAGTTGCAAAAGCGATTCATTCGTTGGGCAAGGTGCACATTACAAGAACAGAAAGCATTATTTGAAGGGAACGCTTCGATGTTTTTTAACGCAATGCACGGCTGACGGACGCTAAAAAACAATTGCTTACAGAATAAGCCGAAGCAACAAGCGAACAAGATAAACGCCGAAAAGATACAAACCACCATCCGTGGCATTAATGTGTATGTATTTTTACTCTTTCGTCCACGGAGCTTATTCACTGTTTAAGGCGTTGGGAAATGAATGCTTATGCTACGTGGTGCCAGGGGGCGATATCGACCGTAGGTGGTGTGTTTTGGCGCCTTCGTCAGGTGTTGATCACTGGACGTTGTGTTTTCAATTTCAGTATGTTAGACGATGCCTTAATTATTTATGATGTCCTCTGCTCACCATCGCAGATTTTCAGTTGAATAATGGTCACCAAATCCCGCACTGAGTCTTTACATTTTGCACTCGCTTTTTGACATTGTCTTGTAGTGCAGCAATTCATTTCGAACAGAGATGTTTCCTTTGCCGCTGTTGCAAATGGCCGATGTGAATTGCGCTGTGCATTCAAGTATTTTTTATTGTAGTTTTTTTGGCCAACGCGATAGTAGGAAGATGAGATTTATGATAGCTGCACTAACCATAATGCTTTTTACCACGAGCTCATTCGGTTAGTGTCTTACATTTTACTTATCATTTGCGCCCATGTTAAGTGAACATTATTGATAGTTGGCGGAGTTGTGTGCGCATCACAACTGTTCAAACAAGTCTGACCCGCGCCACTATTCTCAGTGCCCTCTAAACTTGTGTGAATTCTTCCCCCCCTTTTACATTATTTTAGCACTGTGGTTGCGACATCCAAGTAGGCTGTACCCTTTTATTAATAAAATTTCATCATCAACTTTGCCAACTGCAAGCTGAGATGGGTTTTCATTGTGAAATTAGTTTGCACGCAATTCAGTGTTTTACGGCGCTCACTGGAATTGTGTCTCGCTTTTGACTTATTTTTCAGTTGTATCACTATCCAAATGAACCCACTGTTCCGAAGTTAACCAAATAAAGCGATATGAATAATTCTATGCCATCCCAGTGTTTCGTGCGAATGTTGGAAGCTATTTGACTATGCACACCGTAACTTGCCTGTTGTTACAACGTCAATGAGTATCAATGTCTTGCAATTTCAACGTGCCTGGTAAGGTTCGCACACAAGTGTGATTTGTTTGGTGTGTTTGCTTCAAGTCGTTTTTATATTTGTTTTGTGACCCTTACTACGCTGCCGCTGATTACGCGTTGAATTTTTTGCTTTGCTTGATTCAGCACCATGTCGGTGCTTGTTTAGTTGCATGCGTGCTTTGACCCGCTTCATATTCTTCCCTTGTTTTTGTGTGTTGCACGAAGCAAAGCAGAGTTGCCTTATTGCTTCCTAAAGCAGTGCATCGTGAAGGTCACCCGACCACGTTGTCCAGATTTTTAAAACCTCAAAGAATGGAGCTTTGATGTGATGTTTTACCAGATATTACTACAGGTCGAGCAAAAAATACGATGGTGGTTGCGCCGCTGATGCTCTAATTTAGCTATGATGTTGCTTCTGAGCTGAAGTCGAACTTGCTAACCAGTACAAAATAAAAGTAAATTGGGCATGGAATTACACGTATTTTTAATGTAATCATATAAGTATTCCCTTGATGTTTAAATTTCCTGTGCATTCAAATTTCAAAACATATATGCGATCTTTATTGGGATGTCTGCCATCAGGAACAGGACTGCTCTTTAATATCGTCACGACATTACGGATATATTTCAATTTCGACATGAAATATTTTCCCTGCAAGCAGCATATAATTCATAAGCGCAACTGCCGAACATCATTCATCGTTTATGAAGAGCTTGCGAACAGAATGGACAAACCTCACCAAAACCGTTACAATCTTCTTCAGCTTTCTGTGAAGTTAGTCTTGCCGTGTTTTGTTTTTTAAACGAAACCCACCCAGTCATCCCTCATCACCCTCGCACAGGAGGCGAGGTTGTAAACGCTTTCCCGCTTCTCCCTTTCGTCAGTAATTGAATCATGCATTGTCCTTTAGTAATGAATCTATCTTTTCCGCATTGTGTGACATTGCTTAATTAATTGTTGATTTAACCATATTTACCTTTTAGTTTTTAGTTTTTCCTTGGAAGCGAGATTTAGGTAAGGTGAAGTCCATTCCGGTCTATTATCGGCTTAATGCACGTATACTGGTTCTGTGACACGCCGCTGATGGCACATACTGCTACAGCATACGGTGTCACGCAGCGGTGCTTTGCCGCTGAAAACTGTCTGTCTGTTGGTGCAGCACGCACTGCAAATGTGTCCTATTCCTGCTAGTAGCAGCGCAGAACTTACATACGCTTGTAACAGCGTGCTGTTTTCTGTGTTCTACATTGCGCGGTGCTTTCATCCCTTCATTCACCTCTTTTATGCGGTATCGAGTGAGAGCTGCCAACACGAAATTCTTGTATCGTGGCCCATGCCACTGTATCACTTACGTGATCCTCTTCTTGAGCAAGCTTTGGATCTGCACATATTCACATGGGCTGGGACAGAGAAAATTGTGCAAAGCTCAACGAATTTACTTGACTGAGTTGCCTTTCGTATACTATGCATTTTGTCTTGTTCATCAACACTTACACGATAGCAGTCCCTTGTTGGGATCTTTACTCGACAACGACAATGCTTGTAATGCATTGCAATGTTGCACTCGGGAAATGATGGCCGCTAGTGCATTTCAAATATGTGCAACAGTCTGTGCGTTGCCGTCTCCGGCTCCCTTTGCACCCCTGCGTCTGTTGAGGCAGCTGCTCAAGTGTTATGAGCACCTGTGGTGCTGTGGGCAGTGCAGACTCAGGGACAAGTGCTACTTCTGTTTTCCCTTGCTTTTGTTCTTGCTTCACTCTTAAGTGCTCATGCCTTTTCTTGCTTAGCACAGTCGT
Source organism: Trypanosoma vivax (assembly GCA_021307395.1). Taxonomy (NCBI): domain Eukaryota; phylum Euglenozoa; class Kinetoplastea; order Trypanosomatida; family Trypanosomatidae; genus Trypanosoma; species Trypanosoma vivax. The sequence goes on along the minus strand of SOPI01000027.1, from coordinate 108,107 downwards.
GCGTGAACGAGGGCTAGCAGGTCGAATCGTTGTATGCAGCAGTGTGTGTTGCTGATGAAGTCGCCAACCCCGCAAACTGGAAAACTGGCGGCGACTGGAAAGTGAACAGCAGCACAGAAGCCGCTTTGACGTTGCCAAGCGACACCAAGCGTATCGCTAATGGTGTAAAGGTCGTCATGTCAGGTTCCGATGTACCAACATCGGATGGGAGCAAAAGATATTAAGCAGACGTGAGATATGCAAGTGCGTTCACAAGGTTAAATAGCAATTCCGTTGCGTGTGCACGATCGTGCTGGGATATTTTTATTCTACTCCTGAGGCGAAGCTGGTAGAGACACATCAAGTAGCGAGATTACTGCAATCTCTTCGAGATACTTCTAAGGACCGTTATGCGAATTTGATGAACTTGTGAACTTATTTCCGATTCAGCCTCAACGGTACACATTGGATAGCATTCAAATATTAACGTGCTACTGGTCGTGGAGTGCTTGAATGGGCGTTACCAGAGTCTGCTCAAAATGGTGTAATTTTGGTATCGTGCTTGGTGGATGTTGTCAAAGGGTTCAGCAACATGGTTTCTTGTCTTGACGTTTGCTTTGTGCTGCCTTGTAGTTGTAAGTGAGTGTTGTGTATAAATGCGTGAGTGCTCTCGTTTGTCATGGCACTGGACAACTGCTTGCATTTTTCGAGCGTGCTAGCAGCTAGTGCGCTATGGATGCTGAGGATGAGGCCGTTTGAGTAGATGGTGTCGTGGTAAGAGATTAGCTGCTCGCACGCTCTGACAGCCTGCACAAAGCGAGTCATACCAGTGCGCAATTTACCAAGGTTCCTCAATCACTGAATGAAGAAGGGAATAGCGACATTTGCGCGCATAGCATCGATGGAAGCGACTATTTGAGTCCATTGGTGTCGCAACGCATTTCGCTGAAGCTGCGTGTACATCTTGGTAAAGGCAATGCACGACCTGACAGTTTGTTTTGTCGTGGGCGACTATCTTGTGCATGTGCCATAAGCCATGGATGCAGAGTCTGGCACCCTCAACGTTGGTTCATTTGTGAAGCAGAGGCAGCCACGGCACGCTTGGGTGGCGTTTTCACCGCTGGCGCTGTGCGTTTTGCATGTGATGTGGCACAACGACTCTAGTGCCACAGTTTACACAGCCAGGGCACCGTGTGAATGAGCTGTGTGTGGTGTGCCAATGCACACAACGCGTAGCGCTTACCGGATGCGACGCTGTGAAGACAAAGTGGACACCTTTCCTGTTTTTACAATAATCTTCTGAAGATTGTGCAAGGAATCACGCGATGTTTTTAGTTGGTTGGATGTAACGAGTTAAGGTATTTTTCCACTGAAAATGTTGGCTCTGGATATACGACGTGCCTCGGTGCTGCTGTGGAGGCGTGTCGAGTGCTGGCGAGATCACATGCAATGTGGGAACACCCTTCGCTTTCATCAATGGCTGTGTTTGTGGCGTGGGTAGGATGCGTCTGAACTGCGATAAAGAGGAGTGTGTGCGTGTGAGTGTTGTAGATATTGTGCGCGAAACAAAACGGTGTTTGGAAAGTGGAATGAATCTAAAGCGTGGGCACTTAGCATCAAAGCATGCAGTGTTGCCAAGAATACTACCAACCTGCTGCGTGAAGATGACGCGCAACTGTGTGACAGAGATCCAGAGTTTAACGTTGCGTTAGGCCATTTGGCACGCCTGTGCACGTTGTTAGAATGCACATCGCCTTGGTAAGCGTGTTCGTGCCAATTTTATGGTGCATGGGCCATGGAGTGCAGCTCAGGAAGGACGGAGTTGCCTTTCAGGAATGCGACCTGCCATAATGAAGGTGTTGTGATGTGAGTGATCACCATAGTTCAGGCATTCAACAAGACTCATTATGCACTATGCAGCTTGTTGTTTATGAATATGTTATAGCTCGTGCCGTGTCTAATGCACATGATTTAGAGGCTCACTGAATCATCGTATTATTGTCAGGCAATACGGTAAATCGCTTTGTTGCTTGCTCCGAGTCTGTATGATTCACTTTTCCCAGTCCTTGAGTCCCATATCCATTGATGTTACTTTCTGTATATTTGTGTGTTGTGTTTCCAGGTGCCAGAAGCAGCATGAAAAGCGTGGTGGCACATACCCGACTTTCACACTTTTGTATCTTGTGCGAAGCTTTGGCCACGCCACTGTTACTGCTTGTTGTGTGACCGATTCTGCAGAGAGGAGACATTTTGTTAGCTGGCCAAGTACGAGCTTGTGCTGCTTTGTTCACGTTCCGACAAAGGCACTCTTTTATACTGGCCTCGACACCACTTGAATGAAGAAGCAGCTGGCCGCACGCGACACCCCTCGATGAAGGTTTACCGCGTTGATGTGCCATTGACGTGTGAGATTAAGGCAGCAACTGAAGCTCAACAACTGGGCAAGGGGGCTGCTTTTGACTGTGTCTGTTTGATTATCCTCCTTGTGACGTGCCGGGATGTGCTTGCGCCTGCGGCGTGTTGCGAGTTGTGATTCGCGTGTTGAGTGCAACTGCTTTGGCGCCGAGTGTGTACTGTGACCAACTCCAGTGTCCTGGGACACCTATTGAGGAACTCATTGCTGGGCACTCGTCGATGGTGTGTTGCATTCCTTGCAATCGTCCTATGTTTGATGGACGAGGCCGATGACTGAATTTTTAGTTTGTGGCCTTGTCCCTTTGCACACCGCCAGGCTTGTTGCTTTCTTCCACTTTTTATTTGCTAAACGTCCAGGCAACGATGAACCTGTGGTTATCATGCCAGCTATGGCCGGTTTCGTGAGGATGCGTACGTTCGCGTCACCGCGTGCTGCGCTGCCACTCGCTAGCGCCGCCGTTTAGCATGTGCGTGGGTTTCTTGTAGAAAGTATGCACCACATACGATCGACCAAACAATTTGGTTTCAGACGATTGGTGCTTCTTGAGGACTGTGTAGAGGGACGCTTCTCGGACTGCTTGCAGAAGCGAAAGGAAACAACCACGCATTCAACCAATTTTGTGACAGAATAAAGTTCATTGACGGCGGTGGAGTGAGGCCTGAAAATGTGACGGCGTTGGTTAGGAATGGAGAAGATGCTGAGTTGACTAGCTAAATGATGTGTGTGCGTTTGTGGGCGCCCTATCGCTGTCCTGCTGCACCACGTTGTGTCCTCTGCACGCCTGACGCGTACTTTTGTTGGTGCTGGGGATGAAACCATGACACATGCGGCATGATGCGAACATGTAGTAAAGTAATGTTTGCCGCTCTCGCTGGACGCTTTATCTAAAATTCGTGCCTGCTTGCAGTTTTTTTTCATGGTGCTACAGTTTCCATGCATCTTGTTTGCTGCCTGCTCAGCTGGCTTATTGCTCGTGGCCTTTTCACGCACAGCGATTAAATACTTGCATGATCACACTGTTTCCTCGTCCGTCGAGCCTAATGTGCCACTGCGTCAGCACACTTCTTTTCCCTTATGTGCCTTCGTTCTTTTGCAGCGCCGTATCTTAGTTACCTGTTGCCATCCTGCTCACCTTTGCCGAAACGCTTCGCCTCAGTACGACTGGCGCTGTCCTGCTCTTCTTCCGCCTGCGGCGTGCTACTGAAGCCGAGCACCCGTTGTGGCGGAGGCACATTTGGAATCAATTTGTGTGAAGAGCTGCTACGCACATTTTATGCCCGCTGCGCTTCGTTTGGGAGTGCGTTGCATGTCTTTCCGAGGAGCTGGCACGCTGCAGATACGAGGCGCAGCTCTACTTGCGAAGTGTGTTGGCTGATGCACAGGCGCATAGATTGATGCAGTTGAGTTGATGTATCAAGGGTGCTGGCTTACAGCCTGCATTTTATTGCACAACTCGAAGGATTACAGGCGACTTTGGTCTTCTTTTGAATTGACGCTATTTTTGAAGGAGAGCTCGGAGCATTGGCGCAATGACCCATTGGTCTGAGCGTTGCAACCTCATGACCCGAAAGTGAATTTATGCGACTTATGAGCTGTCGCTGAATGGCTCGATGGGAGAGGCGAAACATCTTGATATTTGGCGTCGAGGTGCAACGGCACTGACGCTCGTTAGGACGGTGACATACGGCAGCGTTTGCTGGCGACTTATCAAAGTGAGAATAAATATGGGTAAGGTGATGTGTTGTGAGAAATCAGGGGACGTGGTGGCACGGAGTGCGAATGCCGAAAAAACATTTGATGAGGACGAGTGTGGCACGGGGCAGCGACACTGACACGAGCGCCTGGCTCCACACCAGCACAGTGAACCAACATTGGTGGTGTAAGGTGAAGCCGACAGCCGAAAAGTGACAGAAGATAATATTTCCGACACCGACAATCCGACTGAGAAGCCAAACAACGAAGAGGCACTGGTCACGACTTGTTACGCAAGCGGTGCCGTGCATCGCTTCCCATGGCTGCTGACTTGTTCGTTTCCCAAACTGTAAATGTTCAACTGATTCGTAAAGCCGTGGAACATGATGCGGGTGAATTGTGTTGCAGTGAGCTGCTGTGTGTCACTGTTTGACTGGCTCACGCGAGCTGATGGCGTGTGTGAAATATTGTTTCCGTGCGCCCAACACACACAGCAATGGACTGCGTGAATGTTTTTGAGTAAGGCAACGCATTCTGCTTGCAAGTATCTTACCTCTGTTTTATTCTCCTTCGCTTTGCGTCTCCTGTCGGCCCATGACCGTCTGCGTGCATCACAAGGTGCAGTTGCGCATGTGCTTGTTTCGTTTTAATCGTGCCATTGTGCTGTGATGCGACTGCAGGCACTAACAGTGTAGCGTGGATGTGTGTCGCATCACCTGTTGCTGCGGTGTATGAGACGTTAGCACTAGCCCAGACAGCGGTCGTGCTGCCTAGTTGCCGCTGCCAATAACTTGTGCGCGGCTTTCATATGAGGCATTCGAGTGTCAGGAGAGGGCTACTAGTGTTTTTTCATAAGTGCCAAACACCTCTGAATGCTTGACGCTGTGTTGAGCCATTGGCGCAAAGAGTGTTGCCCCTGTGCTAAGGCGCCGCGTGTTGAGACTGAACGTGGCCTCCTTGCTCGGTTGGCGGTGTGATGCCTGCTTTTTGTGTTTTGCTTTCTCACTTTTCCTTTGTCTCACCACCCCGCACTTTCTCCACATGTAGAGGACAAGGGCCTTTTAAGTGATCACCCGGACAAAATGACGCGTCAGCATTTGCTTCCTTTACTCGCATGCGCTCTGCTCTGTGGCGGGGTGTTGGCGTCCTCTTCCACATCGAGTCTGGCGACGACTTCGCTTACGAGCGACGTACCGAATGAAACGCTGTGTGAATGGTGGCGGAACAAGGCACGAGTGCGGCGTCATGCTGTGGTACTACAAAGCCACCTGCTGCAGAAGCGTGATAACCTTACCACGAAATACCAAGGTTTTGTGAATAAAGTGGGAGATATTGGTGCGGCTGCCCAGCATTCTGCCGTGAACAAGGCATGGAATGAGATTCGCGCGAAGTACTGGGAAGGCTTCCTGCTAGCGAGTGAGGGCAGCGGAAAGGCAAGTGCCATTGCGGCACATATGATGTTGTGGCAGAGATATCTTCCACCTCGATGGAAGCGTTTTAGCCAAAACTCGTCGTGTAACTTGGTGGCGAACATGGCAGACAGGAACATCACGCTTCTGCACGATGGCCTCGCGAAGGATGTGAATGTGTTGTTTAACTTGTGCAAGCAGCATAACATCAAGCACTGCGACTTCTACAGAGACAGAGTTACGCCGCATGTCAGATGGTTGAACAAAATAAAGACATTTGATGCGCTTGAGGCGAAGCTGGATGAGTTGTACCGCTCAGCGGAGGAGGCGCTGAAGAAAGCACAAATGGAAAAGAATGTGTTCGATGAAAAAGTTTTCATCGGTTGTGAATTGGAGAAGAAACTGGACATCGTAAGGGACACGTTCCTGGGGCTGAAGAAGATCGCCGAGGACGTGGTGGCAATGGAGGCAGGGTTGACGAAAATTGTTGATGAACTGCAGGTGAAGGCGAAGTCGCTTGGGATGAGTGACGTTGCAGTGGCAGACACTCAACATGTCAGGCATATGGCAAATGAAGTGGTGGAGAACATTTCCCCTGCACTGCAGCGCATACTGGCCGCGATGTACGGCAGCACGAACAGCAGCCTTCACACATTGCTCAACTACGGGAAAGAGTTCAAGCACGATTTCTCGAACTGCAGAAGCGAGATGGTGGAGCGAACTGTGCTTTTGCGATTGGTGAATGAGGAGCGGCAGCACCACTTCGACGACTTTGAGGAGTGGAGGAAGGCCACCGAGGTGATGTGGACATCTGTGACGAATATGACACTTCCTCATAATGCCAACTGCAGCACGTGGGGAGTTGTTGACTGTGAAACACTTCTTAATGCCGCCAACGATTTGTTTGGAGCATCAAGGAGCAGTCGCAAGGACGCTGAAGCCAAACTGGATGAGATGATCAAAGGCACGTTGATGATTGAAGGGCAGGTGAAGGAAGGAATGGTACGGCTCGCCGCCAAGGAAGAGGAGCAGAAGCGGTTGAAGCAGGCGCACACCACCACGACGCAGAATAAGCAGGCTGAGTTGCAGAAAGCGGATACTCCTGTTGTTTATGAGCACCCGAGTCACGCCGACGATGATGCTGGTCGCGCAGCTGCCAGCACCGACAAGCAGGCTGAGAGTGAGGCGGATGCAGCGACTGCTGCGGGAGCGAAAGGGGCGGAGTCAAATACAATGACGAGCGTTGTGGATCAAATGCTGCAGGATCTCGCTGAAGGAGCCCATTCCGATGCGTCTGCACCGCCAGCGGAAGAGGTGGACAGGAAGCTCAGAGAGTTGGAGGATGTGATGATTGGTGTGGTCCCAGGCGAAGCGGACGATGAGTTGCTTGAAGCGGAGGCCGGTGATGTCGGGGGAGTGAGTGGCAGCAAACGACCCAGCACAATCGTACTTGCAGTTGTCGTACCGATTGTCGTTGCGACACTCGCTGCTGTCGGGCTGTTCGTGTTCTCGAGACGCAGGCGCGTTGTGAAGGACGTTGCTTCCGCGTAAGGGCGTGCAGCAACGAGTCGGCTGCGTCGCACTATTCCGGGCACTGCCTTCCGCGGTTCTGTTGGCCAGTAATGTTTCATGTAAATGCATATTTTGTCTGTATGGGTGCACAAGTTTGTGTGGGAAAAGCACTTTCTTCCATATCGGCTGATGGGCCGGTTGCATGTCCACTTGCAGTGACACTTATGCAGTGGCATGCGAATGCTAATATATGAATCAGTGTCCCTGCTGTTGGGTATTTTTAATAATAAATGTTTTCTCTAAATAAATGCACCGTAAGCCACACTGATAGTGCTGCTATCAGTTGCTTTTTCTTTGTGTGTGTGTGTGTGTGTGTGTGTGTGTGTGTGTGTGTGTGTGTGTGTGTGTGTGTGTGTGCGTGTTTGCCCGTGCACAGATGCTTGTCAACGCCCCTTCTTTTATATTCGTGTGTGCATTCTGAACATGTGCGCACGCAAATTCATGCTTTGTAAAACTGACTAGCGCTGTGCGCGACGCGCCAGTATGCAACCGTATTTTCTGGTGCGCTGCTCTGTTAAGAGCGTGCCACCCAAGTTGGCTAATTTCTTCCTTTTTTCTCAAATGTTGTTTTGACGCTGCGGCTGAAATTTCGCATGCTTTGTGCGACATAACAGTGTTCTGTATCGTTCATGTGCCCGGCTGCTCGCGGTGACATTTGCGGTCAGTCCCTACGCCCTTCACTCCTGTTTCCCCTCCCGCTTGTGTGCTGCCTTTCGGATGTCTAAAGAGACGCCATTATGCAAATAGTGCAACAAGGCTCTTCACTGCAATCAATGAGCTTCCCTTCATGTTGTGAGGTGTTGCGCCATTCCTCTTGCCTTTGCCCTTGCGACGTGTGCAGCAGCTGATGTGCAGTTGCGAGAGCGCTGTTGGGCGGCTGCATCCTTCCGATTGCTGTCGCACAGTACACCTTCGCCTCAATCACTTTGTGCAGCAGGGTGACACCGCCAGACGTGCTCTTCGTGGCCGTATGCCGTGCGGCCGCTGGCGCAGCAAAGATTTTGTGTGGCATCTTGTCGCCTACACGCACAGTAGTTTGCCGCACGAAAGCATGATGCTCATGAAGGGTCACAGACGCTTGGCTGGCGATATGCACGGTACGGCAGTCGCTGTTCAGCGAGTGAATGTTATGAGTGTGCGGGGCAGTGACCATAAGGAGTGCCTCAACACCTTGTTAGTAAAGAGCGTCTGTACTTGCCCCTGACAGCACGCGAGGGCGCAACACTTGTTGGTAGTGGTACGTTGTGAGTGAGCGGAATGCTTTAAACATCAAGCGTCGCCCGCACGTGACGTATAAAACAAGGCAGAATGCTGTTTGTCTCAGAAACGAACTCAGCGCCGGTATGTACGTTTTTGTGTGATTGTGTGGATGTGAGCCTGTGATGTGGAGACGTCGGAGTGGCGCCCCGACAGCGTTGAGACGAAGTTGTGCGGCACAAAAATAGCTTTGGAGACTGCCTGTGGGTAGACGAGGGTGGAGAGAGCGAAGTTGTGGCTAGTGGAGCACAAGTGTATTGTGAAAGACTAATTGTTTACCAACTGGGGCTGGCAAGCGTCGGTACCACTTAACGGGTGACGCGTGTTGCACTGCTGAATGAAGGTGCGGGTTATGTTGCTTTGGAATGTGTAAAGGCAATTTTGCGTGTCGTCCCCGTGATTAACCTCATGATGAAAGAAACTGAGCATGCAGCACGACGGGCAATGGCGTTACGTCTTCTCAGTCGCTGGACCCTTGTTGGCTGCGGTGTCCTGCCTATAAATACCCTCGCAAGGTGCTCGTGAAAATGTCACTCAGCGCACTGGTGTGTTTTTCCATTGATTTCACCATCAACGGTGCCTTGGAGTCTATTGTTGGCTGTTGTGGTGCACGCCTTTTTGGACGCCTGTTCAAATGCAGTGGTCCGGTCAGCGTCCAAGACACTCATAAATGCCACAAATGGGTCTCATGCCAGGTTACCTGTTTCCTGTGGCATTGTGCGTTGAAATCAAGTCAAACTTGCGCAGTCGTTTGAGCTGCTGCTTTTCGCGCCCAAAGCGCAATCCTGATCTCCATGTTTGAGCAGCGCCCTGCTTCTTTGGCGTAATCCACAAATTTGTTCACTTCGAATCGCATCAATTATTTGCAACCTTTTCTGGGACTTCTCGCATTTGGTGCTGTGACGGCTTGCGTGCAATTGTGCACCGCCTCCCTGCAGAGCGCGAGCGGGATGGAAGTGCAGGAACAAAGTGGCCTTAGCGCAGACTGTGAAATTCCGCCAGGTTAGTCGTGCGCATTTGCCCATCCGACTATGCAGGCGCCGCTCGTTTAAATCTGTGCACACTACATGTCAACAGATCTTCCTGTAAATTCGTGTTGTAAACATTTTTTTGAAACGTTCGCACAGTTGTTGTCTACACGCCTTTGCCGTGTTTAAGGGTCACTTGTCATTACCTGCACAGTCCAATTACCTTATTCCTCTCCTGCCAAGGAACAACCCAAGACATTCCCCTCGTGCAATGCAGCTCCTGTTTTATGATTACCTTCTCCTTTTCTTTGCCTTGTTGTGTTGAATTTAGCGCTTATTTACCGCTTCGGCCTACCTCGTTCACCGCTTCGCTCTATAACTAAAGACGTCCCTCCAAACAAGGGCGTAAAATGTTGCGCGTGGCGAAGGTTCGAGCAATGCCTTGGCTCCCTGCTTTGTTGTCTATCTGCTGCATTTATGCCAGTACAGTGTTTGCGATTGCACACAGTGCTGCCACTGCTTCAAGTAATCCAGAATGCAATCACAAGTGCTGCGCGAATGACACAATGCAAAAGTTCATGAACATGACCTGTACGCTTGGCAAGCTTGTCGGCAGAGCAAACGTCACGTTCAGCACACTAAAAAACGTTGGTACGATGGCGCTTGAGGAGTTGTCCGCTTTGACCGGGAGCACCGCCAGGCGATCTCTTGTGAATACTCTCGACGATATCGAAACTGTCCTTTCAGACATCGAGCGGTGCGTGAACAGCACTATTCCTTCGAAAATATTCAACGCTGAACATAATTCATGCAACAATGTGTGCCTTCAGGTGTTAAAAGAAAATTATGAACGCTGCAATGCTGATGCTGAAAGCAACAAACGTTTCTTAACTGGTGTGCTTCATGCGGGTGGCCGTGACTTCGCCGAGCAACTTGGTGGACTAAACAAAAAGCTGTCGAGCTACTGGAATGAAACATACAAACTTGCCAATGCATCCCATCGAAAGGCGATAAGTGTTCTCGACAGTGTACAAGAAGAACTTGAAAGCGAGGAGGGTTCAGGTGGAAGCGGCTCAGGTTGTGAGGAATCATCTTTTTCTAAATTCAGTGAAGGGATGCAAACGATCTACCTCGACTGTGGCGGTAGCGAAGATGAACCATTCAAAGGTTTTAACGACAACGTTACAAAAATAATTGAACCGGTATTAACCAGTGCAGTGAAGGCGCATGAAATGGCAGCGAAGTTAAAGGCACGCCAAGCCGAAACAGAGGCGATGAAGAAGGACCGCGAGTGTGTGCCGCTGTTCAAACAGTTTTTGAACATGTTTCGCAGTTGGTGATGTTGTGGGTACTTCCAACCCGCAGTGAGTCAGCTGCGCCATGTAACTATTTTTGCCCTCCTGCACCACAGCGGGGTGTGCTTTTGTAATCGGTGTTTCATTTTGAGGTAACTTCCGCTTCTTGTAATTTCCCTCCCTTCCTCCCTCCACGTTTCGTTAAAGTTGAATGTGCTTGTGAGTACCATGCGCCATGCATGTAAATTAGTGTCCCAAACATGCCTCCTTCTCCGTCGTGTGCTATCAACAAGAACTAAAGCGCTCGCGAGTTCTACGATGTAAAAATGTTTCTGTTGTTCCTCCGTGACATGCCGGCGTGAAAGTGTTTTTTTTGTCCTCCCTTCGTTGAATTTTGACACTCGTTTCCCGCCTTTTTGTGCTTTTAATTTCAGACTGCGCAAAAATAACCATAAAAATGCGAAACATATGTCTGTTGCACTTGGCTGTTGACTCGCTTCACGCCTCGCGGCTTGCTGCTCACGTTGATACCGCAATGAGTGGGCCACGTAATCCAAACGCTGATTGTGCAAACAGGCACGAGATGTTTGCTGCCCTGCTTTGTCCCCTTACATATTCGACAATGCGTTGAGTGACACCACGTGATTGCTGAGCATTTCATTTTCATTGCGTGCATATTGTCTTTCCCCCGGCTCGTTCTCTCTTGTGTCTGCATTCAGCAAGTAAGTGTGCTGGCTCGCTGCAAGACATCGCGTGCGACTCGCCACCCGACGCGCAGCATCAAAGCTCTTGACAGGACCGAGGTGGCACTTCCGGCAGCGCAGAGAGTCTGATACAGTCGCAAACGTGCTTTTAGTGATGTGCTCCGCAAGTTGTGTACCCGCAGTAAAAGCGCCAGTCCCTTTTGCCTCTTTGTTTTTTAGGCATGCACAGTTTTTGGGCAGTTGCTTGGTGGAATAGACTCCACTGCGTTCCCTCGTGTGCTGCGAATCGCAGGTGCAGATGACTGTTTCCTTCCATGATGCGTGCGCCCATTGTTGCTGTTATGCACTCACGAGAGGCCTCACGTTGCTCAGACATGAAACCCGCACTCGATGGCTCGAGACTGTTGCTGTCGCTTTTGACGTGCAGTTTGTCTGTATCATCTTTTTCTACTGAGCGGGCATTTCGACTACTCAATTATTGCTGCTCGGCCAGCATTACTGGACTGTACAGCACCCCATTGCCATCCTGCAATGTGGCCGATATGTGTTCCATGGCTTTCTAGCTGTCAATTTCCTTCACAGCACTGCTCGCTGGATATTGCAAGTGTATCAGATGCAGCGAAGGGTTATTTGCCCGTTGAGGAATAGTAACTGAATTTTATTGCTTCCATCGCGCGATGACAACACGGTGTGCGAAGCAGTTTTTCTTGGTGCTGCTGCTCTCACCCCCCAGCTCGCATGTTTCGAGTGTGCAGAGCGCTACCCAACCGCAAGGCGCTTGCAAAAATACGCCGAGATGGAATTTTGCGCGTAATCGTTTTGTCTGCAGACGCGGTGCGAGTTCGGTGGCACGGTGAGCTGACGTGGTTGCACGCCTGCGTGTCTGTAATGCCATTTCCGAGTACAGCTCTGGTCACATGGCACCTTGTTACGAAATGACTTGTGAATGGTGCCATGTTTTTACTGTGGTTGTTAGTGCCATTGAGGATCGCTTGCAAGGCGCAGCGTGCGCTTCGAGTTGCTTTTTTACACTCCGCCCTTCTGCTTTTTCTACTTTAATACTTCTTAGTTTGCTTGAAAACCAGTTCCTCTACTTCGCTGCGCGAGCTTGTTTGCTGTCGTGCTTAGTTCACTGATCAATTCGCCATTTTTTATTTTGTGTGATTCCCTGCCTGAGTTTTGTTGCTATTGAGTACATCCTGCACCTTGATGTTGCGGCGCGTTTTGGTATTGCACGCAGTGGCTTTTGACTGCTAACGCCTTTTGTTTTTTTCCACCTTTCATATTTCACAAGATGGCCTCGCGAATTGCTTTGTTTCTGATGTTATGTTCTCTGTGCACAGCCGCTGGGCATGGTGGTGAAGGGAGTGCACTAAACGATCCAATGACAGTTATGCAGAACGGTTTGAGCAAACTAAATGAAACAACATGTGCAATGTCGCTTTTGTGTCTGTGGCTTGAGGTGGTTCAACTTCCTCGCAGGCGGATGATTGAGCGAATTGACACGATTTTCGAGCGGTTTCGTGGGTTGGTGAACATCAGTGCCGAGCGAGCGAGGTTGGAGAATGACGACACATTTAACAACATGAGCGATGCCCGGGAAGTGCTGCAGGGCATAAGAAATAAGATGGATGCTGTGAATGAACTGGAAAGTGAAATAAACGAACAAAGACAGGTGCTTCTTTCCTCTCTGCAGAACGGCACTGCAGTGGTTGGTGAAATGAACAACGCCATCAGTGCTATTAGCGTAGCCGCAGCTCCAATAATGAAGCAGAGTGGAGCTGTACAGGTTTCGATTTCTAACATGAAAGAGAAATTGAGTAAGCTGCCGCACTTTGAAGAAGGAATGACAATAGCCAACGAAACTGTCGATTGCATTATGAGGACATGGTGGAAGGGCGACACAGAGCAGCTCATTAACAACCTCAAAAGGCTGATAAAGAATTCTTCGTCAATTTGCAGCAAGCGCGTACAACGAAGAATGAGAAGATACAACTCTTATGCATACATTGACGCGATCGAATTTGCTGCTCGTTATAAAGAGCAAATCATTAACTACACGAACACGATTGGCAGCATTGACAGGTTTGACGAGCGGCAGCGTGGCGCTTCCGGCAACATCACGAACAAACTTCTGGGCAGTGGCTTTGTAAAGCAACTCGAGGACATGTTGAGTTACATGAACGCCTTGAGGGTGTCTGTGAGAGAAATACGGAAAGCGAGAGCACAGCTGCTTGCCGCCAAGCAGAAGAACGAAGAGGAGGGCCGGGACCGCTGCACCGACCTGTGGAGCCAGCTGCTCACGCTGGTGAGGTTGAAGTGATGAGCAATGCGGATCCGCTGCAGGGGAGTTATCTCTCATGCCTTTTAATTTTTTGAATGAAATGTAAAATAGCCGTTGGAAGTGGTGCTGCTTTCCCTCTCTTATGAAGTGAAATATTATAACTATGGAACCGTGCTCGAATGACGCCACAGTGCTGCCAGTAAGCAGCGCTTCAGTTGTAAGGTGTTGTGTGTCGGTGTTGCGGATGTGCTTATACGGCGAACTGCCTGGAGATTGTAAGAAGTCAAACATGTTGGAGTTGTGCCTGTGGTGATGTGATTATTAAGATAATTTTCGTGTCTGTGTGCTTGAGTGCTTTGTTGAGTTGTTTGCTTCAGTGGCAGCTTCATTTCTGAGACAAAGGCCCGCCGCTTTGTATGCGTGTTGCTTGTTGTGTCTCCCTTGTTATGCCTTTTCGTCTGCTTCCCTCAGCCTTTTGCCTTCACCTTCACACTAGACTCATACAGCAGTCCTTTTGGATGAGCTACATCGAATAGAAAGCAACTGCCACTCGTCTGCTGGACCGTAGCTGTGGGCACGGTAAGCCGCACGCACGCTGATCTTTGTTAACACCTTCACACATTCCAGCCTTCATCACAATTTCGTGGTGCTAGTTGTGGCTTCGCGGCAGTGCTACACGAAGAGCCTTTGGGTCGTTCCTGACAATGAGGGCGCGCGAGGTGCGGAGCGTGCCACTGTGTGACTTGGCTGAAGCGCTGCATGCGTGCGCAGCAGAGCATTTAGTGGTGCGCCCTTCGCTGGCAATGGTGTCCTTGCACCGCCTGCCTTTGTTGTCGGTTCTGATGAAATTCGAAGCTGCTGCAGTGTGCCGCTTCACGCTGCGCGAGTCACGGGTGTGTTGTGCTTCCGCACCTTAGCGCCCTGCAAACTATTCCAGCCGCACCGGATGTTGAGTGGCACTACGCAGCTTGTTTGTTTGATTAGAGGCCAACAACTCCTTGTTTGTTCGAGGTGGTGCGTGACCGCGTTTGTTCCCGGTGAAGTCCGTGTGGCACTTGGTAAAAATTAGGTTGTGCCGCCCTGCAAAGCAGTGCGCCCGTTCGCTGACCGGGATGCCACTTATCGTGCGGTGCAACAGAGATGACAATGGACGTTGGTGCCTGGCGGGTGCCTGCTGAGTGTCTGGCAACGCAGTGCCGTATAAAAATGATTCTGAAGACTGACGGAATGGCGAAGGGATGAGAGTGACGACAGCTAAAATGTCGGTTGTTGGGGATGTTAACTGGAGGCTTATGATCAGACGTGAGCAGCACATCTTCCGTGCCTTCGAAGCGATTGAACGCGAGCCGAACGTGTACGCATGTCAGCACCGTAGCTGGGCAGTTGGTGATGGGCGTTGCAGGAAGTTTTTGACTCCTTTGAACAGCGACATGAATTTCTGGATTGGCTGCGGAAGCAAAACTGAAGAGAGGGCGTGTGGTTAGGCGGGTGAAGGCAGAGCTGAGGAATTATGTTCGGTGCTTGGACGAGATCGAGTTGTACGTGCATTGCCCGGTGCGCCGAGTGGTATCAGACAGTGCCTGGCGTGACGGTGTTGCTGGAGCGCATGCATGAGTTTAAAATGACTGGGATGAAAAACGTTTGGTCGCGCAGTCAAGCGCCCCTCGTATATCATCAAAGCTGATTGCGTGTGGATAGCCAATATGAGAAATGCACAGACCACCTTCGCACTCAGCATGTGGTCCGCGACGTACGTGTGCATGTTGGGTCACTTGATTGACGCTGTGAATGAGCATGCCAGCACCAGTCACGGAAAGCAGCCGCAACGTGACGCACGATTTATTTGTGAAAATAGCGGAGGCTTCCAACGCGAGTGCTATTGAGGTAAAACGACAAGATGCGCAGCGTGTGCCAAACACTGCTGAGTGAGTCCAGAATATGCGACAAGCGCGTGGCAGGCACGGTATGTGCAGGGTGGACGAAGCTCTACTTTGCGACCATTACACGTGTTGTGCGTGCGTAACTGAATCGTTTTCAATGTTGCTGCCGACTGTTGTAGTGGTCAACGCGGTCAGTGGCACCGTGGAAGTAACGGAGGGAGTGCTGTGCGATTCGCCGAACAAGTTGGAGGAAGCACGTGGCGTCCTCAATGAACCGAATGGGCACGTTTTTTGTAGGGATTTCGTGCTGGCCTTCCGCTAGTTGCACACTCCATGAGGACAACAGCCGGCTAAGGCATTAGGGCAAGTGCAGGGTGTCAGTGGAATGCAATGCGTACGCTGAGAGTGGCATGTGGTTTCTTGAAATGAGCGACAGGCTGCGGCAGCTTGATGTTGCTAGTGCGGGAGCGAAAGCATGCATTTACGCATAAAAGCCCATTGGTACTGTGAAGGTTCACTTGCTGGCACCCCGATGAAGCACAAGAGCTCGCCCCGGAACTTCTAGTAATTCGTCATGTCGTGGGTGTGCTGTTAATGCTGAGATGGCAGAGCTCCCCCTGCTGGCTGACAGTTCGTCCTTGGTTGTAAAGTGTGTACGAGTACACAGAAGGGGGAGACACAAGTCACGTGTAGAGGCATTGCTGTTAGGGCGAGTGTGCGTGTGTTGCTGTTCTGTTGCTCGTATTTGTTGCAGAATTACGGCTTCCATGTGTGATGCCAGTTAATTGTACGGATGCCCGCTTGCATGCGATCTTGGCACGCCACCTTAAATACAGCCACTGCGGTTGACCAGGATTAGCTCTGCATGGTGCCTCGGTCAGCGCCCTTGCTGTTGTGGTATCTTATTGCCTTTGTTGACTGCTGTGTAGCATTGGACTTCGCTGTTTTCCTTTGCTCATATCCGTGGGATACCCGCGCACCTTTTGCACTCGCTTAGTTGAAGATGAGTGGGCGTCGTGCTAAATGGCCGCGGAGCGTGCGGAGCGCAGTGTTTCTTCTCGTGGAATTCCGACACATCAGGTCACGTGTGGCAGGGTCAATACAGCGGGAGGTCGCCGCTCTGCCGCTGCCTGTCCGGAAAATGAACACGCGGATGACTCAGTAAGGCTTCCGATAAGGGAGCATGAGATGCCGTGTTCTCGCATTGTGCTTCAAGGACGCAAAACACGGCAGTTGAAGCGGCTCGAGGCGGGGCAACGAGGCAACGCGTCGGGCTCACTTCCCTGCGAACCGGTACACCTTCATAAAAAATGGGCTAATGATGTGCTGTCCAGGTCTATGCCACTCACAACAACAGAGCTCACGTTCGTGACGATGGTTCTGTCTGAGAGTGACCTACGGTGCGCTGTGGGCGTGTGCTGTGCTGGGGAGCTGAGCATTGTCGCCTGCTTCTGTGCACCATGCCTTGTGCCAATGTTCGCGTTGGCATCGCTCGAGGAGCTGTCGCTCCGTGGCACGAGGCCTGTGGTGAGCGTGGACGGCATTCACGAGCTTCCGAGGCTTCGTGTGCTGGACCTGAGCGAAACCACCGCTGGCACCGCGTGCATGTGCGCACTGGGCGAGTGCAAGAGCCTTGTGTCGCTGCTTATGCGATTGTGCATGTGCGAACCTGACTACTCGGGCCTCGTGAACATTACCACTCTTGAGGAGCTGGACATGAGTGGTTCATGCAACTGTGAGGCGTGTGTGCGCACTCTTGCAACTGCCGCGCCTTCGCGTTCTGCACGACCCAGAAATGTGTACGTGCACTCGCGACGTACAAGTGGAAGCATGCTGCACGCAACTCCGGACGCTTCCCGTCCAACGTTGTGCCTCTCCGCCTGTTGTCGAGTTTCTGAAAATGAGGGAACACGCTGAAGTCTCTATTTCACTCTGCAGCTCCGAAACACGCGATGTGGCGAGTCTTGCTGGACTCCCACACCTTCGCACTCGCAACATTTGTTTCAAGAGCATGCAAGACAGCGTCCTGCGCTCACCCGTCAAACGCGCATTTCTGGATAAGCTGGATCTTTCTGCGTCCTTCTATTTAACAGGCGTCTCTCGCCCTTGCTGGTGTCTTAACACTCGAGGATCTGAACCTGTGCGACTGTAGCCACGTCGGAGCGGGCGCCGCTGGCCTTGGGGAACTGCCGCACCTGCGCGTTCTTAACTTGCGGAACACACTTATCAGCGATTATTGCCTTGTGATGCTCGGCGAGTCGCCCAGTCTTGTGAAGCTCGACCTGTCTTCGTGCCTCCACATCAGTCACATTACACCGGTTCTTGGGATAGCGACGCTGTGTGAGTTGAATGTGCTGGGCTGCAAGAACAGTCGATCTGCAAAACAAAACTTCCCTCGTCGCCCAAACCCGCGCTCACTCTCGATTGGGCGCGCGGACTCCTCGAAGAACGAGAAGCACGTCATCAAGTACCCCCAAGGACTTCCAACTCTGAAGCTACGCCATGATGACTCACGAGCAATCAAGCCATCGTTCACTGAAAGGATGCAAACACTCGTCGAGCTTCAACGTGACGCTAATAAGATGCGCGTGATTCTCGACAGGCTATTCGAATTGCCACACCTGCGTGTCCTCTCGCTCCGCTGTCCGGGGCCATCCTCCTGTGAAGTTTTTGCCGAAGTGCGCCTCCGTGGTGTGAAGCTTTCTCTGACACGGTGCCGCAAACCAACGGACCTGCGTCCTCTGGCGAATGTGGGGTCGCTGGAGGAGCTTGACCTCAGCTGTTTCAAGCTGCCGGGGAAAGGCGTGATTGGCTCGCCGCCTCTGCTGCGGCACCTCGGAGTGTCACGGTGCGATGTCGCTGATGAGTCCTTCAGCCAAATCCGAGAATCCAGCACCCTCGAAAGTTTGGATATTTCGAATTGTAAGCGTATCAAAGACCTGTCTCTCATACGTAAGATGGGGCGGTTTGAGAAGTTTTCACTTGTTGGTTGCGAAAACGTTTGGAGTGGCTTGGAGTGTCTCCTCAAGCTGCCACCACTGCGCTTCGCGTACACTCCGGATGCGGATCCGTCATCGTTTATTTGCTCTGCTTTACAGCAGAAGGACGTTACTTTGGTCAATGAACGTTTCTATTACCTTGAGTGGCCATGATGTTGGCACCACATGAACTTCTGCTTCGGGTTTTCGCTTCACCCTTATTTCTTCTAAGTTGTGTTGCATCACGTGGCGCCTCACAGCACACTCCACAACGCAACGCAATGCATCCGTCGTGTTCCTCAACGGTGCACCAGCTGTTATTGTGCACGGCTTTCGCGTGTAGTGCCATGGCCACACTGCCCTCTATTTTTGAAATAACGAACAGCTTGCAGGCCCTGTGGTGTGCCGTGCTCGTTTTGCTCAGTAGCTTGTAGCGACTGGTGAAGGCGTTTTTGTCTCACCGCTCAGTTTAACGGGCAACTAGGCGACTCTCCGCGCCGAGCAGCTTTAACCATTTCTTTTTAACCTTTTATCGTAAATATGAGTGTTTGCTGCGCTGACTTTCGCTGTTCCCTAGCGGCGCAGAGGTGCGGTGGTGATAAGTGAAAACAGAAGCGCCAAGAACGGTGACACGTGGCTGCGCAGTCGGGTCGCCAATGCCTCCCTCGCGCAGCTTCGTCCTTTGCTAGACATTTGGTGTTGTTTTTGTTTCATTTGTTTCTCTAATTCTTCACGCGCTGTGGTCTGCAGTGGTCTCGGGTGCTGTTTAGAATCAATAGCACGCCACACATCGAAGTCACCGGCCACCATGTGTGTGCAGTTGCATCTGCTCTCAACGGGAGCTGCCGTGTCGCGCACTGCCACACGGTGCGCGGCACGTTTGCTACCTCTCTACTCACTTGGTGACAACATTTGAGCCACATGTGAAGGTGCCTCACGTCTGTGCGCTCTCACTCCATCTCCCTCCCACACACTGTCCCAATGTTTTTTACACGCAGCTGCCTTCTGCTGTGCTTGACCGCACGTGCAGCAAAAAGGTATACCCAATCAACCCTGCACCTTTCACGTCTTTTTCCTTCAGGTGTGCGCGCTGCCTGTGTGCGGAGTGCGCTTTGAGTGGGTGTGCGCCCTTTCAGAGCAACAACGGGAAGTGTTGCCGTGGCGAGTGTGCTCCCTTTTGCCTGCGAGTGCAATGCGACTCAATTGGCTGTGTTTGTTGTTGCCCTATGTGGCACGGTGTGCTGGCTGCCAGTGCCTGACTGCTTTGCTGCTCAGTGACGTTGCAACTCTTCCTGCGCCCTGACAATGTTGTGTGGTCACGTGCACCATTAACGTGCGTCGCTACAACATCTGCCTTTGCTGCGAGGCGAGAAGCACTGGCAAGTGCCTGTTATGCGTCAGGTGCGGCATACAGATGCAAAGAGCTGACCGCGTCGCCCTCCAAACTATTCACACCGCCGCAGTCAATGGAAATACCCCTGGACGTGTGCTGCACTGCATCGCGACCATGATGGGTGATTGCCGCACCTGCTGAGGCCCACACCAGTCCCGCTTCCTGCGCATGTGCTCAGGCTGCTCGGTGCCGTGCCTGTGTCGCCGCGCGTGTAAGCAGGAAGAGTTACGTGGTTGATAGCGTTGTGTGCCAGGCATGCCGGCAATACCGTCGTTGTTTGTGGTGCCGTTGATGCATGATGTGCCAACAAATATCCAGCTTGCTTGTGCCCGAGTGTTTCTCGCACGTTGACGAGTGCGCCGCTTCTGCAGTCCAACAACTGCGCGACCAGCAGTGCCGCTCCTTGTGTGTGTAGAGTGATGTGACGGTGGCCCCTGTCCTTGCCGCCCTCTTTCGAGGAGTGCGTGGATGCTGCAGTCGCGCAACTGTGCAGCTTCTCGTCATGGCAGTTGGCGTTCATTTGGTACGTCTGCATCACTAGCAGTAAAGCTCGTTGAGTCAAGCGTGTGATAAAGCGCCAACGCGCAGCACTATCAGCACGATCTTGCGCTGGTTCGGCGAGCCACTGTTTGCTTTTGCGTCGCTGTTGCCGAGCGCGCTCGCCTACAGTAACCTCAGCTCTTACCATGGAGAGTGATTTGTGTCATTGCACAATGACTATGGCCCATGTGTGTGTGAGTGGTCCGTCAAGGAAAGGGATGTGGTGACCCTTTTATTTTCAATTGGCATGTGGTCGGTACTGATGCGCCACGAGTTGGACCGCAGACACGAACCGTATGAGAGGACAGTGGCTAGTGCATGGCCTCTCGCGCAATGGCCGGCCGGGCGGAAGGCGCACCGAGAAGCTAGCGACAGTTTCTCGAGTGCCGTGCGGGGCTTGGAAGGTTCCACGTGCTGGTGTTGGTCGTTTGCGGTCAAGCTGGAGGCTTGGCAAAGGTGTGTCGCTCCGCACAACAGCGTGCCTCGCAGCTGCAGGGATGTTACAGCGCGATGGCGGCACGACCCTGGGCTCGGCATCATCACACTTCACGACCAGCCCACATAAGCGGTGAATGAGCTGCTGAGCATTGGCGAGCCCATGCTTGGGAACCGTGCTTGTGTGCAGTCAGTGCCTTCCACGCTACTGAGCTGTTTTAGAAAGCTGAGAGAGGCTAACACTCTCTGAGCTTTCCAATGTGCTTCGTGCTGGACACGACAACGCTGTGTGACATCAAGTGGTGCGAAAGCATGTTTAACGAGAGGGCGGCAGTGAGCTGTGAGATATGGAAGCGCCTGAAGGTGATGAAGGTCACTTTTGTTGCGTTGAAAGCGTCCGCCAGTAGCGTCGCTTGTATGGTAACTAGGGTGCCAAGAAGAGTTGGCGCACTGAGGGTGAAGGCAAGCCGACCAGTCGAGAGGGGCATTGGCGTGGGTGGTGCGCGGCTCCTTGTGAAAATGACTGGTGGCGTGATGGTTGAGACCTCTTTCGCTTTACAGAAGATGTCGTTCGCCGCGCGCGGCGGCGTGTCGGGAGGTTTTCGCGCGTCAATGGGTCATGGCAGCAAATTCGAGCACAGTGCCTCGCAGTGGTGTTGCAAAGGCGCAGCTTGACAGTCACACTGGACAATTGGAAAGCAACTGAAAGGAACACGGCATTTTGACTCGTGTGCCTTGTGTGAGTTATTGCCATCATCGTGTAAAATCGCGGACGCTTGTCGCGCGAACATTAGTGATTGATTTTTTCCTTGCGCGGTTATTGTTAACGCGAAAAAGCGTTTTGAATTTCAGTTAATTAATGACTTAGGAGACCAACTGAACTGGAGATCGTGCGTGGCAGTTGTTGTGGGCGCCTGTTACGGTCGCAGCACCTTATTTTGCTGCGCACACCTCACCCGCCAAGCCACGTGGCATTGGTTTGTGTCTTTTTGCGTGTGAGGCACCAGTAGGCGCGGTGACGCCTGTGGTGTGATAGTGGCACCGTTATGGAGGAGCGGTGCACAGCGAGTTGTGAGGGAGTTGATTTGGTGTGATACGAGTGAGGGCGAAGTGAAAGAGGGAAGAGAAACGTGCCTCGTCATAACAGCAACACGACTTTGGACCTTTTTCGAAATATTTGTTGTGCTGGGCCCGACCGCCACGACGGTGCCGTTGCTCCTCTTCCCTCTTTTTTTCCTGTTTTGTCGTAGCGAAGGACAAAATGGCGGTGCTGCGAGTTGCTTTGCTTTTGGCGTGCTGCACAGTTTGTGCTTTTGCAGTGGAAAGTAACTTTGAGAATGAAAACACGACGATGGACCCGCTTCAGAATGTAAACGAGTCATTTTCTAAACTGAACACAGAGGAGTGCGCCACTGCACTTATGTGCCTGTGGTTGGAGGTGGCACAGCTCCCTCGCAAGCGGATGATTGAGCGGATTGACACCGTTTTCAAGCAGTTCGTAGGCCTTGTGAACGTCAGTGCCGAGCGAGCCATGCTGGAGGAGGACGAAACGTTCACGAATTCGCTGGAAGCACGCGACGTGCTGCGCGGTATGCGCTCCAAGCTGGAGACCGCAGAGGAGCTGACAAAGAAATTAGAAAATAGCAAGACGGAACTGCTAACTGAACTCGAAAAGGGCGACGCCGTGGTAGGTAACCTGTCAAACGCATTACTTTCTGTCAGTGTTCCCGCGGCTGCGTTTGTAGATACACGACTGCAAGTTATATCCATCCCAAATGTAAGGCAGATGGTCAAAAACATGGACAACTTTACATCAGGGGAACAAATAGCAAACGATACTACGGAACTAATAATGCAGCAGTGATGGAATGAAAGTACGAGTTCTTTGATTAATAACCTCCAAACTCTCATCAACAAATCCTCAGAAAAGTGTTATAATATCTCCAAAACACGAAGGGGTCTAAAAACTTGGTCTCCAAAGGATTACAGTGATGTCGTCGGAGCAGCCTTTACAAACCTTAACGATCTTGTAAAGTACATGGAAACAATTAGCGGCATTGATGGCCTTAACGGGCGGGACCGCAACGTTTCCGCGTCGCTTGCAAAACTGCTGCCAAATGGCAACCTGTCGAGCATCATAAACGGAACTGCTCGCGACATTGTGCAGCTGCGGGATGTGAAAATGCAGCTGCGGGATGTGAAAACGCAGCTACTGAAGGCGAAGGCCATTTACGTGGCCACAGTTCAACGGGAGAGGGAAACGGTGCGACTGAGTGGCTGCACTGACCTGTGGAAGCAGTTGCTCACCTTTGTTGGGTGGAGATGAACCGGCAACGCGGTGCTGCAGCGCGACAGTTTCGCGCCCTTGCTTTTTTGCTTTTTTTTTTTTTTCTTGTTTGCTTTGCTTTTGGATGAAGTCCGAATGGACGATATTGATGTAACTTGTCGTGCGTAGTAATACGTAACTGTGTCAGCCCGCTGCAAGTAATGCGGCTCCCTTCTGGGGTTAAGTGTGATTGTGAATACGCATGCTTCGTGCTATGTGGAAAAACGTAAAACGGTCAGTAAACTGGAATTGTGTCATCTGCCTAAAATGGAAAAGTGTGTGTGTGTGTGTGTTTGTGTGTAGATGGTGTCTTGTGTTGTGTCCCGCTTTTGTGTGACTGTCGCCTGTTGTGAGGCTGGCGCTCGTTGGTGCTATTTCTCCTTGCGCGTGTGTTGCTGCCTCCCTTGTGTGAGTCACAAGACCTCCTCACCCCCATCTCCCCAGCAAGGTAGCGAAGTTGGACGTTGATGTGAGGTGTGCCTGTGGCGTGTGCTTCCCACCCACAAGTCGTGCGTTCGACCACTTCTCAGTGTTCAGCGTGTGCTGCGTGTGGAAGGTGAAGCTTCAAAACCGCTGAGCATTGCTGGCCTGCCGTCGCGCCGCATGTGCACGCTCACCATTGCCGATGCCGGTAGAAGTGTTGTGAGTTGTTCGCAGATGGGGCTGCAGATGGCGAGCGCGCACACACTCGTGGTGCTGTATGTCAACTGCCTCCTCTTTTGCGACTGACGACTGTTTGTGTGGGTGACAGCTCAAGTCACATCAGGGGCCATCGACAGTCGGCTGCGTGTCGGTCTGACACAACGTTGCCACCAGCACCTCTAAAACATGACACTTTGCCTACTGACCCATTTGTTTCCTTGAATAACATGTGTGGATTGAAACAGTAAAAGCTTTAGATGTGGCGCTGCATTTTCGTTTGTATGTTTCTTGGTTCTCAAGCGCATATCTACCGCGTGACGATTGCTGGCCTCATGACGCTCCTCGTCGATCCATCCATGGATCAGTTTATTTCTACTGTGCCACGTGCGCGTGAAGCGTGGCGACACATTTCCTGGAAGATCACCTGCTACTCCTGCGCTGCTGCGTCACCGAATTCTTCCAACGTGACAATTGATCGGGCACTGGCACTCATTAAACAGCACTTCCCGCCACAGCCGTGAAACTTGCCGGTGGGAAATTGTAGAAACAAATTCGCAATCGTTTAGCGTGCCTGCTTTTCCGTGTTAGCATACCGCCACTGGGGGGATGCCGTTTCCCGCGACACTTCAGTGTGTTGTTTGTTCTGCTGCTCTCTGGGCACCATGTGAGCTGTCGCACGCAGGAACCGATTTGAAATGCCCATGTTCACCCGTTGTGAGAAGCTCACTTTCTGTTGCGCGGCAGTTCCCAGGCACAAGGAAGTGAACTGCAGTGCAAGGTGCGTGTGCGACAGCGCGAGGCACTCACTCACCAAACTAGCCTCGACACTTTGGCATCGGGCGCAGTGAAGTGTCGTGACAGCGATGAGAGCCGTTGGGTGAACACAAAGGCACAAGACAAATTTGAGGCAGAGACGCCGCGTCGCAAATGATGGTGTGGAGTTTTCACAAGCCGTGCCTGACGTCTTGAGCACATATTTATTGCACTTCCCCGTGGCGCCCAGCGACTGTTTCGAATGGCTGAAGAATTGAACTAATTGGCACGCGGCTCTAATGGCACCATTGCTCCCCCATTAGTTCGATCCGGCACTGCGGCAGCCGGCACGCGAGCGGAGCAAAAAAAGAATTGGAAAAGTGACGTGTGCGGCAATGGCAACTAGCTTGAGTGTTCCTCGTTTTAAATGTTTCACAGTCTTCTCCTTTTCTGAAGGTGTTGCTCACACACGATGCCCGTGCAAATAAAAATGAACTTCCAAATTTTGTGTTGTGGTATCGGCATCGTCATCCCTGTCGCTGCTTTGACACACAGTGTTTCTGTTTGTATTTATTTTTTATCTGCTCCTGATGAATTAGTTTCACTTGACGGAATTTCGCTGTTCTTTCCAGTTGCCCACCACAAGCACTTTTAACGCCAACATGGCATTTCGTTTCAATCTCGCGCTCCTGGCGGCAATTTTGCTGAATGCCACGGTGCTTGGCGATGACTCGGCTTTCAGTGGCGCTCTTGTGGGAGCTGATGGGGAGCGGAACGCGCCTTCACGGGAAGGAGACGCCGGGTGCAAAAGCGAGGGTCGCGCGCGCAACGGTGACAAGCTGGTTGTGTTGGACTCTGCGCGCACGACACCTTCCGAAACTGTGCGGAAAAGTGTTTCAGTTGCGAGACGAATGAGCGGTCAATCGTCACTCAGCAGTCGCAATGAGGCCAGAAACGATCACGTGGGTGTTGGCAACGAACCGCACGACCACCCAGTGACAAATCACAAAGCTCAAACAAGCGTTGACGATAAGCACGGAATGATATTGCCGCACGCGAAACGCCCAGCTACCTCACGACACAGTGAAGGAGGCCTCACCTCGAAGAGTCCAAAGAAGTCTGCAGAAGCATTGGACCGCAAGAAGGAATTCGAAAGTATGGTTAGCGGTATTATTGCTGAGGAAGCAGATACCGATAAAGTAGACAGCCCTTATTCGACAGGCGTACCCGACTCTTACAATTACGGCACGGGTTATTATGACAGCACTTCGAGCGGAAGTAGAGATCAAGTCACCGGCTCTCCGCCTGTTGCAGGTTCTTCAATGCAAAGCAACTTGACGGTTTCGCAACCGGCATCACCCGCCATTGTTTCAAGCAATAATGGGAGTAACAATCAATCTGTGGGACCTTCCAGTTCTGTAACAAGTGCCGCTGCAGGCGATGGCCAAAGTTCCCGAGAGGCCAGAGGAGACAAGGACAACACAAATAATGGCAAAACACTAAAAGCTGTGCAGGAGGAGGAAGATGAGGAAATGAAGGAGAAGAAGCAGGATGAGGAAGAAAAGGGAGAAAAACAACTAGATGATCAAAGCAGGAGCGAAAATAATGATGGGCAAGAGACTAACAATTCAAGTGAAGAAACTGAAAACGAAGAGACTCCGTCTATGGGGAACTCTGCCTTTCTCTGTGGTAGTTATTCGTCGGTGTTGCTTGTGGCTTTAATGTGTTTTTGCGCGTGTGTGTGTTGAGTTTGGATCACAAGCTGTGCGAGCCACCACGCTGTGCACGAGTGTACAGCGATATTTGTAATTATTTGCACCTTTTTTATTTCATCCTCTCAAATGGCCTGCTTCAGTCACACGCTCACTTTTTATATTTAACTACCAATCCAAATTCGCATTTTTTGCTGTGCACCAAATTCGTTTTGGCACTGCTTACCTCAATTTCTGCTTTGATGTATGGACCTTTGGGCTACTTGGTTTGGCACCGGTGTGTGTACGATGTGTGGCAACTGCACAACAAAAACCTCAGCACGAAACAACCGACTTCATGTTGCGAGCTTGCAGCGTTTTTCTTTTATTTTTGATCTTTAGAGGGCCGTGTTGCGTCAGGCTGAGCGATGCCTGCGGTTTCGGTCGTTCCTTCACGCAACTGGCCAATTTGTTGATTGCAGTGTGCCAGTCACGTGCCCGCTGCGCATCAGAGGTGCGCCGTTATGTTTGCCTCTCGCTTGTGTGTGCACCCATTTCATTCACTACATGGCCCATGGAATATATTTCACATTTTATTTTATTTTTTCTCTCTGACTTCACGAAGGCAAATACTGAGCTCAACGGATAACATCAGGAATGCGGACAAATGCACACAGCAATGCTGCCCGGTTGCTGTTGTTGATTTTCTGCTGTGTGGTGACGTGCCGAGTCACATACGGTCAGAAGAACAACGAAGAAACATGGAAAACAAACCGAAAAAAGCGGGAGAAGTTATTTCTTTGTGGGGCGTCTGACTTGTACGTGCGTTAGAATGTGACTTTTGGCGCCCTCCAGAAGAGAGCGGAAAGTGTGAGTGTAGCTGCAAAGAAGATGCTGGACAATCGCCAACTTTATGTGAATGAGATGGAGGCTGAGATGGTGGCTGGTGATGCGATCAGTAAGGTGGTGAATGTGCTGAGTAACACGTCGAGGGCGCTGAACGCTAGCCGCGGCTTCATGGACGGGATTGAACGAGACTTCTTCAATGCGTTCGAGGCCATCAAGGACTTTCCCGATACATATTTTTATGGTCACAGCAATTTGAATGACAAGGCGTCGTTGAAGCGAACGAGTGAAGTGCTGGAATTTTTCAAGAACATCTCGAAGCTCTACACCGATTGCAAAAATGAGTCGGGTTTGAACGTGACAGTGGAGTCATTGGAAAGGAAAGTAATGGCTGAAGTTGATAATGTAAGCAATAACCTGTCCACGTGGAAGGACAAGCAAGTGGCCGAATGGAAAGATTCTCAGAAGAACGTGGCGACTTGGTTGGAGAACATAAGGAACTACACCGGAAGTCCAAGCAGCGGACGTACAAACATTTGGCAGTACGACGTGACTATTTGGGGTATCATCGAAAAGGATTGCAATCGAGTATATGAAAATAATTATTCAGACACTCCTGTGTGGGAGAAAAGATTGTCAACTCTTCAAGGTTGAATCTGTTGAGGCATCTGAATGACATTGCGAATAATGCGACAACCAACAGCAGCATTATGGAAAATGGCTGCGACACAATGTACGAACACTTTCGTGGGTATGTTTCAATTATCAGCAAGACGGAGGAAGAAAAAGAAACGTCAGTAAAAGAGTTATGCGGAAAGTTCGAGAAAGAACACGATACAATGAAAAATTGCACAGTGAACAGGACCTCCCTGGAGTGGATGGAACACCGTTTTAACGAAACTGTGCGCGAGATGGCCAAGCGGCTGAACAACTTCCTGACGCAGTTGATTGATGTTGAGAAGAAGGTTTTAACTAAAGTTGGGAACATGATTGTGAGCAAACGAGAGGCAATTTGTGATGATTCCACGCACCTCAAGAGGATGAACGTTACATTACGTGACATGGAGAACAAGAAACTTTCTGACGCACCTTCCATTCATGCTTTAAATACCTCAATTGTGAAAGGCCAGTTAGAAGCGGAAAAGGCGCTGGGCTCAAGTGAGGCCGCATTGGGGAAGATTTCAATGATCGAAAAGGTTGTGGGTGGTTCGCATACAAAGATAAATCAGGCACGCGATGGGTATGCCGAAGTTGAAGGAACGGTGCGTCAGGTGTTGGAAATAAAAGCGGAGGCTGAAAAGCTTCTTAATGAGGCCAATGGCAAACATGAAAAAGTTGATGGTGAAAAAAGAGATCTCGAAAGCGCTTTGGGGGCGGAAGAAAGCCATTTGAAGACCAATGGGGACAAAATTATCAAGGCTTTGCGATTGCTAAAAGGAAATGAGGCGGAATTCGATAACGTTGAAAAACTATGTGATGCCGGTTTCACAGCCCTGAGCGTTCCCATTGACGTTGCTACGAATATTATGTCGGAATTGTTGAGCGTAAACTCCTCTGCAGGTCTGACGGCTACCGAGACACTGGCAAAGGACTATAAAAAACATGTTGAACAATTGAAGGCACTTTACACGAAGCTGAATGAATACAACCGCACAATAAATGGCAACGCGACAGAAGCGGTGAAGAGCGCTGCGAAAACTGAAGAGATGTCGAAAACGACACAAGACGCTGCTGCCGTAACTGTCAGAAGTCAAATAGAAGAAAAAAGAGAAATGTTGTGCACAGCTGAGAGCGGTTTGGCAGCACTCTCTTCTAAAATTAATGAAGTTGCCAAGCAGCAAGGGGATTTGTCGTTGAAACTTCCCCAAGTAAGCGCACTATCAGCGACAGCAGTGTATAACGCTACTGAGGCGAGAAAGTCATGCCAAATAAGTTCGAAAGTGGTCGAGGGTGCAAAACGATATGTGGTCGCGGTTGACGATGCGAAGTTAGTGCACGCAACAAATGCCAGCTGCATGTCAGCTATTGCAAGTGTGACTGATAAAAGCGGCGAGGTTGTGAACGTTCTTGTGTCGGTTAATAAAACGGTACGAACTGCGGAGAATGGACAGAAGAATGCAAGCGTCTTGTTGAATGAAGAAAGCGCCCGACTCGAGTCGGCAAAATCAAACTTCACGGAAATGCTGAAAATCGTTGGCGTGATATCAAGAGAGTCTGTGAACGTGTGCGATACGGTTCAGTATGGAAATATTGCACTTACACTTGAGAATTTGACGGTGGCTGTTCCGCTGTTGCGAAGTATTGAAAAGATAAATGTTGAAAATGTTAACAAGAGCGTGGAAAAGTACGCCGCGCTGATTGCTAATGCTTCGGCTGGTGCGGATATCGCGACCGTGCGCAGCAGGGAGGCCAAGGGAAGTGCAGAAAACTCCACGAAGTTCGCTACGGAAGCAGATAAAACAGCAAGGAGTGTGCTGAAACAGACACTAGCAAAACAAAAAGAGCGCCTGTGCAACGCAACGGCGAAGCTCAAGGAAGTGAACCGCAACACGACAGCGTTACGAGATCACGCAAGTTCCATGAAGACCGACGCCACTGAGCATTGGAGACGCGCAGCTGTGGCAGGCCGTAGTGCTGAGGACGCTGTCGCGCACGCTGTTGCTGCTGAGGTGCATGCCGGGAAGGTGGCTGAGGAGTACCAGTTAACAACTGAGGCCGTGAAAAAGACAAAAGTGGAGGTCAGGAACGCGATGAAAAGTGCAGCTGTTTTGCTGAGAGAAAACGAGGAGCACCTAAACAAGATAAACAGCAGCTTTGAAGCTGCATTAAAGAATGTCTCCAACGGAACGTGCAACACTGTTGTCAATGTTTGCAGCACGGCAACTGACGACTGCGCCATAGTGGCTGAGTTGGAAGAGTCACTCCGCACTATCGAAGGCATTGACGCCTTTATGAACGTCACGGCTGCGATAAATGGACTTGCACAACTGACGATGAATGACGCCTTGATAGAAAGTCAGTTAAAAGCCGCTGACGCACACGCCAGCGCGGCTGAAGCGGCTGCGGCCGCAGCGCACGCGGCTGCTAAGAACGCCCGGTGCACGCCACTGTACATGCAGTTGCTGCACGCCTTCGGTAACTTTAGTTCGGTCTAATAATTTCTTTTTTTTTTTTTCTTCCCTGCTAAGACGTTCATACGTTCATGTAAATAAATATCAACGTCATATACGCCCATCCGCCTTCTAAAAAGAAGGAGAGGAAGAAAAAACCGTAAAAGTCTGTAATGTCCTCATGAGGAACGGGGAATTCCACTTTCCGCTTTTTTTCTTGTTTGTTTGCTTGTTTATAAGAGCTGCGATATACACAAAATAATCGGCTTTCCTGCTTAGCCAAATAAATGCAGTAAACGGTTGCTTTATTGGGTGGTGGTGCCTTTCATCTGCAATTATTAACATTTGTGACGCCCTGATGGCTGTGCGGTTGCTACTGTGCTAACAAAACCCCGTTGGTGTGTAGGAACTTCAGCCCCCTCTCCCCCTCCTTCCCATTCGCCCTTCACTTCACGTGCACGCGTGTGGCTCGTAATAAACTCAAATAATAATAAGCACTCGTATTCGTAAGCGAAATATCCACTCGCGCGCCTGCCAGCAGGAAAGGCTGCAGGCAAAAAAACGTAAAATATTGACGTCCGTACTTGTAAAAGTTTGATTGCGGAAGAAACGGTAACGAACTGTGAAGCTGTGAGAGTTACAACGACACCCCTGTTTACTAATTACTACAAATACCGGAGCGATACCTGTTTTGTTGTTGGTTTGTTTTTATTGCCGGTTATTTCTGCCAGCCAACGGTGCTCCAAACTCGGTCCTATTTGCCACGTTTCTGCGCGATTGTGCAAGACAACTGTGAAGGGTGGAAAGGTTAGCTGAGAAATGCGATTAGGAAGCAGCTCACCTGCACACCAACTGTGCGTTGCCGCCAAGTTTTCATTTGAGTGCTGATTAGGTCGCCTCGGCCTTTTGGACGCCGTTGCACTTTCTGCCCCCCGCTCGTTACTTTCATGTGCTCCAGCGTGTCGGCCGGTCATCGCTTGACGATTGTTATCACTATTTCAATGCCGACGAGACTGCACTGCTTGGACGAGTAGCTCTCACTTCAAGTCCCAATGGCGCAGTTTCTTAATCCTTCGAGTGCAACCACGAAAAAATTTGGCAAGCATGTTGACTTTTCCGTGCTGCCATGCGTTCGTAAGAGTAGTGCAAGTCCCACTGTCACAACGAGGCTATTGACTGCGTTATTTCTTTATTGCGTGACTGGTTGTCGACACGCCACTCGCCGTTAGCACCGTGAACAGGGAAACGTTTGTCGGAGAGTTTTTGCAAGAATTCGCATGGGTGTTGGTTGGAAGTGCCTCGCACAGGAGGTTGAGCACGCCCCGTGTGTGAGTGTGCGCTCGGTTACTCTGACGGAGGTGGTTCCACGAGGACTGCGTCAGGCGAAGCGCATGACTGCGTGCGGCAGCTGACTAAGGCAGTCGTGTATTTGGGGGCACAAACAAGAACGGCTGCTGTTGAATAAAAGAAAAGAAAAAAAAGCATTAACCGAGTGGCACGTTACCGCTTAACCTAAATTTGCGACTCCGCATCCCGTTGAGGTGCGCGATGCGAAGATGAACTTCACACAAGCTGGTGAACTGTCAGCTAAGGTGGTGGCGCCGGCCACATCGCGAGCGGAGAGGCGCAAATGGCGCGTCGATTGGACAGTTTTAAAGTTTTTTAAACGGTTTCTGTCTCGTTTGAGAATGGGCAGTGATGCGTGTTGAGCATGAGCCGGAGGCCGCGGTGGCTTAAGGCGCAACGGGGGCGACTGAGAGCGTTGGCAGGGTGTTGGTGAGTGAAGCCGCGGAGGCTGTGAACAGCGAGCCAAAGAGCATCATGTGGTACTTTGTTTTCTTTGCCAGCAGTAACAAGTCTTTTCAGAGTGGAAACAGCAGCATGGCTTTTGGCACTGGGGAGTGTGCGGTCATGAGAAAGAAACGACTAAAAGCGCCGTGAGGGACACCGCCGTAGGGTACTTATGAGCGCACAATATCGTCGTCTATAGCCACATGGGGGAAAGCGTGGCGCGAAACGTTGAGCACGTGGCTGCGACAACACGAGGAGCGCAAGTGTTACAATCCCGCGCGTGGCTGAGGTTGAAGTGAGTGTGAAGGAGTGACAATTCCGCAAACTAAATTTCCATGCGTCTTGACTTTTGCGTGCGCGGCAATTGTGTGTGTGTGGCGCTGCGGCATCGGCACATTTTTTCCTCCACATTTGTGCCCCACGCGAAGCAGCCTCTTCTTAAAATTGTTTAGTCCACTACTCCTTCCGGCTATTCGGGCCCTGCTGTGAGTGAGCGGTGCTGCTTTGCTTCCGTACATTTGCAGGCTTCCGCTTCGCTTGAAGATCATCTCTGCTTTGCGCTGCTCCCATGCCGATGTGACTCATTTTTGTCCGTGGCGTCTTTTGTCACGCTTCAGCGAGTTCGATGAGCGCAACTGCGACAGCACCATCGAAAAGCGTGGCGAATAAAAGTTCCGAGGGGCGCCGACACGCACTCCATGGCAGGACGGTGTGAAGGTGAAAAGGAAGGCAGTACGCTGTCGGCGGCTGCAGCGGCGAAAGCAGTAGTTAGCGCCACAAAACACATTGCGCCTTCATGGTGTAAGCACAAAATGAAAAATTATTTGATAAAAGAAAGAAAAGAACAGCCGCACAACAAGTGTGACACTGCAGAAGCTCGTGCACAGAGCTCTACGAAGTGTTCCTTCCCTTCTGAAAATGACCGGAGTGCCTGGTAGTTTCACTACATTCAAAAAGCACGCGCGGGCACGGCCACAGGCTGCGCTCGAAGCTGTTGCCATGGCACGACATTTCGTGCAGGCCTGAGAAGCGCCAGTGCCATGGCTCCTAATAAAACATTTCCAGTGCCGCACACGTCTAGGCAGCTGCGTTTTTCGAAGCACCTTTGCGGGCTCGGTGCTGCCCACTGAAGGCGGTTTGCAGGGATCACAAACTTTCATGCATACGCGCATCTGGCCTTGCTGGCGTGGCGCGATGGAACGAGCCCCAGGCGAGCTTGTCCTGCAGCACAGCATTTCGAGCAACGCTTCAGCAGCTAAGTTACAACAAACAACGGGAGTGCACATTTACGTGCAAAGCGAAAACGACTTCACAGTTCGAATCCACAGGAGTCAAAATTCAGAACACAAAAGCACGCCCCGCTCCTGCGCTGGATATCGCAGTTTACTTTTGAAAGAGGTAGCATTGAGGAAAGCACCGTCCCCTGTCGCACATTTAAAAACAAACAAATTGTTTTACGTTCATTACAGTCGTTGGATCGGAGCGTGGTCGCGCATTACAAAGTCAACTGCCACGAGCAAGGACCATAATTATATTAAACCATGCCGCTCCCGAACTTAATACCGCAGCGGCGCCGTCTTCAGCTTTTGAATTACTGCCGGCACCAGCAGTAGCTTCGGTTGAATCTGTGGTTTGTGTGGTGTCTGCCGTTTCCTTTGGTGTTTGGTTTGAACCTCCCGCGTTGTTGTTCGTATTGTCTTCCCCTCCGTCGTTGGTACTTCCCTTGCTTCCGGTGCCGGCATCCCCACCAGCGCTCCCGACACCACCAGCGCCCCCGGCACCAGTGTTGCGGCCGTAATCATACACGCTGACGGTGCCGCTGCCGAGGCTGCTTCTGGCATCATTGTTGTCGTCGGATGCATCACTGCTGCTTTTATTCTCAGCTTCTGCCACTAGTGCTTCCAGCAGCTCTAGCCTCGCGCTCGAGTCGGGATCAAACTTTTGCTCATTGCTTTCATGCTTCTGGCGATATTCCGCATCATCACTTCGCGGTGATGATTGAAAATACTCGCCGAAACTGTGGCCGACACACACCGCAGCAAGAGCGGCGCATAGAAACACGGCGTAACTCGGACACGTCATTGCACAGAAACGCACTTGGCCCAACAATTAGAAATGCTTTAATTTATAACTTATTTGTGCCGTCTAAAATTCGAAAATGAAAGAAAAATATTTGTTCCTTTACCGTGTTGCAGTGAAGCCTGAGGGGTCCCCATGTTAAACGAGCAGGCTCTCGACGCATGTTAGTGCGCGAGTTTGGCACGCAATGAGCAGTTACTTTGCCGATTAAAATTGCCCTTTTAGCAAAATAGCACAACATGTACAAAAACGTGCTCGTTCGTGAACCGCGTCAATTTGAATAGCACGTGAGTTACCGCTGCAGGTGCAAAACTGTTTCTGCAAACGCAGCGCCTGCACCGCAATTTTTTTTGTGCCTTTGGGTTGCACTGTCACTCAGTGCTGGCACGCTTCCCAACGATAAGCCAAAAGACAAAGCGTTACTTCAGCCCACTGGCAGCGCACTTAACTGCAGACGACACGACATCAAACAACAACAACAACAACAGTATTAAAATAAATAAATAAAAAAAATGATAGGCCGCAACACGGGCTTGCGCGAGGCGTGGAGAGGCTGAGGGAGAATGACCATTTTGCAATCAAATTGCGCTTGTTGCGCCCAAACGAAACGCCATGAGTCGCTGACTGGCACTGCAAGGCCACCGCTGGAATTTCGCACTCAGAGCAGCGCCGTTCGTTCGGAGCTCACTCCACCTCGCGTCCGATTTTACTCACAGAAGTTTCGCTTTAACACACTCATCATTCGCCTTGCCGACGCTCATACGCATCTTATTCGGCGGCACGTCCATGGCAAAAAGCTCCCGCTGGTCCACCAAGAGCTGTGGAGCAACACGTTGGGTCTGATTCTGCATCATCACAAGTTGCTTCACAAAAACTCAGATGAAGCGTGGCAGCGTTTGGCTGGAGCCAGAAGTGAGACGCACTCGAGAAGTGCAGCATTGTGCCTCACCCCAAACAGCTGATGGTGCTCAGTCAGTTTTTCAGATGTGCTGCTCCCACCACGTCAGTGCTCGCTTCTCAGCAGCACAACTGCGTCGTTCGTTGCGTTTTGGGACGTGTTGCAATAGCGGTGAAATTCATCACGTGATTTTCTTTAAAAATTTGTAACTTTGCGGCTGCACAATAACGTCTTGGCGTATGAGACATCCCACGTTTTCACCGCTGGAACGGCGTCACTTGCAGACAAATATGCCTGCTTGTCGGCGTTGCTTGTCTTCTTGGGACTTTCAATGTGCGCAGCCTCATTTGCATTGCTGTTATTGGTTCTATCAACACTATTTCCCGTTATATGGCGTGGGACTTCATGCAAAATATCTAACGCGACTTGCGTGCTTCCAAGTTGTTGCGTTGACTCGCAGCTCAGCTGTTGCTTCATGTTAATAATGAATAAGCAAGCTCAGCCGCCGGTCCACAAAGTAAGCACAAAACTGAAAATGCCTTGCCACACCTCGTCAGTCACGTAGTTCTTACCATTACAAGCCTCACATGTTTGTCGGGGATCTATTTGGGGCTGTATTCCTGTCGAGCACAAGGCGTTGGTTTGCATTTTGAATGAATTGCGTGTCGCTTCAGTGCTGTGCTGGCGCTTCTCCTCCTCTGTTGGCGGATAGCTCGTGTCCAACTGCGTGTGCGGGCTGGCTTGACTTACGTTTTCACAAACAACATCACTTGAACAGTCACACAATGTTTCGGCGGCTTCAGTGTCTCGAAAACTCGCGCACCAAGCGCTCCGCTTACATTCCGAAAAAACAAACAAATAAATATGTAAACGTTAACTGGCTAGCACCGCACACGGCACAGTCTTCTTTTGCGAGTGAAGCCATTTGCAGCACGTGAGACCCCTGAACGTCCTCCACTCGGTGCTCGGCCACCACGGCGCCGTTATTGCCACGCACGTCACGCCCTCATGGCAATGTGTTTTCGTGCACCGCTCACTGGGCCACTTATCGTGCGCACGCCGTAGATCGTTTTCCACCATATGCCGCCGCGCAGTTTCGCTTTCTCCAAACAGAACGCTGCGACATCTTCACCTTCACCTCTCCAGCAAGGTAGCCAAACTGCCCATTGATGTGCAACGTGCCTGCGGCGTGTGCCTCTCACTCACAGGCCTTGCGTTCAAGCGCCGCTTAGTGCGCAGCTTGGTTAGCTCGTGGAAAGTGAAGTTTGTAAATAGCTGAACAGTGCTGGTTGGCCATCGTGTCGCGCAAGCGCGCTCACCATCGATAGCCACACTTTGAACAACTGCCAACACTTCCACATGCACCAACAATGGATGTGTGCGCATGTTTTTTGCATTGCGCGGTAGCTTGCTCGCTTTTTGAGGCTAACAAGCACAGATGCGACTCCCGTGCGAGCACTGCACTGCCGCCCAGTTCGCTCACATTCGCCGGTGTCTCGCACCACACGTCACCCGAGCCGCTCAGACACGCCGAGGGACTCACGTGCCGTGCGCAGCAATTGCCAGTCGCCCAACACAGGGCGCGGAAGGTGATGAAGCAACTGGCGAGGCCTCGCAGCCCGGTGGAGGCGTTGCCACGCTGGTGTGCTGTGCGGACGCGGGCACGATGGCACGTGCGTGAGGTCGCGCGTGCGCCCATCCATGGCAGCGTCGGCCAACAGCAATGTGGACGCAGCTGTGCTTCCATGCTTGAGTGCGGTGCCAGCCAATGCCCCATTCTGTTGCCGCATGATGTGGCAGCACGGGCAGATTGGTGGGGGTGTCGTTGCGGTGCGCACGTGTCTGTTGGTCGCTGCACGTGAGGCAACGCTCATCCTCTGCCATGCTGGCTGGCGAGGTGTCACGTGATGCGTTTGTGCACTGCAGCCATCACTGTGGAGTGTGCCACACCGTCTCGCATTCTGCTCCACGAATGCGGCGCGTGGAAATGCCGACTCAGCGCCAAAAGCAATTGGTTCCGCTGATGCGTGGGAGCCGCTTCCATCAATTACGGAAGCACGGTGAAACACAACTGGTATTTAGCAATCCAAAAAACTATTATTGAGGTGGCTCGCCATGACAACACGATGACTCGCTGCCCTCGGCAGGTTTGATGACAAAAGGAAAACGCTGCTCCCTTTTTTCAGCCCAACAAGTGTTCCAGCTGCAACTGAACACCTCCCTGCAAAATGCAAGCAGCCGCGAAGACACACAAACGCCAAGGCGTCCTCGGCATTTGCTCACAAGAGGAACATGTTGAAAGTGGCGACACAAAATGCCAACCCCAAGTTGACTGCTGCACGGCTTTATTTCACAGAGCACGCAAACAGAAATGTGCGGTGGCGATTTAACGAGACGCACGCGGCAACTCGGAACTTAACAGTCCGGCTACGATCCGGTGTTTATGTGCCAAAGCAGCTCCTTCACTTTTGGGAAAGTGTTTGAAAGACGATGCGCGCACAACCGACATGCGCGGAGCCAATCGCCGCAGCGCTTTAGAACGCGTAGCGTAATCGCGTACACGGCACAGTGCGATGGCACGCAAATGGGCTGCTCGAGTTCCTGTTATCATGTAGCTAAGCGACAAGCACAGCGGAGCGCACGCACACACCAAACCCGTGAGCAGCGCGAAGTTGTGCACGAACGGGTTAGAACTGTGCCCGACCATACACTCGAGAAATTGTGTAGCAATCATTCTTTCCTTCATGTGTCACATGGGCCGAACGTTTAGCATCGATACCCAGCTCGCAAAGTGCCGCGCGCACGCTGCCTTGAGCACCAGCACTTTTCGCCGGCGTCCCGTACTCCCCCACCTCCACCATTCGTGGCGTCTCCACTTCCAACATCTCTCGCTGCCCATGCCTCACGTGATTACGCTCATGATAGCCAACTTCCACAGTTGGAACAGGAACAGTCTCTGCCTCGTCTAAGAGACATCCATTGGACGCTTCCTGCTCACCCACCTCGGAGACGGCGATGGCGTTCTCCCCGAGCCTTTAGCAGAAGAAACATCTTCCACTTTGCCTTCTTTTTCAGGCTGCTGCCTCACAAGCACTGACAGAAACGTGCTGCGTCAGTCGGTGCTGCATTGCAACTCCACAACGCCCGCACCCTTCGAAGGCGAGTTTGTGTTTCTTCTCCTGCCCTCATTACCACCGGCCTCAAGTTCGGCCCGCGACCCGTCATGGACACTTCTGACGCCTAAATAAGACCACTTTTACTCCCACGCAGCGTTACAAGCGGTGCGAAGGCGAAGGTGTGGTGGCCCCATCGAAGATACCGCTACATGCTACAAATTCACATTCGCAAGAGAGTACACACGTTTTCAAAATTGCACCAGAAGCATCTTCGCCGCTGCAAAGAAGACGAATGGGGCCTCCAGATTCGATGCAACGATGAGATCATTTTCAACGCCTCCACGCGACACACAGTGTCCGGAACTTCTTACCAGCGCGTTTGTGGCAACAAGAAACGATCACGCCCGCGCATTCACAACGCACACAAGCCGACTGCCGCGGCAGAGCCACCAGCCAGTGCAGTAAATAACGCGACACCTTGCAACCCAAGCAGTGAAAAGCGGGTGCAGCAAAATACGCTCAACTTCAAAAGTGGCTTTCATAGAAAAAGGCCTGTCATTAAAAAACAGCGTCGCTACGCGAGTTCCAAATTGAGGAATGGAACAAAATGCGCTAGCGGTGTGAATAGTCTGGTAGGGTGTTGAGAGTGTGCCTGGCAGCCCCGCGAAGAGAACGCTCCGCCCGCTTCCCATCGCACTCATTCTGAAGGGACATCGCACGGCGCTGTGGTCTGGCCAGCGAGTGCTTTTGGAAACTACAACAATGATGAAAACGAAACTGCAGCAAAAAACGTCTCATTCGCGCCAGCTACGGCAGCAGACGAAATGACAAAAAGTGCATTTCAGTCAACGATATTGAAGCACAAATAGCCTTCCAGACGTCAAGAGACGCTCAGGAGTCGCCATGCTGATTTGTTGTTTTTGTTTTTGTTTCCGCTCTGTGCTTCCGCAGCGCACCATTCGCGCATGACGTTGCTCAACAGGACACTCTGCTGTCCGTCCCCTGCAAGTTGCGACAGGCGCGTCGTGTGCTTCTTCCTTGCTCGGTGCCAATTTAGATGTTTTTGGCAGTGCCGGACACCACACACAAGGGTTCCGCAGTTAAAACAACAATGGAATTGTCTGGCGTCCCACTGTGCAGCGACGAATGGGTGGGCACATTCGCGCGTCTCTTATCACAGGCGTGTAGTGGCGTGCTCCTGTGCGCGAGTTGTGCGATGAAAACTGGAGTGTGGTCGTCCAGCATGCTCGGCAGGCGTGTGATGCACCTGCCTGTTGTTGGGCAATGGCGCAAAGAGCTACGCAGCGTTACATGTGGCAGCACACGACCCATGCGCGGCACGTTATGTGGCTGTTGCTCACCCCTTCAACGGGCGCCGCTGCGCAAGTGAGGCGCGCGAGGTTTCCAAGAGCAGAGGTGCAGACATCACTTGAGGGAAATGGGACTTGATGGCCTTCAGCAGCACAGACACCGCACGCAGCCAGAAGTCAGTTGGTAATGCTAATTTAACTCGGTCTCAAGAAGCAAGTGGCGTAGAGCTCGATGCCATAGAGACAACGTGGTGCACAGAAAGCAATGCTGAGAGTTACAGCGCGTGGTAGTGGTGGGGGACGTTCAACGCTTTTATCGCAGAACAACGAAGGAGGGAAGTGATAACCCACACAAAGTGGGTAAAACACGACCTTCGGTTTAAAGGGAGAAAATGTAAAAGTCAGAAAGAAGGTGGTCAAACACGTCAAGCTTGCTGTTTACATCAACTGCTGTTGCCATTTATTTCCTCCGAGTGCAAAAATACACATCACGTCTTCCCGGAGGCATTGATCATCACATTTTTATACTCCTTAGAGCGCTTCTTGGCACACGCACAGACACGCACGGACGCAATAACACACAGAAACGTGTATACATAACATTTATATAACCGTTCAATAAGACGGTTCACACACGAGGTATGTCGTATACATCAGAAAAGTTGTTATCAAAGAGAGATACCGAGCACAACGAATACACGAGAATTATCAGGTGCCAGTAAAACCCTGCTCTCCCCAACCGATTTGCCACCCAGCAGCCACTGGTTGCGAGAGGCGTGTCATCGTACGCAAGCGGATTAGCGAACACTCTTTCGAATAAAGGTGTTTATCAACGTTAGAAAAAGACTTATATACGCGTTAGTGGATAAAGCCGTTTTATTTCTCCACGTGCTGTGCACGCGCTCAAAAAGACAAAAATTAAAAAAAAGGAAGAAATGCGGGCATTAACAACAGCTTCACTTACATGTCGTCATGTTTACCATCATTCACTCACGTTCATGCACAAATGCGCACCTGCTCACCGAACTTACCACGTCCGTTTCTTCCTTAGCTTCACGCCTTGGCACACGCAACATTTTTCTTTTCGCCCACAGTTGTATGAGCCACAGAGCCACAAGGGCAAGCACGACCACAAGCACAACTGGGATGTTGGCATAAAACACAACTCTCGCCGTCGGCATACTGTGCGCGCTTTTATTGCCCTGTGAGGCGTGCTCACCCAGCAACTCCATCAAGGCTTCATTTCCACTTGCGGCAGGCGGTGCGTCCGCATCGGCCTCAGTTGGCGCTGCGGCGCCGTCACTTGACTTCGCGGTGGAGGGAGCAGGCCTTCTATCGCCCACCTCCCTCGCGCTCACCACCTGCCCAGACCTCTCCCGCACTCCATCCGACATCTTCCTCAGCGTCTTGCACAATGGGCTCATGTCGCCGGTCACTTCTTTCCCCCGGCACTCACTGAGCTCCTTGACCACGATGGACTTCATCGCCTCGTCAGCCGCCCGTTTCGCAGCGGACAGCATTGCACCAGCCTTCGGCATGTGGGTCATCACAGTTGTCAGAGCAGCATCGGCCCTCGTCACCAGTTCCACAAAATTCGTGACCAGGCCACCGTACTCGCTCGGGGGCTGGCTGCTTGGGCCCAAAGACGCTCTTATTGCTTCAGTTTCCTCCGCTTCCAATCTGTTTTTCTCATCGCTGGCCCACACCACAACGCTCTCCCACCCTTCGCCTATCGCCCTCAGTACGTCTTCCTTTGTCCGTTCATTGTTGGCCATCGTGTTGTTGCACGTCTGAAAGGAATCGCTGAAATTGCTGCTCCCCTCGACGGAGCGCAGTTGGTGGCTCTCGCTCTGCACGGTGATCAAAAACTTCTTCAAGTCTTTCCGCAGCTTTTCCGTTGCGAAACCTGGACTGGACACTTCGCTTTTCGCATCGTAAATTCTTTCTCTGAGCATTGTGAGTGTCTCATCACCAACGAAGTCACGCAAACTCCCGAGGCGCCGCCGAAGCGCAGTGGCATCCTTCTCGAACGTCTTTATGTGCCCACCAAGAGCCTCGAAGACAACACCCATCCTCTGGAGCACATTAACCATCACGCATGGCGACCATCGTCTGCCGTGTTCAGAGGCGAAAGCGTTTGCAGTTGCTCCGCAGCACAGTGTCGCTGTCAGCAACAGTGCGACATGATAGGCAACGCTCATCTCAAGGGTGATTTCTTCGCCTTGCTTCCAACTTGATGTCTTCAATGGGGTTGGAAAAGAAGAAAAAACAACATGCCCACGTTTGAGGGCGGCCCCACAAGTGAGTCTAACCAACAGGAGGATAGCCCTCGGAGAAGCGCTTGGACAGCGTCACGTTATTCCAAATTTTCTTATTTTTTCATGCGAGGCACGCAACAAGTGGACGAGCTCTACCAATTACCAACGAAGTTTGTGGCACGCCCGCAAAACCCGCAAAAAACACTCCCAAGTTAAAACAAGCAACAAGTCCGAGTTTTGTCCAATGGACCACATTTTTAGGTGCGGCCTCAACACAACTGGAGGAGCATCCATTGGTGGTCCCTTCCTCTGTAAAAAAACGGCATGCAAATGGCTGCTGCCAAACAGCAACGCAACAACTTTGCTCGGTAGACCGTTGCGGTACGCACAGCTACTAGCGAGCCATAATGCGCGATGGTGACTCGCTCGCATGCGTAAACACGTCCTCGTTCAGAACAAAAACCGTCTCTTCGCACTTCTCTTCGAACGTCACATGGCCGAAGACGGACCACTTTTGTCAATCCACAAAATAACCGCTCGGAACCGTTAAAAAACGTGCTATTTTGCATCAACAAGGCAAAACGTTTTCATACCGCACTGACGAGTAGCAAAAGGAAAAAAATAGCAACGAAAAAAAAAAAATGTTTGCTTTTGTTGTTGTTGTTGTTATCGTTCATATGCCTCCACAAACAACTTCGCGGTAACAAAAAGATCGGTGACGAACTGTTGCGGTACTCGTCCTCACGATGTTGCCATCAAGTGGCGAAGTGGCAACTGATGCATGGCGTGCTTCAAAACAAAACTGCTCGGAAACTCACCGGCCATCAAATTAAACTTTTTAATTGTCACAAATAACGTGGAAGCGAAACTGATAACCCCATGAAAAACTCGCGGCACTCGTGTGGTACGCAGCAGACGTGCCCAGGTCGCTTTCTCTCTCACAATGTGACGCACCAGGCCGCACAAAGGCACTCAATCACCATTTAAAACTTTAGGCCTGAAAGAAAATGAAAGGGGCGGCGGCGCCTGTAAACAAATCAAAGTTGAACGTTTGGTTGCGGCACTGGAAAGAAAAACATACGTGTCAATTGTCGCATGGCATTTTTTTCTCTTCTTCTTTCGTCACCTCGCCATTGATAATTTTCCGGCGATAAGACGACAGAGCGGTGCAGAACAAACTGAACACAACAGGGAAGCGCAGCTGCGTTGGGAAAAGAGAAGGAAGTGCTCCTCTTCGCCGCCAGCAAAACACCGCCACGCCGCACTTACATCTGAATTGAGCAGGCGATCACTGCGGTCTTTTTCGAATTTTCAGTGAAGTGTGAGGACCCAAAAGGCAAAATGTTTCAATCGTGTGGAATGAGGGAGAAACTTTTCAAAAAAGAGATATAAAACGAAAAGGAGGAAAGAGAGAAGAAAAGAGAAGGCAATGGCACTTGAAAGAACAGTGGCAGGGCCGCGAAGGTGATCTCGCGACATCTCGGCGAACGACGCCAAGTGCTTCCAGAAGCTGATGTCACAGAGATCGGCTAAAGGTGTTCGACGGCCGCGGGCGTGCCGGTCTGCTCAAAGCGAAGTACCGCAGCAAGCGATCCGACGCATCAGCTAAAAAAGCAACTACACACACACGCACGGGCAGCAGACGAGTTTGCGTATGTGGCCATCACGGTCCACTTGAAGGGCGTTGTGTTCATTCTACAGACGGCGGTAGTGTTAAAAACCGCGCAACGTGAAAACTGCGCGCGATATTTCCCCACTTGTGCTCGTTGACAATTGCAATCACATTGTGTCGGCAACCGTTTAGTGCCCTTCACAAATTGCGTTGTTTCTCCTTTTTGAAAATTACCGGCACTGATGCATAACCACATGCAGGTCACACGATTTTCAGTGCACAATCACAAGAGCGGCTGACGCATCAAAGTGAGCGGTTGCGAGACGATAACTCGTGCTGGCACACTTGTGAAAAAGGACGTAACTTCTTTGTCAACATGTCGCGTCCTTCACATAATGCCAGGATGAGAAGGTGGGAAGCGATTAAT
Source organism: Trypanosoma vivax (assembly GCA_021307395.1). Taxonomy (NCBI): domain Eukaryota; phylum Euglenozoa; class Kinetoplastea; order Trypanosomatida; family Trypanosomatidae; genus Trypanosoma; species Trypanosoma vivax. The sequence goes on along the minus strand of SOPI01000027.1, from coordinate 64,446 downwards.
TGAAGCAGAAACAACACCAGGGCGTAGAGGACGAGAAAAGTCCTCCTGAACTACTTCTCTTTTCTTTTTTGTGACCACGACAAAACGGAGTGTTTGCAAGCAGCGCACCGACGACTGAATAATCACACTTGTTATTGAACTTCCCATGGTGACAATGCCACAGCACCAACACCACACGATATCGCTTGTACCTCCCACAAAGGGATATGGGGCCAGCCCTCAAAAGCCCCAGTTCGTCCGTTCGGATTCGCACTGGCAAACACGCGCATGCACCACCACAAACCACCTCGTTTATAAGGGGGCCGGACTTCTTAGCAGCCGCCCTGCAGTGGCACGCCACGCCGTTCTGTAGGCGCGTGGTCACATTCCGGCGTAAACATATGTTTGCGTGCCTTTGCGTTTATGGCACATCACGTCCACTTCAGCAACGACAATCCGCATGGAGCAGGTGAAGTCACTGGCGAGGTAGCCAACTTGCTGTCTTTGTCTTGTGACGCCAAGAAGCAGAACAAGGCGACGAAACGAAAGCGTGGCAAATGAAAGGCTGTGGTCACTACTACCTTTGCAGATATTTTCCCTCGTTGTCATCACGGCCCACAAAACAAGGCAGGGCTATTCGCGCATCAATGGCTAATGTGTAGTGACACGTATGGAAAACAAAAAATAGCAGTCGTGCAAGCAGCAAAACTACACGCCCTTGTGACTGCCAAAAAATGACGCGGTAAAACAAAACATGAAAAACAACGTCAATAATTTCGTATACAGCACCACGCAAGACAGAGCAGAAGCAGGACAGCACACACAACGGTTCTTGGCATATCAGTACGAGTCAGATATCCACACAAAAATATAAATGATTTTTAACGCGAGGGACATACAGAAGAAACTGCCTCCACGAAAAGATAACCAGTGCCTTTAGTTGTGGATCAGCACAGATACTTCCATACAGTCCACGTTCCACTAGTAGAGTAAAGCGCACATCTAATCCGTCGTCTGAACGCGTGATAAACAGTTTCCTCTGCACGCACGAGCGCGTGTAAACGCGTTGGGGGGCACAAATGCAATCACAGCGCAACGGGATCCTTCTTAACAGTACTGCGACGCCAAAGCGCAAAACACATCACCGCGCCAAGCAGCAGCACCGCGCACGGTATCACTACCGCCAGCAGCGTCGTTGTCGACATTTGTGGCTTTTGCGCACTTGACACGGGCCCCGTCACGGCCTCAATCAGCTCATTGTCAATATCGTCAGCGGTGATATCCACCACGGCACTGCTGTCTGGAACCGCTTGTGTTGCTGATGAACTGCCTGCAGCCGTGGTGGTGCTGCCACTTTCACTCTGTGCGCCATCGTCTGCGCCCTTGAGGTTGGCTTGCTCCCGCTTCTTCATGATTTTGTTGACTTTTTCATTGATCTTCTCGCAGTTCCGCTGTTGGGCACCGCCATCATCTCCGGCACTTGCACCTCCAGCTTGGCACTTTTTCACCGCATTCTGCACAACTTTTTCAAGTGCCTTCTTGTACAGCTGTTGTGCCTCATCCAATTTCTTCGTTGCTTCATCCAACCTGTACGTTACTGTATTCAGCAAAGTGGCTAGTGAGTTCTCAAAAAACTTTTTGAAGTTATCTCTGAGATTATCGAAGTTGTGGCTGTGTTTATTCCTGGCACCTGCAAGAATACTGTCAACGTCACCTTTCTTCTTGTTCCACAGTTTCTCTTCACTGTCCCCCCACTTGGAAAGAGAGCTTCTGTTCGTCTTCACAAGTTCCGTAATCTCCCGCTCAGTTGCAGGGTACAAGCCAAACTTTTGGCAGTCACTGTACACTTGTTCAAAATGATCGTGACCATTCGCTTTTAGCTCAGGCAGGTCCTTCTTCAAGGTTTCCATGTAGTTTTTTAGGTGTGTGTAGGAGTTGGTGAGCCCCCAATTGCACTCATCTACTGCCTGCTTGGCTGCTGCTGCTGCTTTTTGGGCACTCGCTGCTGAATTCGGGTCCACAGCGTCCAACCGATTTGCATCGAAAATCAGGTCTTTGCTCTCCTTATAAATGCCATCGTGAATGTCGTACAGCGTGTTGCGTACAAACCTCACACGATTGTACATGTCAGCCATCCGACAGGCAGCAGTTGCAATGTCGTTGTCACTCATCCACCAATCCGTTGATGCTGCCATGCTCGACCCGAAGAGGGCCAAGCAAAGCAGAACAAAGGCGTTCCACATCAACTTCATCTTCACCTGGCACTTGTTATTCACAATAAACTAGAACAGTTACACACAAGGGCACAAGCGAAGAGCATGGCAAATAATGTAATCGCGCCGGTTGTTTACGCGAAGGTGAAATATGGCACGGCTTCATTGAACTCGTTGAGAAAATATTGGCTCAAAAGTGGGAGCCGCGTTTACAATCGATATGAAGTGTCCAAGAATGCGCAATCAACATGCTACTTAAGAGCACGGGCGCTAACATGCAAGTTAAATAAAAACTCAAGTGACACAAGGGATCATACACATGGACGAAAAGCAGGTGATCAACAGCAGGAATGCTGGTAAAGCTGTAGTTACAATTGCAACGCGATGAAATGGTGTCATCTGCTGACTGATTGCCGCGACACATCGCCAGAGTGCACTGATGAACATGTCCGAGGCTCAAACTGAACACCAAAAAGCAGTCAGTTGCTTCCTGGCAAGCACCGTGAACCACCGTACAGCAGTTGGAGGAGTGACCAGTCAATGACTCTACATATTGCTGAAACCACTAGCCAAAGCAATTTTAGCAGGAAAATACAGCTCGTTTAAGCAGATACATCGACGGTTTCAGGGTTATTTTTCGCCTAACATACACCACGTGACATGAAATGCTCTTTATTGACAATAAAATAAAATAAAAGGGTATGAAGCGTAGCTGAGGATAATATGAAGTGGAGAAGGTTGTGGTCCCATGCGGGCAAGGAGTCTCGTGAAGTCTATGGCACAGGCATTAGGCAAGACTTGCAGGAAAGCCACAAACATGCCAACCAGAAACGAGCACTGAGACACCGACAGCGTGGGGTGGGGGTAAACAACACGTATTAGTCCACATGGCAGAAGTTTCCTGTCAATGAGCAGGATAAAGCACCGGCGAGTGCATTACGAAGAATCAAAAAAATAAACTCAACTGCAATTGAAGGCTTATAAGGAAGGGGAAAAGGAAAGGTGGTGTGACAACAACAACAATAACAACTAACGACTGTCTTTGTTGTGGAGGCGAACAAACCACCGGGTTAAAAAAAAAAAAAACGCGCTTTTGCGTGTGTCCCCCTGCTTACCGAGTGCCACTTCCGAATTCGGTGCGCTGACAGCTCACAATAGCCACCTCGTTCCACTTTGGGGCACATCGTCACTCGCATCATCGGCCACAACCATCGATGAAACGCTCTCATTTGACAGTGCGCTGGCAGGTTCATTTGGCTTAGCGAGCGCCTAGCGACCGGTCACATTAGCAGGTGGTGACTTTTCACCTTCAGACAGCTCCCACTCGTTCGCCACCATTGCGATTGACGCCACTGATTTGGAGACGCGATCCGCCGGTGTGCTTGCACTTTCAGCAGGCGCACTGTCTCTTTGCAACCGTGCTGGACCACTAGCTGGCGGCGGTGTGCCTGATGTATGCTTCCCGGCTAGATAAAATGCCGAATTGCGTGAGGAGTCAAGGGATATTGGCAATGTCTCAACGGTTAGACTAACAGGGGAGGGCGATGACTGCAAGTTTGTAGTAAAGGGCTACAAAGACAGCACCTGTACGGAACTTGACGCTGCCGCAGTTGGTTGCTGTGAAGAAATGCACGTGTAATTTCTACTCTTTGCAAACCTTCAGGCGGTCACGTTGCTGGCAGCGATCAGTATGCAAAAAGACAACTCGACACTCCGGCTAAGGATTACTGATATTCGTGCAGTTTGCGTTCTTTATGGTTTGGACTGTCTAATTGCCACCAAAAGAATAAACTGAAGATCTGCAAAGGGTGCTGCTCACACATGTGCCGTAAGACGCTGCTGTACCACCGTTGGGCCACGGCTTCATATTAACGCTCGAAGCGTCACGCATCCTCGTTTTGCTACAAAAGTCTGCCTCCTGCTTTGGGCAATTCCACAAGCTTCCGCTGAGCGTGTGTGTTACTTCCACAACGCTTTCAACTGACGAATCCGTTGCATGAAACAGCGGAGACAAGCCCACAGAAATAGTCCATTTTCATTAAAGTGGGAGCGAACAAGAGAGACATCTTCTCGCAGACTCCTACAGGTCTCAAGTGAGTACGTTCTTCGTCCCAATTAGTGTTGTGATCCGACCCATAGCGCTTGGGAAATGACATCTCCGAAGCAGAGTGAAGACATATTTTCTATGGCAGACCTCAGCGTTCAGCTCTCAGTCGGATATGAGACCACAAATGCGCGAAAGTTCAGCAAGCAACCGGTCCATCTCGTAGGCCTGCTCCAGCATCGTCAACGGGTGGCATAGACACAACACGAAAAAGAAAACAGAAATCGATATTCTCTGAGGACCACATAGAAGTGCGCAATGCGTAAGTGCTCTCAAATGCACTGAAAACATCAGTTTTATTTAAGTCGTGCACCACAACACCAAAAGACTGTAAGGGAGACGAAGAAGAAAGTTAGCGTGAGCTCAGCACATTCGTTTGAGGCTTGCTGTATGCATCAAAGGGTGAACAAATATCAACGGGTGCACACCGTTCAGCAAGAAGCCACTACGACACAGCAATCAAATGACACACTCACTTCAGGCGAGCAGTGCAGCAACTCATCCAAACACAAAAAGTGGTGCCGGCAGCTAAAATCAAATGTCACACTGCACCGGTGAATCGGCGCATTGGTTGCGACAAGCATCACACACAATCTTAGTTAGTCACCTGTCACGCAACGCTGTTAAAGGAAGGGTTTAACCATTCCACGGCCGTCAGAAAATATAAGCGCCACGTCTTGTGCGGGCACAGCACATGAACAAGACAGACGCTTCAACTACGGCGTTGCCCACATCAACCCTCTTTCTGTGCGTTGCGAGCGTGGTCAGGAGAGAGAACTTCGTCAGCACGCACGTGTTCACTTGGTGCAGCGAAGTGCTGCTGTGGCTCAGACCATTAATACAATACACAAAAGGGCATATTGGGAGGTGCTCGAATGCTAAAGCATGAGGAGGCACGAATCAGTTCGACGCAGCAGCATAGGTCCGGTCTGTGGTATCGCTCAACCGCACCTAGACACCGCTTGTACACGGCAAACGACGCATTCCACGTAAAACACACGTCCCTCACAATACGAAAAATGGCCTGTCTCATCTGTACTCACGATTGTTGTCATTTGCAGCCGGGCAGCATTGCTACAGCAGCGTCAAGATTGTCGAGAATTATAATTGAGGCCTCGTCAAAAACTTTGTGGCGGAGAAGGGCTCGTGAGCGAAGCGCCCACTTGTGATTGGGCGACAGGCAGAGCGGCACTCATGCGCGCATTTCACTGAGGGGACCTGACATTCCTCAAAGCAACTTTGATCAGGCAAGTGGCAAGCGCGGCCGTTGCAGAGGTACTGGGCGTTAGGGGAAGTTGAGTGCTCAAAAAGTAACACAAAACATGCACCACATGTGTTCGTGGCTTTATGTGTGATCTGCACGGCACAACACGCGAGCAAATATAAGTGCAACAAAAGAAGAAGCGAACACAATTAAATGATAATGAATGCGTACGTGTCGGCTTCATTATTACATAAAACTTCTCATCCACCGTGGCACGCGTGTGGCGAAGCGCGTTGGATTCGTAACAGCGAGGCGAAAAGTGACAAAAAGACAACACAACAAATGCGACATACGAAAGTACATCACGAACTGTCAAACAGACGGCGTGTCGACGTGCACTTTCCAGAAAAACTTAACAGACTTGGCACATTCTCAACGTCAATGCAAAACAATATTTACGTGTGCTGCGGAGCACACAAATGTGTAACGCTGCCAAACAACGTTCCAAGTTCCACTGCTTTCGTTTATACGAAACACCAGCTGTGCATCAGTGGCACAGCGCATTGCGATGTGGGAAGCGAAAGAGAGTAATGAAAGTTAATTCAGCAAAAAGAGGAGGGTGGTGGTGAGAAAGAGAGAGATGACTAAAAAGAAAAGAAAACGGAAGTTGCGGTGCGGTCACTTGTTGCACATCAATGCAGCGCGCGAAGGAGCTGCACGAACAGCGGCATGCACGTGTGGTCCCCCTCCACGTCTGTCACACTCCGCGCTGCTGCCAACACCGCCATCGCGTGTCGCTTCACATCGTCGCGGAGTTTCCTAATGCGCTCTGCCTCCGCCTCCATGGTTTTCAGCTTTGACACTAGAGCCGGCACGTTCCGCAGGGCGTTAAGTGACAAGATGGAAGCGAGCGCGTCCTTCAGTGGCTCCCTGATCTCGTACGTTTTCTGAATTGCACAAACATTCGCACAATCAGTTGTCGAAGCGCAGGTATATGTCACATTTCGAATGGCATCGGCCAGTGTGCTCTTTATCCTCTTCACTTGCGCGACCGCCTCACCTGTGGCGCGTGCCGCTTCAGACAACAGGCGTGGCACCTTCTCTGACAACGCGCTCGCCCCGTCCCTCACACTCTCATACGCCTCATGCGCTCTCGCAGCCGCGTTCATGGCACCAGACACATGCACCCCTGCCTGAGCCACTTCCTTATGTGCATCATCCGAACGTTGCTGATACCTCGCTGCGCTTTCAGTCATCCTGCTGGTCCTACTTATCAGCCTCACCGCGTGTTCCTTGTCCTTTTGCAGCTGCCCAATCGTTCCACACAATTCTTATTTTTGCCCTTCCTGTGCATTCGACAGCGAACTCGTGGCTTTTGCTACAGCTGCTTTTTACACTTCTTCATCCTCTGCGGCACACTCGACAGCTTCATAGGCTGCTTTTTTTTTTTTTTTTTTTTTTTTTTTCTTTTTTGCATTTTTAAACTTTTCCACCATCTGGTCACGTTTTTTTTTTTTTTTTGCATTTGGCAGTTAATGCTTTGAGTTGGTCGACCACACCATCGATCTGTAAGGCATCCAGCACAGACAGCATCTGCACGATGTCTGCTGGTGGCGCAGGGGGAAATGTCAGCACCGCCTTGCCGTCGCACTTGAAAAAACGACTTTGAGCAGTCGAAGGCTCCGAAGCACTTTTATACAGCGCATTGAATTTATCCTGCAGAGTTTTCAACATTTCCTGATATTTCCCCAGCACTTCTTCAGTTCGCGCCGCGTCAGGAGCGCCAACCTCATCGATTAATTGAACCTTGAACTCATCTCTCTTCGGAATGCACTTCAAAAGCTCGACGGTGCCCTCCACAGAAGTAGCAGCTGACGCGTCGAATGAACCTGCACTGCTAATTGGCCACACCGGCGTCTGGGGGACTCGCATCGCTTCCCCCGTAACGGTCGCTGCTTCGCTGACTGCCGCTGCTGCGTCGAAACTGTCCTCGACCGCCTTGGAAAACTTTATTTTGTACTCCGCCATACCGTCCTCCAAATCACCCCTTTGCTTTGTAATCGAATCGATTTCCTTCTCGAAGCTGAACACTTTTTCTTGTAATTGACAAATGAGTCTTCTTTGGCTTCCCAAAACGTTTATAAAACTGCTTCTCCCTTGTTCTTCGGCTTTCGCCAAGCCACTTAATTCAAAGCGAAGTCTAAGTGTCATAAAATCTACACCCCATCGAAAGCGCGATTCTAGTCATTCAATTGCTGATCTCTGGAATTTGCACAGAGGCTCTGTTCGAAGACCGTCACACGTGACACTTTGCGCCTCCCAGGTGCTTTTGACTGGCGCGGTTAAGATTGCCAGCCACGCACTTTTTAATATTATTGTACGCACTTTCAATGACTGGACATCCATAACCAGATATGTTGTCAATAAACATCTTGTCAACTTGGGCGTACGTATTGAGCGGTGGAAGTTTTACTTCGTCCTCTCCCTTTCCACGCATCTTTCTCTTTAAGTTGTAACACGCCTCCTCCCTCCTAGTCACGTTACTTTGTGATTTATCAAAAAGTTGGCAGTCTTGCTCAAAAATGTCGAGTTTATGGCTCTCTGATGTCGCATGTTCCGAGTAGTGATGAAACTTTTTCCTTTGGGAACTTCTGTGGCTGAAACATCCATTGCCTTTATCGCACTTATTGCGTTGTGCATGACTCGATCACACAAAAGAATTTTGTTCTATTCTAGCGCTTTAAGGGACCAGCCTGCTTCACTGAACGTGCCGTACGGCACAGCAAGTGGCTCGTCCCGGCTACCGTCCTCATTGGGGTCATTTTCATCCTTTTTATCAGCTGAGTCACCTTCATCGTCGCCAGTCCAACAACTGTCGTTTTCCTCTTGTTCATCGGGCACAATACTCTCGTCAACCCCACCGCCACAATGCGTGCTAGCGCCAACTGAATCGCCCTTGTAGCCAACACGACAAGGTGTAAAATCGACCTCAAGCTCCTTGGTTGTTAGTCACGCGTCAGTGTCACTCACAATTCCATTGAACACATTTCGATGACCAACTGACAGAGTGTCGGTTTTCCATCTGACGGACTCGTATGCGGTGCAGACATCTTGATGAATACTGCCATAAAAACGTTTACTGGCCCTCAGCGCCGTGTCGGCACTGCTAACAGCGACTGAAATGTTGTCCCTTGCCACAAATGCACCGCCTGCAGAAATCGTGAGCATTCTGCTGCTCCTGGCCCAATCTCCCATTTTTATGAGAAAGATGCTGAGTTCCCCCCTTCCCCCGCTTAAAAGCTGCGAAAGTGCCGGTCCACTCCATGCGAAATCAAACAGCCTTGCGCAGCGTCCTGCCGCCTCGCTATTTTTCAATCCAGTTGCATCAATAAATATACCGATCTTCCGATTGAAACTGCACATGTTCATCAGCACAACAGAGTGAAAAACGTAAAAGATGCAACACGAATGCAATATAATAAATGTGTCCCGCTTCGTCCATTGTTGTTGGGGCAAGGAAGTGCTAAACTGCTGATCCGTATACGGGCTATAGGAGGACAAGCGAAAAAAATGGAGCGTGTAAAAAATAGCAAGACAAAAAGAACATCCAACGACGCTGCTTTCCTTCAGCAGTTCCAGAAACAAAATCGCCATTCGACATGCAGGTTTGGTGATGGGCAAGTTTCGTGTATGGCTAGCCGATGGCAGTCGTGAAAAGACGTAAAAAAATAACACAAACAATCAAAGTTGTGACTAAATTTGGTGTAAAGCCAAGTGTGGGAACGATAACAAAAGTATCAAAACAGCGTAAAAGCGGTTGCCAGAAGGTGCAAAAAGATGGAAGAAGTAAATGAGCCAAATATGGGCGAATGATGCAGCGCAATTTATCACAACGGTAAAGAACAACTAAACAATCGCTGAGAGGTCGGCCATTAATAACATGCGGTCGAGCAAAAGCAGCCAGGAAGGGGTGAAGTGCGTGCAGACATTTGCGCACGTGTACCTCTGATGTTGAGCAGACACATCGGGGTCGCAAGAAGTACAGTGCAGTGTCGTGATGCGCTAACGCCGCTGTGGTGGCGTCATCAAACAAAACTCACTTTGCATGAAAACTGCGTCCGACGGATTGCAGTTGGAAGCCGTCCGGTGTCCAACGTGGAAAACTGAAATGCGGTCGTGTTTCCGGATAGCGGATGGCCTTTTGGAAACACGCGGTAATGTGGCCGAAGACAGATGCAAAGCAACACATGCGATGCCCTCTATTATGTTTCTGTGTTATGAGGACAAATGGACCACAGTAAACAGAAGGAGAGAAGCGTTTTAAAATTTGCACGCACCACATGAACAACATTTACTTTGGGCGAGTGAGCTTTAAACGGCGAGTGTGCACAAGAGGGAGAGACCAACAGGCACAAGAGCACCAGACATAACGCCACTCATGCGGCGAGAAGGAGGACTGTGGCGGGACGACATTTATTTATCACGACCGAACATCCGGAAAGCGCTGAATTGTGCAGCGTGTCCGCCCTGAAATGTTTTTATTAAAGTTCTGCGGATGACTTTAAATGGGGGAGGGGGCGGAAACGGCGCATGTGGGCGCTTTGAATTTCAGTGAACAACAGAGTTTTTTTCAGCCAATGCCCGTTTAAAGAAATCAACGTGCGTGGCGCGCTGGGGGTTTTATCGACTTCTTTGTGCACAAATGGGAGAGAAATATAAAACAAATCAACACGTGAGCGCCTCTTCTCTCACACGTTATCTTCTTCTTTTGCATTTATTTGTTTGTTTATTAAATAAATGGAAAAAACGACCAAATGGGACCGCAGAAAAGGGGAAGAAAAAAGGAACGTTTTTTAGTTCGCATACAAAAAACATCACATACACACAAGTTATCAACAAGTTACACATCAGCATTTTATCGTATGGGGGACAAAATAAAAGTTTTTCCAAAAAAGACGCCTGCAAACATAAAAATTACACCACCCAGATGGCAGTTTGAGCTGATGTGGATGTCGGCGTGAAGGGGACTGTTTTGCGCTGGCACGGTTGACGCATTGTTGTCTGTGCTCGCTCGCATCGAGTTGCTGTCATTATTAGAACTGCTGTGGCCGCCTGTCTCGCTGCGCGCGCGTGAATCGCCATAGTTCTCCGAGACAACAGTGGCGTTGGTGTCAGTTGAGCCAGAGGAACCGCCAGTATGCTGCTCAGTTTCAATGCTATCCGCATTTTCGCCCACATCGTCGCCTGTATCTGCACCGGAATTGTCGTTATCATTGTTTTCATGGAGATGAGTTTGGGTGTGTGTTGAAAGCGCCGTATGTAGGCTCGCGCACTTTGACTCTCCTGCTTCATTTAATGTCTTCAGATCCTCACGTAAAGTCCTCAACATTTCCGCATCGTAACTGGAACCATCACCAATCCAGTAAATTTTTGGTTCAGGTGAGTAATACCCTTGGCATGAGCAATCGTGTTCACTGCAATAACTATAGTGTTCGCCCCTAATTTCCCACAAACCGCCATATCTCTTGCCGTACTCATCGAGTTTCCCTACGCAGCGCGTATCCATACTGGCCTTGTGCAGTGTCAACGGACATCCTTGTCCACGTGTGTTTGTACCGAAAACACTTGATACGCCGTTTTCCCAGCTCACACTACTACCAACAGCAGTGAACTTGCTGATAGCGTTGTCTAGTTCGTTTGTTACGTCGCCGTGTGTACCAGCATTGTGAATGTTGTTGCGGCTTGAGCGGCAACCCTTAAGCAATTCATTGTTGTCAACTGTTGCGGCGGAATTCCTTGGCGTATCGCGGCTAATCAAACATGTAGAACCGTAGTGATCACCCTCAAAACTAAGCACAAAATTGTCAATTTCTCTCGCAAGCCTGTACGCTGCATTTTTGACTCGCTCTGCAGCTGGCCCAGTACACGAAAATCCGTGAGTGCGGTGATACTTTTCGGCATAATGCTCAACTTTCTTCAGCGCTCCGGAAAGCTCACAAATCAACTGCGCGCCACCCTCAACAAGCAACGGACCTCCAGGTCTCCCTCTTGCAGCGCAGCGCACAAAAATGTCCGGTGCAGTGCCGCTTAAAGTGGCTGCGAGGAACACCCAAACGAGAGTCGTACGGAGTGAAGCTGTTCTCATATTTGGTGAAAGAGTGAAAAGAGAAACTTTGTGCGCAATTCCTGGGCTTGTGCTAAACGAAAAGGCAGCAGACCGACAGATAAAAGAGGGAGAAAAATAACGCACACGTGCGATAGCGGCAAAAGATTGCTCTTTAACAAAACGAAGTGAGCAGTGGCTCCTGTACGTGGTGCCAAAAAACATCTGCCAAGATGTCAAGAGAACGTGAGGAGGGCGGCGCTCCATCAAATACAAAAGCCAGTCAGCTCGTATCGGTTTTGCAACTGGATCTCAATTCGTGTCAATGATGGGGTGTAGATGACGTCACATTTTTGTGATGGCAATATGAAGTGCAAAGAGTGTGTCAGTTATGCAGAAAAAAAGCGCCAGAGCGCAAAAGCATCGCACAGGAGCTGTAAACGCCACTTTAAATTAATTTGGAGCCCAAGTCGGTTCTGTTGCTGATGTAATTTATCGCTAAAAGGCACAAAAGTTTTGGGAATTGAGAGAGAAATATTCACTAAAAAATAGTTTTTAGCAAAGATGGAAAGAGAGAACTTGTCATCACAATATAATTTGCGGCACATGCACACCAAAATACAACTACTGCGAGCAAGCAAAAGTAACTGGCAAGAAAAAGAAACTGAATTTTACGGGTACACCACAAAATGGCGCTATCAATAAATTTCAATAAAGGACGCCTTCACGCAACATCTATAAATTCCACACTGAGTGAGTTATGACCAGTAAAAATAAAAATAAAAAACCCAATGCTTAGACACTGTGGAGAACGGTAAAGCGTGCATGAGGAATCAACAACGTTCCAAGTTAAAGACGCGGAATGCAAAGAGAAAGAAAAACATGAGCAGAAGTGTGTGTAGCCACACTTAAGTACGACGCAATGGCGCCGATAGGTCTTCCTCGCATCCGTGACGTCGATATTACAAAACCCGAGTGAAAAGCATGAGCGATTCGATGCGATGTGATGGAACGAACCGCGATGGGACGAAGAGAGCAGTGCAGACTTCATTCACGAGCGTTGAAGGGTGAAGTGATGTCAGATCGCGTTACGATGCCAATTTATTAGAACGGAGGAGAACATTTACGCTGCTCTGGCCAACAGCTGTGCAACAAATGGGGAAGCAATGCTGACACGCAAAAATAAGGTGAAAGTCAGTGCTCTCGCAGCCATAGCGGCATCGCTCATTGTAAAGTTATGAAATGTTACAATGAGGCCCCTCTCGTACCCGTGCCAGTGCGCTGTTTTCAAACAGTGCGACGAATTCCGCCATCGCAACAGCAACACAAGGAAACAGTAGACAAAAGCAGTGCATCTTGCCGGCGTTTACTACTGGCGCCTTCACGTCAAATGGCACAAGCGCCACTTGTAACGCTAACAAGGGAGTGTAGCACGACACAAACAACAGCGGCGACAAGTTGCTTTTACAACGATCAGTAAAAATGAGTGGCGATGATGTTAAGAGGTGGCTTCATAGAGCGCATCATAATTGCCACATCGGCATGAAACATTCACACGTTTTGCCAAATGACCGGCGAGTGTCGGGTGCCTGATGCCCGTGACGGCGCTGCCGGGCAGATATCACAGTCGGAGTGGCCAATGCTTCGGAGGCGGTATTTTGGATGTCCTGACGAGTTGCGGCGTGCACAAAGGCGTTGAGCCACGCCAGAAGCACACCTCAATGATGAGTGGTATGAGTGTGCTGAAGACGGCAGTTATACCGCTCGCTGTCACGTTTTAGACAAGACCGACCTCAACACCACCAAACGGAGAAAACTGCACGTAATTTCTACATGTGCAGTTGCAATGGAGAGGCAAACAGGACCTTCTCCACGAAAGTACTGGCGGTGTTCGCACTTTCTCCTCCACTGCACGGTTGCCGCCGGGTGAGTTAGTTACTTGCCTATAAATCACGTGCCCGCGTGGCTTGGCTTGGGATTGAAATGAACACATCAAGAAAAATATTTGTAAATTCACTTGTTTCTGCTGCCCACGCATTGAAAAGTGACATAGTTTTGTGCGTGAACACGAAGTTTAGTTGTTTTTTTTGCTTCGGTATAACTGTAAACAACTAACGCCAATATGGAAAACGTCCGAGGAACAGAACAGAACAAAGAAAGGCAGTGCGTTGTGCAAATTAGTTGCTTGCCTTGGGAATTAACATGGCAGTTCTAATGCAGCACAAGTCAGTGCTGTATATTTTAAAATCATTTTAGCACACACGTGCGTTAGATGGAGAATAAACTACACCTTGCCCAACCCTCGCTTGCAAGGAAAAACTAAAGAGTAAAGGGAAATGCGGCTGAATTAACACTTAATTAGACAATGCCACACAAAACAGGAAGACACCAAATTCGTTGCTAAGTGACAGTGTTCAAAAACTATGGCTAACGAAAGGGAGAAGTGGGAAGGCGTTTATCACCTCGCCTTCCGAGCTCCCCTTCGCATTTCCCGCCCCCTCGCGACATGCACATTCCTATGCCTGTTTCCACGCGAAATCCCGTCAGCAGGGTCCTCAGCAGAGGCAATGTGGGGACAAGAGGCCTGAACACCTTATCGATAAGCGAAGGCTCACGCACCAGCGCATCAGAATGCGTGTTGCCTTTTTTATTATATTCATCACCGTTGCGTTGTCAATGCAAATGTGCAGATTTTTCGGCATCGCCTCAGCAAAGGAAGTGAGCGCCAGTAACAGCACACGCCTCGCCATGTGAGATGCAGTGCGGCTCTCGGTCCCACGCGTCGCCCGCCACACACACCTCCCTGCTATCCTTAGACAGGAGCGCGCGCCATCCGTACAAGGAAACGTCTGTCACAAATGTGGCCGATGTGGGTCGATGCCTTCGCAGCTCAACGGGATTGTTCTCAAGCAATGTCGCAATCCAACGCTTGCCCTGCCTTGCCGCGTGTGCCAGAAGGCATTCCAATTCCGCCACCGCGAACCCTTCCAGCGGCGGCGCCTCCCTGAGCTTTCTTATCGCTTTCGGGCTTAGGCACACGGTGCCAGTTTCCACTTTAAAGACGCGCCGATAAAACCATACTTCTTGGCGAGGTAGTTGTTCTCACTCAGTGTGGCGCCGCACTGTTTCATATTCTGGGCTACTGCACAGACCCACTTTTCCATATCATGCCACGGTTGACTGATTTGAATGGTGCCGATCGAAACACGTTTATGTTTAGCATCTTCGGCGCCGCATCTCGCACTCACCACCGCAGTGTCGCCTGCCAACGCCCTCGTGACCGTGTGCAGCACTTCGGGGCTGCACTTATATTCCGTTGAGAGTCGCGTGAGCTCCACCAACCTGCCCGTTTCCGTGCAGTACCGGAAACTTGCGCGACTGCCTTGTGGCAGGGCTGACCTGGAAGAAGGATGCCTTCAGATCAGAAACGGTCGTGATGTCGCCAAACACAGCGTCCAGAAAGCGCGACATATGCGCACCTTGACATGCGCCGGCCGCATGCAAGAGACGCCATCGATTATAAACGCACCTGCCTAGTCGATTCAAGCCATCAGCGAGGCTAATTTCGCCAACGGCCCGTGCCCATACAGCCATCTCATCCCACATGTCTTGCAACAAAAAATAGGTCTCGGGGGCATTGAAAACATGTTACGGCATGCTGCAAATAAGTGTTCCGGCGCCGTTGCCATCAAATAATCGAGCGCACCCTCGTGCGTGCGAATCTTTTATTCCGCTTTGAAGTACGTCTCGCTGAGTTTATCCCACAACCCCTGGATTCCGCGAAATCCAACATCCACCATTAAAGGATTGTTACTTTTGTGCGGTGTCTGCTCTTCGTCGGTTGTGGGCGCAGGAATAACAGTTCCTGCACACTGTTATGGCAACTGGGTGTTGGACTCGCTCCTTTGTGCGCTTAAGCCTCGCATTTCGATGGGCGCATAGACCCTCCCAGCTTTCAAAAGACCATTCTCTACCTCCAGCACTCTGTTGGTGCCCCGGAGGCTTTTGAGGTATTCGGGGATATGTTGAATCCGGCCTTCTGGTTGGCAAATTCTTTGTCTCATACCATTATTTTCACCATCTGCAGCGACGGTGTGTGCTTGCATGCTTTGGTATTCATCAATTTGCAACCTTGCCGCTTCGTACTGCTGTAAGAGCGCGGGTCTGCCATCCCCCAACACGCGCCACTCATTCTGAAAGCATTCCTTTGTAGCTTCGAATGGGCGGATGAAACCACCACTCTTGGGAAATTCAAAAAAAAACATCTGTGCTTACCAAGTCCATAAACTTCATCCTCTTATTTTCGAAGAATAAGAGGAGTTCTCCACTCTCCAGGTGCAAAAAATCATCAGCATGCGCAACGCCTACGTCAGCTTGAGGTCGATAAGCAAAAGAAAAGAACGCCTGCCCGTGCTTTCCCACAAAAGCTCGCAGGAAAATATTTTACATGGTGCCCGCAATTGTTTGAGATGCGTTTGTTAGCATGTTTCCTTTACCTGCAAAAAGAACTTGCTTTCCGTTGAAAACGCCATCCTCAGACGCCGGCCTTACAAAAGAGAGAGGAAAGACTTGTAGCGGTTAGGTGAGGCCAGTCCATTCATTCCGCAGTCTCTTCAGAAATATTTTTTTTTAACGGTGCTTTTGCAAGGGACTGCGAGTCCAAGAAAAAGGGAAGAAAAGTCCGTCCGTGTTGCAGCGCCTCGTTGTGCTAGACGTCATGAAGGCAACGCCGCCACTTTTCAGGAGGAAGAAGTGGCGCATTTTATGCTGATGTTAGAGCGTGCCTAGAGTGAAGATGCAGAAGCAAATCAGAACGAGCCCGCACGACCGCGCACACCGAAAAACATTCCACTCACCAGGGAAACTAACAACAAATACAATGTGTTTTATTCACGCGAAGACACCATGCAGGCACAAACGTACACGAGGCATTTTGCCTGCACAAATGGGATGTGTCGCTCGCTGATCCCTCGCAGTTCATCGACCAACGCAGCAGCAACCGTGTCTGCTGGAAATGAAGCGGCTCGGAGAAGTGCAAGACACACAATAACGTTGTGTGGCATGAAATGTTCGTGTTAAGGGCCAACAGGTGGTCATTTAAAAGATAAACCGCTCCTAACACCGCAGATTGCACAGCTGTAATGCACCTTCCCAGCTGCATGCGACGCGAACACATTTCGCATGCCAGGTGCGAAGAAACCAGAAGAAGCAGAGATGCTGCCGACTAAACGAGACGGCGCCATGTCAATGCAACGCCAGGCAGTGGCCGCGAAGTCTCGCCTCAGCAGCTTGCGTGTGCAGTTGGTCAAACCACAACGCAGGGACACGCTCATTACAAACAAATTCATGCAGCTGCCACAACACACATGGCGCAACGTCGTGCTGGCAGTCCTCCATGTTGCTAATTTATTCCACACTTGGCTTGGCAAGCCTTAGTACCAGTCGCACGGTATTGCTGAACGAGTACCAGCTCACACAGCGACAGGCAACTCGGTTATGCAGCTGCGCCACTCACGTGCCACTTGACAGATAGCGACGGGGACCACCATCGCATTCCTCTCTACAGGCACACGGGGCGATGGCGCTGCTCGCGTGGCTTTTAGACAACGGGCGTGACGCGCTAGCCAATTTGGGGGAGTTGCTCAGACAAAAGCAAGCTGAACATCTGCCGGTGCATCACACACCAACAACACTGCAAGTCACGACGGTGTCGCCAGCGCATCCGTCACAGATCGCTACTCACCACGCGTGCATCTTCCCACTTACACGTGTGGTGTTTCACGGCCACGGTGCCGAGGGCCATGAAGGCATTGCACGGCAAGCAGGATTGGTGGGGATCTCAACAGCTGTGGCACCCATCCACTGTGGTCGCGATGCAGCACATCACTTGGCAAGGGGCATTTCCTTGCTTACAGTGACGTGGATGATTAAGCAGTCGACAGCCAGCTCTGTGCATCAGTGGACTGCACCCAACGCGTAGCGTGCACTTGGTCCTGTCTTGTCCCGCAGCAAAAGCTACTATGGTGGCCACCCACGTTGGTGCTTCGCGTGATCACGCAATATCGTCAGTGCGCAAAACGAGTTGCAGCACCACTGCGACAAGCAAGGCAAGAAGTCTCGGCGGCACGCGCATCGTACAGCACAGCGCAACAACGCGCACATCCATGCGAGTCACAGTACACACGCAGGGAAGGATGATCGCATCCACCATGGGGGTGCTTGCCGTTGCTGGTCCCAAAGTGCGCCCAGCACGAAGGTGGCCCCCATACCTGGCGCTGTCCTTGGGAAAAAAGACGTGAAATAGACAAGAGACATTGGACAGACCGCTTTGCCGCAGGCGCGATTGAGTCACCACAGAAAGCAGGTGCGTGGAATACGCCAGCACAGCGTGGGGAAAATTGGCGTGACCGTAATGCACGAGCGTGAGGCATCTTCACACGCAACTCCAATGTTATTGTTAAGTGAGTTGAGAGCACGCACCACGCGCCGTGTGGCGATGCGGAACAAAGCATCTCAAACAAAAGTCGCGGAATGCAGCACGTGCGTGGTGGTCGATGCCTTTGGTGTGTGGCGCGTTATCGGCCGGCACAACACACGAGGCTACCACAGGCCACGGCACGTGAGAAAAAGAGGGAGGAGCAGACACAAATGCAAAAACAAACGCTTAGCAAAAGATGAGGCAGCACGCGGGAGACGTTGGACAACACGGTGCACAGTTACGCCACCACCCTGCGTGCTTTCAGCCTCCCTCGTCAACACTGCAGCTACACGCCGCTGGTGTGCTGCAAAGTCAGTGCAGGGCAGACGCACATCTGTAATAACAACAAAAAATAAAACCAAACCAATTAAGCATGGAGAAGCGACCAATTACCCGTTAAACTTCGTTGTGAGACAAAAGCGTCTTCACTAGTCGGCACAAGTGACTGAGGGAAACGCATGTGGCCCACCACAGGACCTAAATAACTGTTTGTTATCTTAGACGTAGCGGTATGGCCGTGGCACTACACACGAGCCACGCACACACGCGGCTACACGGGCGGCGTGCATACAAAAAAATAACTCCCACGCTGCTAAATAGTGAGCCAGTCGCGTGACGTGTTGTCAGGCACCATCTGACTCATCAGCACTGGAACAATACAAAGCAGCATCACACATACGGGGCACGCGACGTCAACAACATGAACACCACGGCCATCAATCGCGGTCAACCACGGTAACAGCCTTCCCCCGCCAGGTAGAGTAAACACGAGATGAGAAAACGCCACGCGTCGATATGTAGCGCAAAAATGGCAACTCGCTAAGAGCTTCGAAACAATATTCAATATTTCGGTCATTGTCAAGCAAGAGCTTCTCCAACCGCTTCATCTTCCGTATGAAAGACAGGTCAGTAAGGTAGCTGCAACTCGAAATGTCCAAGCACTCAATGACATTATATTCGGGTATTTTGAAAGACTCACTAGTCGCATTGCAGTATGACACTTCGAGGTGGCGCAGAAGGGGCGGTATGCCAATCACACCCCCTGGCAGTAACTTAAAACAATTGACGTGAAGCTCCTCCAGCGACTTCATATCCGCCAGGGGAAGCAGGTCAGTTGAATTTTTACACCATTCCAAAGTGAGCTTAACTAAGGTGGTGTATTTCGATAAAGGCTTCACATCACAAGGAAGCTGACAACACCAGAGCGAAAGAGTGCGCAAATGAGCCAATTCGGGGAGCTCGTCGAAGTTGATGTACATCTCACCACTGTAAATTTTAAGCTTGACAAGTGTCTGCATCCTTTTTATGAAAGATAGCGTGATGTTTGATGTATCATCACAGTACAAATTGAGTTTCGTAAGTCCAGAGGGGAATGCTGAGACGTGCTTTTTATGATCTAAACGTCCTGCTTTCACCAACGACAGGGCACGCAGGTTTTGAAGACGAGAGAAGTCGTACTTTTTAGATGATGCTTCGCCACAGCACAGCACAATCAACTCCTCCAGCGTCGCTATCCCAAGCACTGGCGTAATGTCGGTGATGTTCCAGCACCAGGACAAGACGAGCTTCACAAGACTGCGTGACGTGCCGAGTCCCACAAGACAGCTATCGGTGACACCTGTGTGCTTCAAGTTTAAAATGCGCAGGCGTGGAAGCCTCCCGAGGTCACCAGCACCCTTTTCAATGTGGCTACAAAAGCTCAGGTTCAGCTCCTCGAGCGTCAAAACATTCGCAAGGGGAGACATCAGTTAGGCTTCCGGTAGAAAAAAGATCCAGCTTCTCCAGAAATGCGCATTTACCGAGCGAGCGCAGGGCACTGTCGTCTACAGCTGCGCGACAAATGCTGAGAATGCGAAGGTGCTGCAGTCCAGCAAGATCCGCCACATCGCGTGTCTTCAAAACACAATACGAAAAGGAAAACTCCTCCAGCTTCACCATCTTCGACAATTCAACAGTTGGTAGTGAGTAACAATGATGAATCGAAAACGTCCGAAGCTTTGTGCAAGACACTTCTGCTGGTACACTGTGAGCGCACGAGCACTCTTTGGGGCCATGCAGAACGCGAAGGTGCGGCAGGCACAAAAAAGCACAAACGTCCACCTTGAGGCGTGAATCGCTCATGTCCAGCTCCTCCAGAGTGCGTATTTTCACAAGGTCAGAGCAGTCAGCCTCGCACATGCACGACCGCAGAAACAGCGACACAAGGTTCTTGCACCTCCCCAGTGCGCGCATGCACACGGTATCAACAGCGGTCTCGCTCAGGTCTAGCACACGAAGGCTTGGAAGCTTGTGAATGCCGTCCACATTCGCCACAGGCCTCGTGCGAGCAAGCGACAGCTCCTCGAGCGATGCCAGCGCGAATAGCGGCGCAATGCCTGATGGGCACGAGCAGCCAACAATGCTCAGCTTCCTCAATGCCGCACACATCCCCAGAGCACGCAGATCCTGTTGAAACAAAATCACCTTGACGAACGTCAGCTCCGTCGTTGTGGGTGAAATCGATGCAGATAACACATAACTAATGCAATTAATTTGAAGGCGTATCGGCTTGTAGAGAGATCTGCTGCGTGGCCCACCTCGTCGTTCCACATCAAACCGCTTCAACTGCTGTATTTTACGTTCCACCAGCGCAATGCGAGAGCACAATACATCATGTTCCCTCATCAGGGCCCTTGCTGAGTCATCCACGTGTGCATCGTCCGGGCGGGTGACAGCAACGTGGCTCTGCTGCACTGCTTCGGTTTCGGCACGCGTGGATCGACGAGTCATTGCTCCAAAAGGAGCGGCACATTTCTCCACCCAACGTCGCGCTCGCTTCGCTCCACACCGGGCCATCTTCAGCAAAGTGAGTGAAAAAGCTGTGTCTTTCTTATGGATATGAGTAAAGGCAAAAGTGTAACGTTAGATGCCGCACACCAGTCAGCAAAAGCAATCAAACGCCACAGCAAGGTCTCCCTTTAACAATGGCGCACCCAACGCCAAGCTCACACAAACAAAACCGACCGGGTAACGGTGGAACAGTCCACACACGCTAATCACCGAAATATCCCAATGCATGAAGTACCCGACTGCGCTACAGCGAGTCACGCATGTTAGGGGTGGTCGCTCAGCAGCAAGAAACACAGTCACACATACAAAATAACGCGTTCACTGAGGTACTGCGCACACCGCATCATTCTCCTCGGCAGAACACGCGTGAAAAGTCCACCAACAAGCCAAGCTACTGAATTCACCGCACACAGGCGCTACGGAGCGCATCCAATTGCACTGTGCAGCTCACACACACGAAATTCAGCACGTGAGTCGCCGCTCAATTGCGTGCCGTTCACACTGACGCCTCCACACAATCGCTCACTCACTCAGCACATCGCAGTAGACTTAGCGCCCGCATGGCCGCCGTGCCAGCGAGGTAATTCCAAGGGGGTTGAAACACTACACACGCGCACCGCAGCTCGTACGCACAAGCAGCGCATCACATCAAACTTCGGAAGATGCACACGACTCGAAACAAAGTGCACACCAACACACAAGCACACACAGAGAGCAATGCACCAACGTACAAGTGTCGCTGCATCGTTAATAACAGCTGCGCTCAGCGAGCCAGAATCACTCGAAGTAAAGGTGTGTCAGATGACAGTCACACACAAACACCATTATTCCAGTAGCTGACAAAAGCGTGCACGCGCAGTCCGAAGAGCGTGCTGACGCCAGTGCATGAAGCACTTGCATTACGGCACGCGCCACTGACAGTGCCAACGTTGTAAACGGCAGCGCTCACACCGACAGTGGGACGTTAACACAACACAACACACGCGAACAACAGTAGGGACTTGCAGACAAACACGCGCACAAGCACGAAGCGGCTGTTTGTCTCCAAAGGCAGCACCTGAAAACTGCGAGGCACAAAACAGCGTGCGTGAAAGCAGGCGTTTCACTGAGGCCTGGCAGGGCACCTGTGCGCGGTGTGTGTCAGTGACGCAACAAGAACGGCTCGCCACCGTAAACGTGAGAGGAGCACAGCAGCCGAACTGCTTTTGGTTGTTTGGCACGGCACACTGCGCCGCTGTTGGTGCCTCCGTGCCGTCAACAAGCCAACGTTATTAATTTCGGCCACACTCTGTAGCGGTGAATAACAAAAAGATCAGCATGTGCCAGTGAGTTATACACACAGTGCCAGCACTTCTACTGGGGTCCCATTGGCTGGCACACAGTAACTGCCAACATCAAGGTGCTGCGTGTAGCGCGAAGCACAAGTGCTGCCTCTCGCTCATTGCACGAAGCGACACATAACAGCGTTCGGGCAATCGTGTCACGTGCTGCTACGGCAACACACGATCAGCATGGCAAGTGACATTCAAGTGAGGATGCTTGTCATCGCAACCGCCTGTACCGGATTGCGTGCTCAGCGAAGGACACCGAAGCGGTGAAAAATAGACGGGGATGCAAAGGCAGCGCACAGGGGTGTAAACGAATCAACGCATAAAACGAGTGCCGTCAACTGCTGGACACATAAGCGTCTTCGTTCTATTTTCTGTTGGCGTGCCGTGTGCTTACTTCTCGTTGTGACGGCGCGTGCATGAAATATCTGTCTGCTCTGTTTTGCCGACAAAAAAGGAGGGAGCAGCGTCTCCCACTGCCACACTTGCACTTCACCGCCCAGCTAAAATAACGACATGCCAATGGCAGCTATGGGAAGCAACAAGCAGCAAAAGTGAAGTGATGTGTTCACACATGCAAAACTCAGCAGCGCACTCATGCGTGTTACACGTGTGGCTGCCATGAGCGCCCGGAGCGCATCATTGCACAAACCGCGCAACCAATACGTCACAATGACATGACAAGGAGAATAAACGCGTATGCTCATCGACCACAATAAATAACTTCATCTGACAACCACAGCACTCCCAGTTAACACAACAAATTAAACCAGTGGGCTGGGGAAGGGGCATCAGCGCCAAATCCATCGATTAGCAGCATGAGCTGAGGTTCGCAGTCACACACAGTCAACAACACGCTTACCATATCGCGGGATGTGTCGCCTGCTGATGGGACAAATCAACAAAGCACATGCGAGACTAACGCGTCTCTTTCCACATCGTACACGCGCCGATGCTTGCGGGTGCTCCGTGAGGGAAATGCCAAAAGTGCGGCAGGCGACGACACAAAATGAGGACACCGTGAACGTGCAAGCGGCAAGGCGCAAGTGGTACACCACAAAGGGCAAAATGTGTTTGAGCAAAAAAGAAAAAAATGGCATGAGGCTCAGCGAGCACGCTGCTTGTTCGGCGTCACATTTGGCCCCACAATTATTGCACTCCAGCAAAGTGCACAGAAACATTCGCGTCCATCGCCTGTAGCCGCTCCACAGTCACACAAATGGCGTTCCGCTGCACCATCGGCATCGTGACAGCCTCCCTCATACGCACATTCGTCCTCACGGCAACGTCTGCATGTGACTCGGATCCCTTTTCGTGCATCCACACACGCCCCTCACACTCAAGCACGAGCAGCTGGTCAATAGGCGGAGCTGTGCCACCTCAGCACTTACGCCTACGCAATCACCACCAAGAACTTTGAATAGCCCATGGGAACGCTCTTTTGCTTCCTCAGGTGCTAACAATTTTACAGCAGGTTCGCCCAGGCGACAGGCACGTCAGCCAACAGAGCTAACAGATGAGTGTCCAGGCACCCGAAGTGATTCCTCAAACTGCACCACGAGCTCAAAGTGCAGACTTCGCACTACCTCCAGGGAAACAGAGACGATCACTTGCTGTTACACAAAATTTGTGTTTCATTTGCTCACGCAGCACTGCCAGCAGCCGCACGATCAGCTTTGTGCCCCTCACTCACGCACACACAAATGCTCATGCAGCTGCTAGTCGTTCTCGTGAATTGTGTGCGTTGCGTTTAGTCAATGCCACGATAGCGATTGGCTCCATTGAAGCGGAGACGGTTTTGGCGCCCCTCAGCAAGGCATCTGGCACAGCTCTGCCTGTCTGTAGCAAATAACACTGACGTCGATACATCGTCGCGCAGCTTGTGCTTACTGCTGATCAGCAGGCACAACTACGCCTCAACGCCTTCCATGCCTCGCATTGACCTTCGCTCCTTTCGGCACTTTTGTCAGAAGCTGTTCTTTCAATGCAGGTTCAACGAGCTCTTTGCACAATCGCTCAGTAACTGCACCACATTTGCCAGTCGACCGCGAACAGCCGTCCACGCACCGCGCTAAGGTCGTCGTGGAGCACCTCCTTAAGTTCATGGAGGTGATCCACAAAAGACTCGTGAACTTGGAACACTTTGTCCATTGCCCTTACACCACCGCTCAATTCGCCACAACTCGGAGAGCTGTTTCAACTGCCACAGTGCCACCGAGCCTCGCTTATACAGCAATTGCCGACACGGGGCGTCGAAGAATTCATGTCCACTTCTCGCACACTCGAATATTAAAAAACATTGCAGAAATGGTTTTCAATTGCTCACTATCACGTCGCTCTCTTCTGAGAGAACTAACAAATTCACCACTCTGCCTCACAGATGCCAGAAAGAGAACCTTCACAGCGTCAATGGCCTTTCGTGCATACATCCTCGTCCTCCCCTTCCCTTTCTTTCTGCCGTCGTCCTAACACCGGCAACATCAAGCTGCAGCCGCCCATCGTTCATCTCAAGAAAACACGTGGCACACTCATCGTCCGCTTTGCATTCCGCTTTCTCGCCGTATTTTCTCAACGCCGCGGTCACTTGTTCCCCGCACTCCTGACGTGCGCAGTCAACAGAGAGCCAACGCAAAATCCACACAAAAAGTTCAGGCACTTTGATTCATTGAGGTCCGCACCCGTTTTCACCAACCCATCCGTCGCATCACACAGCACCTCCTTCATTGCTTGCACAACACCAGCGGTCGTACCAAGCACAGCCACCTCAGCACTCATCAGCAACATCACGAGACAGCTCAGCAGCGCACGCATCGCCGGTACAGCGGTTTCAAGGTAGTGCTTCACCCGCTATGCACACGCCCTGTTTGTCGCACATTTTGGCCTCACTCAGCAGTGCTTGGCACACAACACGAAACTCGCCACTTCATCTCAACGACACGCGTGTCAGGAGCATGTGCCGTTCTCACAAATAAATCGTGCGTC
Source organism: Trypanosoma vivax (assembly GCA_021307395.1). Classification (NCBI taxonomy): domain Eukaryota; phylum Euglenozoa; class Kinetoplastea; order Trypanosomatida; family Trypanosomatidae; genus Trypanosoma; species Trypanosoma vivax. The sequence continues at coordinate 39,226 of SOPI01000027.1, read as the reverse complement.
ACATTGCAGCATCTCTCCGTGACCGTGATTTTGGCATGCTCATTTACGACACCAGTCAAGTGACCGAACATGCTCACGCACGTCGCGACCACAATGCCAAGACCGAAAGTAGTCCGTGCAGTTCTTTGTTGCTCATCCACTCGCAATCAACTTTGGTGATGAGGTGGGCGTTCGGCTGCGGGACCAAGTGCCGTGCTTCGCGGCCACTTCAAACGGCCTCATGCACTCCAGCAACGCCGCCATGCCAGCCACTGTTTCGTCCCATTCGACGCGCCGCGCAGCGCAAACACAACTCAAGCTCGCCCAGGCGCCGAACACAACTCCTCAGTTTGACCTCCGACAACACAGCACACGCCTTCTCCCGGTTTTGCCTTGGCAGCCAGCCAAGAACTTCATGGCGCTGCTCAAACGAGTCAAAGCCACGTTGGAAATGGCCATTGTTAATCACCCAGTTGCGCCAGAACTGCGTATAAACGTTCGGTGCCTGCTCAATCGCTTCAAAGGCACGGAAGACATTCTGCTCAATGGCGCTCGTAAACTTCCAACAGACGTCCACGATAGCCCATACTTCAGCCGTCGCCACTTCTAATCATTTGATCGTTTCACTGGCACTCAAAAGCACTCAAGCACCGCTCAGCGTTGCCGAGCAATTCACGGACGGCAATGCCGACCTTCATCGCTCCGTCGCGCGGCAAGTGGAAGTGACATCCCAATCAACGAAGGTGTGCACTGCTTCGCAAAGTGGTATGACCTAACTTCTCCTCGGTACTGCACTGACTTCATCCGAAACGAGCGTGTGCACGCTCCACCTCACACAAAGCAGGAACTGTCGACTTCAAATCGAGCGGCAAGCCGCATGGTGCTCCTCAACACACGATGCTACTGAAATGGTTTTCAGACCGCTAAGGTTCCATTGCACAACACTCGGGGCTTACGTAGCAGAAAGCGGCACACTGCGGGAGCTGCGGATTTCACTGGAACTGGGAACAATGGCAGACGGTACAGACACAGTTGTACCAGTGAAGTACGAACGGTTAAATGCACTGCCAGACACAAACACAATAAAAGTGCCTCAGTGGGGGCGGCAGGTTTCACGCTCCACACGTTAGGTGCCATCATCTAGCAGGAACGGGTACAATGCCATTCATGCGGTACCACTATGCAGCTAAAGTCAGTGAAACACATCGAAAAAGAACGCAATGCGTGCGAAAGTATTAACGGCCACTAACGCACGTGCAGCTCCCTACGCCTGTGGCCACAGCATGGCACAACACAACAGTCACTGCAGCCCAACGCAGAAGAGCAGCAGCTGTTTATTCGCTGCATCGCTCTTTCAGCTAGACTACTGTACTTGTCTAGTGAGAATATAAGTGCAAAGGAGACAGAAACAACAGAAACGTGGGCACGGCAAAGAAGATCTGCAAAGCAGTACGCACACAAGACGGCAGTCCCCCCTTTGGGCAATAAAGTTGTCACTGAAGCAAACAACTCAACGCACGCAGGCACAAAAGTGTTTTGCTATTCATACAGCTGCAGGCACGACACCAACGCGTTGAGCTTGTTACTGTCTCAAAGCAGGTCAGTGTATAGGCATTTGAGAAATGGACACAGCTCATTACAACTGAAACGCTGCTTACTGGCATCACTGTAACTTCACTTGTGCATTGTTCCATGATTTATTGCTTGCTCTTTATAAACACGCACACACAAACTAGCAGTGGCTTGTTTAAATCCCATTAAAAAGGCATGCCACAATATTCACCTACAGCAGGGCTGCATCGCTCACCACTTCAACTTCACCAGCGTGAGCAACTGGCTCCACTGGTCAGTGCAGCTGTGCCAACACTCTTCCTCCCCTTTTCCGCTTGACCACAGCCAGCCGACTTCCCTCTTTCCGTATTTGCTTCACAAACGCCCTCAAGAGATTCATGTCACTCAAAATGCGTTCGAGTTGCTTTGCAGGGTTTCTGTGCAGAAGTTAGCTCGTGATGTTGTCAGAGGCGTCACGCTGACGCTCGCCAAACTTGTCAATGCTGCCAATCGTGTTCATGTAGTCAATGAGCTCGTTTTGTAAATGCTAGCAAACCTACGTGCCTCAATGTAGTTCAGAAAAGACGTGAAATATCTCTTCCTTTTCCTTTTTTGGTTGGACGCACTGGGCGCATACTGACGAAGAATTCTCAACCGGGCTTTTGAGGTTCTCAACGAGGAGCTGTGTGCCGCCCTGCCACCGTGTCACCATAATGCAGTCGACAGTGTCATTGGCCATTGTCGTTCCTTCTTCAGAGTGTGGTAAATTACGAAATTTGTGTTTCGTATTAGAAAGCTAAACCTGTACAACACCACTCTGCTTCGTTATTGGAGCAGCAGCTACGCTAATAGTTCTGATGGCGTTGCTCATTTCACCAACGACTGCAGTGCCGTTATGCAGAGCGGAAACAAGCGACAATCACTTGTCCGTCCATTTTGCTTTCCAGCTCAGCCGCAGTGTCCAACTGCCTATTTATGCCACAAAGCACCTCCCGGGCATCGTACATGCTGTTAAGTGTGCCATCGTTCTCCAGCTTGGCTCGCTCGCCACTGATGTTAATAAAAAACCCGAAACTGTTCAAAAACCGAGTCAATTCGCTCAACCACCGCCTGCCAGGAAGTTGCACCACCCCAAGCCACAGGCACAACAGCGACGTTACACATCTTGTTTCATTTAGCTTGCTGAGACCGTTTTCCATCATCTGCATCGGATCACTTGGCTCGCTTCCTTCACTCTGCGCTGCAGCTGCGCACACAGAACGGCACAGCAGAGAGCAATTCGCAACGCCATCTTTCCTTGCGAAACAAGTAAAGGAGAAAAAGAGGTCTGCCAGCGGTTACAACACACCGGATGGAGTACCAAATGCGCGTTGCAACGTCAAAGTGCTGGTTGTCCTCAACCGTCACCAATGTTAGGGCGAAGTTTGCGACGAATAAAAAATGTCAAATGAATAAATGAACGAGGCACAACAGCACGCATGCTTGAGTGGCAAATGATTTCACACACTGACACACATACATAGAGCTATGAGTGTCGGGCTTCATAGAAATTTAACCCCAGTTGCAAGTAACGAGAGCACACGAAACAAAAAGGCGGCACGTGAAGGGGCAACTCTCCACACGGACGCCTCACAAGTCATCCTCAGCGGTGTCAAATGACACAAAAGAGGTACAGCATCGCTCACAAGGCGTGTTGCAGCGAGGCACCACGTCACCACAACCACGCTCAGAAGTGGCCTTGCTAGCACACAGGCACGCAAGCACATCAGCTCACCGTGCCATCGGACTCGCAACGTGTCAGTGCAAATATTCGATAGGCACAGAACCACGTCTCGTCATGCTTCTCCTTGTTTCGCGCTCAAGCGGCACACTCCACCCACTGCCTACTCGAAACCTGCGACACGGGCGGTGCGAACAGGCACATCAAGTTAAGTGTTGGGGCCATCACGTTAACGTCACGCAACGGAGGCACGCAAACTCAGGCACTGCTTCGCGTCGTGGAAATAAGCTTTCGTCGCGTTTGATAAAGCGGCGCACGCAGCGAGCAGCGTCACAAGGACAATTGACAGCTAAAGCGCCATGGAGCATGTACAGACTGCGTTACAGGACGGTAGCGAGGTGTCGTCCGCGCGGGCAATACCTCCAGAGCGTAATAATTCGCTGGTAAAAACGCTCACCAAGAAAAAGGTGAAAGAAACAACCTGCGCAGCACAGCAACAGTAACAGCCTCGAGTCAACAAAGGTGGGCGTCATGGCAGAGCAAAGTGGGACTTTTGTGTGCCCACATTTGAAAAAATGGAGATGCACGTCATAGAAGAAAGCAGCTGTCCTCACCTGTAATGCACAAGGCACATGAGAACGTAATACTATCTGATGAAGTTAGCACTTGTTCACCTGCTGCTCATCCTCGACAAAAATAGACTGAACCTTTCCCAACCCTCGCTTGCAACAAAAGTGTGATAAAAAGGAATTCAAAATATAATTTAAACAATCAAGCAGGTAATGTAACGCGTCACAGAAAAAAACAAAATCCATTACAAAGTGAGAACGATCCCCGAAAGATTATAACCGACGAAAGGGACAAGTAGAAAGGCGTTTTACTCCCTCACCTCACGTGCGAATGTTTAGAGGAGTTATGAGGGTAGATTTCATTCAAAATGGTATTTATAGACGCTGATAGTACAAAAACACAAAAGAAACACTTAAATTGAGTAGGCGAGCCTGGTCCATTCTTTTTGAAAGCTCTCCGAAAGCCCAAACGAGTGCAGCGAAGTGCGCTTAAAATATCTTCAGTGTCATACTGCTGCACACAACAAGGGCTGTTGACCGCATTCATTATGAAAGAAAACATTGAGCCACATCCGCGTAGTTTATTCCGCTCCTCTTACTTCAACAAACAACTCGATCAATTGCGCGCCGCTTCGTCACACCATTCCATTGTATCTCAGCGTTCGGTGTTTACAGACACTTCTGTGATGACTATCATGTACAAAAATAAAATGACTGCAGCACACGCATCACAACGGTCAATCACCGCGCGGTGTAGTTAATAAGCAGTGTGACAGTTAGAGACAAGTTACATATAAATGTTAGCTAACGTCCACGGTTTAGTATCTTGACTTGTGTGGGTTGAGGAGTAACTGGCCAGATAAGCCAAATAAACACTTGCATTTGTCGGCGCACCTGACGCCCCGTATCACAAACCGCCAACTCCACTTACTGCACGAACAAAACAGCTACTCGCTTTGCAGAATGCGTCATTTAACACCAACCACATCCCCTTCCTCATTGGAGGAGAGTGCCACATGCCGTCTTTACAAAGTGAAGTAACACAACATACAGCACGCTCTCTCCTGTCTGACGTACGCCGCCCGTAACGAAGTACGTCACATTTCCATCCACCTTCTTTCCCATTCCACTTTGTACCGAATCACCCACGCCTGCGGGGAATGAACCGCCGGTGTTATTGGGGAAGTGTGCAAGTTGTTTTTGGTCGTCCAAGTTATCACTCACGGCCACACTGTCACTCGTCACGTGTTCACCATCTGCGGTCTCCTCTGGTGCCTCACCATCCGATCTTGCCGTGTCGCCCTTATGAGGAACCTGCTGCGTGCTGCCTTTCGGTGTCTGATCTATTTCACCGCCATCACTGCTCACCTCATCTAGTTTATTTTCTGGTTCTCTTCGTACTTCCACAGTATCTTTACAAATGTTTGAACACTCCTCCATAGTCCCCATCATTTGGCCGTAACCCGCGCGCGCAAACATGCACACAAGAATGCGCAGATTTCCGAGATTGTAAAATGGACCTTCTATCTTCATCATTACCCTCCCATAATTGTAACCGCTAGCATCAACTATAAACAGCCCTCCAAAATCACCGCTCTGTCTATAGCTATCATGTTCCGTGTACTCACAACTCGTGGAATCTCTCCCGACTTGCAGTTTCACACCCTTAAGCCATTTGCCAAGGGTGTCATTTTTCGAGAAAAAACTCAAGATGAATTTGCCGATGTCATGGGAATTCAACGTCTTAAATGCAAGACAATCGTCCCAGCAGTTTTCTACAACCTTCGAACATGCAGAACCTGTCTTCTCCACACTAAGGCAGCAACCTCGCTGATGGTCCGCCTCACAGACTTCCCACCTTTTGCGGGAATTGATGAACGCATTCACCAATGATCGCGCAGCAAATGTAATCTGATTGATACAGCACTCATCGCACTTGTGGTTATCTCCAAGTATATTGCGCACATTTTTCTCTTCTTGCAGATGGGACAAACTGCTATACAACTGGCACATCTCATGTATCTCGTTGGTGTATTTCAGCGGGCTGCCAGCGTGCACAGTTATGGTGGCGGAGCACAAGACAAGACACAGTGCCGTAAAGAACTTCATGCTTCACTTTCTTATAAACCAATCCAGTAAGCAAGAGCGCTCGAAATGAGAAGATAAAGTCGCTTGCAAGCTTGTGCAAAAAATAAGAGAGACATTCCCACAAGAAGCACTGTGAGCCACGACATGTACATTACACTGCTATTTAATTTGCAGTCTCCTCGCAATGCACACATGACATAAGCAAATAAAACACATGTTGTGCAGCGTATTGTCATCCGTGCAGTTTACCGCGTGGACGGCATCACCCCCACGAGAACACATCTCCGCCAGCGCAAAAGAGATATTTAAAAAACAGGAACCAGTATCACACACGACACCAAAATGTCTTGGGGCTCTCGATACCATCCGCACAACGTCAGAAAGATGGCTGCGAAGACGCGAATAGACCACACCTGGCCCAACCGTCGCTTGTAACAAAAGTGTGATAAAAGGGGATTTAAAATATAACTTAAACAATCAAGCAGGCAATGCAGCGCATCAAAGACAACCCAATAACAATAACAAAAAGGAGATGCCTGTACAATTATAACCAACAAAAGGAAAAAGTAGAAAGGCGTTTTATGCCCTCGCCTCCTGTGAGAAGGTGGTGAGTGTTGTGCGGGTGGGTTACGTTCAAAATGGTATTTTAGATGCTGATCGTACAAAAACACACACACACACACAAAAAGGAAAAAAAAAAAGCATTTAAATTGGCTAGGCGAGGCTGGTCCATTTTTTACCCAAGCTATTCGAGAACAAATTTGAAACTGGGAACTAAAGAAACCTGTCACAGAAGTTGGCATCGGAGGAAATGACCAGAAATTAGGAGAGAAATACGAAAAAGTATAATAACGTTCGCGACGTGGTGATTACAGCTTCACAATGTAAAAAAAAAAAAAGAAATTACTGGAGAAGTAATTGTGTATTTAAAGGTGTATGGCAAAGCGAAAAAACAACGCGACAATCGTCTCGGTAAGTGAGGCACTGTGACATGATGGTAAACATTGTGTCCGCGCGTTTTCCACATTCCAGGATGCACAACTACGGCAGCTGTCTCTAGTCCAATGGCCTTTCCAGCTGCATGGCACAGCGCGATAGAATCTGAAGTTTATGCCCCTTAGTGGCAGGGGGATGCGGGCCGATGGGCCTCGGCAAAGCTGCATTCTCGAAAAATGGGACGCTGGAGACGACCAGCCTTTGCAGGGCCCTGATGATTCATCCAAAAATGTTTGCACAGTCTTCTCCACTGGCATTCCCGTGGAGCGCTTCTCCCACTACGTTACGCCTGCTGCTTATCAGGACCAGCGTGCGTGAGGATGCCAGTAAAGAGTAAACAACAAACGCCTGGCAGTGCTCCAAAAGCATTGAACAAAACACTCCTTCAAAATGATTGAGCGAATGGCACCGTCCACCGAGTCATGCCAGGTACCACAGGTCAGCGCACAACACTTCGACAACGGATCGTTTACCAGCACGCGTAGTTGGCGCACTGTCAATATTGTGGAGCAGTCTCCGAGGCCACTCTGCGTTCAACGAGCTTACACATGCCACTGGTAATCGCGGCCGTTCGAAATGGCGCCATTACCTCTGCAGGTTTTCTAGGCTTTGGCAGCGACACGCCTGTATGGTTTCATCAATGTTCGCGATGTCTTTCTTATTGTGGGGACCATTTCGCTTTTGAGCAGACTATTACCACTGTACGTCTTAAAATGTTTATAGCTCCTTAATGCCAACGTTGCCTGCTATCAGCACACTGGTAGGCAAAGTTGCCCATAAATTTCGAAGCTACGTCGCACTTGATAAGTACTTTCACATTGTCCCAATTATCATCCATCGCGGCAAACCAGGGACCACCTTGGGAACCCTGGCAAGTGCTCTCAAAGACACACACAAAACAACAACACTACGACCGTTAACCACAAGCATGTTAAAAACAAAACAACAACAACAAAAAAAAAAAATGGCAACAGTATTTACACGACAGTTCCCACGTAGTACATCCACGTCTTCTCAACAAACGAGGTAATCACTTCGAGTGACATCCATGTGTAAACGAAATAAACTCGCAAAAAACACGCACGTGGTTATAGGATTCCAGTTGACATTAGTTCCATCCTTACAACAGCTTCCAAACTAACGTTCAACACACAATAAGCAAAAGGCCAAATCTGAAACCTAATGATTTAAGCTGCTGTAGTACTGCGGCTACAAAAACATCCATACGATCCACTCACGATCCCCAGCAAAAGACCCACACATAGCAGATGCATCACCGCTGCATAGGTGGCTGCATCCACCAACTGACGCAAACATGAAATGTCCTTTTTTTGATTGTAAATATATATGTGGCCCACGGAGACGTTCCGACGTGCCGCTTTGATTATTTCGAACTTTTCTCACAGCTGTGACAGAGTGGGTTGTAATCTATCCACCCATTTGACGTTAAGACCCCCGTGATCTTCTGTGTTGACTGCGATTTCCATATAAACTGAAGATCCAGTCAAGCGAGTCTGCACATCACGTCCAGCACCAGTAGGCCGACAGCCCAGATCGGTTACTGAGCCCTCTTTAATAGCCCTATTTGGATACTCCAGTGGGGGACAGCCCCTTCCAAATGGTTTAAACGCGCTCTTATTCACGAATTTACAGTTAGTTGTCTTTCTCGAAAGACTTATTAATCCCATCATCCACACAGTAGGATGTTGACCCTCTCCTCTGAAGAAAAATTTCAGTAACGACTTGATCAATGTCTGCCGCTTTTCGCTCGAACTCTTTTATCAACGCGCTGTCATTGTTTCGCACGAACTCGGGATTCGCGAGCAATGAGCTGCTCATTGCATTTAACTTGCGCATCTCAACGGTGATTGCTGAAAGTAACACCGCGATGCCTTCCAGTTCATTGGTACCATTAAGCTCTGCACGTCGTCGTTGGAGTGTTGCATTAACAATTCGAAAATTTTGCCCAATTAATGTTACATCGCCGGCTTCTTTTTTTCTTTTTTATCATCTCCGCCATGGAAGCGTTGATGTCGTCCACCAGACAGTGAAGTGTTCGGGTAATGTCGCACAAGCTCGACATGTTGAGCCAATGGAACGCCTCACCACGACCATGTTTCCAGGCATTCTCTGCTGTACCTTCCGACACTTTATGGCACCCACAAAGGATTACCGCCAATACATGTCTGCTGTGACGGTCCATTGGTGTAAATTGGTTTATACTTTCAAACTTGTGCAACACTTAATAAACGGAACGCAAACGGAAAACGATACTGGCACTCTCGAGTAAGCAAGAAATTTGATGCTGGCCACGACAGTGATGACAACATGAATGGTAGTAGCAAAATCGAGCAGTTAAGAACAATGCACGATGTTTACAGCAATGGATCGCGTTACTTTCGTCCTCTGAGAGTGTTAAGCAACTGCTGGTACAGCGACACACGTTGCAATTCGGATTATTCTTCCTGTGCTTTTATGGCGGCCTTTCACACAGCTGCCACTGCCTCATCAGCGCTGTTGATAGCACCACTGATTAACCTCTTTACTCTTATCATTTCATTATTTACTTTTATGATGAATCTACTGGACTGAGTAACTGCAGGAAATTGTTCCAACGATGAGGAAGCATTCACCAACGACCTGAATGGTTCCAATAATTGATGTGTATTCCCACTTTCACAGAGGTGTTCACAATTCTGACTAGACAATCCAGTGAAAACATTTAAAGCAAATTCATTAAGTTCAGCGTAAACTTCTGCATCCATTCCTCCATTTTGACCGAATGCACCGTACAAGTAAACCATCGCTCTGTTATACCACGCTTCCACGCGATACGGTTAGTCATCGAGCATCTCCATCCTCTTCCAAGCCATTTCAAACCACCAGCCAACGGGTAGTGGCAATTCTGCTACCCTAACAATTCCTTTCCACATGGCTGGAGCTTTAGCCTCCTGGTCCAAAGCATTCCTTTTAATACTTGATGAACGAGTATTGAGTAATGTAGCATGGTGTTACGTGGAGCACAGCGACGTTTTGAAGGTGCACATGTCTTTCAGCATGCGGTCAACTGCGTCAGCAATTGCGGCTTTTGCTGCTGCCTTTGCTTCCAACTCATGTTTGGCAGTGCGCATCACGCTTCCATCAGCATTGCTCACCCCTGTGTTCATATCATTTAGCCACTCACTGATAATTTTATTGCGTTCACACACTCTAATCAACACGTCGTTAGTGTCACGTAGCACTTTCGCATTAAACCTGGCAACATTACCAAGAGCATCCGTTAATGAGCCACTGACCATATGTGAAAATTTAATCTTACAGGCCCCAACACTCACGCTATCCATTTTAATTCCAACTTCATTAAATTGCTTTTCCAAACGTTTTGTTTACATCTTCCGACTCCCTAACATTACTGTTAACACCTTCTCCGGCTTGTACGGGGACAACACGCTCCTTTTCAGCTACCTGTTTTACCATCACAAGTTCATTTTCTGCCATTACAAGACTTTCCTCCACGGTAGTTACATTTCGCGTACCAAACCACACGCCAATAAACGAAGAAATTACACGTTTAGACAAATCGCGCGACGTCGCTCTCCACATTTTGCAACAATGCTTTGATTGTATTGATGTTTGATTGAAGCTTGCTAGTGCTTGATGCTCTCGCAGAAACTTGCTTCATTTAACCAAGGTGCTGTTTGGCCTTTCCTAGCGTCATCCGCATCTCCACATGCTGTTTCAGTGCATCACACAGTAGACTGCCAGTTACCCTCGCGGAAGCCATTATGGTCCTATTTATAGCATGCATATCCCTCGATGCACCAGCAACTGCAGCAAGCGCTAGCTCTTTCGAAACGCGAGCCGCGTCGAAACGCTGCAAGGCAATGTTAAGATAGTCTACAGTGTTTCTCAGTGCATCTCTCACCATCCTCAATTTATCTCTATTGTCATTGGTAAATATTGAATAACATAAAGTTTTGTTCGACTGGATTTCATCACGTGCAGTCTGCAGCAGACCTAACATTACCTCCTTCCACATGGTTATGCTTTTCGCCTTGTTGAGCACTTCAGCGTGTTCACTCAGCATCTTGGACGCATTAAGTTCCTTTGGGCACTTGTTGTTGTCCAACGGTATTTCATTCACCTTTGCATTTGCCCACTCACACGTATTTTTTGTAGTTCCTTCTTTATGTCCGGAGACAAATCTGGCTGCTAAGGTTACATACCCAAAATCGTCAGCCGCTTTTTTGCTCGAGTTGTAGGCTAAGCTTTCTGCTTTAGTCGCTTCATCATCTGATGCATTCGCTTGCTTGAGCGAATTGTCAATGCACCCGATAACCTTACGAACAGACGCAGACTCCACCGGCTAATCGGTTGGCATGCTCAACACTTTTTTGGCTTCGGCAAATGCAGCACTTGCGTTTACACGCTTCTCATTAACACGCGCTAATATTTCCTTTGTACCTCTGAGAACGTCTTTAACCATGAGGGCAGGTTTGTTTAGGACAATGATTCATCCAAGGAGCAGATCCCTTGAAGCGAACTTATTTTCCGTTTTTACGCTACTTTTGTATATGTTAGAGCAAGCCTCAATTGCCCTGATGGTACCAACGGCGTAGACAGTAGCTAGCGTCATGCATGTGTATGCAGCCACCATTGTTTATACACATTCATTACCCACGGCCATAGAACAAAAAAAGGAGAGATGTAAAGTTTGAAGGTACTGTAAAGGCAACGATAGCAGTTGCATAAGTGAAACTGTAGCGAATGTGAAGGTGAAATCAGTGTAGTGCAAAGCAACGGTAAAAGCAAGAGAAATAAATCAACAAGGATATAATAATAAACAAGGACTTCACGAAATACAGTGTTGCCAAATACGCGTAAATACTTAGACATTATATACGCAAGCAGTAAGAAACCAAGACAAGAGCACCTATCATGTGGCCGATCACGCCACATTTGTAACTAGATGCTGTTCTTGATTGGAAATAAGCAATACAGAAACAACCGACAATCCTTCTAGCCCAACTACCACTAACAACATCTCAATTTCTCAGCATATTAATGTGTCCAACAGATGGATTGAACTCACAAAGCATCGATATAAAGAGAACACCACCAAGCATACAGTCAACACTTACCACACCAGAATTGCGGAACACGTGACATTTTGCGCCCTGTACTGCTTGAAGCCGTTACCAAAGCACGTAGCTCAGACATGTGTGCTTCAGAACGCCGTTGAGACAAGCGAAGTAAAACCATGTCTAAGTCATCCTTTAGTCTTTCCAGCCCTAAGATCATCCATGGTTGCTAAGAAAATAGTTTTGCAACTCACCACGAGAATTTGTCTACGTGACAACTATGAATATTGTACCGTTCCATTCTCACCGAGCAGATTATGTTTTTCTCCCCTTGGCGTTCCGAGATCGAGAACCAATTGATATGCACCACTTTGAACTGCAATGCTGTACAAACTTGTACATAAACATGGTATGGACAATGTGCAGTACTTCCCTTTCCAGATACATTCGCAGGAAACAGATACCAGTGGCCCATTTCAGGTACCGAGTCATGAACGGACGACCGAAAAAAAATGCAGTCGTTAGTGTGTGTGGCCGCATGTGCCTCATTGTTATAGTCGGTATGAACCTTTCGACACTCACATAAAAATCATTTGAATTTGATGTGCCATGAGACCGCATTCGACACATAATCTTATATTGCTATCGTTTTCTTATTTTTTGCGCGAATACGCACGGACATGTAGTGTCAATCAATTTCCTTTTCAGACGCTTCGTTATATCCAAAAGCTTTGTGCACAAGCTTTAGTGAAAGGCAACACAGCTAGTTGAATGTCGCCACCTCGTAGATAGCGACCACCGTAAGTCTATCTTTCATACCACCAAAGCGTATTCATCTATGGAATACATCCAAAAAAGATGGTAGCTGCGAACAAACAAGCCAGCAAATGGGACACTCACCAGCAGTCCCATGAATACTATGAATGTTTTCCACTCAATTCGGACTGCAACTTGCCATTTTGCTTAAAATCCACACTTTTCAAAACTGTGTTTCTGAAGTATCATTAAAGTGGGAGAGCGCTTTGAGATTGCTTCTGTTAGGACACAATACTTTTCATTAGCGAAGACAATTAGGAATCTGTGCAGATTCCAAGGGCAACAACATCATCAACATAACAGTGCACGATTAACGGTCAATCCAGCACCAATGTGTTTTCATAAACAGGGAGTCGGGCAAACGGCATGACTCGTGAATACAAGGAAAATAAAAACTAATAATTAATAATAAAAGGGTAAATTGAAACAAGCAATAAAATTGCAATAGAGCCACAAAAACAAGAATACGTCTTATTTTTACGGTGTGCAACAAACTGTGATAAGAGGGAAAAAACATTAAAATTCCACTACGTTCAGGAAAAATGAGATAACGTGATGCTTTTTGGCGAATTTAACACATGGAAATAAAAAGCCAAATAACCAACTAACACAAAGAGCGTTAATAAGTTGCTCGTGTAGTGGCATACGAACCGACCTTTCAGCGTCCTATCATCCCATTTGGATTGGATCCACCAGCCCTCGATTAACTTTGCAAAAGTAATAAACGGCTTTCTTCAAGCTACTACACATTTTCTTTAGATTTAATTTTATGCCTTTGGATACGCTTCGCAGTCAATCAACATCGTTCAGCCCTTTTAGCAGCGCAAAGGCATTTACGTCTTCCAACGTATATTTACTGGGCAAATAGTAAGTATCACACACGCTTAACGGCAGATCGGAAGGGGCATTTCGAGGTAAGGTGGTCATGGAGATCAGAAATGTGCGAAAAGATTCATCAATCCTTTTCTCAAACTCAGCACCACCTAGAAGAAAGTTGCTAATTTCCTTCAGCACCACTTTATGCCTCTGTCCCGCTCTCCTTATTACATGCTTAACTAAAGCTAATTCCATGCGAGGAACCTCAACGCACTGTGCAATACTCGGCATTTTCTCGACCGTTTCGTGCATCTTTTGTCGCATGACACAAATTTGCCTTTTAAGCATTGAGAGGTTCGTCTTTATTTCACGAGCTGTCTTACCGAGCGAGTCGATATTGAGACACAGCATACTTAGATTGCGTAATGTGCCACACAGCTCTCTCGTCACATGCCTCAGCGCCTGGGTTACTGCCTCTTTGGCATAAGCCTCTGATTGGATCGCAAACTCAGCACAACTCAATATCTTTTCACTCGCATCATGCAAATTTCTCTTTGAGGCTGCCAACCTCGGCACCATTTTGCCAACCTTACCGTCCAAGTCACTGAAAGCTGTGGGAACTGCAAACAGCTCTGTGTTGTTGAGCATAATCGCCAGAGTTAGATTTGCATTCGAAGAGTTCTTCAGAATTCCGGATATGCTGCGCTTGCAATGCGCGGCATCCATTTTGGCATCATCGAGATGATCATCACCAAGCGTCAAGCTGAGTTGCGTTTTCAGCTGCTTCAGCAAATCATTCCCATTCTTCGCTAATTTCTTTGCCTCCACAGCACTCATTTCTTTTTGACCGTAGAGCAAAAATACTGAATTCATTATCGCTTTGGCAATGCTTAAACTCCTCTGCGCACTACTAACGTTTTAGGAATATTTCCACTTTGTTGATAGCAACAGGAAGCTCGCACGCAACACCGCGTTCACCTTAACTCCACCGTCTACTCGAGTGGCAGTTGCAATCACATCTCCTTGCGCATCGCTTGTTCTTTGGGTCACTTTGACAACATTTCGTCGCAACTCTTCTAGTTTCTTCTGGGAAGTACTTAACTGTTTTTTTTTTTTTTTCAATATTCCCTTTTTGGGCCAACATGTCACATAACTCATTTCCGTCACTAGCGAGGGACGCCATTTAATTCGTTTTGACGCTCTTTACATACTTTGTAGCATCTCCAAGGCCCCGTTTCATATTAACAGTTTCAAAATTGGCTGAATTATAATTCAGCACCGCACCAGAAAACTTGTATAGTGCGCCTTGAGCAGCTCCCATTATATGTTTGAATTTTTGTTTCGATGTTATTCCAAACCATTCTGCACGCTTTTAGCGTTTCGCTTTCGTATGTGGAATTAAGCAGACGAATCATCGCGGATTTCCATTCAGTTAAATTCACCATTAAGCTAAGCCTATTAGCATAACCTCTCAGTGACCCTGATATGTTACGTTTATTAGCACAGTCACCGTTTGTTCGGACTTGGTTCAATTCATCATATAAAGGATCATAGCTTTTGTTGACCTGGGGACAGTCATCGGATTAACTCAACAAGTAAAATGTATAAAAAACTATCGGCTGCGATTATTATCGATTCTTTAGCCTTCTTTTCAGTATGTTTCGCTTTGCTCTCTGAGGCTTGAGATTGTGTGATAGCGCCGACTACGTTTGCAATCAACTGTGAAACACGCGACCAAAAATCAACTTGACCAAGGGGATTTTTCCAAGACGCTTAAAAGATGCTTGTATTCCTTAAGCGTATCTGCTGCGCTTTTCTGTGCTTCACGTCCGCGGCGCCCTACGTTTATTGCGGCACGTAATACCTCCTCACATCTCAGAGCAATCTTTAAACTTACGTTTGCTCATCCAAAAAGTAAGTGTTTCCATGCACAAGCTTTTGTTTTCTTTGAGATCCGTATAGGCGTTGTTACAATATCCTCTTTGTGTGCTGACATGGCGTAACGCAAAAACATATAGAAGGAGGAATGTGAAATACCTTACAGGCATTACTATGAATATTTTAGCTCTTCTCAAAGCTTGCCACTTAATATCGAGGAAGAAATCGAAGATAAGTTTCGATTACAGGCAAGGGAATATACAACACCGAGAAACACAAGTGTTTAAATGGGAATGGCGAAAGTAAAATAAATTGGGCGAACCGCAGGTGTGCTCATGCAATTCAGTGCTAACATAGAAAGCGCCAACACAAGCCACAAAAGCAGTCAGTCCACGCTGTAGACATGCTCCTACGGGCTGTAAATACTGATGTGGTTAGAAAAGGAACATCTCAAATTAACGCTCTGAAGAGCTTAGCGTGCGCTTGTGGCATCGGTGATAGTAAGTGCACTCTCACACAGTCTTAATGAATGCAAAAAAGCAAAAATAACAACAAAACCAGCGATTAAGTTGCATCAGTGTGAGTTAAAAACTAAAACTTATACAAACAGCGCCCGTGATAATGTTAAACACGAAGCGCAGTACTCCAAAATAGAAAAAGAAAGAAAGCGGTGAGAAAGAGTAAAACCACACCTAATCATTCAACATCCCGGCAAAACGTTCAGGTGGACCGGTCACGCCAGAGCCTATAAACTGGTGAGAGGGTCGTGCAAGACGATGCGAAGGTCTACTTTTATTGCCCGTTATGGATTGCACAGTTTATCTGTATGTTTTCTTGAACGCATTCCTGTGTATCTCGATGGGGCCGATTGGCTTCAATAGTTGTTGCGAAACGACCGCCCAGCGGCCGCTGGCAGACAAGAGCCGGATAAGAACCTATCGCCGAAGCAGAAGCCATATTTAATGAAACGGAGACTTTTGGGTACTCAGTATGGCACTGACCGCGTCATGAGTTTCTGTGCCGGCGACTTTCGAGACCACTAACAAAAAAACAGCACCACCTTTGCCAACTAACCAGGGATTCCACCCAATCTCGCTCAATATAGGTGTCGAAAGGGCTTGGTAGCACAAGCTCGCCGCCATTTCCTAATTTCAACTTTGCACCCGTATGGGCGGCTTACAATTGGAACAGCGGCAAATTTAAGAGCCAACAAGTAAAGCCAAAAATCTTCTCCATTTCAAATGCATAACAGCATATTGAAAGCAAGCGTTTTTATGCAAATGTTGCCGCGCCCTTGTTTGGCAGGCCACCTCAACGTGGTGCTGGAGTCTCGTGCATTTTCTGGGATGAAGCAACCAAGCAGAAGGGAACCAGGAAAGACAGGACTGTGGTGGAAAGAAGCTGGCGGCTACCGGAGAGGAAGTATGCAGCACCAAGAGAACTCTGGGGGAAATAAAGTTGTACAAATGCTTCTCTGCACGCGCGGGTGCGCTATGTTAGATGCGCGGCGGCTCCTGCTGCCTGTCAGAGGGGATGTTGAGCGCAATCCGGGCACTCATGTGCGTGGAGCCCAGTGGAACTCTTGTGGCCTCCCCCAGGCGGGGCGGGTTGCCCTGAAGAGGAATCTCCATGAGGACATGGTTTCGGTTTGTCCCTTGCAGGAGGTACGCCTAGCGTCGGCGGGGTGCGCCGCACTGAAAATAGGCGGATACCAACGCGTGGAGCAGGTGAGGACGCCTCACGGCGGAAGGGCATCGATTTTGGTTAGAGGTGGAGTGGGTGTAGGGATGGGCGCCCTAGAAAAGAAGGTTCCGGAGAGAGCGGCAGTGACACTGAGGTCCTCGGAAAATGTGAGTCTCACGATTACATCGGCGTCCTTCCCCAGGCAGTCATATGTTTCCAGCGAGTCGTCGGGCACCTTGCTTGGAGCACGCGGGCCATTGGTAGCGGGAGCGGACGTGAACTCACACCACGTGTTGTGGGATCCGTTGCGTCCGGGTGAAGACAAAGGGAGAGTGCATAGCTGACTGGTGCGTGCAGAGCGGCCTGTCGATTACCAATACCGGATCGGCCACCAGGAGACAGCCACGCACGGTAGCACTGGCGTCACCGGACGTCGCGTTGCGTATGGACTGTGAGGTCTCTAACTGGAAGTCCACACTGAGCCCGGACTGATCATTATTGGATCGCGTTCGATGTGTTCGTGGGCGCCGGCCTGGGCGCGATTGCTCCCTCCAAACCCCCCGCGCACCGTGGGCGTGGAACAAGGCGAGGCGGCAGGAGTTTAGAAAACTGAGTGACGAGTTTATATTCCGAGGAATGAAGGTGTCGGCAAACAGCGATGATGCCCTGAACGAGGCGGTGACGAGAGGTATCCGGATGGCCGAAAAGAGGACAATTCCCAAGGGCAAGTGCGTGGCGCCGCCGTTTTGCCGCCAGCATGAACACCGGAGCTGACGAAGCTGTACAAAATGGTTCAGGAATGCAAGAATGAACGGAAGCGGGATGCGCCGATTCGCTGGCGGAGGAAGGTGCTTGCCGACACGGCGCTGGGTCGGTGGAAGAAGAATGTGTCGAAGCTGTCGGCTACGTATCCAGCAAGCTGGAACCTGGTGAAGTCGATATTTGCGCCACGACCGCTGACGTCGCCTGTGCTGGCGGTGGGCGGCCATCCGCTGACCAAGCGTCAGTAGGCACAAGCATTGGCCAACATGCACATGGCCAGGCCAACGAAGGCACCACACGCACCAGAAATGAAGATGCCCAGCACCAGGCGCAGCACGTTCAGACCCATCACCGAGGCAGAGTTGGATGTTGCGCTGCGTGGGCTTTATTCCGGCACGGCGCCGGGTGACGATGAGATACACTGCGAGCAGCAGTTGCAGCTAGGCGGGGCAGCGAATAAGTGCGTGCTGCGCCTGTGCTACTGCAGCTTGCGCGCGGGGCAGGTGCAGGCCAAGTGGAGGCGCGGCATCATAGTGCCGCTGCTGAAGCCGAACAAGCCAGCGAGCAGCATGGCATCTTTTCGCCCGGTCACGCTAACGAGTACGTTGTGCAAGCTGATGGAACGCATTGTGGCGCGCCGTGCCATGGGCTGCATCGAGGACAAACTGCAGCAACAGCGGGCCGGGTTCAGGCCGGCGCGATCAACACGCGGCACGCTAATGCAGGTGACGAGCGCAGTGCGACGAAGAAAGGATGGCGAGAAGACGGCAGCCGTGTTCGTTGACTATGCGCGTGCCTTTGCCTTCGATTCAGCAGACCATGGCTACGTTGCCAAGGCGTTACTGTCCTTTGGCTTGTAGGAGCATTTGGTGACGTGGATCGCGGGTTTTCTGCAGGAGAGCACGGCTCAGGTGAGGGTGAACAACGCGCTGTTGGAGGACATCAGCCTCACCTGTGGTGTCCCTCAAGGGTCGGTGCTGGGACCACTGCTGTTCATTGTCACGGTGGACTCGCTGAGCAAGCGGATAAACTGCATCCCTGTGCTGCAGCACGGGTTCGTCGCGGAATACCTCACAATTGTGTGCACAAGCGCTGATCTGAGTGAAATCCAGCAAAACATTCAGCAAGGATTGGAATGCATCACGAATGGTTCGGCGAAGTCCTGCATGGAGGTGTCGGGGGAGAAGACTGAGTACACACTATTAGGCGCGCGCGAAACGAACCTACTGAGCCCGAAGGTGGGAGAGGCTGTGCCGAAGGAAGTGCGCGCGCCGAAGCTGCTCGGTCTTGCCGTGCAACCGCACAAAGGGCTGAGCAAGCATGCGCTGATGTCAAAGGCAGCGCCCGACACGCGGCTCAAGCAGCTTAGGGCAGTGGCATCCCCAGAATGGTGTCCGGAAGGTGAGAGGCTGTGATCCTTCTACCCAGCGCTGGCCCAGGCCAAGATATGCCACGGTGTCGCTTCGTGGTGGTTCGATGCCTCGCTGTGGGATCGCGAGCGGTTGGAGGGGGTGCAGGCACAAGCGGGGCATGGGGTGGCGGGTATTGCCAAAGACGCCAATCTGGAGGATGACCCCCTGCGCGAGGCGCTGCCGAGTCCGACTAGCGAGGTGGCGCACCGGAGGGCGTTGGAATATTACCTGGGCATGCGTGCCAAGGGGCCGACGCACGCGAGTGTCGCGTAAAGCATCTTCCCGCATGAGCACCATGTCCACGTCAGGCTTGCGAGGGCACAGCACTTGTGCAGTACCGTTGGCGGCCCGGAAAAGCCGTACGATGCGACAGCGTTGCAGCTTGCCAGGCGTGTCCACTTCAAAACCACCACGCCTGGCGGCCTCAAGGCGGATGCGTCAGAGAAGGACAAGAAGGTGCACACCGTGCGGTGGGTGCAGCGGTTCAGGAGCTTTGACTGTCAGGTGTGGACTGACGGGTCCGTGGTGCCGGATGTCTCGTCAGGAGCCGGAGCGCCGGTGTGCCCGAAGGATGGTCGGCGTGAAAAGGTGACGCTGGGAGCTGGGTCGCTTGCCTGTGGCTATCTCGCGGAGTGTGTGGCGATGGAGGCGGGGCTGAAGAGGCTTGTGGACACCATTGAGCTAACAAAGACACACAGGCCGCGAGCGGTGGCATTCACAGACTCGCTGTCGCTGCTGATGGCGCTGAGCGCTGGCCCTGTGGTGGTGGAGGACGCAATACTGAGACGCGTCTGTGGGATTATCCTGCGCATTGTGCGGCATTGTTTGCGCGCGTCGGCAGGCAGGCGCGGTGCGCCTATTAAAGATTCACGGTCTGGAGAGGGATTGTGCATTGGCACTGGCCAAGAAAGCTAGGTGTGCGGCACTGACGTACGAGAATGGATACACCTGCCACGTGTGCGACGATGCCTTTGGGCAGCGTGGGCTGCTCGCCGAGCACATGGCACAGCACCCTCCGGGCGTAGTACCAACTGTCGAGCAACGTCAGAAGGGGCCCATGGAAGAAGACACGCCCGACGGTGGCAACGCGCTCAAGTGCCGTCGGCGTGCGAAGAAGTAAACCGTATACGCATGGCTGCGGAAGCACGTGATACAGAAACACCCATGAAAGCGGCTATTGAATGACGCAACGGAGGCTCAGCACGCACCCGACAGCGACGGCGAGGCAGGGCAGCAGGAACAGGAAGTGAAGGAATTTGTATGCCACCAGTGCCGCTGCGTCCTCGAGTGCAAGACATGGCTCACCAGGCACGAGTGCGAAGCAACCTCTCTCATAAACTCGGAAGGCTCAAGCGTGGCGGAGCAGTCAGTTACAGCAGCGCGCCACATCTGTAGCAAGGAGCGCCGCTATAGATGGCTGCTGCGGCACATGCTTGCGAAACGTCCGGGTCACGACGAGTCATTACGTCCTCAGCCACGCGCGAAGCCCAAGCAGAAGGAAACGAGAACAGAGGCTCAGACACAGGGCGATGGGAGTGGGCCACTGGAGTCGGCAGGAGGCGTGGACGTGGGCGGGGAAAGAACGCGGAAAGGTCGCCTGGTGGGTCGCCACACGGAAGACGACGAATGGCGAGATTATGTGTGTGGCAGATGCGGCAGTGCGAGCAAGCAGGGGTATTCGCTGGTGTGACACGCGCGCACGCATCACAAACACGCTACGACAGTGAAGCGGAAGATGACGGACGGCACAGCAGCGGCGACACCTCTCCTGCAACGATCACTCCAGCGCCCATACTGCCCAGTGAAGTGCGCGCTCAAGCAGTACC
Organism: Trypanosoma vivax; assembly: GCA_021307395.1. Classification (NCBI taxonomy): domain Eukaryota; phylum Euglenozoa; class Kinetoplastea; order Trypanosomatida; family Trypanosomatidae; genus Trypanosoma; species Trypanosoma vivax. The sequence continues at coordinate 18,049 of SOPI01000027.1, read as the reverse complement.
TCACAATGCACTTTCAGGCGAAGCACGGCCAACCGAGACGGGAGACCAGGCACAACTCGCTGAAGGTCGAGTGCGAGGAGTCTGCGACGCACCTCCTGGAGTGCCCAAGCTTGCGGAAGCTAAGGAATAAGCATGGACTGGAAACCCTGAAGGACATGGAGGTGCTCTTCAGCGCTCAACTGGCCAGCTTCCTGAAGGAACTCTTCAAGCTAGAGACCCCATCCGCCCCCACATCCGATGAACCAGAATCAAAGTCCGCCCGAGCCGTGAAGAGGCACCGATTGCCCACGGCGCTGGATAACGCCTACTCGCCCTCTGAAGCGGCGAAGCTGATTGGGGTGTGCGCTGCAAGAGGCATGCGAAAGCGTGTCCGTGAAGCTGACTAATTAACCAAGGCAATCTGCTTCAATGTCCGCTGTGCGAAGCGAGTATAGGATCGCTGGTGCGCTCAACGTCCCCTGCTGGCTTGCAATGTCGCAGGAGCAGTCTCGAGTCTAGCGCAGCACGAGCAGATTAAATGCACAATTGAAAAAAAAATTATTATCGCATTTTTTTACATTTAAGTTTGCTGCTTTGCAAAAATCCAGATCAAACTTTTTAATAAATAAAAATGATCAGCTAACAATTGTAGAAGCAAAAGTCACCAGTAAAAACTTTGGCCGAAAAAAGCACCGAAGAGCCACGATATTTCAGATTAAAAGAGTGCTTCTACTAGTAAGGTCCTTCCTTTTTCGTAGTTTATGGCTCCCCAGTTTTCATTTGAAAATAAAAAAATATACATGACTCTGACATCTGCGGCTGACTTCTGTAGCCTACAAGTGTTTCTCGTCTTTGTGACTTGTTCGCATTTACACAAACGATGCTGCACGCACATTTGCTGACTTCTTCCTCTTTTACGTAGAAAGTTAAAAAACGAGGTGGCTTTTCGTGACCCGGTAACTTTCGTGCGCAAATACGCACACAAAAAGCCACCAAGCACCTGCCCTCACACATCCTTCACCAACAACCGTCGCTGAATTTGTTTTTTTTTATCTTTGTTCAACCTATATCTCCAAGATTTTTCGTATTTTCCCGCTTCGTCAGCCCTGCATCTTCCTTTCTCTTCCTTTGTTTACATTGCCGAAGTGGTCTTGTACGAGTTTCGTCTTCTGACTAAGATGTTTCTGCGTGTGCTTTCCAGTGACGCTGCGTGCGTTCCTACATTCATCAGCGTTTATCGCTAAATGGCTTTTTGTCAATTTCCACGCTTTTTCCATTACGGGCGCTCCACCACAAAAGTGCAGCGTACGCACACCGCTTCCTACGGTTGCCTTCTCCCAAAGACGAAAACTAATATAAAATGCGCCTACACTCTCACGCATGCCACTCTCTGCACCACCATTTACATCATGAGCTTTACAAGTTCTTTTACTCGCTGTTTTTCCGTCTGCCTCTCCACTAGAAACTCGGAATGTCCCGCTGTGACCGACGACGTTCGAGGCCAACCCTCAACAAAATACCAGTCTTCGCACCAGCGCAGTGCCACAGAAAACGACAACGTTAACATCAAACTCAATAAAAATAAAACACTAACACTGGCAAAAACACAAACAGTAACACTGACACTAATACTAATAATCACAGTCACACGCCTATCAGCAAGTCATTCGCCGCTGGGGCCAAAAATGTTTATCAAGTTCACAGCGTCGAATTTTGCAATTCAAATACAATGGCGTCTCCCTCACAAACAGACATCTCCTGTCTCCGGTGTTGTCCTCCTTCTCGGAAAACACGCAGCCACAAGCTTCCGAAAGCTTCTTCCACTCTTCTGCTGTCTCCGCGTTGCTTCCTCTATTCCTCCGCGCATTGCCGCAGCTTTGGCGTTCAAGTGTTCGCCCAGTGCCAAGCGCTCTTCTTTGCGGCCGCTGCACCGCGCTTCGCACATGTTTTCCTTTTCTGTGCGTGCTAAAAGTGTTGCGCGGTGCTTTACTTCTTTCGACACCATATTTCATCCCTCTTGTGCTTCTTTGTCTGGGCCTCCTGTGCAGACAGCGTCCTTTTACTTCTGTGTTTCCGCTCTTTGACTGGCCTTCGCCGCGCCACGCTGTCGCTGCTATGTCCTGGGAATGCCAAGCTTTCTTTTCTTGCCTCCCTCGCGCACCGTCGCGTAACTTCAAAAAAAAAGTGCTTGCGCCTCCATGGCGCAGCCGTTATTTGCCACGCCAAAGTTTCCCGCCCCACAGTCACCCTCCCTCCACGCTGTGTGCGTATTTTCACAAGCGGCGCATTCCCTTTCCATCCTTCCCAAAAAAGTCACGGTCACGCGTCCCCAAAACTTTTGTGCCCCGCATGTTTTGCTCTTCTTTTCAACCACCCCTCCTGATCCAGGAGGTCCAGTCCACATTGCTTCGTGTTACCGCCTCTGGCGTTTTTGTCCCACGTTGCCGCTGGCAATGGCGTCGCGACTACCGCCGCCCCTCACCATTTCTGCTTCGTTCTCTTGCCGATGGCGCTCCGTCTCCTTCCGCCGTGTGCCTGACCAGCGCGCTGCCCACACACTCGCAGAGCTTCCTCCTACTCAGACTGTCTCAATTCACTTGCTCTGACCATTTGCGGCTGTGTCAGTTTCACATTCCTATCTGCCTCCTCTCTGCTAACAATACACATCGTGTGCCGCAAGCTCCGACTGGTCCACTGCGCGCTATGGACCGCACCTTTTTAACCTGTTGTTGCCCCCGTGCCGTCTTTGTTTCGTCCCTTGCTAGCTGTTCAACGCTTTCTTTGCTGTGTGGTTCCTTTTTTGTCCGTGCATCGCCCGTGCGTTCGCTGCACTGTTGCCTGGACTCTCGCTCACGGTTTGCTCCTCCCGCACTATCGTGCCGCCGCCCCACATGTTTCTTTCCTTCCGCTGCCACTCCTTTCTCTGCCACCGCTATTCATATCCCAGTGCCCTCCCGCAAAAACGGGTGGCTTCAGCTCCGTGCGTCTCTTCCCGCAAACTCATTTGCAGCTCATTCCACGTGCGTCGTTCAACGGCTAAAATGCTGACAAGCGCCGCCTGCGTTTTTACCACTGTGCTTTTTCACGATGGACCGACGCCACTTGTGGCTGGGAAGATGTCCTGAAAACGCAGTACCGGGCAAAAATGCTTCACTAATGCTTCCCTTCCCTCTCCCTCGCTTCAAAACGTAATGTTTAACCCTCCTATACTTGTGTTTTCTTCCGTGCCCTTCACGGCCCGTACACTCCTTGCTTGGTTTCCGATATCTCCCTCTGTTGCTGTTTCACACTGGTCCGCTTTTTATTCCGCTCCATTTTCCTTTTCGTGTTGTCTCTCGTTTCACGCCTGGCGTCCATTTCCTTGGTTCCCCTGCCGTTAGCCATCGCAAAAGTTTGTGCGTCACCTTCCTCTGTGTGCTCCACACCACCAGATCAGCATCACCTTCGTTTTATTTTCACTCCTAAGGCCATCCCCCCATCGCGTCGCTGTGCACCCTGTGTGTGCATCATTTCCTGTGTCTCCGCTTTCGCCTCACCCTCTTCCTGCCTTCGGCAACCGCGCCTCCGTTGTCATATCTCTCCGTGCCCCTGTGCCTCATCGCATGTGTTGCGCCGGCCGCATTGCCGTGCAGAAAGAAGCTTTGCCAAACGCATGCACAGCGTCTGGTCCTCTCGCTTCCCATTACTCGCTGCTCATTCCACATTGGAAAGGCACCTTCGACACAGTCCCATGCTTTTCCCGATGGTCGGCCAGACCATGCCTGCTTTTTCCCCGCGTCGTGCCACGTGCCTGCTCGCATTCACCATACTTCCCCATTTCCATGTTCGTCGTTTAGTATTCTGTCATCCTCGCTCATAAGTTTTTTTCGACAACCACCGCCACTGCGTGCAATCCGTCTGCGTCCTGCTGTTCCCTTCACTCTGCCACCCTGACTGCTTTCCTCTTCCATGGCTCACCACCGCTGTTGTTGAGTCGGCGTGCTCTATGCGCTAAGTCTTTGCCCTTTAAGCTTCGGCGCGCCATTCGTCCAAGATCAACCCATCCGTTGCGTTGCCGCGCGCATTTTCAGCTGCCCTACACATTGGCCAACGCTGCGACCTACGTCCCAGTGGTCCCTCGTACCACGTATCTCGGTGTCTGCTTTCACATCCGTCCGTACAAGGCTCTTTACAGCACCAGTGACGTCAAGGCCGCGTCAGCCATTTCTGCTCAGCTACCGTGCCTCCGTTTCTGAGCTATCGGCCTGGCAAAACGTCTTCATGGCCTGCGTATTCGTCTACCCATCCTTGTTACCTGACTTCTGCCTTTCGTTTCCCCCTGTTGACCCCGCTCACTCCAGCCACACCGCGCCTGTGCACTCCGCTGCGTCCTTTCCGCTCTCTTCGTTGGCCTGTTGTCCTGCTTTCGGCCAACGGTTGCCACTGGCAGAACCTTCGCCCTTGCACGCCTCTCATATTTCCCTCCTCCGATTCCTATTCCGTCCTTTTGTCCATGCACGCCGCTCACCTTTGCGTAAAACATTGTCCGTGCCTGTGACCACATTCAAATCTTCTGCGCCCATCCTCCGTTCCCCCGCACTTCCCCTTCCACCGGATAAGGTCTTATGCATTGAAGCAGCTGTCCTACTGCCTTCCTCCAGCCGTTCGCCGCCTCCTTCACCTCAGTCGCACGTCTTCCATGCTCTCACGCGTCGCCCTGTCGTCGCCTCCTTGATGCGCGTTGCGGCACTCTCCCCTGTCCATTGGTTTGCCCGCCTAACCTTGTCTGCCGTGTTGGGTTGATTCCCACCACTGACCCAGCGCTGTCCGGGTGTCAGTTTCATTGCTTCTCCCGTCCCTTAATTCCTAGCCCATTGCCTCTCGCTGTCTTGTCAACCACTTTCCGCCACTTCTCCTGCACATACGTGTGTCCTCGCCGCACGCACGCACGATCGCTCATGGTCTATCCCCTTCAGCCAACTGTGCCCACTCTCTTCTCTCTTCTCGCCTTCTCCTCTTCGTTCCCTCATTCCATCTATCCATCAATAGCAATGTATTCCCGCTGCACCATTCACGCCCCACGCCAGCTTCGCTGCGCACGCAATAAACACACCGTTCTGGCACGTAGCCCCAGCGCGCCTCCTGCCCGTCCCTTAGCACCCCACTTCTCTTCAGTGTCGTGCCTCGGCTGCCCCACACCCTCAATACCTACCTGTGCGCACGTCGCTTCATTTGTCGCGCGCACCCCTCTATTCGTTGCTTCCATTTTTATGAATTCAAAACGGCACGCCACACTTGCTGAAGCAACTGTCGCAAACATTTCACTAAAAGGTCTTAGTTCACACGCCATGTTACTGGTCTTCTAGGCATAAGAGTGAAGTCGCGAGCATTTTGCGTGTCTCTCCATTCCCCGTCCTGATGTTCCTGTATGTGGTTCACATTTTCCACTCTCCGCCTGATTTCATACTGGCGATTGTCACCCGCACCATAACGAGCGACCTTCACACAGGAAGCTGTTTATCGGCCATTCCACTCAGCGGCCCGTAAAAATTCTGTTTTGCTGCCTGTCCTGTTTTTGTTTGTGTTCTTTCTCTCCGTTTTCACCGATACTGCTACAAGGTCATTCAATTTGCAGTGCGTGTCCGCCGGCCAAACGGCTGCAAACCTGCGTTCACCCCCGAAACTGCGTGCTGTTCTAAGCTTGCCAATGTGTTCTAAGAGATCGCTCTTCCGTGCCTCGCTCCTGTCCACCCTCGTGGCGTGCCTTCCACTGCAACCCCCTCCAGGAGAAGGCTGCACGTCCAGGTGCCACCAAGGCAAACACTTCCCAACTTCGGCGTTAGTGGTCCAACAAGCGTTCATTCAGTAAAGCGTACACACACACCTTAGCCTCGTCTCCAAGCCACCTGTATTCAATACAACAACTGCCCTCTTTCCTCAGCCTCACGTCCCTTTCGCGCCTCCGCGCTGTAAAGCACAACAATTGCGTCGGACGCCAGTCACTTCTCCATGATAACTCTCTCCGCGCACCCTCATGTTTCCCCATCCTCCTCGTTGAAAAACCGTTTTCCGCCTCATTTCAAACAAGCTAACTGCGCTTTTTCTTCTCTCTCGCTAACGCCATGTTTTCCTCACCTTTCCAAAGAAGAGTTACCTTCATCCACCCTACAGCCGTCTCCCCTTTATATGCTCATCGCTCGAAAACATTCCCATCACCCTCATAGGCATTTCGGCCACGTGTCATTGTTACTCCCCCAGTCACGCGCATGTCGACGAAGAAAGTTGCTTTCCTTCGGCGGTCGGAAAATCCAGCGGCCCGTGCTTCTCTGCTTTTCGCGCTTTTAAAGCATCACCGTGTTTTACTTATTGCCGTCGTCCCGTGTTAACACGCGTGTTCAGCTTGAAGACGGAATGCTGCGTCCAAAAAATAGAAGGCACATCCACGTCAAGTGTGTAAAAGTGTTTCAATTTGGCAAAACCCGTGAGTGACTGCGCATTCTTTCACCCAGTCCACCACAAACGCCGTGCGCTCACGTCACTCAGTGTCGCGTTACACTGCACGTATGCCGGGTCGTGTCTTCCACTTCCTCGCTCAGCTGCACCCTCAACAACAAGCTTCTACCCTGTGTGACAAAAGCCCCCTTCTATAACTCCTGCTCTGCACGACGAAGTGCGCGGTCAGTGGCAGCGCAATATGTTGTTCCATCTTTTTAAAAGAACCCGTCGCCTCGACCTTTGTGCTCACAAAATGGACTTGTGAGCCGGCGTCATACCTGTGGCGAGTGCGCGACCGTAGTCCTAGCAAGCAAGATTCTGTCCCTGTAGGCCCAAAACCACCTTACCCCTAGCTCGCAAGACACGTGCTTGTTTTTGAATTGTTTGTTTCCGACCTCCGAGCTCAGACCCAACGCGCAGCCGGTAAAGTGCCTCGTGAACACGAGCTTCGAACTACGTTTTCAAGTTGTTAGAACCGCACTCGGAACAGACTCTCTTGTCTCCCCCTGCCACTGGCCTATGCCAGGTTTCGCGTATTCAGCAAAAGATTCGCTTCGTTGCAGTCTTATCCCCACACTTTTTCTTTCAGCAGTGCAATTTCTTATCAAAAAGTAGGTCCTTCAGCCGCACCTATTCCGCGTCTCCGCTACAACTCGCGTACGTTGTTTAGGAAGGACCATTGCGGTGCTCACGACCGATCATCACGTTCAATACAATTCCTGCAAGTTGCCTATCTTTCAGTCTCCGGTTCCTACTGTCACACTGTCTTAAATCAGGACGCGAAACACCGCCTTCGGTCCACGGCGTTTTGGCGCTGGTTTCGTGTTTTGCCTCTTCGTCACTGTACTGCCGCCACGAGAAACCAAATGCACTTCAGTGTTAGTCTCTCAGACCATGGTTCCAAATACAAGCAAGCCTAAAGGCCTTGTAGCCGTCGTTCTGTTGTCCTCCGCGGCATCTGAGCGAAACAAACTTCCGCTTCATTCCACAATACCTTTTGTTTCACCGTCGAACAATACATGCCAGTGCCATCTGCACCTAAGTTCTAAATCTTTCCCTGTGAGCTATCTTTTACTCAACACCGTTCCGTGCCACGCAAGTAAAGTGTTGAGCAAACCATTTGACTGCACTGTGTTCACACGCATCGCCCCTCGCGGCCTGGCCACAAACTCCTTCAAAAACGCTGATCTTCCAATTCGATGAAGTCCACAGATGCTCACACCTCTTAAAGCTCTACCATTTTTGCCAACATCCGCCGCGGAGCCCATGCAGTCCATGCCATTGTGTGTCCACCGTCGCGGTGCGCACTCCCACCTCAAAAACGCCACGACCATCTACGCGCGGTTTTCGCACGGTGCTTCCGCCTTCCGCAGAAGTAGCGTGTGGCGCTCGTAGATACACGCCTCTGTTCTGGTTGATCGCGTGCAGGCAGTGTATCTGTGTCGGTTCACATGTCGCCGCCTCCCACACTTAGTCTACTAGAAACCCGTGGCCGCATACTTCAGCCCATGTGGCTGACATTCGTCCTCCTGACGGCCAAAAGCTTCCCGGCCTCGACCATCCCAGCACATGCACTCTGTAGGCCTATTCTGTTCTTTGCAGATGTGCCTCACAACTAAGAATGCCGCTCACGACACGTCAACACGCGTATCAAGCACAACTGCATGTTGGTGCGGTGGAACACCCGCGAACCCTGCCAACTATATGCAACTGTTTTCTGTTGGAAACCTGATTGTCACAGTTCCCATGAAACTGCAGCTTGTGCCACGTTGCGCCTCAGACGGAGTGCAACTAGAAGCTAGGTTTCTGCATCCGATCCGCACTGACCACACTGCGGAAGCGCGCCACCGCGGCTGTGCAGTTCCTTCGCTGTGCAATGGCAGCCTAGCGGTTTGTGAATGGCAGCACCATCCTCAGTCGGAAGCGTGCACAATGGCGTGCCGCCACTCTAATTGCATCACGCCGGCCATTCGCGTGTACAACGTCACCGACGCGTGCGCGCCTATTTTGCCCGGCTCGCTTTGGCAGCCAAGTGTCGGGCCGAGAGTGTGCTCAAGGCCTGTTGTGTTTGCGCCGCTATGGAGGGGCGCTTGCAGAATAAACGCGGAGTCTAAACGCCCCGCTTGTCACGTGAATGCCGCCCTACAGCAATGCACCGCCGCAGCCTTTGCTAATACAGCATTTAGCGCAGCTAAGACAGGTGCAGGCACGTGCCAATGACGGAGGGAGCACAGACGCAACGCCGACTTGGAGCCCTGTAGCGGTTCGCAGCCGACGCGCGAGCGTTCACCTTGAAGCGTGCTGTCGCGGCAAATCCTTGCACCGCGCACAGACACGTCTCAGCCCCAAGCTCGCGCGTCGATGGCTCCTTGAATCGGTGAGGTGGTGAAGCGACCAGGGACACCGAATGAACGCACGCTGAGGCTGAGGCAGCGAGCTCTGCAAAAGGGGTGCACTAAATGGATGTAAGGCGGCGGCAAGGTTGTGGCAGGAACAGATCATGAAGAGAATCAGCCAGAGGACGTGTTTAGGTGTGCACCTGGTGCACAGTGTGCGGCACGCCGAAGAGGGGCGTAGCAGGAGCGCATCGGCCCGACCACCATGGAGCCAGTAACACGAAAATGTTAGCGACGACGATCGCAAAGACAAACACAAGCACAAGAAGCGAACACTGTTGCTGTCGTCCCATGTGGCGCAAGACACTGACAAGGCACGGGCTTGTGCGGACGTAGCGGCCATGGGCGCGTGACTGGGCACATGGGGTGATTCTTGCGTGACAGGTGACCAACAGTTGCTTTGAAGCTACGTAAAAGAAGGAGCTTCTACGCGTCAATAAAGTCGCTGAGCGGAGAGGCATGGTTTTTTAGCTATACGAATTGGTGTGTGCGGCGGCGCTTGTGGAGAGCTGCAGTCTGCGAACGGTAGTTTCGAAGGCAGTCCTGGCAACTGCTGAAGTGACGACTCTGTGCGATTACACGGAGGGGCTGGGTCAAACCAGCGACATGGCGCGCGGGGCGGTGAACGCCGAGGCCGAGAAGGCACGCATAGCAGTGGCGGTCCATGCTTGCGTTTCGCCGATGGCCATGTGCGTCACTGCGCCAGCTTACAGCGCGGCAAAACACGCAATTGTCACGGCCGCGCGCATACGGCCGCGTACCAATCCATTGATGAGCTTCCTCATTTATTCCCACTACCCACGACTTATTGACCCACCCAGCCACGCCGCACGTGTCTAGCCCACGCATAGGCCTGTTCAGCTGCCCTTGCTGCTCTTCTGCGCCAACATTCCGTCGCGCAAGAGCTGCCCAATCCTGCGCGTCGCGGCCAAGGGCAGTACTCGCGCTGTCTGGCGTAATTTATTCCGTCGGCTCTCTCCGCTCCCGCCTGGTGCGTCCTCTGCTGCACAGCGGAAGTCAGCGCCCTCCACCGGTCGTCTCGCTTTGTGCCGTCACCGCGTCTATCCTGGACTCACTTCTGTTTTCGTCTGCGCTGCTCCAGTGCGAGGCCGCCCGTTGGCAGGCATAATGTGCGTTCTCCAACGCACGCTGAGTCGCCGCATGACGTGTGCTGTGTTTGTACGTGCTGTAGTTAGCCGCGCGGACAGCCTGCGGATTTTGCTGGGCTCGCAAGTTCCGAGCCTTCTTTGGTGGCGAACGACTCTCGGCGAACAAGAGGTGCAGGCAGGCAGCGCGTCAGAGCAATAGGATGATGCCGCTGCGCCGGCCGTGTCCACAACGAGGTCTGGACAGTACCAGCTGCAAGGGAAGTTCTGCCGAACAGAGCTCTGCCACTATGTCCGTACGCCCGCTGGTACGAAGCGGGGTCGCGAGCACACGGCGATGTGACAAAGTAGGACCAGGTCGCATACAAGCAGGACTGCACATCGACGCACTGGTGCGGGTCAGCGAGCTAAGGGCTGCTCAGTGTCTACGTGCAGGTCCGGCTGCAATGGGAGTGCGCTGCGTAGTCCAAACGTGGGGACAGGACAATTTACCGGCTCAGCCGGACGAGCGTGATTGCTTAGTTCGCAGAGTGTGCCCAACAAAAAACGTGTATTTAGCGTTCCACATCGGCCCGCACCAGCTGTCTCGCTGGGACGTCCGCAACACCGTCGCGCGAAACAGAAGACGGTGGTGGTCGAAAGACAGTGCCGACTGGGTGCAGGCACGATGAGTAGCGAGCTGGGTGCGTGGTTCCGAGGCTGTTTGCGGTGAGGGACTGAAGCGGCACAGAAAGGGGTGGCGCGCCGCACGCCTTCAGTCACACAACAGCGACGGTGGACGCACAAGGCGCGACAATCGAGCCAGCGCGCGTACACCCGGTAAAGTCGCCACCGAGCAACCAGAACTGGCGCCGCGTGAGGTAAGAGGCTGTCCTGCAGAGTACCAGCCTTGGCGCGGCACAGCGAAAGGCCATAGCATTGGCAAAGGAGAAGGGAGGGCCGACGCAAAAGACCGTAGCGACAGAACACAGCAGCAAGGGAGAAACTCGGACACGCAGAAAAAGTAGCGGCTCGAGGAACACGTGGGTCGCGTCGCAAAGCAAGGGAGGTGGAAGACGACGCGGGACGAAGCGAAGGCGACGCTCAGTCATGAATATGTTTGATTTTCATTTTGAGCATCGCGGAGAGATGAGCAGAACAGTGGAAAGGACAGACTACCACATGGCACTGCACAACAAGGCATGTTTTCGAAAGAAAGGAGTGGCATTTACTTCCCGAGTGGCGCGCGCGCGCGCGACGTGCAAAATTTGGTTGCCATTGGTTATAGATACCGGCACTGCCGCGAAGCAACGTGGCTTGGTGAGCGAGCCATGGACGAAGAGGGACCCCTATTTAAAGCTAATACATTTTACAGTAAGCGAGACAGGCAGGGCAGATGTGCAGCAACCATGGAAACGCTTTTGTTTTTTGACGTGGCTGACGGAAGATGTATTCGACATGGGAGAAACAACATCTGCTGGCGCTGCACTGTGCGGCGAAAAAATAACATAGAGACAACAGAGCGTCGTTTGCCAATATTGTCGGGAGCAGTGAAGGCCACGTGGAAAAATTAGAGACCGATTGCCACTTGGAGCAACCAATGACCAAGTAGCTGATGACAGTGAGGGATCGTGACCGTAACGCTTCAAGCGCTTTGGCTGGCAACGCTTCAAGAGGGACGGGGAAGACCCGGCGCGTGGAGTGCGCGCGTTCCGCCGACTCGCGTTCAAAGGCGAAAAGGCTAGCGACGGTGTCTGGGAAGATGAATCAGAAGGTGTCAGCGATACCGTGTGAGGAGCGGACAGTATCGATTTAGTGAAAGGCCGCTGCCAGAAATGGGCGCTGAAGAGTGGAACGCGGCATACGGGCGCTTGGTTGCGACCAAGAGTGGACCCAGCCTCGGAACGCCAAAAAAGTGGTACGCAGACGGAAAATTCACCACCGATGGACGGCAGCATGGGAGAAGCACACAAATTCAAGCGCCGCTGAACAAGCACGGCCAGACTCGTGCCACAACAGATCGGCGCAAGGATTCACAGGGAGATACTGCGGACTTGGTGTTTACGCGGCGCGTGACTAGGATTCGAACAGCAGGAGGCCCGAAGGCAGACCAAAAGAAAAATGAACAATTGGGCACCCGCAGAGTGCGGACGCAGCAGGCGCGCGCACAAAAGACTGACTTTGAAGCGAGGTAGCAAGAACGAAGCAAGTAGCGAACAACGGAGTACAATTCAGTGGGATGACCGGAATGTAACAAAGAAAGGAAACGGGATAACACACACAGTTTACAGTCTTTGGGTTCCTTTTTTTTAGGGAGATGTGTGCGTGACGAGGAGACAGGAGGCCAAAAACGCCGTGAAGCGCGTGGTGGCAGGAAAGGTCGCGGCTAGGGGCGGACGAATTCCGGAAGGAAGGCTGGGGCAATGGCTGTATGGAGCCGCACATTGCTTGCGCACACTGTGGAGGCAACACAGTGTGGGACGACGCGCGGAGTGTTCGCGGGTTTTGCATGCAGCGACGAACCAAACAACGAGGAGTGACTAGGGTGCACTGTGTTGCCTCCACAGTGTGCGCAAGCAATGTGCGGCTCCATACAGCCATTGCCCCAGCCTTCCTTCCGGAATTCGTCCGCCCCTAGCCGCGACCTTTCCTGCCACCACGCGCTTCACGGCGTTTTTGGCCTCCTGTCTCCTCGTCACGCACACATCTCCCTAAAAAAAAGGAACCCAAAGACTGTAAACTGTGTGTGTTATCCCGTTTCCTTTCTTTGTTACATTCCGGTCATCCCACTGAATTGTACTCCGTTGTTCGCTACTTGCTTCGTTCTTGCTACCTCGCTTCAAAGTCAGTCTTTTGTGCGCGCGCCTGCTGCGTCCGCACTCTGCGGGTGCCCAATTGTTCATTTTTCTTTTGGTCTGCCTTCGGGCCTCCTGCTGTTCGAATCCTAGTCACGCGCCGCGTAAACACCAAGTCCGCAGTATCTCCCTGTGAATCCTTGCGCCGATCTGTTGTGGCACGAGTCTGGCCGTGCTTGTTCAGCGGCGCTTGAATTTGTGTGCTTCTCCCATGCTGCCGTCCATCGGTGGTGAATTTTCCGTCTGCGTACCACTTTTTTGGCGTTCCGAGGCTGGGTCCACTCTTGGTCGCAACCAAGCGCCCGTATGCCGCGTTCCACTCTTCAGCGCCCATTTCTGGCAGCGGCCTTTCACTAAATCGATACTGTCCGCTCCTCACACGGTATCGCTGACACCTTCTGATTCATCTTCCCAGACACCGTCGCTAGCCTTTTCGCCTTTGAACGCGAGTCGGCGGAACGCGCGCACTCCACGCGCCGGGTCTTCCCCGTCCCTCTTGAAGCGTTGCCAGCCAAAGCGCTTGAAGCGTTACGGTCACGATCCCTCACTGTCATCAGCTACTTGGTCATTGGTTGCTCCAAGTGGCAATCGGTCTCTAATTTTTCCACGTGGCCTTCACTGCTCCCGACAATATTGGCAAACGACGCTCTGTTGTCTCTATGTTATTTTTTCGCCGCACAGTGCAGCGCCAGCAGATGTTGTTTCTCCCATGTCGAATACATCTTCCGTCAGCCACGTCAAAAAACAAAAGCGTTTCCATGGTTGCTGCACATCTGCCCTGCCTGTCTCGCTTACTGTAAAATGTATTAGCTTTAAATAGGGGTCCCTCTTCGTCCATGGCTCGCTCACCAAGCCACGTTGCTTCGCGGCAGTGCCGGTATCTATAACCAATGGCAACCAAATTTTGCACGTCGCGCGCGCGCGCGCCACTCGGGAAGTAAATGCCACTCCTTTCTTTCGAAAACATGCCTTGTTGTGCAGTGCCATGTGGTAGTCTGTCCTTTCCACTGTTCTGCTCATCTCTCCGCGATGCTCAAAATGAAAATCAAACATATTCATGACTGAGCGTCGCCTTCGCTTCGTCCCGCGTCGTCTTCCACCTCCCTTGCTTTGCGACGCGACCCACGTGTTCCTCGAGCCGCTACTTTTTCTGCGTGTCCGAGTTTCTCCCTTGCTGCTGTGTTCTGTCGCTACGGTCTTTTGCGTCGGCCCTCCCTTCTCCTTTGCCAATGCTATGGCCTTTCGCTGTGCCGCGCCAAGGCTGGTACTCTGCAGGACAGCCTCTTACCTCACGCGGCGCCAGTTCTGGTTGCTCGGTGGCGACTTTACCGGGTGTACGCGCGCTGGCTCGATTGTCGCGCCTTGTGCGTCCACCGTCGCTGTTGTGTGACTGAAGGCGTGCGGCGCGCCACCCCTTTCTGTGCCGCTTCAGTCCCTCACCGCAAACAGCCTCGGAACCACGCACCCAGCTCGCTACTCATCGTGCCTGCACCCAGTCGGCACTGTCTTTCGACCACCACCGTCTTCTGTTTCGCGCGACGGTGTTGCGGACGTCCCAGCGAGACAGCTGGTGCGGGCCGATGTGGAACGCTAAATACACGTTTTTTGTTGGGCACACTCTGCGAACTAAGCAATCACGCTCGTCCGGCTGAGCCGGTAAATTGTCCTGTCCCCACGTTTGGACTACGCAGCGCACTCCCATTGCAGCCGGACCTGCACGTAGACACTGAGCAGCCCTTAGCTCGCTGACCCGCACCAGTGCGTCGATGTGCAGTCCTGCTTGTATGCGACCTGGTCCTACTTTGTCACATCGCCGTGTGCTCGCGACCCCGCTTCGTACCAGCGGCGTACGGACATAGTGGCAGAGCTCTGTTCGGCAGAACTTCCCTTGCAGCTGGTACTGTCCAGACCTCGTTGTGGACACGGCCGGCGCAGCGGCATCATCCTATTGCTCTGACGCGCTGCCTGCCTGCACCTCTTGTTCGCCGAGAGTCGTTCGCCACCAAAGAAGGCTCGGAACTTGCGAGCCCAGCAAAATCCGCAGGCTGTCCGCGCGGCTAACTACAGCACGTACAAACACAGCACACGTCATGCGGCGACTCAGCGTGCGTTGGAGAACGCACATTATGCCTGCCAACGGGCGGCCTCGCACTGGAGCAGCGCAGACGAAAACAGAAGTGAGTCCAGGATAGACGCGGTGACGGCACAAAGCGAGACGACCGGTGGAGGGCGCTGACTTCCGCTGTGCAGCAGAGGACGCACCAGGCGGGAGCGGAGAGAGCCGACGGAATAAATTACGCCAGACAGCGCGAGTACTGCCCTTGGCCGCGACGCGCAGGATTGGGCAGCTCTTGCGCGACGGAATGTTGGCGCAGAAGAGCAGCAAGGGCAGCTGAACAGGCCTATGCGTGGGCTAGACACGTGCGGCGTGGCTGGGTGGGTCAATAAGTCGTGGGTAGTGGGAATAAATGAGGAAGCTCATCAATGGATTGGTACGCGGCCGTATGCGCGCGGCCGTGACAATTGCGTGTTTTGCCGCGCTGTAAGCTGGCGCAGTGACGCACATGGCCATCGGCGAAACGCAAGCATGGACCGCCACTGCTATGCGTGCCTTCTCGGCCTCGGCGTTCACCGCCCCGCGCGCCATGTCGCTGGTTTGACCCAGCCCCTCCGTGTAATCGCACAGAGTCGTCACTTCAGCAGTTGCCAGGACTGCCTTCGAAACTACCGTTCGCAGACTGCAGCTCTCCACAAGCGCCGCCGCACACACCAATTCGTATAGCTAAAAAACCATGCCTCTCCGCTCAGCGACTTTATTGACGCGTAGAAGCTCCTTCTTTACGTAGCTTCAAAGCAACTGTTGGTCACCTGTCACGCAAGAATCACCCCATGTGCCCAGTCACGCGCCCATGGCCGCTACGTCCGCACAAGCCCGTGCCTTGTCAGTGTCTTGCGCCACATGGGACGACAGCAACAGTGTTCGCTTCTTGTGCTTGTGTTTGTCTTTGCGATCGTCGTCGCTAACATTTTCGTGTTACTGGCTCCATGGTGGTCGGGCCGATGCGCTCCTGCTACGCCCCTCTTCGGCGTGCCGCACACTGTGCACCAGGTGCACACCTAAACACGTCTCTGGCTGATTCTCTTCATGATCTGTTCCTGCCACAACCTTGCCGCCGCCTTACATCCATTTAGTGCACCCCTTTTGCAGAGCTCGCTGCCTCAGCCTCAGCGTGCGTTCATTCGGTGTCCCTGGTCGCTTCACCACCTCACCGATTCAAGGAGCCATCGACGCGCGAGCTTGGGGGCTGAGACGTGTCTGTGCGCGGTGCAAGGATTTGCCGCGACAGCACGCTTCAAGGTGAACGCTCGCGCGTCGGCTGCGAACCGCTACAGGGCTCCAAGTCGGCGTTGCGTCTGTGCTCCCTCCGTCATTGGCACGTGCCTGCACCTGTCTTAGCTGCGCTAAATGCTGTATTAGCAAAGGCTGCGGCGGTGCATTGCTGTAGGGCGGCATTCACGTGACAAGCGGGGCGTTTAGACTCCGCGTTTATTCTGCAAGCGCCCCTCCATAGCGGCGCAAACACAACAGGCCTTGAGCACACTCTCGGCCCGACACTTGGCTGCCAAAGCGAGCCGGGCAAAATAGGCGCGCACGCGTCGGTGACGTTGTACACGCGAATGGCCGGCGTGATGCAATTAGAGTGGCGGCACGCCATTGTGCACGCTTCCGACTGAGGATGGTGCTGCCATTCACAAACCGCTAGGCTGCCATTGCACAGCGAAGGAACTGCACAGCCGCGGTGGCGCGCTTCCGCAGTGTGGTCAGTGCGGATCGGATGCAGAAACCTAGCTTCTAGTTGCACTCCGTCTGAGGCGCAACGTGGCACAAGCTGCAGTTTCATGGGAACTGTGACAATCAGGTTTCCAACAGAAAACAGTTGCATATAGTTGGCAGGGTTCGCGGGTGTTCCACCGCACCAACATGCAGTTGTGCTTGATACGCGTGTTGACGTGTCGTGAGCGGCATTCTTAGTTGTGAGGCACATCTGCAAAGAACAGAATAGGCCTACAGAGTGCATGTGCTGGGATGGTCGAGGCCGGGAAGCTTTTGGCCGTCAGGAGGACGAATGTCAGCACATGGGCTGAAGTATGCGGCCACGGGTTTCTAGTAGACTAAGTGTGGGAGGCGGCGACATGTGAACCGACACAGATACACTGCCTGCACGCGATCAACCAGAACAGAGGCGTGTATCTACGAGCGCCACACGCTACTTCTGCGGAAGGCGGAAGCACCGTGCGAAAACCGCGCGTAGATGGTCGTGGCGTTTTTGAGGTGGGAGTGCGCACCGCGACGGTGGACACACAATGGCATGGACTGCATGGGCTCCGCGGCGGATGTTGGCAAAAATGGTAGAGCTTTAAGAGGTGTGAGCATCTGTGGACTTCATCGAATTGGAAGATCAGCGTTTTTGAAGGAGTTTGTGGCCAGGCCGCGAGGGGCGATGCGTGTGAACACAGTGCAGTCAAATGGTTTGCTCAACACTTTACTTGCGTGGCACGGAACGGTGTTGAGTAAAAGATAGCTCACAGGGAAAGATTTAGAACTTAGGTGCAGATGGCACTGGCATGTATTGTTCGACGGTGAAACAAAAGGTATTGTGGAATGAAGCGGAAGTTTGTTTCGCTCAGATGCCGCGGAGGACACAGAACGACGGCTACAAGGCTTTAGGCTTGCTTGTATTTGGAACCATGGTCTGAGAGACTAACACTGAAGTGCATTTGGTTTCTCGTGGCGGCAGTACAGTGACGAAGAGGCAAAACACGAAACCAGCGCCAAAACGCCGTGGACCGAAGGCGGTGTTTCGCGTCCTGATTTAAGACAGTGTGACAGTAGGAACCGGAGACTGAAAGATAGGCAACTTGCAGGAATTGTATTGAACGTGATGATCGGTCGTGAGCACCGCAATGGTCCTTCCTAAACAACGTACGCGAGTTGTAGCGGAGACGCGGAATAGGTGCGGCTGAAGGACCTACTTTTTGATAAGAAATTGCACTGCTGAAAGAAAAAGTGTGGGGATAAGACTGCAACGAAGCGAATCTTTTGCTGAATACGCGAAAACCTGGCATAGGCCAGTGGCAGGGGGAGACAAGAGAGTCTGTTCCGAGTGCGGTTCTAACAACTTGAAAACGTAGTTCGAAGCTCGTGTTCACGAGGCACTTTACCGGCTGCGCGTTGGGTCTGAGCTCGGAGGTCGGAAAC